>CM028380.1:93851112-93901796 GCA_013146195.2 Codonopsis lanceolata
TTGGAAGGCGAGATGTAAATCTGTGTTTGAGCATACGCCTTCGCAAGTGAATTTGGTGATCAAAAGTGTATACCAAGATTTGCAGGATATGTTCCTGCTCTTCCAGCCAAAGTCTACTTTAAGTCCCATTGGTAATTTTCTTCTACAGCCCCATTAAAGCATTTGTGCGCCAAGGGCAATGGTTTTGTTACCTCCGACTCTCATCAATTCAAACTAAACACCGATGGGTCAGCTGTGGATGTGATTTGTACAGGCGGGGGAGTGATTCGTGATACTCAAGGGTGGTTGATCAAGGCTTTTTCATATTTTTATGGTCACGTGGGCAGAAATTTTGGCCCTGCAAGATGGCTTACGTTTGTGTTGTTCTTGGCTTTGCATTCAGTAATCATCGAAACTGATTCGTTAGTGGCTGTATTGGGGCTGGATAATGTTCACTCTACTCCATGGGTTTTCGCGTATGAGGTTCGCCAATGTCAAGTTTTGTTGAGTCAGTATACCCTGGTCCATATTTTTCGAGTAAAGAATCATGTTGCAAATCGATTAGCCGTTGCTACTCACTCTCATAAAGAGATAAAACTCGTCAAACGTTTGATCATGTCAAGGATCTCTATAGAGACTCTCGGTTGGCTTTACGGCCAGATCAGCTTGGTTTTTAATTTTTATACCTTATTAAAGGCTTAGTTGTATTTTTCGGCTTCTTGCTCTTGTGTATATTGTTTTTCGGGATAAGGCTCCTTATAAATTTTGCAGGGTGCCACCCCTGTTTCTTTTAAAAATAAATAAATAAACACATATTTTGACAAAATTATCATTTGATTACTTGTCATATTAAGTTATTTAGCATTTGTTATTTTCCTTTATATAAATATCAAACGATATTTGGTTACTGTCAAAAACAACATAATTATTCCTTTTTTTATTTATTTTAAATGTTTAATCAATAAAAATCGTTGTTGAGTCATGTTACATAGTAAAAAAGTAATACTCTAAAAAAAATTGTAAACTTAATTTTGCGAAAACATATGATCGACCAATTGAAATAAAAAAAAATATCGTTAGATTTAATTAAAGTATATAATTGTAAAAAATAATCTAATAGTAAAATCATATTTTTATGTCATATCATATATTCTTAATACCTTTTTCCTACCAATAACAACTGATTTTAAATATTCGTTCTGAAATGTTTAAGCTGATAATCAATTCAATACCTACTATATTGTTATTATTGAATTTATTTTTTATAAAAATATTCTTTAAATCAGGCGAAAATCTATTTACTCCCCCCAAAGTATCTACTCAATTCCAAAGTGTACCACAATCTAATCTTTGTCCCAGAATGTCATATAACGTTATTATTTGTCACAGTTTGCACCCTAGATGTGACAGTTGTTAGAAAGATAGCGAAAATTAACAAAAAAATAACGAAAAGTTACCTTTTAAATTTTATAACGGTAAAAATTATATGACAGAAAAAAAAAGTAGATCGAACTAATATATACAAATAATACAATTTACATTAAAAATTTACTGCAGAAAAAAAATATACATATATATTAATAAATTAACATTATGAAATTTATAATTTCTAACCCAAACCCTTAGTTTAAATAGTAAATTAACTTAATTTTTTCGACAATCAGCACTGTGTTGGATGACCAAAATTGAAAAAAAATAATAAAAAAAGAAACCCCAAAAATAAAAATAAGCGTACAAAAAGAAGTCAAACATGACTGTGTAATCGACATTTTATTTAATTAATGAATTATTGAATTATGTATTGTAAATTTGTAATTTGTTAATGGACTTATGAAGTATTGTTCAACTATTAAATATTTTTTTTTGTTCTTTTGAACCATGGAATGATATTAAATTGTTGGTTTTACTTTTAAATTTAACCTTATATTGTAATCATTATTTTTAAATAATTTGGTAATATTTGCTATTAATAAATTTGAAATTTTAATGCTTGTTAATTATGCTATATTAAGAAAAATATTCAAAACATGGTAATTAACTACTTATGTTAATTATGGTATCTACTAAATTATTTTTTTCTGTCGTATAATTTCTTTTGAACCGTGGAGTGATATTAAATTGTTGGTTTTACTTTTAAAATTTAACCGTATATTGTAATCATTATTTTTAAATAATTTGGTGATATTTGCTATTAATAAATTTTAAATTTTAATGCTTGTTAATTATGTTATATTAAGAAAAATATTCAAAACAAGGTAATTATGTTAATTATGCTATCTACTTTTTTTTTTTCTGTCGTATAATTTTTTTTTGATCCGTGGAAAGATATTAAATTGTTGATTTTACTTTTAAAATTTAACCTTATATTGTAATCATTATTTTAAAATAATTTGGTGATATTTGCTATTAATAAATTTTAAATTTTAATGCTTGTTAATTATGTTATATTAAGAAAAATATTCAAAACATGGTAATTATGTTAATTATGTTATCTACTATTTTTTTCTTGCCGTATAATTTCATTTGAACCGTGGAATGATATTAAATTGTTGGTTTGACTTTTAAAATTTGACCTTATATTGTAATCATTATTTTTAAATAATTTGGTGATATTTGTTATTAATAAATTTGAAATTTGAAATTTTATTATTTATGTTATATTAAGAAAAATATTCAAAACAGGGTAATTATGTTTATTATGCTATCTATTAAAAATAATACCATATAATTTCTACCATTATAAAGTTTAGAAGGTAACTTTTCATTATCTTTCTAATAATGCCTTGACGGCTAGGTGAATACTGGGACAAATAGTAACGTTAGATGACATTCTTGGACAAAAAAAAAGGTTGGGGTGCACTTTGGGATTGAGTGGATACTTGGGGGGGGTAGTTATATTTTGGCTTTTAAATTAAATTAATCTTTTATAAAATTTATATCTATTAAGAAAAAATATATGCATATTAAGAAAATTATAAATAGAAAAAAAAACTATCTTTATAGGTGATGTTTTAAGAATCAAAAAGTCATATAGAAATAGAAATAAGAAATGTATTACACTCCTTCAAATGACAAGTAATTAATTAGGGGTAGTTTTGTTCAAACATATATTAGTTTAAAGTAATAATTAATAATATAGTGGATAAGTAAAAAATGTGATGAAAATAACATCTCCCTATATTATATCTAACTTTAAGAGGTAGAATAATAATCCACATTTCATTCACCATTCAAACAAGAAATTGTGAAGGCCAAATTACTATTTTCCCTTAAAGTATCCACCAAACCGCTTTTATGCCATTTTAATTAATGTTTCTATTTGCCCCCTTTGTCTTCATTCCTAACAATGTAAGTCAGTGGGCGAAGATAATAAAGTAATCAACATGTATGAATCATGTGCCTCGGTTATTTTGTAATTTCATTTTAGTTTGAAGGGTATATTGGTTATTTCGATTTAAACTCAAATAGTCATCTCTCTCATACTCACGCCAAGCAGCAGCCTCCAAACCCCTGGCAACTCGATGCATCCCACTATCTCTCAGCTAACCTCCTCCTATTCCAACCATGTCCTGGCCGCCTCCTTCAAATCCGACTTTTAAAGCATCGAATCTGTCAACACCCCGAGAACCACCTCAAGGCGTGCGCCAATTTAGACACTCATAGCCATAACTAAACCAAATCTTAGCCACTCATAGCCATAACTAAACCAAATCTCAATTCTTATAAATACAACTCACATACCTTGTAATCAACCTTACAATTCTCAACTACGCTATGATAAAAAAATAAAAATAATAAAAAAAAAATAAAATTACTCTATTGATGCGACCTATAACAAATACAAATACTATGTAAATATCGGGCCAAAATACGAAAAACACCATGAAGTTTTCATTCAATTCTAAAACGGTACCCAACTTAAGGTTTGTGTCATAATCATACCTGACATTGCAAATTGTCTCATTTTGCACCCTAGCCCTAACGGGTGTTAGAAAACTAACAGAAAGTTAGCATGTGCATCTCACATGTAGGGGTAATTTAGTCATTTTCCTTATTTTTTTTCTTTAATTCATGTGCATCTCACATGAGGGGTAATTTAGATTGTTACTCACCCTTATTAACTGGTATCATCAGATTGAGTACCAAGAGATCCATTCAGAGCACCAGATGGCAAGTCCTTGGTACCAACAACATCCGATGCACAACATTTTTTCAAGAAATCAATAGGTTGTGTAACATCTAATGCTACTTGCGGTTTTTCGGTTGGAGTCGATCCGAGTTCCAAGAAGCACTCACACATATCTTTTAGTAAATTCTTTACGAAAAAAGTTTGGATCCGAGGATTTTATATGATCTCGGACATTTATCCTCCGGTGTTTTGAACTGTATACGGACTAGGCACGTGAAAGTCAGATCCGACAAGAGCAGAGTTACAGCTAAGAGAAATCTTAACCTCCCCCGACAAGGAGGACACAATCTCTATGTTAGCAGTAGCTTCATCAGCAATATTTGCAACCTTGTAATTGTTTCTCATTTCACTAGAGGCTGGAATTCCATCAATTCTATCTCGTTCCTTGAAAGATTTGGATGTTGGGGGCTCAGGACCACCTGCCTCTGTTATAGAATCATGTCCATTTGATGAATTTCCCAAGGGTAAGGACTCTGAAAGTCACAAAGCAATCACCCACATAAAGACAGCTGCTTATGCATAACCAGCATATCTGTTGTCAAGCTATTAAATAAGAGTAATGCTAGGGCCACTCTAATAGCACTTAATTTTGGGTACCAAATGATGTGGCATCTTATGTGTCATATTGTTAACATACATTTTTAACTTATAGTGGAGCCCATAAAATGCCAAATAAGATGACACATTGGAAACCACATCATTTGGTGCACAAATTTGAGTGCTCATTAAGTGGCTCTAGCATTACTCATTAAATAATGGGCAATGCTAGAGCTACTCTCATTTTGCATCAAAATATGAGTACTCTATGATGTGATATACTCTCATTGGTTGGACATTTTGTGGGTCCCAACACTCCAGCCAATGAGAGTGTGCCACATCACAGAGTACCCATATTTTGATGTAAAATGAGAGTGACTCAAGCATTACCCTTAAATAATATATACTTCCAAAACACTCACAATTCAGTTTCATCCATTTTCATCTCTTTAGCTTAAAATGAGACAATTGGGTTTGATGAATTTAATTTATGCACAGAACTTGGGTTTGATGAATTTAATTTATGCACGAAGGAATTGGGTTTATGGAATTGTTATACCTGTTAACAGGAAAGATTTAGAGGCTGCTCTGGTACTAAATAAATTTTTTGATGAAAAGGACTAAATTACCCCTGCATGTAAGATGCACTTGCTAACTTTCTGTTACTTTTCTAACCCCATTAGGGCTAGGGTGCAAAATGAGACAATTTACAATGTCCGGTTTGATTAACCTTAGGTTGGGTATCGTTTTGGGATTGTGTGGAAACTTCACAGTGTTTTTCGTATTTTGGCCTAAATATCAACAACTTTTCCCAAGTCACTAATTTATTGGTCTTTATCGGGTGCACATTGAATGTCTTGCGAGTTGCATTCTAAAGAATACAACAATGAAAGTGAGTTTAAAACTCAATAAGGTTCTTATCAGAGGTGTCAAACGGGCGGGTATGGGCAGCGCCCATATGGGCAATGAGTTTAAATGAGCGGGCGAGTAAGTGCCTATTTAATAACATGAGCATATATGGGCGGACAATAAATGGGGACGGGCACCCATTTACCCATTAACATAAAATTATCAAATAAATACAATAATTACAAAACATTCATTTTGCTTAACAAAAAATACTCAAAATTATAAAAACATTAATTTCACCAAAAAAAAAAAAGGAAAAATAAAGTATTTTTGCTCCTTTCTTATGCTCATTCCATATTTTTGTTGTTGTAACCCCCAATTTAATCTCCTATTTTGTGGTTTGAGTTTTTCATTCAAACTTAAATGGTAATTCATTGATATTTTGTAATTTGGCATGTGAGGTCACAGTCTAAGTTATCGCATGTTTGATTTTAGAAATTAAGATACAAGTTAGGCATGTCAATTGTGTAAGTTGGGTCAAGTATGGGTCGGGTAATGAGTCAGAACCCAATGGGCTTAAATGGGTCAAGTTAAAATGGATCGGGTTAAAACATGTTGACCTGTCTTAATCAGAATTTTTCGTGAAAAATTCATAGATTCATAGAGTAAAAACTATCGGGTCAGAGTGGGGTAACAGGTTGTCCGACCTGGTCCGTTATTTTTTGGGGGTTGAAACGGGTTACCCGTTTCGACCTAAAGATGCTAATTGGTAAATCTTAATAAATCGTGTTTTAATTTAGCCTGAGCTAGTATGACATCTTAATAAAAGGAACAAGTTCAACAGAATGCATCTCTTGGATTTCAACAGCTCCTAATCTATATATATATAAAGGCAGATGCATCTATAAAAGAAAATATCCCGTCAAAATTTTCTTTCCAAACATAGAATGTTCTCCATTTATTAATATAGGTACAACTTTGCATGCTATCTGAAAAAAATTAAATGTATCATTACACTTCACACTAATCCATATAAAATGACATTTTACATTCCTTGATATTTGTGTCAATTATGCTTGTGAGCATCATTCAAATTTCAAAAGTCCTATTGTACATGAGAAATATATATTGTATTCATTTGCCCAATATATATGGTTTAGTTTTTGCATTTTACTTCAAAAAAAAAAATCTTCCTTCCCTGTTAAAATACCTTGACTTAGTGTTTACACAGATATTTAAAAAAATAAATTAAATCGATCTAGAAAGTTAGGATCTATATTTATAATTTTATTTTCTTAAAAATAAAGTTATGTATTTCTCATAGATTACATATCTAAAAATTTCGGATCTACATATGTGCTTTAAGTAAGCAGGTCTGAAAAATTAGAGGATGTAAAAATAAATTAACAAAATCGAAATAATTTTTCAATATATAATTTAGGAAAATTCCAAGTCTAAAATTGACAAGCTCAAATTATCCAGATCTATGAAAAAAAAAATTGAAACGGAACTAATTAAAATGTTAAGTCCTATATTTTTAGATCTATTTTCTTTGAATTCGTGTCAACCCCGGTGATTGATATCCATCAACAGGAGAAGGAGGGGCATTTTAGAAAGAAAAAAAGGACTTATGCGGTTGGATAAAAAATAGTGCACCAGAGAGTTTATAATTTTCAAATAAAGAACCGGCTCGTAATTATTCATTTTATTACTAATAGACTATTAAGAGTGTCATTTTTTTTTTCAAAAGTATGGCTTTTAAACAAGGACTTTTTACCCGGATCGAAGGGAGAACATTTTAACATGGTATTTAATGACTTTTTTTTTACGAACTGTACATATTATTGCATTTTTCTATTAGATGATATTTAATCAGCAAATATATACTTCTTCCGACCCAAAATTATTATTCAGCGTTCCCTTTGTGTTCATCCAAAAATTATTGAAATGAAATCTTCATCCGTTTTTAAATTATCGTCATCCTTTCTTTTGGGATGGATGTAGTAATGTTAAAGTTTGAATTATTTTATCCATGTCAAAATCATAGTGTGACTGAATGATCATTTTGGTGTTTGTTTTTTTTTTTTCAATTGAATAATCATATATAACATTATGTTGTAGAAAATGATTAATTTTCAAATTCTTTAATGACTAATCTTATTGTTATATATTTTTAGTTAAGCATTGTCTCATAATTTATTATTTTAATTTTGTATGTATAATTTAGTTGAAAAACATATATACCGTGCATTTTACGCACGGGTACAAACACTAGTTTGTCATAATGAATTCAGTTCATTTGTTGAATTAATTTTTATCAAATGAAATTATATTGCTGAAAATTTGAACACAGAGCAAACCAAAATGGCCTGGATAATGCTCTACTACTGAATCAACAAGATTTGAACCAAAGACAGTTTCATTCATGCTCTACTATAAAACGGGTTTCCCAATTTATATAATAAATTGAAAACTTAAAAAGAAACTCAAAATAACTCAAGTTGACTTTTCAATGCATTATTTTCGATGATGGAGAAACATGGAGGAAAGAAATGGAGAGAATGGTGGATGCAGTTAAATGTCGGGAAGGCGAATAGAGAGATCGAAAAGTGCAAAAATCGAAGCGAAATTGAAAGAGTAAGAGAATGAGTTTTAGCGTGAGTGTCCAAGTGGACGCCCATTTAGCACATCATAATTAATGGGCTCAAATGGGCATCCCCATTTATGCCAACTTAAAAATTTAGGTGTGCCCGTACCCATTATTTTTTGGGCGGTCTGGACGGACAAATGGACACGGGCGAAAAATGCCACCTCTAGTTCTTATATACTTATGAGTGTTATGCATATAAGCAGAAATTTTAAATAAGAAATCACACACTGAATCCCACAACACTTCCAATATATTAAACTATCAAGTTCCAACAAACACAAGATCACTGATAACATCTCATCAATACAATTCATTAGCAAACAACTTAAAAAACAACCCTGGAGGGATGTAGGGAATTACATAGAATAACTCTGTAGGGAACAATTCCTTTCTCAAATAGACTCAACATACACTTTAATATAACATTTTTAAACCAACCAAGTCCATAAAACTCTAAGTATTGTAATTATCTACTATGCGTTGCGTTACCATTAAATTCACCAAATAGTCCACGCAACTCCAAACTTTACGAAATTTGCATATTCAGAAACTATAATTTTCATCAAGTTTTGGTCATATCAACTTCAGGTTACCTCTCAGATTTCCTACCAATAGTTTCACAAACGCAATGGTGTTGGATGAACCGATTGTGGTATCTCCTGACCTTAGAATTCTATGAAATTTTACAAAGAACTACTAACACATACAAGTACAACATATTCTTGCACCGCCGTGCCTTCGCCATTCCGCCTTTGGGTGACCTCCCGCCACGCAGACAACACCAATTCTACGTAACTACGTGGGTAAGTTCTGTGGTTTTTTTTTCCTTCATATTTTAACAAATTGCTTCCAAAATTCTTGTAATCTTGTTGCTTTAAGTCTGTGAATGGATATTCTTATATGTATTTCTTCAATTTGCTAATTTAGATTTGCCAATTTGTACCTTGACCTGGTAATTTGGAAATTTTGATCCTTGTTGCTAATTTGTATCCGTTAGTTTATGTGTTTTTTTTTCCTTTTGAATAATAGTGGAAATAATTAGGCTAATTGGATGCTAGTGCTTAGTACTACATGTTACTGTAATAATGTTAGAGGTTTTTTTTTTTTTTTTGAGTGATAATGATTAATGGTGAAATTCTTTCTGTTAGTTGTACAAATATTTTATTTTTTTCAAATAATAGAAAAAATTATGCTACAAAGAAAGGGGGGGGGGTGTTCGACATAACCGCCTTGCGCCCCGAATTGCACATAATAACCGTAAGGATCATGGTTTTTTGAATAACAGACTAAGCTTGAGTTTTTCTTTATGTTTTAGAGGCCCTCTCATTACTTACACAACTAAAGATCCTTAGTTCCACTGATATTTCATAAACTAGCTCTATATATGTGTGTGTGTATATATATATGTGTGTGTGTGTGCACTGAGCTAATCTCCCGAGCCAAGCAGGACAACAAGGGTTCGTTCCCATAGCTCCAACTCGAGACATGTGGTTGAGCTACAACAACCACGACGAGCTGATTTACCCGTTTGGTGGTTTCAACTTAGTTATATTGGTTACACCATTTCTCTCCTTTCTCACCTTCCCTTCCTTCTTCATCTCTAATCTTCTCCGATATGTGATCCCGAGGAGGAGACGAGCTTCTACTCCTTCCCCTACCCCTTTGCGCTCTCTCCTTATCTGAATCACTCATAGTTTCTATTATTCTTCTCCCATAGATGTCAATAACAGGCCTCAAAGGAAAGGATGGCAGTTGTCCTAGAAGATACTAGTTTCTTTTCCTTTCCACCATTTTTTTAAGCTTGGAGGGAGATAGATCTTACCTCAACCTTTTTTATTATTATTTAATGTCTTGAAAGGCTAAAATAAATGATAATATGATACCTCGGCGAGGCTAGAACAAATGACGTCTCTGGTCAGACTTTTAAACACCCAACTTCTTTAATCAGGGCACCTCTCCTCTCTCCTCTGATACTGAGGCCACATTTTGGCTTCTTGACAACAGAAGCATGAACACAGAAAGGAGTGCTATGGAAAGTAGTAGAAGTAGGAAGGAAAAAGTGACTAAAAAATTAGATAAGTAAAATTCCACTCTCTCTCGAAATAATACTCCATCCGTCCCTAAATTATCGTCCTCCTTTCCTTTTTCGTCCGTCCAAAAATAATTGTCCAGTTTGAAACTTATATTTTTATAACATCACTTTTACCACTTTACCCTTATTTTTTCACCCTACTTTAATTATGAGCCACATACACATGGGCTTTAAAGGAAACTACACATTAAACCAATATAAATAATCAAGTCAATTGTTTTTTCTTAAACTGTGTGTCGGGTCAACTAGGACGATTATTTAGGGACGGATGAAGTAATAAATGAAACATTGAAATGCAAGATTTGTATGACTATATATGTGCCACCATAAAAGGTGTATGATTCATGTATATTGGTCAACAACTTTGCTTTGAGGCTATCACTACAAAGTGCAAACCCACTCCTTTCCTCTGGATGGCATCATTCTTCGCTTTGAGTCGGTGCATGGAAAATATCTGAATGTTAATAGAGTAATTACGTACTCTCCGGTTTTCCAGCTTCCCCGTGCTTTAGAGCTGGCAATGGGCTCAAGCGGCCCGGATCTAGCGGGCCAAACTTTTTTGGGGGCCCGACCCGAAATTCAATAGGTCTATCAAAATACTAGCTGACCCGACATGTCTTAGGGCCATGGGCCACTGGGACGGCTTGACTCGAAATAAAATTAACCATAGAGTTATAAAATTTACAATTTAGAGTTGACTACTTGACAAATAACTTTTGAATGTAAAAAAAGGTACTAAATAATTTTTTAAAAAAATTGGGATGGGTTGGGCTGGCCCGAAAAAGCCTAGGTTTTTTTTTTTTGAGTAATGCTAGCCTTACCACTAGTGTTACTATTAGCATTACAACTTGTTTTAAAAAAGCATAGTTAACTTTTCAACTTTATCTTTCACAAGATAGCTTGTAACACTAGTGGTAATATTGGTGGTAAGTCTAGTATTGTTGTTTTTTTTTTTAATACGAGCCCGGCGAATCCATGGGGACAAAAAAGCCCAATGTTTTTTGGACAGTCAATATTTGAAGCCCGGCCCATCAAAATATTGGATGGATTGGGCTGTCCCACTGGGCTGACCTTTTTTTGCCAACTCTACGTGCTTTGCCATGGCTGTCAAGGTCGCATTCATCAACCATGTGAAGTATTACCTTCAACAAGTTATAACTCATGTCAACTGTATGTTTCTCGACAACTTCTACTGAAGATTTACATATAAATAGCATTTACACTGTAATACTACTTACCACATCAACAACACCATTAGGGTCTACAAGAAATCCCTATTTCCCACAGTAAAGAACAATTGAATCCATCATTCTAGAGAGAGAGAGAGAGAGAGAGAGAGAGAGAGATGTCATATTAAGATAACATATGAAGATAATAAGCATTGGATTGCAGGTGGTTGAATCAATATTTATTTATACATGCCTATTTTCTTCCATCCATCCAAGGACTAGGATTATGACTTCATCCACTCTCCATATATCTTCACCAGCCTTGTGATATCAATATGTTAAAGCACAAAATGTAAAACATGATATGTGACGACCCGACCCGGACCCCAATGCGAGATCCCGAATCGCGCCGTCCAAATAGTCAAGTTAAACAAAAGCATGCATAAGTAGGTTTACGAAATTCATGTGGCGCAACATTGCATACGAATAACAACTCGGCTACACTTGGCCGGAAAAACAACTTCAATTAAACAAGTCATCGGCGACGTTACAGCCGGAACCCAACAACTACTCCTACAATTAACACATGCTTATACAACTCAACGGCCACAACATGCCGGAGACAACAACAACAATAATATTTTAACAAGCTTTAGCGGAAGAAACTGTGATGAACCAACAACATATAAACAGGCTCGACATATAGTCGGCATACCAAAAGATGACAAGTTACAAATATTTAAGTTATTACAACAACAAAACCCCAAGCCAAGTCTACATGACTTGCTTCCCAACGTCCTTTCCAAAATAAAAGATTAACCAGTTAAAGTCCAAAAGAGCAACCTCGCTCACAACGACCAAGCGAATACGTGAATCTAGCGTGGGACGTCTCCTCGGCTTTGATCTAAGGAAAACAAAGCAAACAAATAGGGTAAGTCGAAAGACTTAGTAAGTTACTAAAATATGCATGTTCATGTTATAGCATGACATTTATCACAGTTATGGCACATAATCATCAGTTAACACTTAGCACCTTATTCACATAAGTGCGTAAAGTAAATCATACAAGTAGGATATGATAGTCACGGCCGTAGCTCCCCGCAAAACATTTCAGCTACTAGTTCGTGCCATCGATGTTATGTGAATTCATCGACTCATACCGAGAACCTACTCGATCTCATTAGCAAGCCAACGCGGCACTTAACCGATAAGGGGCTACTTCCCCCGCGGCCCACGGTGGAGGTGTGTGTGAAGTCCCAGGTGCGGCGATCCATAGCAAGCACGAATCCCATAATTCGTGAAGGCGATGCATCGTCCCACCCTGACTTGATAAACAAACCAATTAATGCCAGCTGGACTCAATGCAATGCACAAGTAGATATTTACTTGACTTAAACCAATTAAGGACCGAGTTCGACAAGAGCGAATTCGACCAACAAAGTAGGGTGTTAATCTCTACCAGAAAACACGTCAAGGCAATTAATTGCTCAAAACCAATCTTTCATAACAACTTTGCAAATAATTATATCAAGCTCATATTTGAGTAAACTTAATCAAACGGTATCCAAACTTCGTAGGGATTGAAATTAGAGTTTAACATGTTCAATTCTTCCCTAGAGTCGACTCCGTTGAGTCTTTTCTCTAAATTCCCAATTTTGGGGAAATTGAAGCTATATGCTTCATAACCCAACCTAGGTCACTTCTAAGTTCAACAAGGGTATAAATTCACCCAAAACATTTAATGTAATTCATGTTCCTTATATAGTCCAATATGAAGGATACAACACATAACAATTTTCACACATATCACATAGGCATAATTTAGGGCATTCCCAAATAATAACAATACTTCCATCAACAAACATAACACATATTTCTAACATGTTCAAGACCTCAATTAACATGATGAAAGAGTAATTTAAACTCCCAAAGGCAAGAAATCCACCTAGACATGCTCCTAGCAAAATCATACATTTAAAATTCAAATGGAAAGCATAGGAAGCAATTATGTGTCCTCATTGACCTCACACATCATAAACTTTGTTTCCTTAGGGTCAATGAGAACTAAAATGAAGAAGAGTAACTTACCTAGCTTGGATGAAAACTCAAGAGAATCCAAATCTAAACGGTGAAGTCGTTCCTTTCGTCGCACCCGTCAAGAATCCGAAGTTTGGCGGCAATCGAACGGTGGAATCTTTGTAGATCGAAGGAAGAAGAAGAACTAGGGCTCAAAACTCAAGCCCCCAACTCTCTCTCTCTAACTTGTAAGAATAGGATGAACAAATGAGAGATTTATCAAAATTTGGTCAAGGCTTGGTATTTATACCTCCAACAAGAGAAGGGTACAAGAGGAATTTCTCAAGTGCAATTAGTGGAAATTAGGAGTGATCAAACACTAAACCAACCTAAATTAACTTCTAATTAGTGTTAGGACTTGATTAGGACTAAGTGTGGGTGGTTAGGAAGGGTTTAGAGGGGTTTAATGGGGTAGGATAGGCATTTCACGTCATAACTCAAAACAGGAAGAAAAAATCCAGTCACAGTGAGGCGGGCGCCTCACCCAAGCTCATGCGGCCGCCTCAACCCGAGGCTACTCCCAAGTTCACCCACTTTGCAAGCTGAGGCGGGCGCCTCGCATTTGAGGCGGGCGCCTCACCTGCGGCCGCCCGGCTCCGTAACCTCTAAAACTTGATCTAAACTTGATCTAAATGGTCCCAAACTTTGGGCAACCATTCTAAGGTCTAACCCTACTCAAAACAAGTCGGAAACACACCCGAACAACAACCGAACAAGAGAACAAGGCGCGAACCACGCGATTTAATGAACAACGAATCAAACTACAATCAAACACCATTCAAACTAGGATATCTTGGACATGAAAAAGTTTGTTTCAACATGATTAAGACCTGAATATAAAGCCAAGAACTCAACGAACACTTCGTACGTCGAAATAGAAGCAAATACGAGCAACGAGAGGAATCGCTAAGGCCAAATTCAACGCGATTAAACCGGCGATTCAACAAACAAGTTTATATGATTCTAAGCATGTTATGGACTTCTAGAATGATCTATGAATGATTCTAAGACGTTTATATATTAAGTAAACAAGCTCACAATCAACCAAGAAAGTATAAAGACAAGCATAGAATGCACATGCAAGATTATGGGGCGTTACACTCTCCTCCTTTAGGAATTTAGTCCCTAAATTCTTACCAAGTTCATCAAACAAATGTGGATGCTTCTCGCGCATCTCCGCTTCCGTATCCCAAGTCGCTTCTTCAATGTTGTGGTTCCTCCAAAGAACTTTAACTAAGGGAATCTTCTTGGTTCGTAGAACTTGCTCTTTGGTATCCAAAATCTTCACGGGCTTTTCAACATAAGACATATCCGGCTCAAACGTTATCTCTTCATACTCAAGTAC
This sequence comes from Codonopsis lanceolata, assembly GCA_013146195.2. Classification (NCBI taxonomy): domain Eukaryota; kingdom Viridiplantae; phylum Streptophyta; class Magnoliopsida; order Asterales; family Campanulaceae; genus Codonopsis; species Codonopsis lanceolata. Next base: position 93,865,999 of record CM028380.1, read on the forward strand.
ATGGGTATCATCCTTCAAATACTTTCGCAACATGGAAACATGGAATACATTATGAGTCTCCGAAAGTGAAGGTGGCAATGCAATGCGATACGCTAAAGACCCAACTCTCTCAAGAATCTCGAATGGGCCAATGTACCTCTGTAAGCTTCCCTTTCTTGCCGCCAAATCTCTTCGCACTCTCCTCGGTGTTACCTTCAAGAACACGTAGTCACCCACTTGGAACTCAAGATCTCGTCTTCGATTGTCCGCGTAACTCTTTTGTCGACTTTGAGCGGTGCGCAAACGATCTCTAATCAACTTCACGCCTCAACCGATCGTTGCACTAACTCTAACCCCAAAGTTTTTCGCCTCCAACTTCATCCCAACAAATTGGTGATCTACACTTACGCCCATACAAAGCTTCATACGGCGCCATCTTGATACTCGACTGATAGCTGTTATTATACGCAAACTCGGCTAAAGGTAAGTGAGAATCCCAGCTTCCCTTGAAATCCACGGCACAAGCTCGCAGCATGTCCTCCAAAATCAATCAATCGCCTGACCGACCATCCGCTTGCGGATGAAAAGTCAGATCAAGTCTAATTTGGTCCCCAAAGCTTCCTCGCAACGCTTGCCAAAATCTGATGTGAACCTCGGATCTCTATCGGACACAATACTCACCAGTACGCCATGAAGTCTCACGATCTCTCGGATGTACAAAGTCGCTAACCGAGTCAACGAATAAGTGATAGCTATCGAATAAAGTGTGCGACTTAGTCAATCTGTCGACTATAACCCAAACCGCATTAAAACCTCTCAGGCGCTGCAACCCCTGTCACAAAATCCATGGTAATGAACTCCCATTTCCATTCAGAATCTCCAGTGGTTGTAGAAAGTCCCGCAGCCTCGATGCTCGGCCTTAACTCGCCGACAAGTCAAACACTTTGACACATACTCCGCAATTTCCCTCTTCATGCCTTTCCACCAAAATTGTCTTTTCAAGTCTAAGTACATCTTCGTGCTCCCTGGTGAATGGTATACCTCGATTTATGAGCCTCATCAAGAACCAACCTCTTCAAGTCATCATTAGAAGGAACACAAATTCGACCTCGAAATGTCAAAGCACCCTCACTATTAGTCACAAAATTAGGCGATACATTTTCAGCCAACCCATCAATAATTTTCTTCAATTCCGGATCATTCCTTTCGCTTCTTTAATCTTCCCAAACAAACACCGGTGTAGCACCGAACATTCGCGAAAATCACACCTTCTATCATAAACACTAGGACCCCAATCTCGCAAGTCCTCCAACATCTTCCATTCTCTAACCATCATACACGACATGTGAACCTTCCTACTCAAGGCATCCGCTACTACATTTGCCTTCCCCGGATGATATAAAATAGTGCAATCGTGGTCTTTTAGTTTCTCCATCCATCTTCTTTGCCTCATGTTCAACTCCTTTTGGGAAAACAAGTACTTCAAACTTTTGTGGTCGGTGAAGATCTCAAATTTAGCCCCATACAAGTAATGTTTCCATTTATGCAACGCGAAAATAATCGCAGCCTAACTCCAAATCGTGTGTCGGGTAATTCTCGCCGTGAATAGACAACTTCCTCGACGCATAGGCGATAACTCTACCATTTTCGCATCAACACACAACCCAAACCTTCCTTAGAAGCATCACTATAAATCACAAAATTATCTCCTCCACTAGGCAAAGCCAAAATAGGTGCCGACGCCAACCGCTTCTTAAGCTCTTGAAACTAACTTCACATTTCTCGCCTCCAAACAAAAGGCACATTCTTTGCGTCAATCTCGCCATAGGAGTCACGATCCGAGAAAATCCCTCAATAAATCTCCGGTAATAACCCGCTAGACCCAAGAAACTCCGAACCTCAGAACCGAACTAGGTCTCTTCCAATTGCCACCGCTCAACCTTAGAAGGATCAACGGCTACTCCGGCGCTAGAAATGATATGCCCCAAAAAGGATACTTCCTCAAGCCAAAAGGCACATTTACTAAACTTCGCATAAAGTTGTTTCTCCCGAAGAATAGACAAGACAATCCTCAAGTGTTTCTCATGCTCCTCCCGAGATTTCGAATACACTAAGATATCATCAATGAAGACTACCACGAAACAATCAAGATAACTATGAAAGACACGGTTCATCAAGTCCATAAACACCTGGCGCATTCACAACCCAAACGGCATCACCACGAATTCAAAGTGCCCATATCTAGTGCGAAAAGTCGTCTTCGAATGTCTTCCTCCCTAACCTTCAATTGATAGTAACCCCATCGCAAATCAAGCTTAGAATAGACGATAGACCCTTGCAATTGGTCAAAAAGATCATCAATGTGGGGTAGAGGATACTTATTCTTAATGGTCACCTTATTCAATTCGCGATAATCTATGCATAACCGCAAACTCCCATCTTTCTTCCTCACAAATAGGACCGTGCGCCTAAGGCGACACACTTGGTTTAATAAAACCAATCTCTAGGAGTTCCCGCAACCGAAGTTTTCAACTCTCTAAGCTCCGCTGGCGCCATCCTATACGGTGCCTTAGAAATCGGTGAAGTCCCCTAATAAGCTCAATACAAAATTCTAGTTCTCTATCTGGCATAGCATGATCGGTAGAAAACACATCGGAAACTCACATACTACCGGAACCTCCTCTAAACTCGGCGAAGACCTCTTCTTATCAACAACGCAGGCAAGATAACCCGTACACCCTTGAGACAACAATTTTCTAGCCCTTAGTGCAGAAATGAAATGCAAGTCACTCGACGCTTGATCACCCACAAAAGTAAATTCAGCACACCCAAGATATAAAAAGTAACCCTCTTCCTATGGCAAATAACTATAGCATGATAAGCACATAACCACCCATGCCAAGAATCACATCAAAATCACGTATGGGAGAACTACCAAGTCCGATGCAAAGTGTGGTCACCCACCAAAACATCACAAGATCTAAACACTTCAGACGCGAGCATATATTCCCCGAAAGCGGGTAGACACTTCAAGCAAGTATGGCAAAGATTGAGGCAATACGCAAAGATTCTCAACAAAGTGCGAAGCAACATAAGAATGCGAAGACCCTGGATCTATGAGAATTCGAGCCTTATGATCAAATATAGAAAGAGTACCTCCTATCACCGCCAGACCTCGAACCTCGCCGATCAAGCGCAAACACACGGCCTCGAACCTTTCTGGTTTACCATCCACATCTCTCTTAGCCCTGCATCGCCTCGGCGCCACCCGACCGATTGGCCTTATATTTGGGACAATCTTTCCTCAAATGAGTCCCTGCCTCCACAAATGAAACACTTCCCAGCCTTCCCCAACATCTATCACCAGTGCCTGCACTTCCGGCGTAACGAACAAATCATAGTCTCATTACGAGACCCTTCCGCCTCGAGTAGAAGAAGTGTTGTTGCCCTCGCTTCCCTGCCTTGGCCTACCTTGGCCTCCACTCTCCTATCACTTCCTTGGTATCCCCTTCGCTACCCGAATTATTTCCCGATTAGTGTCTCCGAGTAGCCTGTCGTGCATTACCCGAATTACTCTTGACTCTGCTCCTCAATATCTTGCTCAACCTCATAAGCTCTATCAACTGCAATCCGATAATCAAGTGAGCTTAAGTGCTAGAATCGCTTCCTAAATTCAGTCCTCAACCCTTTAACAAACTTATGTGTTCTCCGAGCCTCCGAGCCTAGGAATCAAATACGTGCAATAACGGCTCAACTCGGTGAACTTAATACTCCGCCACGCCCATGGTACCTTGCTCAAGATTATAGAATTCTTTCTCCCTTTGGTTGCGAACCACATCCAGACGTATTCATCCTTAAATTCCTCCGAAAATTAGCCCAAGTGATAGGGACTTGTTGCATCTCCCAACTTTCCTTCAATACATTCCACCAATGTTCTACGGCTCCCTTAAACTTAAACGCCGCTAGTCCGACTCTCTTCATCAAGACACTCCAACATAGATAATATTTTGATCATCTCTTCCATCCACAACTCAGCCTCCCTCGGGTTTGGCTCCCCAAGAAATGCACTAGGCTTCAACTTAAGGAATCTCTCTAGGAGAGTGTTGTCAGTCCTCGGTCTCGTGGTGGTGCAACTTCCTCCCTGCGTCGAGGTGGTGGTGCTCCCCAGCCTGACCTCCCCGGCCCGCCCCGTAAAAGCCATCAACCTACGGTGTAACTCGCCATATCCGACCCACCGGATTCTCGCGGCGGCGTACTCAACTCGTCAGTTCTACGACCTCTCCTCGGCCTACCTCTACCGCGGCCATTTCCATTCCTATGGATTATCCATCGAACCCCTACAAGAATTCACTCGACGTTAGAATCATCACACAAATAACCAACCCACCTAGGCCATGGAACCTATCCCGCCGACGCCTAACCTATAGCTCTGATACCAACTGTGACAGCCCGACCCGGACCCCAATGCGAGATCCCGAATCGCGCCGTCCAAATAATCAAGTTAAACACACAAGCATGCACAAGTAGGTTTACGAAATTCATGTGGCGCAACATTGCATACGAATAACAACTCGGCTACACTTGGCCGGAAAACAACTTAATTTAAACAAGTCATCGGCGACGCATGAACCCAACAACTACTCCTACAATTAACACATGCTTATAAAACTCAACGGCCACAACATGCCTGAGACAACAACAACAATAATATTTTAAACAAGCTTTAGCGGAAGAAACCGTGATGAACCATACAACATATAAACAAGCTCGACATATAGTCGGCATACCAAAAGATTACAAGTGATCAAATATTTAAGTTACTACAACAACAAAACCCCAAGCCAAGTCTACATGACTTGCTTCCCAACGCCCTTTCCAAAATAAAAGATTAACCGCTTAAAGTCCAAAAGAGCAACCTCGCTCACAACGCCCAAGCGAATACGTGAATCTAGCGTGGACGCCTCCTCGGCTTTGATCTAAGGAAAACAAAGCAAACAAATAGGTTAAGTCGAAAGACTTAGTAAGTTACCAAAATATGCATGTTCATGTTATAGCATGACATTTATCACAATTATGGCATATTATCATCATTTAACACTTAGCACCTTATTCACATAAGTGCGTAAAGTAAATCATACAAGTAGGATATGATAGTCACGGCCGCTTCGTAGCTCCTGCAAAACATTCTGTTACTAGTTCGTGCCATCGATGTTATGTGAATTCATCGACTCATACCGAGAACCTACTCGATTTCATTAGCAAGCCAATGCGGCACTTAACTGATACGGCAAAGGGGCTACTTCCCCACTGCGGCCCACAAGGAGTGTGTGAAGTCCCGTGCGGCGATCCATAGCAAGCACGAATCCCATAATTCGTGAAGGCGATGCATCGCCCCACCTTGACTCAATAAACAAACCAAATTATGCCACTGACTCAATGCAATGCACAAGTAGATATTTACTTGACTTAAACCAATTAAGGACCGAATCCGACAAGAGCGAACTCGTCCGACAAAGTAGGGTGTTAATCTCTACCAGAAAACACATCAAGGCAATTAATTGCTCAAAACCAATCTTTCATAACATCTTTGCAAATAATTATATCAAGCTCATATTTGAGTAAACTTAATCAAACGGTATCCAAACTCCGTAGGGATTGAAATTAGAGTTTAACATGTTCAATTCTTCCCTAGAGTCGACTCCGTTGAGTCTTTTCTCTAAATTCCCAATTTTGGGGAAATTGAAGCTATATGCTTCATAACCCAACTTAGGTCACTTCTAAGTTCAACAAGGGTATAAATTCACCTAAAACATTTTAATATAATTCATGTTCCTTATATAGTCCAATACGAAGGATACAACAAATAACAACTTTCGCACATATCTCATAGGCATAATTTAGGGCATTCCCAAATAATATCACTTCCATCAACAAACATACTACACATATTTCTAACATGTTCAAGACCTCAATTAACATAATGAAAGAGTAATTTAAACTCCCAAAGGCAAGAAATCCACCTAGACATGCTCCTAGCAAAATCATACATTTAAAATTCAATTGGAAAGCATAGGAAGCATTATGTGTCCTCATTGACCTCACACATCATAAACTTTGTTTCCTTAGGGTCAATGAGAACTAAAATGAAGAAGAGTAACTTACCTAGCTTGAGTGAAAACTCAAGAGAATCCAAATCTAAACGGTGAAGTCGTTCCTTTCGTCGCACCCGTCAAGAATCCGAAGTTTGGCGGCGATCGAACGGTGGAATCCTTGTGGATCGGAGGAAGAAGAAGAACTAGGGCTCAAAACTCAAGCCCCCAACTCTCTCTCTCTAACTTGTAAGAATAGGATGAACAAATGAGAGACTTTACTGAAAATTGGTCAAGGTGTGGTATTTATACCTCCAACAAGAGAAGGGTACAAGGGGAATTTCTCAAGTGCAATTAGTGGAAATTAGGAAGTTAACAAGCACTAATCCAACCTAAATTAACTTCAAATTAGTGTTAGGACTTGATTAGGACTAAGTGTGGGTGGTTAGGAAGGGTTTAGAGGGGGTTTAAAGAGGGTAGGATAGGCATTTCACGTCATAACTCAAAACAGGGGAAAATAAATCAGACAGCAGTGAGGCGGGCGCCTCACCCAAGCCATGCGGCCGCCTCAACTAGTGAGGCTACTCCCAAGTTCACCCACTTTGCAATTGCTCCCCATTTGAGGCGGGCGCCTCACCTGCCATGCCGCCTCGGCCCGTAACCTCTAAAACTTGATCTAAACTTGATCTAAATGGTCCCAAACTTTTGGGCAACCATTCTAAGGTCTAACCCTACTCAAAACAAGTCGGAAACACGCCCGAACAACAACCGGAACAAGGTAGAACAAGGCGCGAACCACGCGACGAATGAACAACGAATCAAACTACAATCAAACGCCATTCAAACTAGGATAACTTGGACATGAAAAAGACTTGTCCCAACATGATTAAGACCTGAATATAAAGCCAAGAACTCAACGAACACTTCGTACATCGAAATAGAAGCAAATACGAGCAACGATAGGAATCGCTAAGGCCAAATTCAACGCGATTAAACCGGCGATTCAACAAACAAGTTTATATGATTCTAAGCATGTTATGGACTTCTAGAATGATCTATGAATGATTCTAAGACGTTTATATATTAAGTAAACAAGCTCACAATCAACCAAGAAAGTATAAAGACAAGCATAGAATGCACATGCAAGATTACGGGGCGTTACAATTCATTTCATCTCTTCTCTTTACAATTCACCAGTTATCTTCTGTCCTGCCGTTGCTCTCTTTAGCCGTATAAAATCCCTTGCATCTCTTTTTATAAATGGCCGCACGTATTCCCACGGCTTTGGAAATTGAAGTTTACGAGAATGCTCTGGATTTCTGGATTCTTTCCCTGCGATCAGACAAGCGGGACTGGTTTGATCATCTTTTTGGGTTCAGGGGCCTACTGTCCTGGTGGAATGTCATTATAAATTGGGACATGTTGAGGGGAGCCGTCAGGTTTTTGTCTCCTCAGGACCATTTATTAAACTTCGGCATGTATGAGATGTGCCCTACTTTTGAGGAGTTCTGCGCAATGCTGGGGGTGGCACCTTCTCGTCAGATCGCAGTGCCTGCCTATAGAAGGCGTCCATATATGGCTATCCGGGAGCTTTTTAACTCTACCCGCAGTGCTACTCCAGGTTTCTTCAATGGGGAAACTTTTAATTTAATGGTCCTCCCTGGGACCTTCACAGAATATAGGGAAGATGATGTAGACTACTCGCGACGTAGGCTAACGGCGCTCTTTCTCTGTCTGGTAGGGAGGTATTTGGTGGTAGGTCTACCCGGTTTTGTCGATGCACGGGTCGTTGACCTGGCATTACAGGCTCGAGATCGCCGGTGGAATATTGTCCCTTGATTTTGGCGTAGACCGGCCTCGATCGCTTTTTGCTACTCGGAGATGAATTTCCCTACCGGTAGCCCCATTCTGGTCCATATGTGGCTAGAAGAGCATTTCCTCTGGGTTCAGGCTCCCGTGCCGCATGGAGAACCATATGACCCATCACTTTATGGCATGTGCGGGCATTTTCCTCAGACCAATTATTCTGAATTTGATTGGGCTGATCACTTTTATCAACGGGGCTCGATGAACATAATCTGGGTCATTCGCCATTGGGAGATCCGGAGTTTTCTTCGACATTCCGATGAATATAGTCAAGTAGTCATGTTGGGTATTCATCGGACCTCTTTTTATCAACCGGACCGGATCTTGCGGCAATTCGGGAGAGAGCAAGTGATCCCGGACACCACTCGTCCTATATATATGGGAATGGAGAATACGGACGAGGGCTTGGGTCCCACTATTCAGGGCATATGGCACAGAGATTCTGAGAGGTTGGAGGCAGCCTATCCATTTGCTGACTACATGTTTGTGTCCCCTAGGTATTTGGCATGGGTCATGGTAGCTGCTGAGGGGCCGTCTCGCACTATCAGGCACGGACTGAGACATTTGCTGGGTCGCCATATAACTAACGGAGTAGATGCTCGCCTGATGGAAATAGGCGAGGACATTGATAGCTCGGGGTTAGTTGTTCCTTAGGATCTGGAGGCAGAATTCAGGCGGGTACACGGCCTTGATACTCGAACGGCCCCATGGACCGAGTACTGCGGGTCCCAGTGATGCACCCCGCAGATTGAGCAATGTTAGTCGGCAGCATAACCCATAAGAACAAGAAGTAGCTGCTCCTCCTCCCCAGACTGGTTGGGGTACTGGTTTCAGAGATGATGGAGCTGGTCCGAGCAATACAAATGCCCAGGAGAACGGGGATGCTGACGATGAAGAGGGAGACACCTCTGGTGGCTCACATGCTGGCGAGTCTAGGGCTTTCTCCGTGCCTCGCAGAAGGAGTATATGGGCCCGGCTCGGTGGACGTCGTAGACATTGATGGACCGCTCTGGGGCTAAAGCTGCAAGAAAAGGAATTGTTTCTGGGGCAACAAAGAGGGTACAGGCAGTATATGTAGATATGTACAATACAATCAATGTATAATATAGATGTCTTAGTAAATATTCCTAAGTTGCACCTTAGGACTTGTAAAATTATATTTTAGTGTATTAATGTGAGCTTTTTGTCGTGGTTTTCCTTTTCTGTCAGTTGAGCTTCTGATGCACTGAAGGCCGGAGGTAGTATGCTGAAGACTTAGATAGTGCCTTCCCCCTCCTTTTTATCTCCTTACATTTATATGTATCATTTTTTTATTTATTATTAATTTTTTTTATTGCTCTAACTTTTGCCTAGGATGTTATTTCGGGTTTTCAACCTAGCGAGCCCTTATTTCTCCTTTTATGGCTCTTTTTTTTTTTTTTAATATGCCCTATATTTTGTCTAGGCTGCCCTTTTGGGTTTTCAACCTATCGGGCTGGAGAGCGAAGCAACCACTGGATAACATGGCTCAGGCATAGTACCTTTTGAGTTTGTCGAGATTGAAGGGCTGGACAAGATCTTCCCCATCCTGGTTTGTAAGAAGCACAGCACCTCCTGACCGAATCTCCTTTACGATGTATGGTCCCATCCATGGAGACTTCCATTTTCCCCTAGTATCAACGTAACTAAGGGGTTTTTCTCGAAGTACAAGGTCTCCAACTTGGATATCGCTGCCTTTGACTTTTTTATTGAAAGCTCGGGCGATGTGCCTTTGATATGCCCGGGTATGCTCCAAGGCTAACAGGCGTCGTTCATCAATTAGGGCCAATTCTTCGTATCGCATTTTGACCCAGTCAACTTCTGCTATATCAGATTCCATCATTACTCTTAATGATGGAATTTCCACTTCTATCGGCAGTACCACCTCCATGCCATATGCCAAAGAGTAAGGGGTAGCCCCAGTGGGTGTGCGGACTGATGTACGATAGCCCCAGAGGGCTAGCGGAAACTTTTCTGGCTAGTCTCTTCCTGTGTCAGCCATCTTTTTGATGATGTTTTCAAGCGTTTTATTGGCTGCTTCAACGACACCGTTAGCTTGTGGCCGGTAGGGGGAGGATTTGTGTCTTTGAATCTTGAACTCGTCGAGTAGACGATTCACGTCCCCTTCAAAATGTGAGTCGTTGTCGGAAATTATCTCGAAAGGCACCTCATAGCGGTATATGATATTGGCTCAAATGAACTCGGATACCTTACAGGCATTCAGGATCTTGTAGGAAGAGGCTTCCACCCACTTTGTAAAGTAATCTACGGCTACCAGGACGTATTCATGACCATTGGATCCCTGCCTATGACGTCGATTCCCCACGTTGAGAAGGGCCAGGGGGCTGTGGAGTTATATAAGACGTATGGGGGCACATGCTGCAGATTGGCAAAGCGTTGACATTTGTCGCAATGTCGCACCCACCGGATACAATCAGTTTCGAGCGTACTCCAATAGTACCCCTGTCGGATGATTTTCTTGGATAGCATATGGCCATTCATATGGGGCCCGTAGGTACCACCGTGTAGTTGATCCATGATTTGCTCAGCTTTGGCCTGATTGACACATAATAAGTTGAGGCCTTGATAGTGCCTCTTATACAGGTTGCCACCGCTGAGCACAAATTGGAAGGCCCACCTTCGCAGGGAGAATCTTCCTCTTTTATCTAAGCCAGGAGGATAGAGACCTTTCTGGAGCAGATTTAAGATGTCAGTACTCACCGTGCTCGTGATCCGCTGTGGGCTTCGCATTGATTTTGAAACAGTATGCCGGAGTGACCTTCTTCCCGACTACAAATGGTTGAACATTAGTTTCTGCGGGAATCTGGACTAGTGATGCCAGAGTGGCCAGGGTATCAACGAATTGATTCCTATCTCGTGGCAGATAATGAAACGAGATAGAACCAAATCGGGTGGCAAGTGCTGTTAATTTGGCATGATAGAGCTGCAGCCGAGGATCCTGGGTCTTCCATCTTCCTTCGACTTGATTTATGATTAGGGAAGAGTCTCCATAGACTTCGAGATCTTTAGCTCCCCTTTGGAGAGCATCTTCTAGGCCAAAGAATACAAAGCTTCATATTCCGCCGTATTATTTGAACATTCGAACTCCAACCTTATAGCCAGCGGAGTATGAGAGTCAGCCGAATCGATTAATAAGATTCCTATGCCAAAGCCTCTTTTGTTCGCGGCTCCGTCAAAGAACATTTGCCATCTGGTGTCATGGTCAGTGATTTCCAGGACACCTTTATCTGGGAAACCAGGCTCAGGCACATCTTCGCCTTCAAAGGTAGATCGGCTAAGTGGTCTGCAATGACGCTCCCTTTGATAGACTTGAGTGTGACATAAGTTATGTCAAACTCGTTGAGAAGAAATGACCACTTAGCTAGTCTCCTGGACAGTGATGGCTTACCGAAGATGTATTTGATGGGGTCCATTCTGGATATGAGTTTGACGGACCTCCCTTGGAGATAGGTTTTGAGCCTCTGAGTGGCCCAGACTAGGCCAGTGCAGCTTTTCTCCAACGCTGAATAATTTAGCTCGCTTGCCTATAGCTTCCTACTTATGAAGTATATGGCATTTTCAATGTAGGAATCTTCCTTTTCTTGGGCGAGCATAGCTCCTACTGACGTGTTTGTGACGGTTAACGGTATATATGAGGAGAGGTTTATGTGTATGAGGTGGAGCTAGCAAGGGGATTAGTAAGGTAGGCTTTATTTTCTCGAAGGCTAGCGGCACTTTTCGTCCTGCACTTGGTCGGTATTCTTTTTAGGAGTTTAAAGAGGGCTCACATGTGGTGGTCACCGTCGATGAAACTACTGGATGATCGCAACCAGCCTAGGAAGCCTTTGACTTTCGTGGGAGTTTTCTACCGTGGCATTTCTAGGATGGCTCGATCTTTGTCGGCTCGATCTCGATGCCTTGCTCGGTCACTAAGAATCCTAGGACTTTGTTTGTAACCCCGAATGTGCATTCTGTGGGTTAAGCTTCATCTGGTGCTTCCTTGATCTTTCAAGAACTTTCAAGATCTTTGATATGGGCACCGCATGCCGCTGAATGCACGATCATGTCATCAACATAGACCTCCATTTCTTTGTGGACCATGTCGAGGAAGAGGGTGGTGGCAGCCCTCTAATAAGTGGCTCTAGCATTTTTCAGCCCAAATGGCATGACAGTATAACAATAAGTACCCCAGGGAGTAGTGAATGAAGTCTCTCCGGTCCTCTCCGCCATTTTGATTTGATTATAGCCCAAAGATGCCGCCGACGAAGGATCGGACTTTATGAGCGACGGCGTCTACCACAATATCAATATTGGGTAGAGGGAAGTCATATTTGGGCGACGCTTTGTTGAGGTCGCAGAAATCTACACAGATTCTGACTTTCTCGTTGGGCTTGGGAATGGTCACTATGTTGGACAGCCAGATCGGGTATTCAACTACCCGAATGAAATTGACGTGCAACTGCTTCATGATTTCTTCTTTGACTTGTAGTGACCATTCTGGCTTGATGCGGCAGAGCTTCTATTTGACTGGACGAGAATCTGGATATGTGGGAATCCGGTGTTCGACTATAGCTGGATCCATGCCAGGCATATCTTCATAGGACCAAGAAAATATGTCTACAAACTCTTTAAGGAGATCAATGAGTGCCTTTCTTTCTGGACCTTGGAGGTAGCTGCCGATTCTGACTTCCTTGATTTCATTGTCCAGCCCCAGATTGATAGTAGACAAGTCTTCAGTTGCTGCTGATGAATGGCTCTGTTCCTGGTACTCAACTGACTTTGCAAGCTCAAGTAGATAATTTTTATCTTTTGGGTGCATTTCATTAAATGACTCATTATCATAATCATTATTATTTAATGCATCTTTTAATGTAGGTGCAACTAAGGAATAAGCAAAGACATTTAAATTATAATTAAAAGCATACTGTACAGGGTTTATTACATTGTTGAGGACCTGGGGTTTGAGATCCTCAACCTTAGGTAGTGGATCGGTAGATGACCAATCCGTAAAGCTAAGGGAAGGAGTGGGGATAGTATATCCAAAGCGGTCTACTAGGTCTGCGGGCGTCAGGAGCGGACCGGTCGTGGTATACCAATTCTGCAGAGGCTTATCAGCAATAGGCTTAAAGGAAGCAGGGAGCTTCTTATAAGTGCCTCTGTCTATCATACCCAGAAAATTGTCTCCTAGACCGTCATCATCTAGCAGGGCCAAAGCATAATCATCTTGGTCTATAGACCAAGTATTTTCAATAGTGACGCCTTATATGCAAGGCTACGGGCCCGTGGTAACCTGTTCCATTCTATCTGAGAGAAGACTGACATCTTCAAAAATTTCCCAACCAGGACATCTTTTCCCATTCTGGTCTAACCAGGGTTCAGGAAACATGAGATAGGCTTCAGTTTCCCCTTGACTTACAAAGTAACCATTTAGTATTTTTCCATAGGGTTGGAGAGGGGGATATTCATAAGGACGTTTTTCTCTTTCTCGCCTTTCATTCCTCACGCTTGCTTTCATGATCGCGGCTACTAAATTGGGTAGGCGTGTATCCTAGACCAAAAGGATGGATACATTCCTTAAGTTCATCTTGGACTAAATTAACTAGTCCTTGCTGATTCCTGCCGAGACCTAGACCAGGCATATAATTCATCTTTCGAAACATGTTTAAGGGAACCATGTTTCCTAGGGAGGTGACTTTCTTTCCAATGATGTCAGCCCAGATTCTATGGTGTTGACCACAACTTGGGGATAACCTCGGCCACCGAGAAAAATACCGGTGTCCTCATGCTCTATTTCAAGGATTGGGATATCCTCGCTTTCCTTATTCTCCACGCATCTTATCTACCGTAATAATTACTATGTGGTCATCGTGGATGAACTTGACACGCCGGTGTAATGAAGAGGCTATCCCCTTTACCCCACGGATCCAAGGGCGCCCCCAACAAAGCAAAGGTGGTGGTATGTCCGTGACTTGGAACTCAACCGCATGTTTAAGGGCCCAATAGTTAGCATTAAAGTGATCACCCCTAAGACACATCGACTGGTGTTGTCGTATGCCTTAACTGTCTGCAAGGAAGGAGTGAGTTCTGATATCTTTATCCTCGCTTGGCTAATGTCATAGACATACATTAAGTGAAGACCCATTATCTATCAAAACTCGGGGAACCCGTTTCTCCAAAATTCCCACAGTGATATAAAGAGCATCAATGTGGTTGGTTCCTTCCTTTGGCAGGTCTAGATCAGTGAACATTATTACGTTCCCAAAGTGAATGTTCCCGATCATCTGAGTAAGCTCATTTGGGGAGGTTTCAATCGAATGACCGTCTCGACTTAAAGACTTAGCCAGCTGTGATCACCTGGGTCATAGAAGCACACAAGAAGACCCAGATGGAAATGTTGGCCTAAGTTTTCTTCATCCGAGCCAACAAAGTATCTTCCATCGCTTTAGCCCCAGATCTGTTACTTGATCTTTTCCAGTGGTCACCTCTTTCCGGTTTGGCCGGTAGGCTCGGCCGACGGTAAGGTGGCTAACATTTCCACCAACCCAAGTGGCTTTTTCAATGTTACAGGTGTTTTGGCTACCAAGGATAGTGTCCCAAGAGAGCATATTACAGCTAGGCTCTCTTATGGATAAGGATAGAGGAATGGGAACAAGGATATATGGAAGTGGATGTTTATTTATTTCAAACTTGGGCACACAAAGGTTTCCATCAACCTCAATCATATTGATTTAAGGTAGAGGGTTATTGACTACATTTGGTCTGGGTGGAGGCTTTTCAATAACCTTATCATCTATAAGGTCCTGGATAGCATTTTTGAGGGTATAACATTTATCGGTGAGGTGACCACTGGAGCGATGGTATTCACAATACTGGGCATGGTTCCAAGTCCTGGGCATGGGGGTTTGGCGGCTTATAATTCTCCAATGCTTCAAAGCCTCACTTTATGCCATTAGCCCCATATCATGACTGGGAGCTTGCGGTTCATCATAATGTCGGCTTACCATCGATTTGAACTTTTCGGCCGGGCTATCATTTGCTCCCACTTTATTGACAGACCTGTCTGACCCATAATACCATGGAACAGAGCTATAATTTTGGGTAGAAAATGGGGTTGAGGCATTTCCCACCATATTGACGGCTGGTTCTAGTGCAGCTGTCTTTCCTTTGGAGTAACAGAAAGAACTAGGAGGCGTATTGGTCTTTAGTTGGCTAGTCCGTATATCATCATCAATACGAGCTCCTATCTCCACTATTTCTTTGAAATTGGTGTAGTGGAGGTAACGCATATGTTCCAGGTAAATGGGCTGGAGGTTTTTAATGAACATTCTGCATGACTCAGTCGGATCAAGTCTGTCAAAGGTCTGTGCCAACTTTCTCTTCCACCTGACTGCGAACTCAGCACAAGTTTCCTTCTCCCGTTGGGTGCACGACTCAATGTCCCTTCTATTTTAAGGACTAGTGTTATCTTTGTATCTTTCAAGGAACGCTTCAGCTATCTGGTCCCAAGTATTCATGGTGCTGCTATCAAACAACATTAACCATTGTTTGGCAGCTCCTATTAGGGTGAGGTGGAAATTGGAAGCCATAGCCTGAAAGCTAGCTCCCATTGACTGCATACCAGTGGAATAAGATTTCAAATGGGATATAGGGCATCCAGTCCCATCAAACTTTTCTATCTCGGGCATTTTGAACTTTGAGGGCAGTATTGCTGAAGGTTGCAATGTTAGTGCCCGCGTAGAAAATTTCCCTTTATTGAGAAGTTTAAGGCAGCATGGACTTCATATTTTCCATGTCGGCCTCCATTTTGGTGGCTGGGGGAGTTGGCTTTTGGTATATACTGGCTGAATTAGGGAAGGCTGAGTTATTTTCTAGCTGAGGGGTCTGGTGAGGATTATGGGCAGTATATGGATTCTGGGCTGGATATGGATATTGGGCATTATAAGGGTTCTGGGCTAGTGGGTTTTGGGTAGGATAAAGGTCCTGGGTTGGTGGATTTTGGACAGTAAAGGGAGTCTGGGTTGGTGGGTTTTGGGTAGTGTATGGATTCTGGGTTGGTGGGTTATTGACGGTTTCGGCAGGGCGACCAGGATCATTGAAAGGTAAGTATGTGGTAACTTGGCCTAGTGGGTTATAGCTTTTTGGGTCCATATGTGGGCTATTTTGGAGTGGGTTAATCATGGGAAAAGGGAGGTCATTTGGGTTCTGGATATTTAGGAGAGGGTATGGTGGATAGGACGGGTAAGGGTTGATATTTGGATAGTAAGGACTTGGTGGAGGATTGGGATTTGGTATAGCGGTAGTATTTGGTGGGTTAGTGTTTTGCTGAGGAGTTGGGTTTGGAGGCACATGAGATGTGGATGCTTCTTGGGGGATTGTAGGGGAAGAGTTCACCTCACTAATGGATTTTAAGCTTTGAACCAGACTAGCCATTTGACTCATCATTGCACCCAACTTTTGGTCAAACCATTCCTGCATTGCCGAGTCGAACATACCCAGAGCCCCGAATCTGCACCATAGCCGACTGTTCACTTTCTGCGCCATACCTTGCTCGGATCGTACCCTCCGAACCGATTCGCCGCAATGTCGATCTGAAACGATACCCTCGATCGATTTACGGACTACTTTCCCGTATCAACAGGCCAGTACTATCTCTGTCTTTCCAAATTCAGGTCAGGTTTCTGAGGAAAATGGGTTTGGAGGTATCAAAAGGCTAGCTGGATGCTTTCTGGGCTTGGAGTACAACGTGTCTTTTATTAGTAAATTTTATTATTATTTATTTTTGTTCCCTACAATTGACCGGATAAGCACCTGTTTTATTTTGACAGTCTTAGGACTTTCCCTGGAACAGTGGATTCTTTCTCCAGAGTATAGGACCAACGTATTCTACCTGCCTTTGGACTCCCCAGGACTGGACTGGTCCCAGGCGAAGGGCCTATACTCTTTCCATGATCCACCATTCGAAACGGACTATGTCGAGCATCTGAGAATGATAAATCAGCCCATGTTTGTTGTTTATTATATATATATATATATATATATATATATATATATATATATATATATATATTATGTAAGCGCACTTTATTATTTTTTCTAAACTTGCGCATTTTTTTTTATATAGTATATACATATTCCTTTTTTTTTTCTTTGACTTCTTTTTTTATTATATTTTTTTTTACAGGGGCTGACTCGCAATTCAGAGATGCAAAAACCGGTCGGTCTGTGAAGTGTCTTGAGAAGCTATATGCATTCTAGCGTTGTCTTATGCAGGGGGTAGGCTGGCCATGGTGTAGGGTAACAGTTCGGAATATCCCTATATGTGTGAACGTGTGTGCGGTATCTAGAAAGCAGTAAAGTCTTTATCTTTTTTACGGATATATAAACATGAAACAATAAACAGATATGGTCTGTCTTGCTGTTATGTATGGATTTTTTCGGCTTTTTAGTTTGAGCGCAAGCAAGCAAGCACACCATATTTTAAGAAATAGAAAGAAAAATGGGGAAACTATCTATCCCTATTAATTACAAATTTGGTCCTATGTCCCCAAAATAAAATGACATAATAAATGCAGATATGTACAAATGTACAGAATAATAGAAAAGGAAAAAGGAGCATAAAGAAATAATAATATAGAGTCGGAAATAAAGCAATAATTAAAATAAAGCCCCGGCTCTTTTAGAGTGCTGCTCGGAATTTTTATTCTAACATATATATATATATATATATATATATATATATATATATATATATATATATATATATATATATATATATATATATATATATATTATTTTTTTTCGAAAGTTTTTTTTTGATTTTTTTTTTTTGAAAAGAAGAAATATTTAAAAATACTTATCGGAACGAAACTACTGCAAGATGGAGGATCATATCCACAAATATAGGCACTGATGTATAAGAACGCAATATTCAAATGCATAAACTAATATAACAAGCATACTTTATCCATAAACAAATAAAAACAAAAAAAGTTTTATTTTATGACTCTAGCCCTCCATTTTATTTAAAATAAAACAACTCCCCAGCAGAGTCGCCACTGTGGGTTCCCGGGAACTGCGCCCACGCCCCGCGCACCCTTGGATAGGGTTGCGCGTACGTGCAGATGTGGGACACCACTGCTCTCGTTCCACCCTCCCTTGTTTAGGAGAAGACGAAATCAAAAGTGCGAGAGGAGTGTTGTTTATGATAATGCGTTGGAATGCGCATCGATTGCCTTTAGTGGATTTTTTATCCAATATGGGAACTTGTGGCTTCCCGCATCAAGTTATCCCTTTTTTAGGGAATACCAGGATATGGGAATGCATTTCCCTTTCATTCCCATTTTCCCTTTTTTACAAGAAAACGGAAAAGTGCAAAAAATGATATTGCGACGCCCCCACTATGGATTTTATTAAAAATAGCCTTATGACCCGTTTTGGATCACTATGGGAGCTTTGGGTTTCCTGCATCAAGTTATCCCTTGTCTAGGGGATACCAGGATATGGTAATACATCACCCTTCCATTCTCATTCTCCCTTTTTTTATGAGAAAACGAAAAAGTGCAAAGAATGAGTGTTGCGAGGCCCCACTGGATCCAAAAAGTTTAGAGTTGTCATCTTTATTTTAAGGCAAAATAAAGCAAAACCAGAAAAAGAAAAAGAAAACCAGAGATAGAAAACGGGTTCGGAGGCTAAGTTACGAGTTGGGAAGGTGCTAAGCACCCAACTCGCCCTTTCGGTCTCAAAATAGTTTTTGGCTAAAGTATGCTTATTATTATATTTATTTAGCAAACAAATAAAGTATTAAAAGACAGGAAAATATAACAAATACATCTGTGGCTACATTATTTACGGACTTGCAGCCATTTCCTTACAATAATTACAAATGTTTTTAAAATATTTGGTCATTATAACGGCTCTTTTACATAATATTTCCTATTCTAATTCGAGCAGCACAACGGCTTATATTGACTACATTGTGCCAGATTTAAATAACAACTTTATAAATAATAAACGAACAAGTAAATAAATATAACGCCCTTAAAGGCTTTTACCTTTTAGAGCGGTAGTGTGCTCGCTCTGTCCTTCAGGGAGAGGGAGTCTTTTTTGTTTGTTGTTGTGTGGTTGTTGTTTTGATTTGGGCAGAGTGACTGCTTATTTTGGGTGACTTTGGCTTGTTCACTCGGGCAGAGTGACACCTTATTTCGAAAGGTTTTGGCCTTTTTGATTGGGCGAAATAACGGCTTACTTTTTGTGTATTTCAGCTCATTACTCGAGCAAAGTAACGGCTTACTTTGGGATTTTTGGGCCGGGGAAGTAAGGTGGATACCTAACTACTAGGCTAGGGATCACTTATAAC
Source organism: Codonopsis lanceolata (assembly GCA_013146195.2). Taxonomy (NCBI): domain Eukaryota; kingdom Viridiplantae; phylum Streptophyta; class Magnoliopsida; order Asterales; family Campanulaceae; genus Codonopsis; species Codonopsis lanceolata. The sequence goes on from CM028380.1 coordinate 93,885,307, forward strand.
CGGTGGATTTATGTTTTGGCGGAGTTTGGACGGGGTTTAGAAGCTTTGGTGGGCTACACACACTTATCTCACACCTCTCGTAACTATGGCTTCGAAGGAATGCAGAAAGAATTCTTTCAGTGTTTCTCTGCGATGAATTCTGAACACTAAAATGGGGAGCCCAGCATTCCTATTTATAGGTGGGACAAGGGAGTCATCAGGAATTATCGGAATTCATCAGCCGGCTTCCTTTACTTGTACAACGTCCTTCGCGAATTGCACAATGCGTTAAGTTTGAGAGGCTACAGTACCTCTTTGACACTTTCACCCCTCGCGATTCACTGTTTTGCGCATCATGCTTTGCCTTTCGCATTTTCGACTCCTGTAACTTGACAGTTGTTAATTTTGAACAGTTATTGATATCACATGTCAGAGTCACATACCAGGGGTACGAAATTGGGGTGTCTACATCTTGCATTTGCAGAATCCATGTTACATTAATTTATGACTTTGATTATAATTTGCATTATAAATATAGCTACTTAGTTTATGAGATTGATTAGAATTGACATAGATTAAGATCAATTAATAACTCAATTAGGAACCAAAATATATAAATGATAAATTTGTCTTTTTCAAATGTTTTAGAGAGCATTAAATGCTTTTGATCCGGATCAATTTGAGAATTTAACATTACTTTTATTATAAATTAGTATTTGTGCCCGTGTCATTGGTACGATTTCGGTATGAGATCAGTGTAATGCATGTTTGGGATAAACAAAACTCATAACTAAGGGGGTAATACAAACAAAACTCACAACTAAAGCTTTTATATGTAATTGTGGTGGGGGTAATTCAAACAAAACTCTTAACTGAAGGGTTCATATATAACTCACATATACTTACTAATCAATCTGTACCATCAGTTGTGTTTGACACAATTCGATCAGGACCACCAGTAAGACCATGAGCTAAATTATAATATAGATATTATGGTATAGATATCCATTTGAGAGCGGGACACATCGGTAAAGTGATAATCAAATCTAAAGTAAAATGATAAATGTAACATCCGAAAAAAGAAATATTAGAACGTGAACATTTTTTTGAACGACTAAAAACGGAAATATTGGTTTGACCAAAATACGAAAAACACCCTGAAGTTTCCACATAATTCCAAAACGGTACCCAACCTAAGGTTTGTGCCATAAGCATACTTGACATTACAAATTGTCACATAGTGCACCCTCGGCCAGATGGTCGTTTCAATTGGTACGTTAAGTAGCACGTGCAATAGCACGTGTAGGGTAAAATAGACCTTTCCCTGCAGACCTTCATAAAACGGTGGGAAAATTCAAGGTATAAATTGGAAACGACCAAATTTCCCCAATTACAAACACCCTAATTGAGACGATAAACACATATTAGGGTTAGGGTTGAAGAGGGATTGAAGACTAGAATTGAAGACTGAAAAATGACTATAACTAGCTAGGCGCAAGAAGAGCAAACGTAAGTCTACAATTGAAGATGAAGATGCACACGCTTTTGAAGGTAACGTTTCTATTTGATTTCTAGTTTTCGATGCATATGTCGCTTTTTGAAATAGTTGATTGTAATTTTTGTATATGTACAATAAAGTGTTGGTTAGAGAAAAAGAATAAAGTAACAAAGTAATGGGATTTTTTTATTGTTTTCGATGCATATGTATTTTTTGTTTATTGGCAAATTTGTCTGATAATTGTTAGTTAGAGAAAAAGATTGTGTTAGTTGAGTTAAATTTTCTGTAAAATGATAAGTGTTTAGTATAATGGGGACATTATGATAATATAATGTGAAATGGTCCCCATGCCTTTGTCCCCTCTGTATCCTTAACCAAAGTTTCCAAAGTTGTTGGCCCATTTTTAATGCATTTTCGTGTAGTGACCAGTTTGATTTGTTTTGTATTAAAGTAATGTGTGTTTGAAGTAATGGAGACATTGTCTCAGTATTTGTGAAATGGTCCCCCCCCCCTCATTGTGTAGTCCCTCATTGTATTTGTCTCAGTAAATTTTCTTTTTTTAATCTTTCAAATACAGATCCAGATTGGTTTGCCTTGATGTTTCATCATGGTGGTGAGTTTCTTTACCACCCTAAAACTGTTTACTTTGGTGGTGAAGTAGAAATAGTCACAAGACTAGATGGGAATAGGATGTCAATGATGGTGTTGAATAAATTTTACAAGGAATTAGGGTATAATGACCCTACTAGTTACTACTATCTTTTACCTGGAAGTCAAATGGAGTCAGGTTTGGTGTTGTTGTCAACTGATGAGGCTATTCTGCAAATGGTAGGAGCTATTGATCCTAACATTAGGATAATTAATATATATTGCAAGCATAGTGAAGAATATCAGGGGGGTGAGAAAAGTGAGAAAGGAAATTGACATGGCTAATGTTAATGCTAGTGATGAAGATAGTGAGAAGGATAGTGATAAGGATAATGACACTGAAGAGGATAAGAGTTTAGGTTACAGTGGTAGTGCATATGGGGATAGTGATGATATGGACAAAGAGATTGATTTGGATGATATTGACAAAGATATTGATGATTTCACAATGAATGCTAGAGCTAAAGAAAAAGGAAAAGGAAAGGTAGTATCTAATAAACAGATCACGGTGTTTGATAACAACTAAAAGAGGTCAAAAGTAATTAATGAAAACACTGAGGAGGAGTTTTATGCTAAGTCAGGTTCTGAATGTGATACTGATGATTTTGAAAGTCTTGATGGCTCAAAGGATTTTGAAGAAGATCCTAGGCAAGTTATGGAAAGAAAAAATACCCCCAAGTTTAAGAGATTTAACCCTTTGACAGACATGCTTGAGCCTATGTTTGAGTTAGGAATGGAATTCAGTGATGCCAAGGAATTCAGAGATGTTGTAAGGTCTTACTCATTAAATCAAGGGAAATGGATTATATTTACCAAGAATGAGAAATTGAAGGTAAGTGTTAGATGTAAAGAAGGTTGTCCATGGTACATCTATGGTTCACAGCTAAAAAGTAAAGGAAATGCTTTTAGAGTTAGGACATTTGTTGACAAACATAGTTGAAGTAATATGGTCAAGAGTAAATGTGTAAATTCTAGGTGGATTGGGGATCAATACACTAAAAGATATCAACTAAACCCTACCTAGCCAGCTGATTCATTCTTTCATACTGTTGGAACATAGCTTAAGATTGAAGTGTCAAGGAACGGTGCTTACAGATCATTGAAGGTTGCAAGGAGTAATGTTGAGGTTAGTCTTCAAGATCAGTATGGTTCTTTGTGAGACTATAAAGAAGAATTGATTAGATCAAACCTAGGGACAACAGTTGAATTACTTTGTGAGCATGAGAATGAGAAGCATGTGTTTAAGAGAATGTATGTATGCCTTGGGGGTTTGAAAAAAGGATTTTTAATAGGATGTAGAAAGGTAATTGGGTTAGATGCGTGCTTTTTAAAAGCTCCAGTCAAGGGGATGATTTTGGCAGTTGTTGGTGTTGATGCTAACAATGGGATGCTTCCTATTGCATATGCAGTGGTTGAGGGGGAAAAACAATGAGTCTTAGACATGGTTTTTGGAACTATTGTTGGTAGATATAAAGTGTGTTAATTCATACCATTGGATATTCATGTCTGACAAACAGAAGGGTCTGGTTCCTAGTCTTGAGGCCCTTGTCCCTAATGCAGAAAATCGGGTTTTGTGTCAAGCATTTGCATGATAACTTCAAGCTAAAATTTAGGGGTCATGTCATGAAAAGACAATTGTATGCATGTGCCAAAGCCTCCTACATTCAGAAATTCAACATTGAAATTCATAAACTGAAGCAACAAAATCATGAGGCTTATGAGTGGCTAGCTGGGGAAATGCCATCACATTGGAGCAGGGCTTTGTTTAGTACAGACCACTGATGTGATATGTTGTTGAATAACCTATGTGAGACTTTTAATTCATGTATAGTAAAAGCAAGGTGCAAGCCTATCTTGGAGTTGCTTGAGTGGATTAGGATGTATATGATGTCAAGAATGCAAAAATGTAGGGAAAACATGAGGAATTATGAAGGCTTAGTGTGTCCAAGGATTATCAAGAAGTTGGACAAGTACAAAGAGGAATCACATGGATTTATTACTATTTGGGTTGGGAACAAAAAGTATCAAGTGAAAGGAATGTATAGAGACATGTTTGATGTGGATTTGAGTACTCAAGATTGTTCTTGTAGAAAGTGGCAGCTGTCAGATATTCCTGCCCACATGGAATATCTGCCCTAAATCACAACAAATTAGATGTTGACCAGTATGTGGCTGACTGGTACATCAAGCAGACCTACATGAAGGCTTATGAGCACATTGTGTCTCCTATCAGGGGCAGAGATATGTGGCCCAAAACCAACCAAGATTTGCACCCCCCACATGAGAAAAAGATGCCTGGGAAGCCTAAAAGAAGAAGAATAAGGCAGTTGGATGAAAAGAAAGGAAAAGCCCATAAGATGAGGAAGTACCAGAACACCGTCAGGTGTAGAATATGTGGTGAAGAGTATCACAATGCCAGGAGTTGTCCTAATAAACCAAGTGCAGATAATGAAACTGCACAAGCCATAAAAACATAGCAAATCCTAAGGAAGAAATCTAATGTAAGATTACTTAATTTGATTTTGTTTGTCATTTGTTAGTGAGGAATTATTTTACTTATTTGTGGGACTATTTGTTGCAGGTTCAAAAGACAACAAGAAGGACAGTAAGTCCAGAAAATTATTTTACTTACAATTTCAAATGCTTATATTTCTATTAATGTTGTGACAGACTTTAATATTTATATGTTTACTAGGTTAAGAGGAAAGGGAGTATATTGTGGAACAGGGTGTTGCCCCAATAAGAAAGACCCATGAATTGATAATCAAGGTAGTGCTTCCAACAGAAGTCTAGGGCTTACAAAATCTCAGGCAAGGAGAAGGCCATTTGGGAGTCCACATGCTTTGTCATCCGATTTTCCAACAGTGAGTTTTATTGAATGAATGGCTTATTTCATTCAAATATATATTCAATATGATATCTAATTATTATCTCAAGTAAGGAGGGACCATTTGTAAACACCCCAATTTCGTACCCCTGATATGTAACATTGACATGCGATATCAAGACATGTTTAAACTTAACAAATGTCTAAGTTACAAGGTTAAAAAATGCAAAAGACAAAGCAAGATGCGTAAAACAGTAAAATGCAGGGGCCAAAATGTCAAAAAAGAGGCCAAATTTGATAGCCAGGCGCTGCCACATAGAAAAGTGGGCGCGGCTCCCAAGCCCCAAACAGTACACTCCGTCTTAATGCATTTCACAAGCCTTCAAGCGCGCGGTACAAGATGATGAAGCACAAAGAACAAATTTTAAAGACAGCGGTGTCCCTCCTCTCACCTATAAATAGAGGTGTCCGGCTTCACTTTCAAGGGCCGAGAATTTTTCTCACTATTACGTTGTGCATTTGTTTTACGTCGTGTAGAGAGCGATCGTGAGATAATGAGTTCCCCCTCCTATAAAACCTCGAAACTCTGCCAAATCTCCTCCAAACACAAAACCAACCGGTCAAAGTGAGCCTTAGCCCCCCAACTAGGTTTCCACCCTATTTCCCCGATCCAAAAATCCCAAAAAGAGTTGTTGCTTTGCTCGAATCCAAAGGCCAAATCCACTAGAAGCAAGCAGTTGTTCTGCCCGATTTTAAAGAAGCAAACAACAACAAAAGCATAGCGTTGCTCGCTTGGTTTGGCGGTGCCCGAAGCAACTTTAAGCGCTTATAATGCCCGAACCGCAGTAGCAGCAGTAGTAAAAAGACTCCCTCTCCGGAAAGAACAAAGCGAGCGCACCTAACGCTCTTAAGGGTTTTTATATTAAAAATATAATTTTCATTTGGCCCTATGTAAAAAAAAATATAAGTTGTTATGCTGCCCGGATCTATTTAGAAAATAACATTAAAAAGAGTCATTATTATGGCCAAATATTTTTAAATGTATCTATAATTACTAGAAGGAGGTGGCTGCATGTCTGGAAATAATGTAGACATCGATATATTTGTTTCTTTTAATGCTTTATTTATTTTCTAGAAAAATATAATAAAAGCATACTTTAGCCAAAAAACTGTTTTGAGACCAAAAGGCGAGTTGGGTGCCTAGCACCTTCCCAACTCGTAACTTAGCCTCCGAACCCTTTTTACAAACTCTGGTTTATTTTTGGTTTTTCTTTGTTTCTCCTTAAAATAAAGATGGCGACTCTCTCAAAACATTTTGGATTACAGTGAGGCCCACAACATCCTTTTCTTGCACTTTTCCGTTTTCCTCTAAACAAGGGATGATGGGAATGAAAAGATTGATGCATTTTATGTATCTTGTTTTCCCTTAAATAAGGGAGAATGAGATATGAAAAAAAAATGAACTCATAGCGATCCAAAATAGGCCTTAAGGCAATTTTCGAAAAGTTCATAGTGAGGCAGGGCATGTTCCCACGCGCCTTTGCAACACCCTTTTTTTGTACTTTTCCGTTTTACCCTAAACAAGGGACTATTGGAATGAAAAGGGTGATACATTTTATGTGTCTTGCTTTCCCCTAAACAAGGGAGGGTGAGATACGGAGAAATCCAAAGCTCTCATAATGGACCAAAACTCACTCGGTGACCGAGGCGTATTCAACGCGCTTTTTGACAACTCTCTTTCCGTATTTTTAATTTTGTCTTCCCTAAACAAGGGAGGGTGGAATGGAAAGTGTGGTGTCCTTCCATAACTCGCGTTCCCCTAAAAAATGGAGCGCGGGGTCCGGGAGATCCCGGGGCACCTATAGTGGCGACTCTGCTAGGGAGATCGTTTTATTTTAAACAAAAATGGAGGGCTAGATTCAGTAAAAAAAAATTAGTTTATGGCTAAAGTATGCTTGTTATATTTCTTTAGCATTAAATATTGCATTCTTATATATCTGTGTATATATTTGTGGATATGATCATCCATCTTGCAGCAATTTCGTTCCAGTTACCATTACAGGTATATTTCAAATAAAAAAAATTCCATAAAAAATATATTCAAAAAATAATAATAAATATAATAGATTTCCGGACAGCATAACAAGAGGGTTGGGGTTTTATTTTTACTATCGCTTTATTTCTGCTTTATATTTGTATTTTTGCGCGCTTTAATTTTTATTGCACAAAATATATGCATTTTATTTCATTCTGTCATTTTATTTTGGGGATTATGACAAATTTTTAAGTAATAGGAATAGATAGATTCTCCATTTTTCTTTCTATTTCTTGATGTGATTGGTTACTTGCTCACGATCAAACTAAAAAAAAACCGAGAAAATCCACAAATAACAGCAAGATAGGTCATATATGTTTTATTTCTAGCTTTATATCCAAAAAATAAAAAAAAGATTTTAATGCTCTTTAGATGTCGCACACACACGCACGCATGTAGATATATTCCGAACTGTTACCCTACACCATGGCCAACCTACCTCCTGCATCAGCCATGTAAAACCCTAAAATGTTGCTTGATTGTGCTATGCATGAATTCATACATTGATAATCATCATAAACATGTTCATTTAGCTCCCGTATATATTTAGAGTCAATAGCATGATCGTTGACGTCGTTTGAGATGCACGTATGCATTTTTCTTTCACGAGATGCTTTGAATCTCGGGTTTATGTTTTATGTTGTAACTTCATGGATAATTGTTAGAGGGCATTTAAAACATCATTAACATGCCTTGGATATTGGTTAGATGATGGTTGCATCGTCGGTTTGGTTGCTAGTTTGATTCTAGCGAAAACCCTTTTCAGTTTGACTTTTTCGGTCGTCGTTCGGGCGAGTTCTGCCTGAGTTCTTGGCCATGTTTTGATGAGGTTTGAGACTTGATTCCTTTGGTTATAGATTGGAGGGCATTAAGGTTGAATTGTAGACCATTTTTGGTTTGGAAGGACTCGAGATTGCACGCGGGAGAGTCCGGGACCGATCAAGGAAAGCAGAAAACCTTTAATGCTGGAAATTCACTTGATGCGGTCGCATCACCTTAACCCTAAGCGACCGCAAGGGTCCAATTCCAGAAAGTCGGGATTTTTGCCTCTTTTCTATTCTGTCCGAATTTTTGACCAATTAAACCTAATCTAAACCCATCCTAACCCCACTTAATTACCCTAACACTAATCCTAAACATCTATTAAGGGATTAGGGGCTAATTAGTGGCTTGATTAGTGATCTAATCCCCCATATAAAACCCCAAAACTGCCGCATTCTTCTTTCATTCGGCCAAGGCAGAAGCTGCGACTTCTCCTTCTTCTCTTCTGCGAACTCAACAGGGAGCTTGAGAGAGGGCTTGAGGGTGTTGATTCTAGGGTTTCAAAGGGACCAAGCTTGGAAGCCATAGCTGGGTCTTCATCTTCCCCATTCTACGTACAAGTTTGAAGAAAGAGTTGAGGAGAGACTCCATTGTTAGGGCACGAAAATTCTGGTTTTAGGGCTGAGCTTTTGGTAAGTTTCTACCTTTCTTCTCCTTCTTTTTAGGCTCCATTGACCCTAGGGAATCAACCATGTGTGCTATTTGAGGTCAATGGAAGCCATGGTTAGGGATTATAGAAGATGTATGAACCCTAGGATTTCAAATTCATGATAGAACTTGATTGGCCTATGTGAGACCATGATTATGTGAAATTCATGTTCTAATTAGCTTATTGAACTTGGTTATGTTGTTTATTCATGTGGATTAATGTTGGTTTGGTTGAGATACTTGGAGGGTGCCTTGCCCTAATTTTGTTTTAGCTTGCAATCTATTGATGTTAGCTTGATTAATATGTTTTACATGCTTAATAGAGCATATTGAACCATGTTGTAAATTTTAATCATGATTTGAAGGTTATGATTTGTATGATGACTTAGATGGAATTATGCACAAGATGATTAATTTGCTCTAAGTTGCTTTGTTAAGTAATTTGTTGGGTTTATATGAGTATATTGAACATTGGGATTGTGGTTTTGGGCGATAGTTATGAACATAGGGGGATGATGAAGCCTAAGCTTCTATTCCTTGAATTTTCGGAAAACTTAGATTGAACTCAACGGAGTTAACCTTTGGGTTAGTATGAATCCTAGGAACTATAATTTTAAGTCCTACGGAATTTTGGGTAGAGTTCATGGAGGTCGAGCCTCCAAGAAGTTTTGAAGTGTGTGTAGCACACTTGATTATGATGACTTATGATTCTCGGTTGTGATGTTTATGCTAGTTGTGGATGAATTGCATGACTAGTTTGATAGTAGAGTGTTTACCTACTTGTTTTGAGCATATGAGTATATATTACTTGTGCTTGGGTTTTAAGTCCATTGGCGTCGATTGCATTGAGTCTTTGGTGGGACGATACATCGTCTTCACGAATTATGGGATTCGTGATCGCGATGTATCGCCGTCGGGTTTGCACACACCCTCCATCGATGGCCACGGTGGGGAAGTAGTTTATCTTAGTTGTAGTAATACACATGACTTTGATAACTATGGAACTCGGCGGAGATCTCTCGGGGACGTCGATATCTACGAGAGGGATATCGAGGGCACATAAGGGTTTTGCACGTGTTTTTGCAGGAGCGACACGCGCGGAGGAATTTTGGTAATGGTATCATATCCCTTATATATATGAATTGTTTCACAAGTGCTTAAGTAAATAACGTGCTTGGTGAATTTGGATATGATATGATGTTTGTGTTGGTTTCTTACATGTTATACTTAATAGATAACATATTGATTAATGTTGTTAAGCATGTATGCTATCACATGAATATTATGGGAATGTTGTTTTATGCCAAAGGTATAATTATTGTTGTTTAGGACTAAAATGCCTTGACATGGTTTTATGATGAGATGTTATACTTTAATGATAACATAATTATTTAATGTTGAGCATGGATGCCATACATGATTTAATATAAGGTTATTTCATGACGATAGCATGACATATTTTATGATTGAGCATTATGCCATGATAGGAAGTTATGGTTAGTAACTTACTAAGTCATTGTGACTTACTTTTGTTTGTTGGTTGTTTTTTCCCTAGATCCGAGCCGAGCTAGCGGATCCAAGTAAATCCAGAAGGTTACGTTGGCAAGGAATTCTTTTGGAAAGGTTGCTACTTAGTTGTTGGTTTTGTTTTGGTGAGGTCGTGGGAAGATGAAGTTACATAAACTTCATGTTTGGGGTAGCAAACCTTTATGTATTTGTAATGTTGTAATTATGTGGTTAGCCTATTCTTTTGGTAGCCAACCGGTGGTGGTTGTGCTTGTTATATGTTAGTAGTTAAACTTTCATATATTTTCTGGTTGTTAGTACATATAACTGTTAGTACTTATTTTGTTGGCAGCCGACTGGTTTTAGTCGTGCGTGGTTAATTGGTGTTATGTTTAGCATGTTAAATTGCTAGTTTAATATGATGTTTGTTCTCCGGCATGTTTTAGCCGTCGAGTTGTTAGACTAGAGTCTTAGACTTAGTTTAATGTTGGGTTCCGGCCGTCGCCGATGACTTGGTTTTATTTTATGCTATATATTTGAATTGCATAACGGGGAGTTTGTTCTACGTGCCCAATGTTGCGCACGCGAGTCGAATTTTGGACCGAGAGATTAATCATCTCTTTGGTTGTTTTAGTTTGAGCTTGTTAGCTCGGGCGCCACTGTTTTATTTCATTTGCTTCCGCATGTGTTTTAAGTTGTCGGTGTATCGCCGTTATGGCCCTACCCATTATTTGCTGCTTGTGTGTTGTTATTTGTTTTCTTGGCGGCACGACCTTGGGATTTCGTCTTGGGATCCGGGTCGGGTCGTCACAAGCCAACGTTAATTGCATATAGATTCTCAAGACACTTCATGGACCGATCGGTTTTTACATCTCCGAATCGTTAGTCAACCCCTGTGTAAAAAAAAGAGAGAAAAAAAAATTGCGACAAAAAAGAAAGAAATAAAAAAAGGGAGAGATATAAAAAAAATACACAGGGGCTAACTGATTATTTTCTGATGTTCGACTTAGACCATTTTGAATTGTGGATCCCGGAAAGAGTATAGGCCCTTCGCCTGAGATCAGTCCAATCTTAGGGAGTCGAAAGGCAGGTGGAATACGAAGGTCCTATACTATGGCGACCCGACCCGGATTCCAAGACGAGATCTCAAGGTCGTGCCGTCGGGAAATAAGAAACAACAAGCAAATAACAAATAATGGGTAAGGCCATAACGGCAATACGCCAACAACTTCAACACATGCGGAAGCGAAACATAATTACACAGTGGCGCCCGAGCTAACAAGCTCAAACTAAATACAACTAAAGAGATAGTAAATCTCTCGGTCCAAAAATTTGAAGCGCGTGACGCAACATTGGGCACACACAATACAACACCCTGTCATGCAATATAGATATATAGCAATTTATAAACCAAGTCATCGGCGACGTTATAGCCGGAACCCAACATTACACTAAGTCTAGAACTCTAGTCTAACATACTCAACGGCTAAAAACATGCCGGAGAACAAACATGATAAATCAACCATCAAGATAACATAACTATATTGTAATCATCAACATCCACCAAGCTCGACTACTATAAGTCGGCTACCAAAAGAATAAGTACTAACAACAAGTACAAATACCAAACACACAATAAGTCTTGCTACCCTTCATAAAGTTTACATAACTTTACTTTTCCCATTGTCCTTGCCAAAAGAAAATGTAACTAAACAACTAGGTAGCAACCTTGCCAAAAACTTCACCAACGCAACTCGAGAATCACTTCGATCCGCTAGCACGACTCGGATCTAGGGAAAACAATCAAACAAATAGGAGTAAGTCATAATGACTTAGTAATTTACTAAACATAACTTTCTGTCATGGCATCATGCTCAATAATAATAAATCATGTTATCATTATTGATTTTTTTTTTTGGGGAAACAAGACGGCACCTGCGGGATTTTATTAAAAAACGAAAACAACAAATACAACGAGAGGGGGACAACCAGCCTGACCCAAACAAAAAGGGGGGACAAAGGAGCCTTACCTCAAAAGACAAAAGGCTACAACAACTAACTATGTTTTCTAAAGTTATAAAGGCCTATACGATCATGAAATAAAGCACGACGAGCGTCACAAGGAAGGTCAGATAGAGAATTATAACTTTGAAAGCCTTTGTGGTCATGAGCAATCGAAGCAAGCTTGTCAGCAGCAAAATTCTTTTCTCTGAAGACATGAGCAATGGAGTAATTGCCAAGACAAGAAATACAATCCCGAAGCTCATACTCAAACTTCCACGGAGCACTATGCTTGTGAGTTAAAACCATAACAGCAAATAGAGAGTTTGATTTGACTGGCACATTACTAATGTTCAAATTGCGGCATAATCGAAGCCCATCACATAACGCCTTAATTTCTGCCCCTGTGTTAGTACCCGGCCCATAAAAGGCTGAAAAAACCATAACCAATAACCCTTGATTTTCTCGCAAAATACCACCTTCAGCATGATTACCATGAATAGCAGATCCATCAGTGTTAAGCTTATACCAACCAACCGGTGGAGGAGACCATCGAACCCACCAACCCTTCCTTAGCACCGGATTGACAATAGGGAGACCAAGACAATCCATACCCAAACTAGCCATAGTTGAAAGGGAAGACTTGGGACGGAAAACCGAAAGCATGACATATAAACTACCTTTAACACGGGCAATGATCCTACCAGGATGCATCGGTTGAGAGTCGAAAATTGCACAACACCTAGTCTTCCATATTTCCCAGCAAGAGAACAAAAATATAACAAGGCCGCAAGCACCAAGCTGATTACGGGTTGAACTCCCTTTACACCAGGTCACAAATAAGTGCTCAAATGAAACATAACAACCATTTTTATGAAAGATATCTACAAAAAAGCCCCAGACAGCCTTGGCGATTTTGGAAGTCAGGAACAAATGACTTAAAGATTCACGGTCCGGAACTGAGCAACAATGACATTTCGAAACAATGGGAATTCTTTTAAGGCATAGCTGCATGTCCACAGGTACAGCTCTGTAATATAACTTCCATGCAAAGCAACTAATTTTGATGGGGATCCATGATTTCTAGATCTTAGAGGCCCACGGCATAGATGGAGAACGAAGACGAATGATGTCCAAAAAATCTGAGGAATGAAACTGGCCGGAATTGGAAAGAGTAGATATGAGCTTATCCGGAACTCTTTGATCACATAACACATTGCGTGCAAGCTGATGAATGTGAACTGGAAGCAGCGGGAGCAAATCACCAAGGTTCTATAAAGCTTGGTGAACCGAAATTCGTGCGTCGACTGGCCGGGGGCCTTCCAGAACCACACCACTCCAATTGTCTAGCCAAAAACAAATCTGGCCCTCACCAACCAACCACCTACTATGGGCAGCCACTAAAGGAAGTTGAGCCATAATGGCTTTCCACTGTGGAGCAGCCGATAAGCCACTAGAGAAACCTCCATTTCCATAATATTTCATATGAACAAATCTGGCCCATAGACTTTTGCCAACCAAGGCACTCCAAGCCATCTTCGCATGCAAGGATCGCATAACCTGTTGGAGAGAGCGAATGCCAAGGCCACCTTCATGAAAGGGGCGACAAATAGATGACCAAGAAACCCAATGAGATCGATGAGTACCCGCGGAGCTCCAAACAAATTCAGCCATTAGAGATTCAATCATGCGAATCACAATGATAGGGACGTGAATTGCAGCCAAGGTATACGTAGCAATGCTGCTAAGAACAGATTTAATTAAAGTGAGACGACCCCCCATGGATAACAGACGAGCTTTCCACCCCGACAAACGGTAGTGAAATTTGAGCTCAATATCTTCAGAGTGGGACCGTTTAATCCGACCATAAAATATGGGAATACCCAAATAATGCATAGGAAAGGATTGGCGGCTGCACCCTGACCAAGCAGTAATATGTCGGGATTTGGAAATCGAACAGGAGGCATGAACATAAAAACCACTTTTGTGTAGATTAATCAATTGCCCATAACTCTACTCAAACTTAGAAAGGACATGACGGAGAGCTAATATAGACCGCTTTGCAACATTACAAAAAATCAGCATGTCATCGGCGTACAGCAAATGAGATATCGAAAGCCCACCACGACCATGAGAGAAAGGAACAATGGCCCGTTCTAATCTGAAATTATTTAGAGCAGCAAATAGAACTTCTTGAGCAAGAATGAAAAATAGCGGAGAGAGCGGATCGCCTTGTCGAAGACCCCGTGTGGACGAGAAGAAACCAAAGTTGTTCTCGTTAATCCTAACAGAATACCAGACATTACTTATCATTCTATCAATTAAAACACAAAAGGATGGACAAAAGCCAAGAGTTAAAAGAGATTTCCTAAGAAAGTCCCATTCCAATCTATCGTAGGCCTTAGACATATCTAGTTTGAAGGCCACATTTCGACCCCGACACTTATGACCAATCATGTGAATCAACTCCTGAGCAAGAGCAATATTTTCTTGAATACTCCTTCCCTTGACAAAGATTGTTCCCACGAGATAATAGAGGGAAGCATAGTAGCAAGGATGCAATAATCTTGGATATAATTTTGCTCGCAAATTGCCACAGAACTAATGGGACGGAGTTCAGACAAGCGACGGATTATCGGTTTAGGAATTAACACCGGAGTAGTTGCCAAACCCTAAATAAAGGATAGCCACCAAAAATTCTGAACATGACTATAACTTCACCTTTGATGATGTCCCAACGACGCCCAAAAAGTGCCGATAAAACCATCAGGGCGGTTAGGATTAAGGTCTTTGACGACTGCCATATTTCGGCCTCGCGGGCATTTGCTTAAGGAAAGTATTATCACAGTGACCTTGGTTGGGATGTTTAGAAAAATCAAATCATCAATATAGTGATGCCTAGAGGTAAAAAGATTAGTGAAAGGGGGGACCACAATCTCACCAATTTTGGTAGGGTCAGAGCTCAACATCGTCATCCATTTTAATTTTAACTATGTTGATCTGAGAGAGATCCCGAAGACTGGCGTGAAAGAAAGCGGTATTACGATCGCTGTCAAATAACCAATTATTTCTAGATTTTTGCTGGAGGAATTCCATGTCCCAAGCTAGCAATTGGGTGACTTCCTGTTTGGCTAAATCCAGCGCCTAGAAATATCCATATCCCCTGGCTGAGATCCACTTCAAACTTATTAACTTCATCACCGCTTAGCGCCAACCTCATTGAACATGACCAAATACTTGCCAATTCCATACCTTTAATCCATGCCATAATAGAAGAAGCTTGCGGTGAAAAATAAACATAGCCGAACCAATAACGAGGCCTCTCCCATTGATTCGAACAAAATCCAAAATTAACATGATCCATCCACATCCTTTGAAAGTGAAATAACCCCTTGGGTTTGTTAATACAAAGGAAACTCAACAAGTAAAGGGAATGATCGAGAACACACTCGGCTAAGATGAGTAACTTCGCATAAGCGAGGAAACTTGATTGATAAAGCCCATTAAACAAAATCCGATCCAATCGGCAATATTTGCCAAATGCGGTGAGAACCTTCGATTATTGCACCATGTATATTGACTACCTTCAAAACCCGCATCACATAAACGCCCTATGGAAACACATTAAAATCAGCCATGCTAGACTAGTCATAACCAACAGCCCCAATTTTTCACTAGATTGAGCGATGATATTGAAATCACCACCAACAATCCATGGCTCGAAAATTCATGAGAAATATCCACCAAAGAGTCCCAAAGATCCTTCCTTTCATCCGATCACATTTCGCGTAAACACAAGAAACTAGAGCACGGAAACTATCACCAACCAAACACCGAGCGTAACTTTGTTGTGAAGTAGTAGCGATCACCAAAGACACTGAATACGATGATCCCAAATGAGCCAAATGGGCATATTGTGCGGGTTGCAATGAAGGCTATATTGGAAACGTAATTTCTAGCTAACTTAGCAAGACGATATCTCCTCTTAATTTAGGTTCGAATTACATATAACATGATACCATGTTGGAACGAAGTAATTTAAGATAATCTCTTGTTTCTTTATTCCCACCACAGAGCATTCCAAAGGACCGTCATACGAGGAAACTAATGGGAGGTAGTAACATGAGGGGCTTTAGATGCGGCCCCTAGTTTGCGACGGTTGGTATCAATGAACTTTTATCCTTAGCTTTACGAATGATAGCCTTGCAGTTTTTGGCCCGAAGAATATAATGTTCGAGGGTGGAAAATTCTTTATGTCATCCAATGAGTTCGACCTCGTTGATTTGTGCGTATACCTTGGCATGCATGCCCCATCAAAGGACAAAGAACGAGATAATGTCCTCGTACCGCCATTGATCCCATCAAAGACAATCGGTTCGATCACCATCCTCCTCTAATTACGACAAGAGCTCAAATTGGTTACTAGTGCAGGCCAACACTTGGAACCCGAGGCGTAGAAGTAGGGG
>CM028380.1:93901896-93946844 GCA_013146195.2 Codonopsis lanceolata
TTAAGACCCCGAACCTTCGTCGTAATTGACCTTATTGCTCAAGGTGTCGCTCAACCGCAACCTCGCTACTCGACTTGAGGTAAGAACCTTGATTAATACAGAAGGCCGTATAGGAGCCAATATATTAGTTCCATATGTTCCATAGACCTTAACTAGTTAAAGTCACAAGTCGTGACTCGACGATAGCCTGAATGCGACGCGATTGAGGGTTTACTGCTTTTGTGTTCGTGACTCTGCTTGGGTCCTAGACCTCTTTAAGATGGTTTGTTAACATGTTTAGATGTGTTAGACTTCAAGTTGGAGGTGTTCCTTAAGTCTATCGATGATTTCGAAGCTTTGGAGATAGCATTCGCTCTCTATCGCCAGAAGTTCGAATCGAGTCGCTGCTCCTCCTTTGGGATTCTTATTTCCCTAGTTGTTATCCAACTTCCTACAAGTATTTAAGCTTCTTCATTAGCCCTTAGACTTGCCTTAAAAGTCTCCTTTCATTGCTCGCTTGATTTCGAGTTCATTCGCCGCTCCTGTTGCACGTTGTTGCACCCCTTCCTGCTTCTCGCCCGAGTTGTTTCGAGTTGTTCTGGTGTGTTTTAGACTTGTTTTGAGTTGGGTTAGACCTTAATGGTTGCCCATAAGTTTGGGATCATTTAGATCAAGTTTAGACCAAGTTTTGAGGTTCAGAGCCGAGGCGCCCGCCCGCATGGAGTGAGGCGCCCGCCTCAAGTATCGGAGCAACCCTTGTGTGCAATAGGCCAGGCGGCCGCATGGAGGGGAGTGAGGCGCCCGCCTCACTTCCAATGTTGTTACGGGATTTCTTTCCCCTGCTTTTGATTTTTTGTGAAAACCTATACTACCCCCATTTTAACCCTCCCTTTGCCTTTGTCCACGCCTTTGAAGGGTAGGATGGTCATCCTCACCCTTTATAACCATTCCTTCCTCTTCCTCTCCTTTTTTCTTACATCAACCGGAGTTTTAGAGAGAGAGAGGAGGAGGAGCTTCCATGGGAGATCCATCGATTCCCTGAGTTCCTGCCATCGGATTGTCGAGTCGCGACCGCCATCGCGAAGCCCTCGCCGAGTGGAGTCTTTCCCCTCGGTTTGTTTTCCGCTTCCTAGAAGTTTGTGGCTCGATTGAGGTACGTTGCTTAAGCCCTAGCTTCTCTCTCTACAAGCATCTTGATGATAGATTGATAGAAACTTGTTCCTTGTGATTTATTGTTGTTATACATGTCAAATTGATATGTTTCCATGAATATTGATAGATTTTGGTTAGGGTTGAAACCGAATGGGTTTATTGTGTATATTGGAATTATTATGATTTAAGATTGATTGTTGTTGGGTTAGAAACCCGGATAAATTATGAATCCCGAAATTATGCCTCGAAATAGAAATTTGGAACTTTGTAGTTTGACCCAAATGAAGTCAATTAATTATAAAATTGGTTATTTGAATCTTAGGATAAATTCCTATATCCCCTTGTGCTCATTGAATCTCAATAGCGAAATGATGAGAATTGCTCGGGTGAGACTAAATTGTTGATAAGATTGATTCTTGGTTTAGGACTCTAATTGAGTCTCTTGAATGATGATTGAGTGCGAGACTATCGCTAATCCTTGGGTGGTTATGTGTGAATCAAGAATGCGTAACTCGAATGACAGACGTGTTGAATGGGTTCAATTATGAACTAGAACCAATAATACTATTGGACTTTTAATGAAGTCCCAAGATTGGTAGGAATGTAATATGTGACTTTACTTGGGAACCTAGTTATCATCCTTGGAAAATCCGGGATTTCTTCGTGACCATTCTTCCTTAGGGAGGATATTCGAACCGTGTATGCCTTAGTAACCTCTATGATGAATCTTGAGTAGTCTTCAGTCCTCTGTTCTTCAAGAAGTGCATGCTTGATCTTTAGTTCTTAAGGGAACCTCGAGGGGATTTTATAATGTTACCTATCCTATGATTCTATGGAATTGAGCTTGATAAGGCTTGTTTGTGATTAATGCATGAACCTCTATGTTTACTTGAGATCATGATCTTTAAGCATATTGTATCTCTTATCTTTATAATTATCCTCTTATTGAGTATCAATGTGATTTGATTTATAATCCTATTAACAAATAGAATTACAACTTGAAATTGAACTAAGCTTGGTTGGACAATAATCAACTTAGGTTTCTGCCTTTTATACTTGACTTAGTGATGATTGAACTAAGGTTCCTAAATGGAACGAGAACTTATATATGCCTTAAACAAGAACCTAGAAAGGAGTCTTGGAACACATATAGTGTTCAAACTCTATTTGGTGGAATTATAGAAATGACTCGGCGTTAAATGCTAGTGAGTCATTTAACAATACCGACTCCACGATAAACCCCTACTGGCAACGCTTGAAATCCGTTTAACTAGAATACTAGTTTCGAGATTCTTAATTTAATTCATGCTCATGCTTGATTTCTATGTAAAGAATAACATGCCTACGACTTGAATGAGACCGCTATTCGTGCTCGTCCTGCTTGATTTCTTAAATAAGTAAATATTACTTGTTTTCCCCGATTAGTCCGGTGGCATACTGTCTTGTCTTTGTCATACTGTCTTGTCTTGCTGTCTTACTGTCTTGTCTTGCACTGTCTTACTGTCATACTGTCTTGTCTTGTCTTGCTGTCATACTGTCTTACTGTCTTGTCTTGCTGTCATACTGTCTTGTCTTGCTGTCTTGCTCATACTGTCTTACTCTTGTCTTGCTGTCTTGCACATCATACTGTCTTGTCTGTCTTGTCTTGCTGTCTTACTTTTCTTGCCTTGCCTCTTTTTCCCTGTCTTCCTGTCTTGCCTGGCTTGTCTGTCTTGTCTTGCCTTGTCTTCCCCTGGTTGACAATTCGTCTACCGTTACGAATCATGAGATTCGTGATAGTGATGGGTTGCCGAACGAGCGTCTGCAAACCCCTCCATTCTTGATCACTTTGGAGAAAGAGTACCTTGTGTAACCATTAGGGCGCTTGGACTAATACTATCACAGGTCGATGTACCATCTCGCATATACGACGACACGTTCTCGGCTTTATCTTGCAGGAGCTACATGGCGGCACCAGATTTATATCCTATCCTCATATATGTGGATTTCTTCTAGCATTTGTGAAAACAAAGTGCTATCATGAATATGTAAACTAAATGCCTGTATATACTTGTTCTTAATCGCTTGACTTTCGTGATAGGCCTGTGAATTGTATGATACGTATATACGTAGACATACATACATCTACTTGATTTCCTCCTGATTGCATGCATATGTACATAATGGTAGATATGCATATCCTTACATGATAAACTCCCATGAATGAATTGCTTGGTACATAAATGAATTTACATACCACACTTGATAAACCTATGAGGGACTTGGTATATGTATATTTATAAATATGCATACTTCTATTTAATTACTCTAGGAGAGACTTGGGATGTCCTACGAATAGATATACCTCCATAATCATGATTATTCTTGTGCATTGCTTCCTGACCTGTTTGACTGTTTGTGAACAGGGAATTCACCCTGATTCATCTTGGTAGTCTGGTAAAGGACCGGTTTTCATTCAGTACAACCCGACTTACTGGGTCTTCGTCGTAAAACGATATCATTTCCTCTTACGGCAATATTTAATTTATGTCTTATTGTTTAGTAGTAACGTACTGGGTCATTATGACTCATCCCGTACTTTGTTTCTAGTTGCAGTTCAGGAGTCGTATTGAGGACGCATAGTACGTGACCGTAGCAGACCACAGTTGATCGATAGCTCGAGCCTAGTACGTGTGTTCGTGATTGGAACAGTCGATAATTCCGAGTAGTAACTTGTGGACTCCTATCTCATCTAGTACCCTTGATTTGTATATCATAATTTTCTTTTCTTGTGAGCTCGTTGTATTGTAAGGTTATTTAGACTTTACAGTCGGGTAGTTTACTTGAGTTTTGTTTTGTTTCTCCTTTGGGCCGACGTGTTATGTCGTTGCTCATAGTCTTGGTCCTTGAGTTGTATCCCAGGCACGCAGTAGCTTTGGGCTTTTCTCTATCCTAGTTATTATTATTATTGTTGGTTAACCCCGGTATGCTTTAGCCGTGGGTAAGTGTTTTATCAGGTTGGTTTCTTGTTGAAACGCCGGCCTGGAGTGCCGATGGTTTGTCCAGCGTCTGCAATGTTGCGGCACGCGAGTTTCTTTTTCTTTCCTTCTTGAGAATTATGTCTCCCTTGGCATCTTTGACCTTGGTTTCGAGCTTCATAGCTCGGGACTACTTTTCATGATCATTTCCGCATCTCCGAAATTTTGTAATACGTATTTTAGTTCTTCTTCTTGTTCTTGTCTAGAGCTTGTTAGCTCGACTGTCCGACTCGCACTATTATTTTATAAGTGCTTGTCCTCTTCTTGCCTTGTCCTAGCGATGTGACGTTGGGATTCCGTTCCGGAATCCGGGTCGGGTCGCCACAGAAGCACTAACACATGCTGAGCCAAATTATGATGAGGACACATAATAAGCAGATTTTTAAATCTATCCCATGACTCATGGAATGTTTCACCTGGTTCATTTTGGAATGACATGATTTGTTTTCTATACTCTGTAAGAGATGCATGTTTGTAAAATTTGCTCATAAACAAATCATATAATTGTGCCCAAGTAAAAACACTGTTCGGTGTTAGGTTCATAAACCATCTCTTTGCCAATTCTTTTAATGCACAAGGAAAGTATTTCATTTTAATTTGATCTTCAGTTAACCCTCCTAAAGGAAAAGTACTCATCATGTATTCATAATCTCTTAAGAAACTGACAGGATCTTCATTAGGCATCCCATGAAAAGATGGTATGGCATTAAAGTAATGACCTTTTAGTTCGAAATTCCTAACAGCATCTGGCAAAACTAAACATGATGTTACCACATTTAATGAAGGTCTACTAAAATCATTAATAGTTCTTTGATTTACAACTACTTCCATGTTTCTTCTCGCAGGCTCTTCTTGTCTTTGATTCCTATTGACTGGGTCAACTAGGTTTTCAGGATTACGATTATTGTTATTATCTTCCATTGTAGGATCAACCAGAGGATCCTCTTGATTCAGATTATCTTGATTATCAGGCTCGAAAACTAGATTTTCAAAATATCTTTGGTATCTTTTAACAATGTTTATCTCTTGATCTAAGTCTACCAATTCAGGATTTAAAGATCTACGACCTTGCATAAAAATAAATTAAAGCAATTTAAAAACAACTAACTATTAAGGCAAAATAAAATAAAATCTTTTTGTATTTTTATTTTTATAAAAACAGAAAATTAAACTAAAAACTAAATTAAATTAAAAACTACGCTACCTACAAACTAACTACGTGAACTAGCTTTGTCCCCGCGCCAAAAACTTGATCGATGTTTTATTTTATCTATTTCCTTGCAAGTGTACAAGACTATTATAGAATAGACTCGGAAGCAAGGGTCGAACCACAGAGACAAGTGATCACGAACAGTGCGGTTATAGATAGCAAATTATTATCCTAAAGGGGTTTTTATGTTTAATTCTATTCTAATTTACTAGTTATAGATGTTAACTAATTAGACAGTAATAACAGATATTAAGATCTTATGATGAGTGGAAATCTAGGATTCTGGGTTTCACTTATATCTCCTTTATGTTCAATTCATAATAATGTCATTCAATGTCTTGGGTTCGTT
This sequence comes from Codonopsis lanceolata, assembly GCA_013146195.2. Classification (NCBI taxonomy): domain Eukaryota; kingdom Viridiplantae; phylum Streptophyta; class Magnoliopsida; order Asterales; family Campanulaceae; genus Codonopsis; species Codonopsis lanceolata. The sequence continues at coordinate 93,907,604 of CM028380.1, forward strand.
CACTAAAGATAGATATGGTCGTTGAACAATTGGTTCAGCCTCCTCCCCGCAAAATTCACCCATTCCATATCCTAAGCACGAGGCGTAATCTAGTTGTCACCTAGATTTATGATCTATCTGTCACCTAGATCATGTAAGAACACGGTCCTAACTTATCACTCTCGTGCTTCGATAGGTCCAATTTATTGTGTTGGTGAGCCGATTAATGCGACATATGCATTTGGCCATGCGGTATCCGCACCTCTAAGCCTTTATTATTTGCGATTACATTCATTTGTTCAAAGCAAAATAATAGAGGGATTGATGAACAACACAATCAACAAGCATTGAATAGACATAAATATGAGAATCAAAACATAAATTCCATACAAGTTACCTCCCACCTCCTAGATTAGGGATGATTTAGTTCATCATAGACGATGAACAGCACATGAAGATGATGGAAGACATGATTTGATCTTCAATACTTGAAATTACAAAACCTAATTATGTTATACAATCTAAAACTACCTAAAATCTATGTGTAGAGAGCTTCCACGGTCCTCCTCTTTTAGGCTCGGCATCGACTTCTATATATACTTGGGAGTTGTGATCAATCGAATGCGTGTGAAAACCCGAATTTCGCGCATTACGCCTACTTGCTCGCAAGGTCTTTGAATACCTGCGTCGCAAGGTCTCCGATGTGTGTACTCTTTGGCTCTTCGATTGCGGCTTGAAGGGATGCGCCTACCTTGCGGTCGCAGGTGCGAGGCACCTGCGTCATGAGGTGTCCGAGATTGACAGAACTTTATTTTTCTTCAATTCTTCTTTCTTTGTAATTTGTACTTACAACCCTGGAGTTTCGCGTATTTTCACGAACAATCCTGAAACTTACAAAACTCACCAAAAACATATATTAGTACTCAAAAGACTCATGAAATAGCCTAATTCAAGTCACAGAAGCATATAAAATCGACGTATAAAATACATCGATCAGCTGCCCTTTTGGGTTTTCAACCTAGTGGGCTGGAGAGCGAAGCAACCACTGGATAACATGGCTCAGGCATAGTACCTTTTGAGTTTGTCGAGATTGAAGGGCTGGACAAGATCTTCCCCATCCTGGTTTGTAAGAAGCACAACACCTCCTGACCGGATCTCCTTAACGATGTATGGTCCCATCCAGGGAGACTTCCATTTTCCCCTAGTATCAACGTAACTAAGGGGTTTTTCTCGAAGTAGAAGGTCTCCAACTTGGATATCGCGGCCTTTGACTTTTTTATTGAAAGCTCGGGCGATGCGCCTTTAATATGCCCGGGTATGCTCCAAGGCTAACAGGCGTCGTTCATCAATTAGGGCCAATTCTTCGTATCGCCCTTTGACCCAGTCAACTTCTGCTATATCAGATTCCATCATTACTCTTAATGATGGAATTTCCACTTTTATCGGCAATACCGCCTCCATGCCATATGCCAAAGAGTAAGGGGTAGCCCTAGTGGGTGTGCGGACTGAAGTACGATAGCTCCAGAGGGCTAGCGGAAACTTTTCTGGCCAGTCTCTTCCCGTGTCAGCCATCTTTTTTATGATGTTTTCAAGCGTTTTATTGGCTACTTCAACGGCACCGTTAACTTGCGGCCGGTAGGGGGAGGATTTGTGTCTTTGAATCATGAACTTGTCGAGTAGACGATTCACGTCCCTTTCAAAATGTGAGCCGTTGTCGGAAATTATCTCGAAAGGCACCCCATAGCGGTATATGATATTGGCCCGAATGAACTCGGATACCTTTCAGGCATTCAGGATCTTGTAGGAAGAGGCTTCCACCCACTTTGTAAAGTAATCTACGGCTACCAGGACGTATTCATGACCATTGGCTCCCTGCCTATGACGTCGATTCCCCACGTTGAGAAGGGCCAGGGGGCTGTGGAGTTATATAAGACGTGTGGGGGCACATGCTGCAGATTGGCAAAGCGTTGACATTTGTCGCAATGTCGCACCCACCGGATACAATCAGTTTCGAGCGTACTCCAATAGTACCCCTGTCGGATGATTTTCTTGGATAGCATATGGCCATTCCTATGGGGCCCGCAGGTACCACCGTGTAGTTGATCCATGATTTGCTTAGCTTTGGCCTGATTGGCACATAATAAGTTGAGGCCTTGATAGTGCCTCTTATACAGGTTGCCACCGCTGAGCACAAATTGGAAGGCCCACCTTCGCAGGGAGACTCTTCCTCTTTTATCTAAGCCAGGAGGATAGAGACCTTTCTGGAGCAGATTTAAGATGTTAGCGTACCACGGCTCATGATCTGCTTCAGGGGCTGCATTGATTTTGAAACAGTATGCCGGAGTGACCTTCTTCCCGACTACAAATGGCTGAACATTAGTTTCTGTGGGAATCTGGACTAGTGATGCCAGAGTGGCCAGGGTATCAACGAATTGATTCCTATCTCGTGGCAGATAATGAAACGAGATAGAACCAAATCGGGTGGCAAATGCTGTTAATTTGGCATGATAGAGCTGCAGCCGAGTATCCTAGGTCTTCCATCTTCCTTCGACTTGATTTATGATTAGGGAAGAGTCTCCATAGACTTCGAGATCTTTAGCTCCCCTTTGGAGAGCATCTTCTAGGCCAGCAATACAGGCTTCATATTCCGCCGTATTATTTGAACATTCGAACTCCAACCTTATAGCCAGCGGAGTATGAGAGTCAGCCGGATCGATTAATAAGATTCCTATGCCAAAGCCTCTTTTATTCACGGCTCCGTCAAAGAACATTTGCCATCTGGTGTCATGGTCAATGATTTCCAGGACACCTTTATCTGGGAAACCAGACTCAGTCGCATCTTCGGCCTTCAAAGGTAGATAAGCTAAGTGGTCTGCAATGACGCTCCCTTTGATAGACTTGAGTGTGACATAAGTTATGTCAAACTCGTTGAGAAGAAAGGACCACTTAGCTAGTCTGCTGGACAGTGATGGCTTACCGAAGATGTATTTGATGGGGTCCATTCTGGATATGAGTTTGACGGACCTCCCTTGGAGATAGGTTTTGAGCCTCTGAGTGGCCCAGACTAGGCCGGTGCAGCTTTTCTCCAACGCTGAATAATTTAGCTCACTTTCCTGTTGCTTCCTACTTATGAAGTATATGGCATTTTCGATGCAGGAATTTTCCTTTTCTTGGGAGAGCACAGCCCCTACTGACGTGTCTTTGACGGTTAAGTATATGAGGAGAGGTTTATGTGTATGAGGTGGAGCTAGCACAGGGGGATTGGTAAGGTAGGCTTTTATTTTCTCGAAGGCTAGCTGGCACTTTTCGTCCCAGACTTGGTCGGTATTCTTTTTTAGGAGTTTAAAGAGGGGCTCACATGTGGTGGTCAGCTGTCTGATGAAACGGCTGATGTACTGCAACTGGCCTAGGAAGCCTTTGACTTCGGTGGGAGTTTTCGGCTGTGGCATTTCTAGGATGGCTCTGATCTTTGCTAGCTCGATCTTGATGCCTTGCTCGGTCACTAAGAATCCCAGGACTTTGCCTTTGGTAAACCCCGAATGTGCATTTGGTGGGGTTAAGCTTCATCTGGTGCTTCCTTGATCTTTCGAAGAACTTTCGAAGATCTTTGATGTGGGCACCGTTGGCGTCGCTGGAATGCACGATCATGTCATCAACATAGACCTCCATTTCTTTGTGGATCATGTCGTGGAAGAGGGTGGTGGCAGCCCTCTAATAAGTGGCTCCGGCATTTTTCAGCCCAAATGGCATGACAGTATAACAATAAGTACCCCAGGGAGTAGTGAATGAAGTCTTCTCCTGGTCCTCTGCTGCCATTTTGATTTGATTATAGCCCAGCATGCCGTCGACGAAGGATCGGACTTTGTGAGCGGCGACGGCGTCTACCACAATATCAATATTGGGTAGAGGGAATTCATATTTGGGCGACGCTTTGTTGAGGTCGCGGAAGTCTACACAGATTCTGACTTTCCCGTTGGGCTTGGGAACGGTCACTATGTTGGACAGCCAGATCGGGTATTCAACTACCCGAATGAAATTGACGCACAGCTGCTTCATGATTTCTTCTTTGACTTGTAGTGACCATTCTGGCTTGATGCGGCGGAGCTTCTGTTTGACTGGGCAAGCATCTGGATATGTGGGAATCAGGTGTTCGATTATAGCTGGATCCATGCCGAGCATATCTTCGTAGGACCAAGCAAATATGTCTACAAACTCTTTAAGGAGATCAATGAGTGCCTTTCTTTCTGGACCTTGGAGGTAGCTGCCGATTCTGACTTCCTTGATTTCATTGTCCTACCCCAGATTGATGGTAGACAAGTCTTCGATTCTTTGCGATGAGTGGCTCGTTCACAGTACTCAAGCGACTTTGCAAGCTCAAGTAGATAATTTTTATCTTTTGGGTGCATTTCATTAAATGACTCATTATCATAATCATTATTATTTAATGCGTCTTTTAATGTAGGTGCAACTAAGGAATAAGCAAAGACATTTAAATTATCATTAAAAGCATACTGTACATGGTTTATTACATTGTTGAGGACCTAGGTTTGAGATCCTCAACCTTAGGTAGCGGATCGGTAGATGACCAATCCGTAAAGATTAGGGAAGGAGTGGGGATAGTATATCCAAAGCGGTCTACTAGGTCTTGGGGCGTCGAGAGCGGACCGGTCGTCGTATATTAATTCTGCAGAGGCTTATCAGCAATAGGCTCAAAGGAAGCAGGGAGCTTATTATAAGTGCCTCTGTCTATCATACCCAGAAAACTGTCTCTCGTTCCTCCCTCCCTTGTTTAGGGGAAGACGAAATCAAAAGTGCGAGAGGAGTGCTATCTAAGATAGCGCGTTGGAATGCGCCTCGGTTGCTTAAGTGGATTTTGATCCAATTGGAATGCGTTATCCCTCAAGATATGGGAATGTTGACTTAAGTGCCCCCACTATGATTTTAAAAATGCCTTATCCAATATGGGCATCAAATCCCTTGTGGTTTCCCGCATCAAGTTATCCCTTTTTAGGAGATATCGGGTCTCAAAATAGTTTTTGGCTAAAGTATGCTTATTGTTATATTTATTTATCAAATAAATAAAATGAAAAATAAAACAAATACATCCATGGCTACATTATTTACGAACTTGCAGTCATTTCCTTACAATAATTACAAATATATTTAAAAAATTTGGCCATTATAACGACTCTTTTTACATAATTATTCTAACTAAATCCGGGCAGCACAACGACTTATATTGTCTACATTGGGCCGGATTTAAATAACAACTTTTATAAAAATAGTGCCCTTAAAGGCTATTACCTTTTAGAGCGGAGTGTGCTCGCTCTGTCCTTCTCGGGAGAGGGAGACTTTTATTGTTGTTGTTGCTGTGATTTGGGCAGAGTGACGACTTTATTTGTGGTAGTTTTGGCTCACTCACTCGGGCAGAATGACAGCTTAGTTTTGGTGGTTTTGGCCTATTTGGTTGGGCGGAATAACGACTTATTTTGGGTGATTTCAGCCTATTTACTCGGGCAGAGTAATGGCTTACTTTATGGTTTTTGGCTCGGGGAAGTATGGTGGATACCTAACTAAAGGGCTAGGGATCACTTTAACCGGTTGGATTTGTGTTTTGGCGGAGTTTGGACGGGGTTTGGAAGCTTTGGTGGGCTACACACACCTATCTCTCTTCTCTCTCTATTTGGCGTTGCTGAGACGCGGAGAGAATTTCTCAGCGTTTCTTCGTGAACAATTTCGTCTTTCTGAAGGGGAGCCCAGTACTCTTATTTATAGGTGGAGAGGGGGACTCATCAGGAATTATAAATTCCCTCAGCGAGCATCATCCGTTTGTACACTGGCCTTCACAGCTTGCACAATGCGTTAAGTCCCAGAGCTACTGTAGCTTACTTGGCGCCGACATCTCCATGGCATGGCGCGGCGCCCACCTAGCCTTTTTGGCCGTGCCATGCTCCTGTTCAAGTCCAATTTTTGGCACTTTCACCCCTCGCAATTTATTGTTTTGCGCATCCTGCTTTGCCTTTCGCATTTTCGACTCCTGTAACTTGACATTTGTTAAGTTTAAGCAGTTCTTGATATCATATGTCAGAGTCAGATATCAGGGGTATGAAATTGGGGTGTCTACATCGCCCTGTAATACGATGCTTATTATCATGTGTCCCACCATCGTATTTTGCGAGGGTTCGCCCTGGAATTCGATGCGTTTATCATGTGCCCCACCATCGTATTTTGTGAGGGTTTGTCCCTAGAATATAAATGCATTTTATCATATGTCCCATCAATATATTTTGCGAGGGTTCATCCCTAGAATATGACGCGTTTATCATATGCCCCACCATCGTATTTTGCAAGGGTTCGTCCCTAGAATACAATGTTTATTATCATGTGTCCCACCATCGTATTTTGTGAGGGTTCGTCCCTGGAATACGATGCAGTTATCATATGTCCAACCATCGTGCTTTTGCGAGGAAGGATTCGCCCTAGAAGCACGATGTCCACCAAAAGGTTTTGATAAGCATGTCCACAGTAGAGCCGAACTACGTTTGGTCTGATTCCTGAAAATGATACGTATGCAGCCTATTCGTTAGGCACGACCATCAGAGCACTTTTATTTGCATCATAGTAGCTTCATTCCCAACAGTCCATCGCAGCATTAGAGTATAAATGTTGCATCATAAACTGTTGTTTTAAATTCTTCCAGGTTATAATTTCCTCGAAATTAGGGAGTCTATTTTTATCAATGATGTTCGTTTACTGGTAAATTTCGGTTTACCTATAAACTCCATCTTTGAGGGGATCTGTAGACACTTCAATTTCGTACTCATGTTGATAACATTCTATAAAATATCAAAACCTGTCAAAAAGAACTAATGGATGTTAAGTTGCAGGGTTCAAAGTGCAAAAGGATGGAAGAATTAACAAATGATGAACAACAAAAGGGGAAAGTGGCCAAAAAATGAAAGAAAACAAAAGGGGAGCAGCCCCATACACATTTGGGTGTTGCGCTCAAGTATGTAGAAGGCGGCTCCCACTTTTGTTTAATTCACTGGTGCAATTGGTATTTGGTACAAATCTTTAAGCGCAAGGTACAACACATTAAAGAACGAAGATAAATATCCCCCTTACCTTTGCTGTTAAGTTTTGAGAAAGCCTATAAATACGGAGCTTCGGCCAGTATAGACAACACATAAAATTGGAGAGAAAGTTTTACGAGAGTAGTTATGCTTTTATTTTCCATATAAACCCCGAAGCACTGTTAGACTGCCGAAACCGCCCCTAAACACCTAAACTCTCCGGCCAAGGTGAAACCTAGCTACCCGATTAGGTTTCCGCTCTATTTCACCTTTGCTGTCCAATCCCTCGACATATCAAGCAAAAGCAAATAGTTGCTCGTCCGATTCGTCGACATCATTATAAACAAGAAAAAGCAATTGTGCCACCTAGAAGGCGAAAAGTAACTTATTCGACAACAAAAAGCAACAACAACAACAACAACAACAATAAAGAAAAAAAACTCCCTCTTAGCGAGCACACCTAAAAGCAAAAGAAAAGTTGGTCCGGATAAAACCCACAAGCTTCAAGAGGTAGGTAACTTAAAAATTATTGTTATTTGTATTTAAAATAGTGCTATTTAAATAATAATATATCATGAAATAAGTCGTTATAATGTTACAATTTTTGGTATAAATCGCATTAAAATAAGTCGTTATTATAGCCTAAATTTAATAGACATTATCTGCAACTCTAAAATGAGGCTGCTGTAATTTTCTTTATTTCTATTGTCATATATATATGTTTAAACGCTTTATTTAAATTTCTAAATTTATAAAAGAATATATTTAGCCAAAGATCTATTTTGACACGAAAGGGCGAGTTGGGTGAGAACTTTGTGAACCCATATAATCTAGTATATTTGGATCCTTAAAATAAAGATGGCGACTAATAAATATTTTGAGTCCACAATTTAGGCCGAGTGTATTCCACACTTCGAAGTTTTGAAACCACTTTAAGTGGCGCGGACCCGATTCGGGCACTCACAATAACCTACACAACCCCAACGATGAAGATGCCCCAATTTAGGCTTCTTACATTTCCATCATGGGGTTGTGGAACCGACAAGACACTCGATTAAATATGTGTCATTAGCGTATCCCCCTAAAACGAAATTAGGAGGTTGGCATGTGCCATCATCGACCTAACCATTCCAACAATGTTCAACGCAACATCATTTTGTTGCGGATCTAGGAATTGCCAACTGTCGGCGTATTCTTTTTTTCTCACAATTTTTTTTTTAAATTGATCAGATAAATATTCACGGCCCCGGTCAGTTCTAAAAGTTTTTAAGCTTTTATCCTTCTGATTCTCAACTTTTGCGAGAAAACGCTCAAAACATTTAAGCGCTTCATCGCTGTGAGAAATAAGGTAAACATAACCATAGTGTGTGTAGTCATTGATAAAAGTGATAAAGTAGGAAGATCCATGACGTGTCTTAACATTCATTGATCCGCAAATATTTGAATGGACTAACTCTAATGGATGTGTGCCCATTTTTGCCTTAACAAAAGCTTTCAGAAAGCTTTTCTTGCCAAACAAGATTCACACAAGGGCAGGTTGACTCTGGTGAGAGACCCCAATAGGCCTTTTCTAGCCAATCTAGTGGTCCTATTTTTTCCTATATGTCCAAGTCTAGCATGCCATAACTTAGAATTAGAATCATTATAAACCATACAAGAAGAAGAATTAACATAAGAATTATGAGAATCCAACAAATCTAATTTAAAGAAATTATCTGACAAAAAACCATTTCCCAAAATCTCATCACCAAAACAAATATCCAAGTGATCATTACGAAAATTAAAAGAATATCCATGGCCTAGAAATTGTACTACTGATAATAGATTATGTCGAATTCAGGTGCATAAATAACTTCATGAAAAGTCAATGTGCGTCCATTTCGCAAATGAAGTTGGTATGAGCCAACTCCTTTGACTTCTACAGATGAACTGTTTCCCATGAAAATTCTTCTTGTACCCGCAGCAACTTTTCGATAATCTACAAATCCTCCTCGATCCCTCGTCACATGTTTGGTTGAGCCTAAGTCTACGATCCATACAGGGAGAGACTCAACTAATAAAACATGAGAGCAAACACAACTTTGCAAGGAGATAGGATTAAAAGATACCTTATTGAGCTCAGGACAAGTCTGAGCAAAATGACCCAAGGTACCATAGTTGTAGCACTTCTGGTTAGCAATATTATTTCTGTCTCTACGGCATTTCACAATCTTGTCACCTTTGGGGCCCAAATTCTGAGTCATCTTACCTTTAGCTTGTTTCTTGCGTTGCCCATGTGGCTTGTGTGGACTCTCAAGGGAAACAAGAACAAAGTCACGAGTCGCAACAATTATTGCACGATTCACTTCATGACACTCAGCCTCAAGCTCAACGTGGCGAGATACATCTGCAAAAGTCTGAATGGAGTCCGTATGAGTCAAAATACACCTCAAACTACTCCAAGAGTCAGGTAGTGAATGAATCACTGCTTGAACCTATTGTTCATCAGATAAGATACAACCAGCAGCCTTAAGCTCACAAATCATTCCGAACATCTCGCGTAAACTGTTTAGGAATGACACGTTTCTGGTCAATCTTATAGCTTTCAAACTTGTAAGTCAAAATCCTCAACTTTGTAGCAAAAGTATTCCCATAAATAAGCTTAATTTCGTCCTACATATGTTTTGCAGTTAGTCAATCCTCAAACTCACCAATCAGATCATTGTACATGCTACTCAGTATAGTAAAATGTGCACATCGATCTTTCTTTTTCCACTTAAGGAATTCTTGCATTTTTTGGCGATGAGGGGTGATGGTCAAATTACCCATCTCTGGTTCTTCCATCATAGTATATAGATTGTCAAGAACCTCTTGCTCATTTAGCAAATACGTGATTTTCCTCTGCCAAATACTATAGTTGGTGTCATCCAATTTCTCACCCTTATTAAGGTTGGCGATTACATTTTTAGAAGTCATTTCACTATAATTTGATGCAAGAAAAAAGACATAAGCATATATATATCGATTCACTTTCATTCCAAAAAATCAATTATTAAATAAAATCACATCATACACGTAAGGAGGAAAAATCAGTGAGGCTCGTAATCACAACCAAAGTATGCACAACGTAAAAATATTCATAAATTGATAATTTGAACAAAAGAAATATGATGGAACAAATCCATCAAAGCACATAACATGTACAAAATTATTTTCACTACTGAAAATTAAAAAAAAAAGGGCTCGTATAGTCTCAATCGATAATTAATCATGTAAAAAATAGTTTAAAATTCACAAAGAATTTTAAATAATTACAGAACAGTCTGTAATAGTGTTAAACAGTCACACAATGACAAAACAACCCCTGGAAGTTATTTTTCAACTTTTAATAAATAAAAAAACATGTTTTTATACACTAAAAAAACAAAAACAAATACTTCCATGCTGAATTGATCAAAACAGAGGACACCATTGGACTCAGAAGGCCCAAACAAGTCCAAACATGCTGGCCGTTTAAAAAAGCAGTCACGACGCCGAAGCAGCTCATACGTGCCACTGGCGTTTAGGCTTCCTGAGGGTCGACCGATGCCGAGTCAGTGTTAGGGCTGATGTGGCATGTATATACTATTGAAGGTTATATATACTACAAGGAATCATGAGTTACCTCGTGCGAACTTTAACCTTGAGTGAAGTGAACTGCTTGAGCTATGATCTTCGTATGTCACGATCAATAATCCTACAAGTCTCTCTTGTCGGATTGATATCACGTAGCATGAATATCAACCTCTGGTCCACACCGCAAATCTAAGTCTCTCAATGGTTAGCCTAGAGGAAATATTTGGTAAGATAGAATATTGGAGAGAGAGAGAGAGAGTAGGGGCGTCCAATACACAAAGTAAATTTATGTGTAATACGTTAGGGGTTTTATCCCTTTACTTGCCCTATTTATATTATTGCACAATAAACCTTATTTCTTGTAGGTTAAGTTAATCTTGAACCCCTTCGTATTAGGAGACTAATTAACCTTTAATAATATAAATATAATTAGGTCCATGTGAGCGAAAGTAAATAATCGGGCCACGAGCCCAATTGCTAACAAAAGAAGATGAAAGAGAAACAGAGTAACATGACCATTATACCCCCAAAAAAGTTTAAACCTATACTTGAAATCGCAAAAAATATAGAGACCAATTATGTTTAATTTTGGTATTACGAGGATCCAATTCTTTCTAAAATCCGTACATGAACCGATACCCGAAATCGCGAAAACTATAGGCGAGTGATGTAGTTTGTCGTACTAATGAGAATGCTTGAGAACTGATGGAGCGTTTTCAAAGAGCAGGTTTCTGAAAACATTTTTTTAAGAAATTTAAATTTGTAGCGGTGAAAATAGAGTGCTCGTTTTGATAACACAACTTATTCGAACGTTGTATTGAAACAAATTATATTTTAATAAACCAATGTTTTTGGCAAACTTTTTGAGCAAAACATAGGATCAAGTACACTCTTCGTTGGTTTAACTCTTATGAGTTATAATCTGTTTTAGCCTATTAAGTAACCAACTCAATGTATATCATGCTTTACATTTTTGTGCTTTAACACTCCCCCTCACGTGCATACGTTGAGAGAGGGGAGATTTGAACCCTTGTCCTTGCCAAATCATGAGCTCTAATACCAAGTTAAGTAACCAACTCATCTAAAAACTTAAGCTATTAAAGAGAACACCAACAATGTTTATCATGCTTTATATTTTTGTGCTTTAACACCCCCCCTCACATTTTTCTTCGAGGGGTTTGATTTCCAAGGGTTTTTAAACTATTATTCTGCTGCAAAATGTTCTGTTTGTTGAGTTATGTTACAAAAGTGGGTTGTAATTCAATTTGATTTTAGAAAACCTTTCTTGATCGGGTAAATTATAAATTATCCCCCTCAAATATACGTTAGTTTCAAATTACCTCCCTGTAGACACCCCAATTTCGTACCCCTGGTATGTGACATGACATGAAATATCAAGACCTGTTAAAACATTAACAAATGTCAAGTTACAGGGTCAAAAGTGCAAAAGGACAAAGCATGATGCGCAAAAGGACGAACTGCAGGGACCAAAGTGTTCAAAAAGTGGCAAGTTTGAAATTGGGCATGGCCACCATGTAATTTGGGCATGGCGCCCAATTTCATGGGCTGCGCCCAATTTCCTTCTACACTGCGCCCAATTCTCACCTTCATTTGCCGTAAAATGCAATTCCTCCTGCGCAGTGTACAAGCCGGCTTTAATTCCTTCTTTGTCCTCATTTCCTCCTATAAATACAGGGTCTCGGCTCCTCATTCAGCACACCTTTCCTTCGATAAAATTCTCCGCGTTGTCGTTACACTGGAGAAATAGAGAGCGATGTGAGATAGTGAGCGATCACCTCAAAAAGCCTCGAAACTCTGCCAAACCTCCTCCAAACACAAAACCAACCGGTAGAAGTGAACCTTAGCCCCCCAGCTAGGTATCCACCCTTTTTCCCGGTCCAAAAATCGTGGAAAGAGCAGTTGCTCTGCCCGATTTAAAAGGCCAAATCAGCTAGAAATAAGCCGTTATTCTACCCGATTTCAGCCTACCTCAAGCCAACAAACAACCAAACACAAACAGTTACTCTGCCCAAATCCCTAGGTCGAAAGTAACTCTTAGAAGCAGTCACTCTGCCCAAATTTACACAACACACAACAACAACAACAAAAAGACTCCCTCTCCCTGAAGGACAGAGCAAGCACACCTTAGGCCGTCAGTAAGTTTTTAAGTTTTATTTTAAAAGTCTTTATTTATAAAAGTATTATTTCCAATCCGCCCAATGTAGATATATAAGCAGTTGTGCTGCCCGGATTTAGTTAGGAAATAGTACTAAATGTAGCCGTTATTATGGCCAAATATTTTCAAGTATATTTGTGATTATTTGTAAAAAAGACGGTTGCAAGTCTGTAATGAATGTATTTGTAGGCAGTTAATGCTTTATTTATCTGTTAAATAAATATAACAAAAAGCATACTTTAGCCAAAAACCGTTTTGAGACCGAAAGGGCGAGTTGGGTGCCTAGCACCTTCCCAACTCGTAACTTAGCCTCCGAACCCGTTTTCATTATCTCTGGGTTTTTTTTTTTTTGGTTTTGCTTTATTTATTCCTTAAAATAAAGATGGCGACTCTAAAACATTTTGGATCCAGTGGGGCCTCGCAACATCTTTCTTTGCACTTTCACGTTCTCCCCTAAAAAAGGGAGAATGAGAATGGAAAGGTGATGTATTCCTATGTCCTGGTATCCCCTAAACAAGGGATAACTTGACGTAGAAAACCCAAAGCACCCATAGTGATCCGAGATAGGCCATAAGGCTATTTTCATAAAATCCATAGTGGGGGCGCTGCAACATTCCTTCCTTGCACTTTCACATTTTCCCCTAAAAAAGGGAGAATGGGAATAGAAGGGTGATGCATTCCTATATCCTGGTATCCCCTAAAAAAGGGATAACTTGACATAGAAAACCCAAAGCTCCCATATTGGATCAAAATCCACTAAAGGCAACCGAGGCGCATTCCAACGTGCTATTCCGACAGCACTCCTCCCGCACTTTTGATTTCGTCCTCCCCTAAACAAGGGAGGGTGGAGCAAGTGGATGTCACCGCATCCGCACGTACGCGCACCCCTATCCAAGGGCGCGTAGGGCACGGGAGCACCGCATCCTAGGAACCCACAGTGGCGACTCTGCTGGGGAGATCGTTTTTATTTTAATAAATAAAAATGGAGGGCTAGACTCAGTAACCATAACTTTTTTTTCTTTTGTTTCTGGCTAAAGTATGCTTGTTATATTAATTTAAACAGTTAAATATTGCGTTCCTTTAACATCCGTGTCTATATTTGTGGATATGATCCTCTATCTTGCAACAGTTTCATTTTAAACACTGTTACGGATATACTTGAAAATATTCGTATTTTTCAAAAAAAAAATTGCAAAAATAAAATAAAATAAAAAAAAAATAAATATATAAATATATATATATATATATATATATATATATATATATATATATATATATATATATTATTACGCTCGCTATATATATATATATATTATATATATAAATATATATATATGTATATATATGCATTCATTCTGTCATTTTATTTTGGGGATTAGGATCCATTTTTTAATAGAAATAGATAGATTCCCCGCTTTTTTTTCTATTTCTTGATGATATGCTTGCTTGCTCGTGCTCAAACTAAAAAGCCGAGAAAATCCATAAATAACAGCAAGACAGGCATATCTGTTTTACTTTCTATTTCTATATCTTAAAAAAAAACTTTTTCTTTTGCTTTTTAGATACCGCACACACGTGCACATGCATATAAATATATTCCGAACTGCTAACCTACACCATGGCCAGCCTACCCCCTGCATAAACCAACGTTAGACTGCATATAGATTTTCAGGACACTTTAAAGACCGATCGGGTTTTGCATTTTAAATTATGGGTCAGCCCCAGTCTAAAAAAAAAAGTGTGCGCAAGTCAAGGAAAAATGTGTGCGCAAGTCAAAAAAAAAATCTGCGCAAGTCAAAAAAAAAAAATTGCAAGTCAAGAAAAAAATATACTGGGGCTGATTTATTATTTTCAAATGCTCGACCTAGACCATTTTGAATGGTGGATCCCGAAAAGAGTATAGGCCCTTCGCCTGGGATCAGTCCGATCTCGGGGAGTCGAAAGGCAGGTAGAACACGTTGGTCCTATACTGAGAAAGAATCCACTGCTCAGAAAGTCCCGAGATCGTCAAAATTAAGCGTGTGCTTATCCCGGTCAATTTGTAGGAAAATAATAAATAATAAAATATACTAATAAAGGCACGCCAGTACTAAGCCGAAAGCCTTCTTCGATACCTCCACAACCCATTTTCCCTTAAACCGCGGCCCGAATTTGGAAAGGCAGAGACAAGATCGCCGATTGATACGGAATCGAGTGCGTAGATCGATCGTGAGGGTATCGAACATATCGGATAAAGGCGTAAACAATTCGTGAGGGTGCAGATCCGAGCAGTATGGTAGCAGAAGTGACGCATCCGCATGGGTATACATCACGGGGGCTCAGTGGGTATGCTCGACAAAGAATCAGCGTCTGCGATGGTTAGACCAAAATTTGGGTGCAACGGCTGATCGTATAATGAGCCAAATGGCTAACCTGGTACAAAGCTTGAAATCGAGTGGCGGTAATCTCTTCCCCTGCAGTCCCCCAGGAAGCATCAACCTCACATATGCCTCCAAATCCAAACCCTCAGCCAAACACTAACTCACCAAACACTGCCGTCACTCCAAATCCTAACCTTTCACCAACTCCCTACTACTCAAATGTCAATCCTTACCCATCCTATCCTCCATATCCACTCCCAAACACCAACGTTCCCCAGAGTCCAAATGACCTCCCTTTTCCCATAATCAACCCACTCCAAAACATCCCACATATGGATCCCTAAAGCTATAACCCGCCAAGCCAAGTTACTACCTACTTACCTTCCGATGATCCTGGCCATCCAGTCGAAACCATCCAAAATCCACCAGCCTACACTACCCAAAATCCATATCCCACCAATAACCCATCAACCCAAAACCCGTATCCTGCCAATAATCCACCAACCCAAAAT
This sequence comes from Codonopsis lanceolata, assembly GCA_013146195.2. Lineage (NCBI taxonomy): Eukaryota > Viridiplantae > Streptophyta > Magnoliopsida > Asterales > Campanulaceae > Codonopsis > Codonopsis lanceolata. The sequence continues at coordinate 93,923,298 of CM028380.1, forward strand.
CTCTATCCAGCCCAGAATCCTTATGCTGCCCAGAATCTACCAACCTAGAATCTACCAGCTTATGCTACCCAGAACCCATATCCAGCTCGAAATCCTTATCCAGCTCAAAATCCTTACCCAGCTCAAAATCCCTATCCAGCCCAAAACCCATATCCATCTCAGAATCCATACCCAGATCAAAATCCGACCCAGAATCCATACCCAACCCAACATCACGGCCAATTGCCCGAAATTAACCCAGCCTTTCCAAATCACGCGGCATATACCTAAAACCAACTCCCCGAGCCACCAAAATAGAGGCTGACATGGAAAACATGAAAACCATGATGCTCAAACTTCTCAATAAAGAGGAATTTTCTATGCGGGCACTGGCATTACAACCTTCAGCAGTACTGCCTTCAAAGTTCAAAATGCCCGACATAAAAAAGTTTGATGGGACTGGATGCCCTATATCCCATTTAAAATCCTATTCCAGCGGTATGCCAGGGGAGCTAGCTTTGAAGCTATGGCTTCCAATTTTCACCTCACCCTAGTAGGGCGCCAAGCAATAGGCCGATGTTGTCGACAAGAGCACTCACGTGATCTGGGACGGATAGACGAGGAATTCCTTGAAAGGTATAAAGACAACACTAGCCCAGAAAATAAAAGAGATCTCGTGGCATGTACCCAAAGGGAGAAAGAAACATGTGCTGAGTTTTCAGTCAGGTGGAAAAGAAAGTTGGCCCAAACTTTTGACGGCAGACTCGATCCTACGAAGTCATCTTGCCGATGTTCATCAAAACCTCCAAACCATATACCTGGAACACATGCGGTATCTCCCTTACAGCAGCTTTAAAGAAGTAGTGGAGATAGGTGTTCGTATTGATGAAGATATATGGACCGAGCAATTAAAAGTCAATACACCCTCCAGTTTTTTCCGATACTCTAAAAGAAAGACAGCCGCACCAGCACCAGCCGTCAACATGGTAGGAGATGCATCATCCACTTTCCCTACCCAAAGCTATAGTACTACTCCATGGTCCTATGGACGACAGTGTCACAACTCGCCGGAGGGAATAATGGCCCAAACAGAATTTCGAGGCCGAATGTGGCCAACCCTACATGACATTGCAAGCTCCTTAGTCTGTGATATTACAGGGGCTAATGGCTCAGGGAGTATTGAAGCCTTTGGAAAACTACAGGCCACCAAACCCTCTACCTGATAATTGGAACCATGCTCAGTACTGTGAGTATCATTGTTACAGTGGTCACCACACCGACAGATGCTACACACTCAAAAATGCTATCCAGGATTTGATAGATGACAAGGTGATTGAAAAACCTCCTCTGACCAAATCGTCAATAACCTCTACCTCAAATCAACAAGATTGAGGTTGATGAAAAAATCACTGTGCCCAAGTTCGAAAAAATTAGCCACCCATTACCATATATCCTCATTCCCTTCTCTCCATCTACATCCTTAAAAGAGCCTAGCTGCAATATGCTCTCTTGGGACACTATCATGGGTAGCCAAAATACTTACAACATCAGAAAAGCCACTTGGGTCGGTGGGGATGTTAGCCACCTTACTGATCTGGTCGAGCCTACCAACCAAACCTGGAAAAAGGTGACCACTCAAGCAAAAACCAAGAGACAGATACTGGGAGTAAGGAGGTGGAAGATACTCTGTTAGCTTAGATGAAGAAATCTCAGGCCAACATTTCCCTTTAGGGCTTACTTTGTGCTTCAAAAACCCACCATGATACCCTGGCCAAATCTCTAAGTCAGGCAGTTGTTCCCATTGAAACCTCTCCGAATGAGCTTACTCAGATGATCGGAAACATTCATTTTGGAAATGTCATAATGTTTACTGATCTAGATCTGCCCAAGGAAGGGGCCGACCACATTGATGCTCTTCATATCACTATGGGAATAATGGAAAAGCGGGTTCCTCGAGTTCTGATAGACAATGGGTCCTCTCTGAATGTATGTCCCGCTAGCACCCTAGCCAAATTGGGAACAAAAATATCAGAACTCGCTCCTTCCTCATAGATAGTAAAGGCATATGACAACACCAGTCAATGTGTCTTAGGGGTAGTCACTCTGATGCTAACTATTGGGCCACTAACCATGCCGGTCGAATTCCAAGTTTTGGACATACCAGCCTTTCAGCCTGTTACTGGGACGCCCTTGGATCCATGGGGTAAAGGGGGTAGCCTCTTCATTACACCAACGTGTCAAATTCATCCACGATGACCACATAGTAATTATTATGGCTGACAAGATCGTGGAAAACAAGGAAAGCGAGGATATCCCAATCCTCGAGATAGAGCATGAAGACACGGGTATCTTCCTCAGTGGTTTTGAGGTTATCCCCCAAGTTGTTGTCAATGCCCTGGAATACGGTCGAGAAACCGACATCACTAGAAAGAAAACCACATCCTTAGGAAACATGGTCCCCTTAAACATGTTCCAGAAAATGAATTATATGCCTGGCCTGGGTCTTGGCAGAAACCAACAGGGGCTTGTCAATCTAGTCCAGGATGAACTAAAGGAATGTATCCCTCCCTTTGGCCTAGGATACACGCCTACTTCAGTTGAGGTAGCCGTTGTCATGAAACAAAAACGTGAGAAAAGAAAGGCAGAAAAGGAAAGACGTCCTTACACACATCCCCCTCTCCAACCATACAGAAAAACCTTAAATGGTTACTTCGTAAGGAAAGGGGAAACAGAAGCCTATCTCATGTTCCCTGAACCCTGGATAGACCAAAATGGAAAAAGATGCCCTGGTTGGGAAATCTTTGAAGATGTTAGTCTTCTCACAAACGGAATGGAACAGGTCATCCTGGAGCCCCGTAGCACTGCATATAAAACTGCCACTTTTGAAAACACTTGGTCTATAGATCAGGATGACTATTCTCTGGTCTTATTTGATGATGACGACCTGGGAGACAGCTTCTTGGGTATGATAGACGGAGGCACTGAATATGCAAAGCTCCCTGATGAGTTCGAGCTTCGCACTGCTAAGCCTTTGCAGAATTGGTACATTACGACCGGCCCGCTCTTGACTCCCGCAGAACTGGTAGACCGCTTCGGATATACCATCCCCTTTCCTTCTCCTAGCTTTACGGATTGGTCATCTACCGATCCGCTCCCTAATAATGAGGATCTCAAACCCCAGGTCCTCAATAATGTAATAAGCCCCGTGCAGTTTGCTATTAATGATAATATGAATGTCTTTTTCAAAAGGTTTTGTTCAAAAAAAAAAAAAAAGAGGAATATTAAAAAAAAATAATATATATTTGTCGTATCCAACCGATTTCGATCAGTTGAGTGCAGTTTTCGAAAAATTTGAAGAAAATTCCCTTTGTCGTTTTTTTACGCTTATCGCTTCGAATACAGTTTTCGAAAATTTGAAAGTTTTCTTATTGTGTTTGGAAACAAGGTACGTGGCTAGCCAGACATGATTTTGAAAATGCCTCATAACGTATTTCTACGACAGGTATTTATCGGTTGAAATATGGTTTTCGAAAAACACAAAAATCTTCATACCGTATTTGACAACGGTTTCGGACCGAAAGAATACGACTTTTCGAAAAAAATGAAAATCTTTTCTTCGTTTGTGTTCTCGGATGGGTTTTGACCCAAAGAGCACAACATCTTCGTTGGTTGTTCGTCTTGCTTGAGGCCGAACTACGTTTGGTCTGATTCCTTTTATTAAGGGATATGTAGGCAGCCTACTTCAGTAGGTCCGACCATCAAAGCATTTAATTTGCATATCTGCTTAAAAACTGCGATAACCTGCTATAACCGACTAAAAATGTCTAGGATATGGAGGTTTGTTTCATATTATAAATTGTTGCATTATAACTGCTACCTGCTGCATCTTTCTCCCTCGTTTTACAATTGAACGAAATTGGAGAGTCTATTCTTATCAACGATGTTCGTCTACTCGAAGGTGTGGGTTACCCGTAGACTCCATCGTTGAGGGCTCTAGAGACACCCCAATTTCGTACCCTCGGTATGTGACATGACATGAAATATCAAGACCTGTTAAAACATTAACAAATGTCAAGTTACAAGGTCAAAAGTGCAAAAGGACAAAGCAGGATGCGCAAAAGGACGAACTGCAGGGACTAAAGTGTTCAAAAAGTGGCAAGTTTGAAATTGGGCATGGCGCCCAATTTCCTTCTACGCTGCGCCCAATTCTCACCTTCATTTGTCGTAAAATGCAAATCCTCCTGCGTAGTGTACAAGCCGGTTGAAGCATGAAGAAGGAATTTTAATTCCGTCTGTGTCCTCATTTCCTCCTGTAAATACAGGGTCCCGGCTCCTCATTCAGCACACCTTTCCATCAATGAAATTCTCCGCGTTGTAGTTACGCTGGAGAAATAGAGAGCGATGTGAGATAGTGAGCGATCACCTCAAAAAGCCTCGAAACTCTGCCAAACCTCCTCCAAACACAAAACCAACCGGTAGAAGTGAACCTTAGCCCCCCTGCTAGGTATCCACCCTTTTTCCCCGGTCCAAAAATCATGGAAAGAGTAGTTGCTCTGCCCGATTTAAAAGGCCAAATCAGCCAGAAATAAGCCGTTATGCTGCCCGATTTCAGCCTACCTCAAGCCAACAAACAACCAAACACAAACAGTTACTCTGCCCAAATCCCTAGGCCAAAAGTAACTTTCAGAAGCAGTCACTCTGCCCAAATTCACATAACACACAACAACAACAAAAAAAGACTCCCTCTCCCTGAAGGACAGAGCAAGCACACCTTAGGCCGTCAGTAAGTTTTTAAGTTTTATTTTAGAAGTCTTTATTTATTAAAGTATTATTTCCAATCCGACTCAATGTAGATATATAAGCAGTAGTGCTGCCCGGATTTAGTTAGGAAATAGTACTAAATGTAGCCGTTATTATGGCCAAATATTTTCAAGTATATTTGTGATTATTTGTAAAAGAGACGGTTGCAAGTCTGTAAATAATGTAGATGTAATGGATGTATTTGTAGGCAGTTAATGCTTTATTTATCTGTTAAATAAATATAACAAAAAGCATACTTTAGCCAAAAACCGTTTTGAGACCGAAAGGGCGAGTTGGGTGCCTAGCACCTTCCCAACTCGTAACTTAGCCTCTGAACCCGTTTTCATTATCTCTGGTTTTCTTTTTTTTTTTTTTTGGTTTGCTTTATTTATTACTTAAAATAAAGATGGCGACTCTAAAACATTTTGGATCCAGTGGGGCCTCGCAACATCTTTCTTTGCACTTTCACGTTCTCCCCTAAAAAAGGGAGAATGGGAATGGAAATGTGATGTATTCCTATGTCCTAGTATCCCCTAAACAAGGGATAACTTGACGTAGAAAACCCAAAGCACCCATAGTGATCCGAGATAGGCCATAAGGCTATTTTCATAAAATCCATAGTGGGGGCGCTGCAACATTCCTTCCTTGCACTTTCACGTTTTCCCCTAAAAAAGGGAGAATGGGAATAGAAGGGTGATGTATTCCTATATCCTGGTATCCCCTAAAAAAGGGATAACTTGACATAGAAAACCCAAAGCTACCATATTGGATCAAAATCCACTAAAGGCAACCGAGGCGCATTCCAACGCGCTATTCTGACAGCACTCCTCCCGCACTTTTGATTTCGTCCTCCCCTAAACAAGGGAGGGTGGAACGGTAGCAGTGGATGTCACCGCATCTGCACATACGCGCACCCCTATCCAAGGGCGCGCGGGGCGCGGTAGCACAGCATGCCGGGAACCCACACTCCCTCAATTACTAATTGAAATAATGTACCCCCTCAACTATAACATTTTCTTTAATCACAGTTTTTATTCAGATATTGCCATTTTAGATGACGTAAAATGCCAAATCGAGAATCATGTGACCAATTTTATGTATTTTATTTGTTAAAATAATGCCCTTTTAGTGTTTTAATAGACTATTTTCCTCTTGTTGTTGTACGACCCTCTTTGTACCTAAAAATGATCAACATAAAGAATTATTGTAGACACCTCAATCTCGTACATTTTTTTCTTATTTTTCCAATAATTAACACCAAATAGACTAACACAAGCTTTTGACATGGGACAATGGTACTAAAGAGACAAAAAGAGAAGAAATTAAAATAAATAAATAAATAAAACAAACAAGCACATCCCCCCCCCTAATCCATTTCCCCATTTTCCTTCCATTTCACCGAGTCAAACAAAACCCCTATATTATTAACATTATGGCATAATGTGAGATTATGTCACACACATTTGGAAGAAAAAGCTCCACTCATCTTGATTCATATTATGACATTATGTTTGAGAGGCAGTCAACGTGATATCTCATCCAACACAAACTCTTTCTCAAGTTCTCTCGGTTCCGGCCGAAACACAACAACAACAACAACAACAACAAATTAAAAAACAACTTGTCATCCTATTTCTAGGGAGAAAGACAAGGGGAGCACATGTTTCAAGTGGCCTAAACTAGGCTTTCATCCTTAATTTACTCGGAATCCTACCTGTAAAGGTATAAATTCCATAACAAAGCTTTCATTATCTTAATCTTCTTAGTAAGAACTTCACAATATTTTTGTTTTCTTGTAAAAATGTACATATCATAATTTGTTTTGTACGAGCACTAATTAGTTTCCTTACTTTTGTTATCATGATGTAGTATTTTTGGGTTATGCAACTTTTTTGTAAATATTATTGTAAATATTATGGTGTGTGATGTAGCATAAATCAGTCTTGGGCCGTTTGATACGGTTGTAAGGATATCTGGACTTGATTATGTGGATTTGATTTCTCCTATAACCTGTAAAAGCACGAAGAACACCTTAGTGGGAATGCAAGGCTTGACCTTGCAAAACCACTTCGACATTAGAGTACGTAAGTATCGCGTATGTCAAAAAACAATTTGACAGAGGTTTGAGGCTATAGAAAACATGTACCTTGTTTAGGGTTTATGGAGGGGTATTTATAGGCCCCAAATGACATAGAATCCATCTATGAATGGTTTTCATTGATACCTATTAGGGTTAGGAGATAATCCCTAAATTGTAGGCATGATCATATGCGGTGGCGCGTGATAGGAGGCGGATATGGTAAGAACTCTACTTAGATAAGGAAACCTTTGACTTGTCTTGGAGAGCAAGTCTCTGGTGTTCGTTGTTCAATGTGTGCCTGGGTGGGCATGGCCCTACCCGGCTACTATGGAAGTATCTGAGATTATTAAGTGTAATTTTCGAGATTCCGAGCATGGCCTCGGCCCCACTGTTTGGATGGGATGATATGATGACCTCTGCTCAAACATCTCGCTAGCGTTGTCCGCTAAACTTATGTGTCCCATACGAATGAGCTCGTGACGCGTACGTGACACTTGAACATGCCTTGCTCGTGACCGACTTTGGGTCGGGCACATCGATGTGTGTGGCTAGTATTTATGCTTGAGCGGGAGTGTTCTTGTGCGGAAGGGATGGCTCTATCAACGCAACGAACTCCAACATTAGTGTAAATTTTGAGTCGGGCCGGTTGTGATCCGGTTGGAAGGCAGGAGAGTTGAATGTTCTGGAATATAGTAGGGCAGTTAGTTGGATGCATTTTTCAATGGTTCGTCAATTGGAGAGTACAAGGGAGAGTGGGTAGCTAGGCGCATGAGTCGTCACTAAGTCGTGTGACACGATAGAGGCATGGTTTCGAGGGTTACATTAAATGCGCATGCGCATTGTTTGTGACGTCAACCTCACCGAAGGGCCGTTTGGAGCTGGGAAACGCCCAAATTTCGGCCTATAAAAGTGAAACCCCTTTTCTCCATTCGAATTTTAATAATTGTATTCAAGAGTGGAGCTTCCAAGTTTTCAAGAGCCAAGAGGCACACGTCGATAGCCATTTTGAGAATTTGTTTGACACACGATCAATCCACATTAGCCATTCGCGAGGTAGGGGAGATTAGGGTTAACTATTTTTGTGTTCTCTAATACCAGCATGGTTTGTAGAAAAATAGAGAGAATATGTTTTTGCGAAGTATTACCCATGTGCTTGGTTATTATTGTGTGTTATTAATGTGTTTAATTGTTTAGACAGCTATTAGATGATTACTAGAATTATATGATAAGATGCGAGAGCCCGTCCTATTAATTCCGAAATCACAATAATTGTTTACGTGACGTGAGACCGAGAGGAGATCGTGTGTAGATATCCATTGGGTGCTTGTTTTGACATGCATCTATTTTCTCCTGTGTTATAAGATGCCAGAGCCCGTAGCAAGGAGTTGTAGCTAGATTTTCTATAAGATGCGAGAGGTCGTAGTGAATAATATAGTACATCCAACTACCAATACTTGAGTTGAAGAAAAGTAAAAAGAGGATTAAAATTAGACACATGCTTGAGTAGAAATGTTTCATTCCTATATTTTAAATCTTGATTTGATGTTTCCAAACCACTTCCGCATTAGGGTAGATTTAATTGCTTTCCTTAGTTGTCTATATTTTTAGTTTTTAATTCATTTTATGTTAGCTCAAATATAATTAGTTAGCCCAATTTCGGTACTTAGTTGGAGTGACAATTACATATATTCTCTATGGGATCAAAACTCGTACTTATGTACACTTTATTACTTGATACGACCGGGTATTCTTCCCTCAGTTGTGTTTTGCGCACATCATTCATCCACTCTTGAAACATGTATTGGGAGTAAGCAAATCACTATGTTAGGATATGCACATAGAATAGCATATATGATGTGTAAGGCATATTCTTAACAAGTTTTAAAAAGAGAGGTACTAAACAAGTTGAAAATTTAATAAAGTGGACCAGCCTGCAATTTATTCTTGTTTTTTTTTTTGCTCAACACAAATAGAGCATTATAAATGCAACTTGATCTCTAAGGACAATATTTATTACAATCAGATTGAAGTTGAAAACATAACTCTGTGCCAATACAACACCAACATTTTACTACTTTATCTGTACGAGAACTTGCTCGTGTGTTATTTTTATCACACTCATGCGGAAGACATTTTCCCAAATTAATTTTTTCACTTAATTTGACTGTTGTCGCATTTAACTCAGCTTCTGATATCTCAGCTACAACTTTGTTTGCATTGTTCTCCTCTCCTTTACATGTATAACCTATACATCACAACAACACATTGTATGTTATTCAATAAAATTGTGTATCAACGTGGTATTACCAAAAAAAAAAATCAAAGTATAACATATAAACAAGGGTTAAATACACAAGCGGTTCTTGTACTATAGACCATTCTAGTGTTAGTCCATGTACTAAACAAGTGCAAGCCACCAACTAAATTAGGCCATTTTTGCACAGTAGTAGCCTCTCAATTGGAGGGCGTTACCAGGTATGCTATTAAGTAAGTATATACGACTCCAAGTGAGTATATATAACCAAGATCGAGACGTACTAGCTCTGGCACCATAGCTTACATTGATATGCGCATTTAGGTAGATAATGAGTTTGATGACAAGGAGAGGTTTTAAAGAGATGATAAGTGTGGAAGGAAGTTGTTATTTCTATGGTTAAATCGGTAAGATTTTAGATGTGGGTGAGACAGATGTTGATGAGTTTCTTGAGGGAGTTGTGGAGGTGAATGAGCTGAGATTAGGAAGGGAAGTGGATGAAGGTGAGTTAGAAAGGGAAATGGATAGCGATGATAGGGAAATTGAGGAAAGTAAGGGAGGTGATCGGGGTAGAGAAGGATTTGAGGGCGGTCGTGGTGAAAGAAGTGTCGCCGAGCGCTTGAGGCAGAGGGAAGTAAGGTGGTGGAAGGGAGCGGAGTTGTCATAAGTGGTAGATTTGGGTTGTAGGGAGGGTTGGGTGGGACGTGAGAACTGAGAAGGAGTGGGTGGATGAGGTTGGGTTGGGGTTTCCCTTTAAGAGAAGAATCAATCAAAAGGATGAAAATATGACCTAACTTTAGTCATTACCGAACACTTCATTAGTACATGGACTAACACTAGAAAGGTTTATAGTACAAGGACCAATGGTGCATTTAACCCATAAACAACCTTACTAATGTGGAGAGCAATGATGTATATCAACAACAACGCACACACACACACACACACATATATATAAATGGTATGTTTCAATTGTTACTTTCTCTACCTAACAATGATGGCTAATATTAAATTATACATTGGATCAAAATTAAAAGTTGATATTTATTGATAAGTTCAGTAATGCAATTAATTCACCTCAAAAAAAATACAAACTATTAACTGTATTATCCAACTAATTAATAAATTTAAGATTTGATTTTTATGCAATGGATAATATAAATGGCAAATGTCAATAATAAAGTAACAATTGAAAACTACTTTATATATATGTATATATAGAGAGAGAAACACACACACACACACACACACACACACACACACACACACACACACATATATATATATATATATATATATATATATATATATATATATAGAGAGAGAGAGAGAGAGTGTTTGTTCATGTGTGTGTATGTGTATAGAAAACAATGCCTCACTTACATCCATGAATGTTGATTAGAGTGAAGAGAAGAATGCAAAACAAAATCGGATCTCTCAAACAAATAATTGCCATGGGGAGGGAGGGAGAGAGATAAAGAGATGGGGGAGAGAGGTTAGTGTATACTTCTTGTGAGATGCGAGGGGTTTTATAATGATCCTGGCATTTAAAACTTTCCTCACTTTTTTTCAATGTTCTTCCTTATCCCTTCGCAAAAGATTATGACTAGATTGCATTCCATTTTAGGAAAAAAAATTGGTAAGAGATGGCATCAAATGATATATATTAGAGAATAATATATTTATTATTACCTTATATAGTTCTTTCCTTATTATGTTACCTTCCTTGTATAGTGTAACCTTAATTGTAACTTTCCCTATAAATAGGTGATTCAATCAACGTAAAGGTCATGCCGTTATTCCTAAACTTTATTAGTTTCTACAATATATACCAACTTCTAGATTTGACCCTAATTATGAGGCCATATTTAGAAATAATTTCACATCCACATACATCTTACCAACATGTTACACTTTATCATTCTCTGTCTCATTGAATCTTAGTCATACACGTGTCTTTATTTTTACAAGACCAGATAAAATAACAACACACGTGAATTAAAGGACTTAAATATAATGGGATAGGAACAATGACATAGATTGAGATAGAAGATTTGAAGCTATCATAACATTTGTGAAGGGTGAATGGCTAATAGGACTACATTTGGAAATATTCTAACTCAAATACGTGCCAATGCATTTTCTAGTACTCCTTCTGATCCGAAAATAGTACTCCCTCCGTTTCGAATAAATATTTCTAGTGGAAAAAACAAGAATTAAGAAATATAATTAATGATGTGTTGTAAAATATATTGTGACAATAATACACATTACACAATCTCTTTCTTTCATTAATTATATACTCATTACAATCGCTCTCTCTTTATGATGTGCAATAATAATAGTATTAAATGAAGAGATATATTGAGAATAATGGTAGAAAATTTGTACACTAAAAATCTTTAGGAACATTACTTGTGACATCTCAAAATTGAAAGTAGGAATATTTATCAAAGGTGGAGGGAGTATCGTGTTTCATTTGACTCATAGATCAAATAAAAACATAACTTATATTATACCCGATAACAATAAATCTTTACGTATCAATTTGATCCGGCTCAGGAGAGAAGTTTTGTGATACTCACTTCGTTTCTAAATTATTGTCATCTTTGACCCGACACACCGTTTAAGAAAAAGTAATTGAATGTATTATAAATATCGTGTTTCATTTGACTCATGGAGGGTATTTTAAACAATAAATATTTTCTTTACCTAAATTAGCCTTCTCATTTTATTCTACGAGAAAATGAAATTAGGTCACGAACGATTAACCATCATTTCTTCATCCATTAGTATCGATAGCTTCTTCAGTAAATTGTAAATCATCATATGCATCTAGGTTTGTTGCATAACATCGATTCTAAACTCATCGAATGCTCTTGTGTGGGTTCCCGGAAACTACGCCCGCACCCCGCGCGCCCTTGGATAGGGGTGCGCGTACGTGCGGATGCGGGACACCACTGCTCTCGTTCCACCCTCCCTTGTTTAGGGGAAGACAAAATCAAAAGTGCGAGAGGAGTGCTGTCTATGATAGCGCGTTCGAATGTGCCTCGGTTGCCTTTAGTGGATTTTTGATCCAATATGGGAACTTGTGGCTTCCCGCATCAAGTTATCCCTTTCTTAGGGGATACCAGGATATGGGAATGCATAACCCTTTCTTCCCATTTTCCCTTTTTAAGGGGAAAACAGAAAAGTGCAAAAAAGGATATTGCGACGCCCCCACTATGGATTTTATTAAAAATAGCCTTATGGCCCGTTTTGGATCACTATGGGAGCTTTGGGTTTCCCGCATCAAGTTATCCCTTGTTTAGGGGATATCAGGATATGGGAATACATCACCCTTCCATTCTCATTCTCCCTTTTTTAGGGGAAAACGGAAAAGTGCAAAGAAGGAGTGTTGTGAGGCCCCACTGGATCCAAAAAGTTTAGAGTCGCCATCTTTATTTTAAGGCAAAATAAAGCAAAACAAGAAAAAGAAAAAGAAAACCAGAGATAGAAAACGGGTTTGGAGGCTAAGTTACGAGTTGGGAAGGTGCTAGGCACCCAACTCGCCCTTTCGGTCTCAAAATAGTTTTTGGCTAAAGTATGCTTATTGTTATATTTATTTAGCAAACAAATAAAGCATTAAAAGACAGGAAAATAAAACAAATACATCCGTGGCTACATTATTTACGGACTTGCAGCCATTTCCTTACAATAATTACAAATGTATTTAAAATATTTGGCCATTATAACGGCTCTTTTACATAATATTTCCTATTCTAATCCGGACAGCACAACGGCTTATATTGACTACATTGTGCCGGATTTAAATAACAACTTTATAAATAATAAACGAACAAGTAAATAAATAAAACGCCCTTAAAGGCTTTTACCTTTTAGAGCGGTAGTGTGCTCGCTCTGTCCTTCAGGGAGAGGGAGTCTTTTTTTTTTTTTTTTTGTGTGGTTGTTGTTTTGATTTGGGCAGAGTGACTGCTTATTTTGGGTGACTTTGGCTTGTTCATTCGGGCAGAGTGACAGCTTATTTCGGAAGGTTTTGGCCTTTTTGGTTGGGCGGAATAACGGCTTATTTTTTTGTGTATTTCAGCTCATTACTCGGGCAGAGTAACGACTTACTTTGGGATTTTTGGGCCGGGGAAGTAAGGTGGATACCTAACTACTAGGCTAGGGATCATTTATAACCGGTGGATTTAAGTTTTGGCGGAGTTTGGACGGGGTTTGGAAGCTTTGGTGGGCTACACACACCTATCTCACACCTCTCGTAACTATGGCTTCGAAGGAACGCAGAAAGAATTCTTTCAGCGTTTCTCTGCGATGATTTCTGAACACTGAAATGGGGAGCCCAAAACTTGTATTTATAGGTGGGACGAGGGAGTCATCGGGAATTATCGGAATTCATCAGCCGACTTCCTTTACTTGTCTGTACAACCGGCCAGAATTGCACAATGCGTTAAGTCTGAGAGGCTACAGTACCCATTTGGCGCCGACTTATCCCTTTCTTGGCGCGGCGCCCAACATGCCTTTTGGCCGCGCCAAGCTCCTGTTCAACTTTCAATTTTGACACTTTCACCCCTCGCGATTCACTGTTTTGCGCATCCTGCTTTGCCTTTCGCATTTTCGACTCCTGTAACTTGACAGTTGTTAATTTTGAACAGTTCTTGATATCACATGTCAGAGTCACATACCAGGGGTACAAAATTGGGGTGTCTACAGAGCCCCTCAACGATGGAGTCTACGGGTAACCCAAGGCTTGCTGAGTAGACGAACATTGTTGATAAACAATAGACTCTCCAATTTCGTCAATTAAAATGGGAGAGAAATGCAACCGGTAACAGTTATAATGCACAGTTTATCTTGCTATCCAAACTCCATAACCTAGACATATTTAGTCAATTATAACAAGTTATCGTAGTTTTTAAGCAGATATGAATTTGAAGTGCTCTGATGGTCGGACCTACTAGTGTAGGTGCCTACGTATTCCTTATTAAAGGAAATCAGACCAAACGTAGTTCAGGCCAAAAACCTAAACTACAACCAAATGAGGATGTTATGTTCTTCGGGTCAAAACCCGATCAAGAACACAACAGGAAAAAGATTTTTGTGTTTTTCGAAAAGCCGTACTCAAACGGTCGGGGGACGGCCGCCAAATACGATATGAAGATTTGAATGTTTTTCGGGAACCATATTTCAACTGGTCAATACCTTGTCATCGAAATATGTTAAGAAGAATTTTCAAAATTGTGTCTGGCTGGTCAATACCTTGTTTCCAAACATAATAAGAAAACTTTCAAATTTCCCGAAAACTGCACTCGACCGATAAAAATCCGTCGTCGAGCACGACAAAGAAAACTTTCTTCAAGTTTTTTCGAAAATTGTGAAAAGAAATCATTCTTTTTCCCTTTTTCTCACTCTCTCTGTTTTTTTTTTTCAATATTTCTCTTTTTTTGTGTTTTTGAAATATTCCTCTTTTTTATGTTTTTGAAATATTCTTCTTTTTTTTTTTTTTTGAAATATTCTTCTTTTTTGTGTTTTTTAATTTTTTTTTTGTTTTTGAAATATTCCTCTTTTTTTGTGTTTTTTTGAAATATTCATCTTTTTTTTGTGTTTTTGAAATATTCATCTTTTTTTGTGTTTTTTGAAAACAAAAACTCGTTTTGAAAAGGGTTTTCTTTTATTGAAAACAAAATTCTTTTTGAAAAAGACTTCTCCTTTATTTGAAAAACCAAAACTCCTTATGAAAAGGAGTTTTCTTTTATTCTTGAAAGACAAAACAAAACTTCTCTTTTTTCTTTTTTTCTTTTTTTTTTTGAAAAAATTCCTTTTAAAAGGAAATTATTCTAAAGTTAGGGTAAGAATACTATACCTTTCTTACCTTTTTGGGTGGTGTCATCGGATTCGTGATTTTGACATTTCTGCCACTCTCGCCTTTTCAGGTTGGGGACTTTGTTATTATTTTCTCTTTTTTTTTTCTTTCTTTCTTTTTTTTTCCCTTCTTTTTTTTCTTTTTTTTTCTTTCTTCTTCTTTTTCTTTTTTTCTTTTTTTCTTTTCTCTTTTTTCTTTTTTTTCTTTCTTCTTTTTTTTCTTTTTTTCTCTTTTTTTTTTCTTTTGCCACTTGAAATTTTTTCTGTGTTTATTTCGTGGCTGACCCGCTGGGGATATTATTATTTTGTCCTAGGATGGATGGCCGTCAATTTTTGGTTAACAGGATTGACTTCGTTAACCCTTCGTTAAGCTCAGGGACCATTTTGGAAACTTTGGAACTTGGGGACTTAAGTGTCGCAGCTTCAAACTTCTGAGGGGGGAAAAGGAAAAATTCCCTTTTCACCCTTATTATGGACAGGGAGTGAAGGAAAGGGAGCTACTGCTCCTTCCTTCTTTCTCCAGCGACGCCATTGTTGCTCCTCTGTTTTTTTTTTCTTTTCTTCTTATTTTGCTCCTTTTCTCAATTTTTCTTCGCCAATTTCAGTGATTTGTTTAGCAGATGACATCTTCTTCTCGATCCAGGAAGGGGAAAGCTCCTATGCACCCAAAATCTGAGGAAAGGAGGAACGAGTTTCCTCCCTTGATCCGGAACAAGCTCAAATATCGGTATTCTACCGATGATTGGGGCAATATTCTCCGAGACCGGAACACTCACGTGTCCAATCTTCCTCCCACCGCTGTAAGTTTCTTTCTTTTTCTAGATTTTCCTGGGTATACTTCAGATCTGCTAAATTTCTGCACTATTTGAAACTTTTGGAGCATGTCTGACTTTATTAATGATGCATATGCATGTCCTATTTATGCCTAAATGATGTAATTAAGTAATGATGCGTGAAATTTATATGATTTATTTTTGTGATGCATGATTGAACTAGTGGTCACTATTTGACCCTACTATGCATGATTCATACTCTAAATGCAAAATGGGGCTATATGATGCATGTTTTACACTAAAACGTATTTTTGCATGCAATAGAATCACGAGACGGACTTTTCGGAATATAATTTAAATTTTTCGAAACGCATTTTCGGACATATTTTCGGATAAATATGAGACAAAACAGATATATTTTATGCCCTTAGATTCATTTTTCATGCATGTTTATGCTGTAGGGACATAGTAAATACCATGAGAGTATTTATTTTCATGATTGGTGGCATTTTATTTTCTTATTAGCACACCCTCAATGCAGCTTATTGGACAATAAAATGCACATGATGGATGCATGCCCTATTTTATTTGATGCAAATGTAATGCAGAACAATTATAGGATGATTATTAACATGATGCATGAATATTTTTCTACTTTATTATGTACATGATGAATGCAGTCTAACATGCATTCCTATGATGCTTAGGATGTAAAATGATTATATGAATGCAAAATAATACAAAAAATTTATTCAACATACATACTTAAATGTATTTATTTATTGAAGGAATGTAAAAGAATACATCATGTATCTTGAAATATACATATTTTCCTATTTCATATTTTATTAAAAGAAACTAAAATGTTTATTGACATGTATATTTATGTATGTGTATATTTTTATTTTTATTTTGTTTTTGTTTTTGAAAGAATGGTAAGTGTTTATTTATATCAAAATGATTTTTTTTCTTCTTATTTACTAAAAGAGACTAAATGTTTATTTACATGTGAATTTATGTACATGTATATATAAAAAATGGTAAGCGTTTATTTACATTAAGAATAAAAAGTTATTATTATCATGATTATCATTATATTATTATTATTTTTTAGCATGCTGCATTTTATAATTCATGAAGTACAATGCATGCAACATGTTTATTATCTATTCATACTTATTTATTAAAAGACTGTACAAGGAAAAATAAGGATAGTGGACTTACCTTTTCCTTCCTTTCCCCTCTTTTTTCAGATTCGCAGGGAATTCACGAGGGTGCGGGCAACATGCGCTAATGTTATGGAAATCTATGCCATGTTGCCCGAGGCAGCGCAGCTTTTGGTGGAGGGCTCTGGTTTTAGTACCTTCATGCATTCTTTCAGTCACTTTACAAGCTATCTGCCTATCTTTGATGCGCTCAGGGACTTCTGGTGGGACACCACCCATACCTTCCATTTCAGTTGGGGGGAGGCGACCATGACCCCGTGTGACTTTGACCCCTTTGCGCGATCACGGGCATTCCTCGGCATCGGGAGACCCGGCTCAGACTTTACTCTCCGTCGGCGTAGGGAGGAGGTAGTGGACCTCCTGGGCTTTGAGCCAAGGTTTAAATCGACGGATGAGATTCTTATTGGCAGCGTTCGAAACTGGCTTCTTAGCAATGCCGGGTGGGTGCCGGCCAATGATATAGCTGCCGTGACTCGAGTGGCTAGAGCGTTTTTATTTTTCTTTCTTGGCACATCGCTCTTTGCCAACTCCTCTACCACCCTGAGAGTTTCCGTCCTGGCTTGCTTAGCGGATTTTGAGCGGATCCCTTCGTATGATTGGGGACAGGTAGGTTTGGCCGAATTGTATGCTTCTATGGATAGGGCCTGCCGGAATGATTCGCCAACATTGAATGGATTTGCCCCGTCGTGGGAGGTATATGCCCTTTCCTGCTTTTGCTGCTTTTTATATATATATGTATTTATTTTTAGCACACATTTTTCTTTTGCTATTATTTTATTTTTATTTTTTTTTTATAACATTTTTTCTTTTTGCAGGTCTGGGCCTTCTCCTTTTTTCACTTCTCGCCGAGTCCTCTCATTCGGCGAGTTCACCAGCCTCCATACTTGTCCCATTATGTTGACGATAACAGGGTTTATCCGACCCAGGATGGTGGTTGCAAAGATAAGGAACAAGTGCTGGAACGGATTATTAGCTCGAGTCTTGGTCCAGTGCACTTCCTTCCTTGGGAGGGTCTGGAGGGGCATTATGCAGTTGCTTTGGGACTCAGCCGCTGCCGGATATGAATGGTTTCCATTATGGTGGATTCCTTATACATGGGCGAGCGGGTGAACCGTCAGCATCAGTCCGTTTTAGTGCTTCCAGTGGTGCCTCCTCGGCCTCCTTTCTGGGTGATAGAGCCTGATCGGCTGCCAAACAGGTATCAATACATGGCGAAATACCTCATGCCAACGACAGATTATCCAATGATGGCGTATGAGGATTTCCTAAGATTAGTGATGCATCCCCCTCTTCCTACTCCTGTCGTGCCCTGGCGGCACTCTGATGCTTCTGCTAGGCCAGGGCCGTCTACTTCATCTCTCGACGAGAACCTGATGTTCACAGAGTCTAATGATATGTTCTCTACCTTTCAGTATCAGCGGGGTGGTAATACGGTAGAGCAGGTTCTTCCTGATGTCGAGATTCCCGAGGAGCATCGTGTCCCGGAGCAGGCTCGTTCGGTAGACACATTTACCTTTATTGTCTCTCTTTCTTTATTTTTTTTCGTATCTATCTCTCTTCTCTTTTTTTTATTCATGCACACATATATTTTTTTTTCATTCATTTTTTTGAATGTTTATTATTATATATATATTTTTGGAGACTAAAACAGTCTTTCTTTTTTTTAGGTGAACGTGTCTACTTATAAGAAACTGATGTGGGGCTTTTTCAGAATCAGCAAACTTTACTAGAAACTTGCTGATGAGTTCTCTTGCAGGGGGAGCAGCACAGCGCGGCGGCCCAGGCGTCGAGGTGATGATGATGACGATGATGATGACGATGTCGGGTCGAGCCGCGGCCGGGGCAGAGGTCGAGGGTACAGAGCTGGTGGCACAACGGGTCCATGGGTCATGGGTGGTGGCCTTAATAGAAGTCAGTCCCGAGCACATTAGCTCTTGATTCCTGCACTCATTAGTCTTTTTTTTTAATGTAAAGGTAACCTGTACAGATATTATAATATAATGCAATATAATTGTATATGATGCAATATATTACACATGCAAAACTAAATTCACACAGAAAATAAAGCTATACCAGACATCTAAAAAGGTAATGGCACGCTGTACTCTAAGAAAGGGAGTTTATGAGAATACACCTTTGGATCGGAGTGGGCTTTTCTGGTGATACTAGAACAGAGAAATGGCCGCTTCCCTTATTTTTTCAGTGCCCTGTGGCTATTGAAACCGTGTTCATAGCCATCTTTCATAGCCTTTCTTTCTTTCTCGCGATCAGTCATAGGAACAGCGGAGTGTCGGACAATTAAACCAGGATACCAAGCAGAATTTTTAGCACAGTAGAAGGCACTTGGCGCGGCGCCAAGGGAGGGTTATGGTGGCGCCCTAAGTCTCCCTGTGCAGCAACTGTTCATTTACTATTCACGCACTGTGCACCGAACTGTTCGTTTCTTCAGTTTTTGGTATAAATTCAGACGGAGACCGACCTCCTTTCTTACCAATTCATGTGACGACCCGACCCGGACCCCAATGTGAGATCCCGAATCGCGCCGTCCAAATAATCAAGTTAAACATACAAGCATGCACAAGTAGGTTTACGAAATTCATGTGGCGCAACATTGCATACGAATAACAACTCGGCTACACTTGGCCGGAAAAACAACTTAATTTAAACAAGTCATCGGCGACGTTACAGCCGGAACCCAACAACTACTCCTACAATTAACACATGCTTATAAAACTCAACGGCCACAACATGCCGGAGACAACAACAACAATAATATTTTAACAAGCTTTAGCGGAAGAAACTGTGATGAACCAACAACATATAAACAGGCTCGACATATAGTCGGCGTACCAAAAGATGACAAGTGACAAATATTTAAGTTATTACAACAACAAAACCCCAAGCCAAGTCTACATGACTTGCTTCCCAACGTCCTTTCCAAAATAAAAGATTAACCAGTTAAAGTCCAAAAGAGCAACCTCGCTCACAACGACCAAGCGAAAACGTGAATCTAGCGTGGGACGTCTCCTCGGCTTTGATCTAAGGAAAACAAAGCAAACAAATAGGGTAAGTCGAAAGACTTAGTAAGTTACTAAAATATGCATGTTCATGTTATAGCATGACATTTATCACAATTATGGCATATTATCATCATTTAACACTTAGCACCTTATTCACATAAGTGCGTAAAGTAAATCATACAAGTAGGATATGATAGTCACGGCCGCTTCGTAGCTCCTGCAATACAATTCTGTTACTAGTTCGTGCCATCGATGTTATGTGAATTCATCGACTCATACCGAGAACCTACTCGATTTCATTAGCAAGCACTTATGCGGCACTGATACGGCAAAGGGGCTACTTCCCCACTGCGGCCCACAGTGGAGGTGTGTGTGAAGTCCCAGGTGCGGCGATCCATAGCAAGCACGAATCCCATAATTCGTGAAGGCGATGCATCGTCCCACCTTGACTCAATAAACAAACCAAATTATGCCAGCTGGACTCAATGCAATGCACAAGTAGATATTTACTTGACTTAAACCAATTAAGGACCGAATCCGACAAGAGCGAACTCGTCCGACAAAGTAGGGTGTTAATCTCTACCAGAAACACATCAAGGCAATTAATTGCTCAAAACCAATCTTTCATAACATCTTTGCAAATAATTATATCAAGCTCATATTTGAGTAAACTTAATCAAACGGTATCCAAACTTCGTAGGGATTGAAATTAGAGTTTAACATGTTCAATTCTTCCCTAGAGTCGACTCCGTTGAGTCTTTTTCCTAAATTCCCAATTTTGGGGAAATTGAAGCTATATGATTCATAACCCAACTTAGGTCACTTCTAAGTTCAACAAGGGTATAAATTCACCTAAAACATTTTTATGCAATTCATGTTCCTTATATAGTCCAATATGAAGGATACAACACATAACAACTTTCACACATATCTCATAGGCATAATTTAGGGCATTCCCAAGAAAATATCACTTTCATCAACAAACATACTACACATTTCTAACATGTTCAAGACCTCAATTAACATAATGAAAGAGTAATTTAAACTCCCAAAGGCAAGAAATCCACCTAGACATGCTCCTAGCAAAATCATACATTTAAAATTCAATTGGAAAGCATAGGAAGCATTTATGTGTCCTCATTGACCTCACACATCATAAACTTTGTTTCCTTAGGGTCAATGAGAACTAAAATGAAGAAGAGTAACTTACCTAGCTTGAGTGAAAACTCAAGAGAATCCAAATCTAAACGGTGAAGTCGTTCCTTTCGTCGCACTCGTCAAGAATCCGAAGTTTGGCGGCGATCGAACGGTGGAATCCTTGTGGATCGGAGGAAGAAGAAGAACTAGGGCTCAAAACTCAAGCCCCCAACTCTCTCTCTCTCTAACTTGTAAGAATAGGATGAACAAATGAGAGACTTTACTGAAAATTGGTCAAGGTGTGGTATTTATACCTCCAACAAGAGAAGGGTACAAGGGAATTTCTCAAGTGCAATTAGTGGAAATTAGGAAGTTAACAAGCACTAATCCAACCTAAATTAACTTCAAATTAGTGTTAGGACTTGATTAGGACTAAGTGTGGGTGGTTAGGAAGGGTTTAGAGGGGGTTTAAAGAGGGTAGGATAGGCATTTCACGTCATAACTCAAAACAGGGGAAAATAAATCCCGTAACAGACCAGCAGGTGAGGCGGGCGCCTCACCCAAGCCCATGCGGCCGCCTCAACTACTGAGGCTACTCCCAGTTCAGTCCACTTTGCGATTGTTCCCTGCATTTGAGGCGGGCGCCTCACCAGGTGCCATGCGGCCGCCTCGGCTCCAGAACCTCTAAAACTTGATCTAAACTTGATCTAAATGGTCCCAAACTTTTGGGCAACCATTCTAGGTCTAACCCTACTCAAAACAAGTCGGAAACACACCGAACAACAAGCAGAACAAGGTAGAACAAGGCGCGAACCACGCGACGAATGAATAACGAATCAAACTACAATCAAACGCCATTCAAACTAGGATAACTTGGACATGAAAAAGACTTGTCCCAACATGATTAAGACCTGAATATAAAGCCAAGAACTCAACGAACACTTCGTACGTCGAAATAGAAGCAAATACGAGCAACGAGAGGAATCGCTAAGGCCAAATTCAAGCGATTAAAGGCGATTCAACAAACAAGTTTATATGATTCTAAGCATGTTATGGACTTCTAGAATGATCTATGAATGATTCTAAGGCGTTTATATATTAAGTAAACAAGCTCACAATCAACCAGAAAGTATAAAGACAAGCATAGAATGCACATGCAAGATTATGGGTTACACTCTCCTCCTTTAGGAATTTAGTCCTAAATTCTTACCAAGTTCATCAAACAAATGTGGATGCTTCTCGCGCATCTCCGCTTCAGTTTCCCAAGTCGCTTCTTCAATGTTGTGGTTTCTCCAAAGAACTTTAACTAAGGGAATCTTCTTGGTTCGTAGCACTTGCTCTTTGGTATCCAAAATCTTCACGGGCTTTTCAACATAAGACATATCCGGCTCAAACGTTATCTCTTCATACTCAAGTACATGGGTATCATCCTTCAAATACTTCGCAACATGGAAACATGGAATACATTATGAGTCTCAGAAGTGAAGGTGGCAATGCAATGCGATCGCTAAAGACCCGACTCTCTCAAGAATCTCGAATGGGCCAATGTACCTCGGTGTAAGCTTCCTTTCTTGCCAAATCTCTTCGTACCTCTCCTCGGTGTCACCTTCAGAACACGTAGTCACCACTTGGAACTCAAGATCTCGTCTTCGATTGTCGCGTAACTCTTTTGTCGACTTTGAGCGGTGCGCAGCGATCTCTAATCAACTTCACGCTCTCGGCCCATTGCACTAACTTCGGAACCCCAAAGTTTCGCCTCTCCAACTTCATCCCAACAAATTGGCGATCTACACTTACGCCCATACAAAGCTTCATACGGCGCCATCTTGATACTCGTGGTAGGCTGTTATTATCGCAAACTTCGGCTAAAGGTAAGTGAGAATCGGCTTCCCTTGAAATCCACGGCTGGCTTCGAAGCATGTCCTCCAAAATCTGAATCAATCGCTCGGTGACCATCCGTTTGCGGATGAAAAACATCTTGAAGTCTAATTTGGTCCCCAAGCTTCCTGCAACGTTTGCCAAAATACGGATGTGAACCTCGGATCTCTATCGGACACAATACTCACGATGCGCCATGAAGTCTCACGATCTCACGGATGTACAAAGCGCCACTTGAGTCAACGAATAAGTGATAGCTATCGAATAAAGTGTCTGAGACTTAGTCAATCATCGACTATAACCCAAACTGCATTAAAACCTCTCGCGTCTTGCTTGATAACCTGTCACAAAATCCATGGTAATGAACTCCCATTTCCATTCGGGAATCTCCGGTGGTTGTAGAAGTCCATGAGGCCTCGATGCTCGGCCTTAACTGTACGACAAGTCAAACACCTTGACACATACTCATAATTCCCTCTTCGTGCCTTTCCACCAAAATTGTCTTTTCAAGTCTAAGTACATCTTGTGCTCCCAGGGG
>CM028380.1:93946944-93981411 GCA_013146195.2 Codonopsis lanceolata
TTCACTCCTCTATCAAAAACACTAGGACCCCAATCTCGCAAATCTTCTAACATCTTCCATTCCTTAACCATCATACACCACATATGAACCTTCCTAATCAAGGCATCCGCTACTACATTTGCCTTCCCTGATGATATAAAATAGTGCAATCATGATCCTTTTAATTTTTCCATCCTACTTCTCTTTGTCTCATGTTTAATTCCTTTTGAGAGAACAAGTATTTCAAACTTTTATGGTCGGTGAAGATCTCAAACTTAGCCCCATACAAGTAGTGTTTCCATTTATGCAACGCGAAAATAATCGCAGCCAACTCCATATCGTGTGTCGGGTAATTCTCGCCGTGAATAGACAACTTCCTCGATGCATAGGCGATCACCCTTCCATTTTGCATCAAAACACAACCCAAGCCTTCCTTAGAAGCATCGCTATAGATTACAAAATTGTCTCTCCACTAGGCAAAGCCAAAATAGGTGCCGATGTCAACCGACTCTTAAGCTCTTGGAAACTAGACTCACATTTTCGCCTCCAAACAAACGACACATTCTTCTCGCGTCAACCTCGCATAGGAGTTACAATTCTAGAAAAACCTCAATAAACCTCCGGTAATAACCCGCTAAACCCAAGAAACTCTCGAACCTCGGTAAACCGAACTAGGCCTCTTCCAATTCCATCACCGCTCAATCTTAGAAGGATCAACGGCTATCCCGGCGCTAGAAACGATATGCCCTAAGAAAGATACTTCCTCGAGCCAAAAGGCACATTTGCTAAACTTGGCATAAAGTCGCTTTCTCCGAAGAATGGATAAGACAATCCTCAAGTGTTTCTGCTCCTCCCGAGATTTCGAATACACTAAGATATCATCAATAAAGACTACAACAAAGCAATCAAGATAGTCGTGAAAGACACCTTCATCAAGTCCATAAACACCGCCGGTGCATTCTACAACCCAAACGGCATCACTACAATTCAAAATGCCCATATCTAGTGCGAAAAGTCGTTTCTCAACGTCCTCTCTAACCTTCAATTGGTAGTAACCCCATCTCAAATCAAGCTTAGAGTAGACGATAGACCCTTGCAATTGGTCAAAAAGATCATCGATGTGGGTAGAGGATACTTATTCTTAATAGTCACCTTGTTCAACTCTGTAGTCTATGCATAACCGCAAACTCCCATCTTTCTTCCTCACAAACAAGACCTGCGCCCTAAGGCGACACACTTGGTTTAACAAAACCAATCTCTAGGAGTTCTTGCAACCGAAGTTTTCAACTCCCTAAGCTCCGCTGGCGCCATCCTATACTTGCCTTCGAAATCGGTGAAGTCCCCGAATAAGCTCAATACGTAATTCTAGTTCTCTATCGGGTGGCATAGCATGGCCTGTAGAAAACACATCGAAATTCACACACTACCTGAACCTCTTCTAAGTTCGGCGAAGACTTCTTCTTATCAACTACGCATGCAAGATAACCCGCACACCCTTGAGACAAGAATTTTCTAGCCCTTAGAGCGGAAATAAAATGCACGCCACCAAGCATGATCACCCACAAAAGTAAACTCAGCACACCCAAGATATAAAAGTAACCCGCTTCTATGGCAAATAACTATAGCATGATAAGCACATAACCAGCCCATGCCAAGAATCACATCAAAATCACGTATAGGGAGAACTACCAAGTCCGATGCAAAGTGTGGTCACCCACCAAAACATCACAAGATTTAAATACTTCGACGCGAAAGCATATATTCCCCGAGGGGTAGACACTTCAAGCAAATATGGCAAGGATTGAGGCAATACGCAAAGATTCTCAATAAAGTGCGAAGCAACATAAGAATGCGAAGACCCTGGATCTATGAGAACTCGAGCCTTATGATCGAATATAGAAAGAGTACCTCCTATCACGGCCGTAGACCCCTGAACCTCGCGCTGATCAAGCGCAAACACACGGCCTTGAACCTTGGGTTTACCGTCCCCATCTCTCTTAGCCCCGTGATCGCTGGCCCGTCGCTACCCGATCGACTAGCCTTAAACTTCTACGCCTTCACCTTCTTCATGTGAGTTCCATCTCCGCAATAGAAACACTTCCCATTTTTCCCCAAAGACCTATCACCAAGTGGTGCCTGCACCGCGTAACGAACAAATCATAGCTTCACTACGCGACCCTTGCCGCCTTAGATGAAGAAGTATTGTTACCTTGTTTCCCAGACTGTGGCCTACCTTGGCCTCCACTTCTCCTATCACGGTTTCCTTGATATCCCCTTCTATTACCCGAATTGTTTCCCTGATTACTGTTCTGAGTAGTCTGCCGTGCACTACTAGCATTATTCTTGACTCGGTGCTCCTCAATATCTTGCTCAACCTCATAAGCTCTATCAACTCGCATCCGAGCAATCCGGTGAGCTTAAGCGCTAGAATCGCTCTAAACTCGCTCTAACCCCTTCACAAACTTGTGTGTTCTCCGTGCCTCCGTGGGAATCGATACGCACAATATCGGCTCAATTCGTGAACTTTGCGTAATACTCCGCCACTGGTCATGCTACCTTGTTCAAGATCATAGAACTCCTTCTCTCTTTGGTTGCGAACTACGTCCGGCACATACTCATTCTTAAACTCTCTTTGGAAATTGGCCCACGTAATGGGAACTTGTTGCATCTCCCAACTCTCCTTCAACACGGTCCACCAATGTTCGGCGGCTCCCTTAAACTTAAAGGTTGCTAGCATAACTCTTTCTTCGTTAAGACACCCCAACATGGACAATACTTTGATCATTTCCTCCATCCATAACTCTGGCCTCCTCTGCTTCGGTTCCCCAAGAAACGAACTAGGCTTTAACTTAAGAAATCTCTCCAAGAGAGTAGTATCGCCTGGTCTCTGGTGGTGGAGGTGGTGGTGCTGCTCCCGCCTCCGGCCTCGACCTCCCGGCCCCCGCCTAAAAGCCAATAATCACGATGAGTTTCAGCCATATCCGAACTACCGGATCCTCCGGCAAAGGTACCTCTCGCCTCAGTTCAACCGACTCTCCTAGGTCTACCTCTCCCGGATTAACCATCGGACTCCTACAAGAATTCACTCGACGTTAGAATCAACACACAAATAACCAACCCAACTAGGCCATGGAACCTATCCCGGCCGATACGCCTAACCTATAGCTCGATACCAACGGTGATTTACGATCTCGACCTCCCCCAATGCGAGATCCCGAGTCGTGCCGTCGAAATAGACAATAACACAAGCATGCATAAGTAGGATTATAAAATTCATGTGGCGCAAACAACAACTCGGCTACACTTGGCCGGAAAAACAACCTAAAATAAACAAGTCTTCGGCGACGCATACAATGAACCCAACAACTACTCCTACAATTATTAACACATGCTTATAATAACCTCAACGGCCACAACATGCCGGAGACAACAACAACAACAATAATTAAACGAGCTTTAGCGGAAGAAAACCGTAGTGAACCATACACATATAAACAAAGCTCGACATATAAGTCAAGATACCAAAAGATTACAAGTGTTAAGTAGTTAAGTTACAACAACATCAAAAACCCCAAGCCAAGTCTACATGACTTGCTTCCCAACGCCCTTTCCAAAATAAAAGGCTAATCAACAAAGTCCAAAAGATCAACCTTGAGGTTACAAACAACCAAACGAGAATAAAGCGAGTCTATCCCGACCGCCTCCTCGGCTCGGATCTAAGGAAAGACAAAGCAAACAAATAGGGTAAGTCGAAAGACTTAGTAAGTTACTACAATGCATGTTCATGTTATAGCATGACATTTATCTCGCTTATAATACATGATCATCATATAGCACGTAGCACATTGCTCACATAAGTGGGAAATTAAATCATACAAGTAGGATATGATATAGTCACGCCGCCAGTAGCTCCCCGCAATAAAACTTTATTATACTTTATCGTGCAACATTGATGCTCGTGAATGCATCAACTTTTATCAAGTACCACTCGATCTAGATAGCAAGCCAATGCGGCACTTAATTGATACGGCAAAGGGGCTACTTCCCCATTGCGCCAACAATGGAGTGTGTGTGAAGTCCCAGTGCGGCGATCCATAGCGAGCACGAATCCCATAATTCGTGAAGGCGATGCATCGTCCCACCTTGACCGACAATAAACAAACCAAATAATGCCACTGACTCAATGTGATGCACAAGTAGATATTTACTTGACTAAACCATTAAGGACCGAATTCGACAAGAGCGAACTCGACCAACCAAGTAGGGTATTAATCTCTACTATAAAATCATATCAAGGCAATTAAATTGCACAAAACCAACCTTTCATAAAAACTTGTTATAAACAATCAAACCAAGCTCATACTTGAGTAAACCAATCAAACGGTGTCCAAACTTCGTATGGATTGAAACTAGAGTTCAACACGCTCAAATATTCCCTAGAGTCGACTCTGCTGAGTCTTTGCTCTAAATTCCCAAATTTGGAGAAATTGAAGCTATGTGCTTCATAACCCAACCTAGGTCAATTCTAGGTTCAACAAGGTATTAAATTCACCAAGGCAATGCAAAGTGATTCATGTATATCATAGAGTCCAAAATTTAGGATAGAACACATAACACTTTCACAACATTTCAAGAAGGCATAAACTAGGGCATTCATATATATCAATACTTCCATCACAAATATAATACATGGCTTTAACATGTTCAAAACCTTAAATAGACAAGATGGAAGAGTATTATAAACATTCATAGGTAAGAAATCATCCTAATCATGCTCCTAGCAAGCTCACAATTTCAACATACAAGAAGATAGCATAGGAAGCATAAAAGTGTCCTCATTGACCTCAAACACCATAGGCTTTGTTTCCTTAGGGTCAATGAGAACTAAAAGAAGAAGAAGAAGAAGAAGGTAACTTACTTGCTATACTACACCAAAGAAAGCAATGGAAGAAACTAATCGGATAGAAATGCTCCTCTTCTTGAGCTCTACACCTTTAATGAAGGTAGCTTGGGCAAATGATGAATGGATGATTGAAGACCAAAGGATTAGCTCCAAGAAGCCATGGAAGAGCTAGAGAGAAGATGAAATTCGTTTTTGGAAGAGTGAGGGTGAGAATGAGAGTCAAAAATCTGAAATGTGGCTTATATTAGTCTAAAATTTGAGTGGGACAAGTGTCAACAACTTGTGGTCCCTTTTCTAATTTGATTTGTGGCTTAATTGGTCACTAATGTAATCTTAATCCATCATTAAAAACTAGTTAGGGATGTTAGGACTTAAGTTGGAAGGGTTAAGGAGGTTTAGGATAGGTTTAGATATGGGTTCAAGGGGTACAAATCGTCCAATTCCGAAACAGGGGAAAAAAATCCCGTAACAGACCAGCAGGTGAGGCGGGCGCCTCACCCAAGCCCATGCGGCCGCCTCAATCCGAGGCTACTCCCAAGTTCGACCACTTTGCAATTGCTCCCAAAGATTCCGAGGCGGGCGCTCACAAGGTGCGTCGCCTCGGCTCCAACCTCTAAAACTTGATCTAAACTTGATCTAAATGGTCCCAAACTTTGGGCAACCATTCTAAGGTCTAACCCTACTCAAAACAAGTCGGAAACGCCCCGAACAACCCCGAACAAGATAGAACAAGGTTCAAACCACGCGATTTAATGAACAACGAATCAAACTACAATCAAACACCAATCAAACTAGGATATCTTAGACATGAAAAAGGTTTGTTTCCACATGATTAAGACCTGAATACAAAGCCAAGAACTCAACGAACACTTCAGACGCCGAAATAGAAGCAAATACGAGCAACGAGAGGAATCGCTAAGGCCAAATTCAACGCGATTAAACCGGCGATTCAACAAACAAGTTTATATGATTCTAAACATGTTATGGACTTCTAGAATGATCTATGAATGATTCTAAGACGTTTATATATCAAGTAAACAAGCTCACAATCAACCAAGAAAGTATAAAGACAAGCATAGAATGCACATGCAAGATTATGGGGCGTTACAATCTTTATTTTGAATTTCTTCTTCTTTTTCTTGTTCCTTATTTGGAACATCTACTTCTACTTCTTTTTCTTTTTCTACCTCTTGATTACTCAAGTCATTACTTTCTTTATTACTATCACTATTTTTCGATTTCTTTTCTATTACTTTTTCGTAATTTTCTATCAGAGTGCATATTAGAAGAAGGATCGTGATTACTTACCTCTTCACCTATCACCTTACCGCTCGCAAGACGGTGATTGACTTAGCTTGCTCGGTTTGACTAGGAACTTCCCTTCTTCTCTTTTATCTCGCTTCAATTTGCAATATGTTTCTTCGATTTTCAATTTCTTCAAGCATGTACTTCATCAAAGCTGCTTGACCTTTACTAGCTACTTCTTGCTTGGGAACTTCTTCAATTCTCAACTGATTTTGATTTGGCAACTGTGGAGGTTGTGGTGGTTGAGGTTGGAATTGTTGAGGTTGCAAAGGCTTATTTCCTCCCCAAGAAAAGTTAGGATGATTCCTCCAACCAGGATTATATGTATTTGAATAGGGATCATTCCTTGGCCTTTGAGGGTACATATTCATAGCATTAGCCTGCTCGTAATACATAGCACTTGACGGACAAAAATTAGTAGCATGAGAATATAATCCACATAAAGCACATGCTTCTTGAATTTGCCAATTTTCAAATTGAGCTTGTGTATTTGAATTATCTTGCAATTGATATAGGCTCCTAATTTTACCTCTAGCACTTTTCGTTGGGAATTAATACTTAGCATCTCAAATAATTCTTCTAATGCTTCGGTGTCATTCTATTAATAGAACCACCACCGCACTATCAACCATAGTTTGTAAGCCCGGCGAAAGACCATGATAAAATTGAAGCACTAACACATGTTGAGCCAAATTATGATGAGGACACATAATAAGCGATTTTTAAATCTATCCCATGACTCATGGAATGTTTCACCCGGTTCATTTTGGAATGACATGATTTGTTTTCTATACTCGTAAGAGATGCATGTTTGTAAATTTGCTCATAAACAAATCATATAATTGAGCCCAAGTATAAACACTATTTGGTGTTAGGTTCATAAACCATCTCTTTGCCAATTCTTTTAATGCACGGGAAAATATTTCATTTTAATTTGATCTTCACCAACCCTCCTAAAGGAAAAGTACTCATCATGTATTCATATTCTCTTAAGAAACCGACAGATCTTCATGGGGCATCCCATGAAAAGATGGTATGGCATTAAAATAATGTCCTTTTAACTCAAAATTCCTAACAAAGATCCGGCAAGACTAGACATGATGTCACAACATTTAATGAAGGTCTACTAAAGTCATTAATAGTTCTTTGATTTACCACTACTTCCATATTTCTTCTTGCGCTCTTCTTGTCTTTGATTCCTATTGACGGGTCAACTAGGTTTTCGTGGATTACGAATATTGTTATTTTCTTCCATTGTAGGATCAACCAGAGGATCCTCTTGATTCGATTGGTCTTGATTATCAGGCTCGAAAGCTAGATTTTCAAAATATTCTTGATATCTTTTAACAATATTTATATCTTGATCTAAGTCTACCAATTTAGGATTTAAAGATCTACGACCTTGCATAAAAAATTAAAGCAATTTAAAAACAACTAACTATTAAAATAAAATAAAATCTTTTTGTATTTTTATTTTTATGAAAACTGAAAATTAAACTAAAAACTAAATTAAATTAAAAACTACGCTACCAACAAACTAACTACGTGAACTAGCTTGTCCCCGGCAACGGCGCTAAAAACTTGATCGATGTTTTATTTAATCTTTTTCCTTGCAAGTGAACAAGACTATTATAGAATAGTATTGGAAGCAAGGGTCGAACCCACGAGACAAGTGATCACTTAACGAAGTGCAATTATTGATAGCAAATTATTAACCTAAGGGGTTTTTTATGTTTAATTCTACTCTAAACTACTAGTTATAGATGTTTAACTAATTAGACAAGAATAACGTATATGAAGATCTTATGGTGAGTGGAAATCTAGGATTCGGTTTCACTTATATCTCCTTTATGTTCAATTCATAATAATGTCATTCAATGTCTTGGGTTCGTTCACTAAAAATAGATATAGTCTGTTGAACAATTGGTTCAGCCTCCATCCCCGCAAAATTCATCCATTCTATATCCTAAGCACAGGAATTGTTAATCTAGCTGTCACCTAGATTTATGATCTATCTGTCACCTAGATCATGTAAGAACCTGGTCCTAACTTATCACTCTCGTGCATCGATAGGTCCAATTTATTGTGTTGGTGAGCCAATGTACGACATATGCACTTGGTCATGCAGTTATCCGCACCTCTAAGCCTTTATTATTTGCGATTACATTCATTTGTTCAAAGCAAAATAATAGAGGGGTTGATTAACAACACAATCAACAAGCATTGAATAGACATATATATAAGAATCAAAGCATAAATTCGATACAAGTTACCTCCCACCTCCTAGATTATGGATGATTTAGTTCATCATAGACAATGAACAACACATGGAGATGATCGGATACATGATTTGATCTTCAATACTTGAAATTACAAAACCTAATTATGTTATACAATCTAAAACTACCTAAAATCTATGGTAAGAGAGCTTCCAGCCGTCCTCCTTATGCTTTGGCTCGGCATCTAGCTTCTATATATACTCGGGAGTTGTGATTGAATCGAATGACTGTGTGAAAATCCGAATAGGTCGCATTCTGCCTACCTTGCGGTCGCAAGGTGCTGGATACCTTGCGTCCGCAAGGTCTCCAGTGTGGGTGGTTTTGATTTCTTTGATTGCCGGCTGAGGACCGCATCGCCTACCTTGCGGGTCGCAGTGAGGCACCTTGCGTCCGCAAGGTGTCCAGTTTGTACAGTTTCCTTGTTTCTTCAATTTTCCTCTTTGGCCCTTTCTTGTAATTTGCACTTCAAACCCTGGAGTTTAACGTATTTTCACGAATAATCCTGAAACTTACAAAACTCACCGAAAACATATATTAGTACTCAAAAGACTCGTGAAATAGCATAATTTAAGTCATAGAAGTATATAAAATTGACGTATAAAATACATCGATCAACTACCAAGGCCACAGTTCCAAAACCATAGATTTGGAAAAAGAAGGCATACATGAAACTGATAAGTCCCAGCAGCCTATCATTCCAGATCAAGAGAACACTTCAAGCCATCTGAATAAGTATACTGGGGCAGATGTTACTGCTCCTAATTCTGTACCCCCCGATATTAATGCATTCCATACTGAAACTACTGACGGACAGACTAGACAGGAAAATGAGGCCACTTCGATTTTGTCCCTGAATCAATTTATTGCTTTACAAACTTTCCAAGATGAGGATCTGAGTAATGACAGTTTGAATATGGAAGCCTTCAACTTAGAAACATCAGGCAATATGAAGAAAGCTCCCTAACATGTCTATCTGGTTGGCAAAGGAATGAACACTAGCTCCAAAAAGCTAGCAAAAGCCCACAAAGATAACAAGGCTCAATCTTCCCATGACGATTAAGCCTTTATTCTGGAATCTCCGTGGTGTGGGCAACGACTCCACCATCTCTCGGTTGAGAAAGCTGATTAGACTGCATAAAATCTCCTTCATCTCTATTTGTGAACCAATGCAAGATAAGTCTAAACTTCCGTTCATAGCTCACAAATCAAAGTTTCATTATTATTATTTTTTTGTAATACTGCTAACATTATTTAGATCTTTGCTAAGTCCTCTTTTTCCTGCCAGGAGATAAGTGACGCAGTGCAATAGATCACTCTCAGCATTCGCCATTTTTCTTGGTCTCTCCTGGTCTTCATCACCTCAGTTCATGATAAATGTTCTAATAGAGAACGTCAACTTCTATGGAATGGTCTGATAGATATGGGGAGGGACTTCCATAATAATCCTTGGCTTGTCTTTGGTGATTTTAACATAATTCTGGAATCTCATGAAAAAATTGGTGGCAATGGTTGGGATAGGCAAGGTGCCCTTGAATTCCAAGCTTGTCTTAATGCAGCCGATTTGTCTGACATTGGCTTTAATTCGAACGGTTAGATCATGCAGTCTGCAACTCTAATTGGCTTTCTACTTTTGCTTCGACCAATGTAGAGTATTTAAATCAAACCTGTTCTGATCATGCCCCTCTTCTGCTATCCATCAGCTTGACTGTTGCTTCCAGACCCTCCCATTTCCGTTTTCTCAATGTTTGGGTTGATCATCATACTTTTCTTGAGACTGTTAAAGTTGCTCGGGGGATCCAGGCATGGGGGCGGCCTATGGTGAAATTTGCCAATAAACTTAAGGCGATTAAAAGAGCTCTACAGATTTGGAACAATGATGTCTTTGGTAATATATTCCAAGCTATGAAACAAATGGAGGATGATGTTCTTGATAAGGAAATTATTTATGAAAATGATAATTCTCCAAGTAATCGGGCGGCTCTTCAATCAGCTCAAGCCACTTTAAAACATAAGTTGAAAACTGAAGAAGACTATTGGCGTCAAAAATCTTACCTCCATTGGCTTAAAGATGGTGATGGGAATACTAATCTTTTTCATGCTTCTGTTAAGCATACCTGCAGCAAGCTATTTCTTCACAAAATTGTGGAAATGCATGGGAATCTTATCACTAATGAAAACAATATTAAGATGCTGTCGTTGAATTTTTACGGGATCAACTCACTGCCTGCCCTTGTAGTCATAATGATTCTCTTGACATTATCCCTAATTTGATTTCGTCTGAGCTAAATGGTTTCCTATCACCCCCCCCCACACTATAGAAGAAATTAAAGACATAGTTTTCTTTCTTAGTGTTGACAGTGCTGCTGGCCCGAATGGTTTTAATGGTAAATTTTATGTTACATGCTAGGACATAATCGTGGATGATTTATATCTTGCTATCTCTGAATTCTTTGTTGGGTTTGAGTTGCCTAAGTCATGGACTAGTACTCTCCTTCTCACTAGCCCTAAATCCAGCCAGATTGACTCCTTTAAGGACCTCCGGCCGATTAGTCTATGTAATTTTTGCAATAAAGTCATCACCAAAATTCTTGCTTCTCGGCTTGCGCGTATTTTGCCCCTTATCATCTCTGTCAATCAGAGTGCTTTTACTAAAGGGAGGCTTATCCAGGATAATCTACTTCATGCTCATGAATTGACTCATCAAATTAAGAAGAAGATTAATGGCTCCAATGTGATTATTAAACTAGATATGACTAAAGCCACTGATAGAATTACTTGGACATATCTGATTATGGTGCTTAGAAAGTTTGGTTTTGGAGAAAGTTTCATTGATATGATTTGGCGTGTCATCTCTAATAATCATTTTTCGGTCCTTGTGAATGGTATGTCTGCGGGCTTTTTCCACTCCTCTCGGGATCTTCGCCAAGGAGACTGATCGATGTCTTATTTTAATTATTTTCCTTGCAAGTGGTCAAGACTATTGTAGAATAGTATTGGAAGCAAGGGTCGAACCCACAGAGACAAGAGAATAGTGCAATTTATTGATAGCAAATTATTAATCTAAGGGGGTTTTTATAATTATTTTATTCTATCCTACTATTATTATTTAGGTGTTTAACTAATTAGCAGTAATTACAGGTTATGAAGATCTTATGGTGGAGAGCAATCTAGGATTTGGGTTTCACTTGTATCTCCTTTATGATTAATTCACAATAATTATCATTCAATTTCTTGGGTTTGTTCACAAAAGATAGATATAGTCTGTTGAACTATTGGTTCAGCCTCCATCCCCGCAACATTCATCCATTCTATATCCTAAGCACAAGAACATATGATTTATCTGTCACCTAAATCATGTATGAAATTGGTCCTAACTTATCACTCGCGTGCATCGATAGGTCCAATTTATTGTGATGGTGAGCCAGTGTACGACTTATGCACATTGGTCATGCAGCTATCCACACCTCTAGGCCTTTATTATTTGCGATTACATTTATTTGTTCAAAGCGAAATAATAGAGGGATTGATAAACACCACAATCAACAAGAATTGAATGAACATAAATATGAATTAAAACATAAATTCGATACAAGTTACCTCCCGCCTCCTAGATTATGGATGATTTAGTTCATCATAGACGATGAACAACACATGGAGATGAACATAGACATGATTTGATTTCCAATACTTGTAATTACACAATCTAAATATGTTATACAACCTAAAATCTACTCTAAAGCTATACAAAACTGTTTCCAGCCGTTTTTCTATATCCTAGGCTTTGGCAATCGGTTCGTATTTATACCATGGAGCTGTATTGAAATCGAATCTCTTGTGAAAATACGAAGTTCTCGCATTCTGACCACCTTTTGGTTGCAAGGTGTTGGGTACCTTTCATCCGCAAGGTCTCCAGCAATCCAGCCCTTGGTTTCTTGAGCTACTGTCCATCTTGCGGGGGCAAGGTCTGAAATACCTTGCGACCGCAAGGTCTCCAGTTTGGACTTCCTTTGTTTCTTCTACATTTTTCATCTTGGGCCCTTCTTGGAATTTGCATATAAAACCCTTGTGTTTTGCATATTTTCACTAAAAACCCTGAAACTTACAAAACTCACTGAAAACACATCTCAGTTGCCAATAGCATAATTTAAGTCATAGAAGTATATAAAATCGACGTATAAAATACATCAATCAAATACCCCCAATCTTAAACTTTGCTCGTCCACTAGTAAACAATATTTATAAATACAAAAGCATAACAATAATAACAAAAATGAAAATCTTTTTGGAGGGTGACACTATTTACACTCCTCTATAAACCCACAAACTCAAGGAGACTCTTTCGAGTGACTCGACTATGCATATAAATACAAAATCAGATAAATACAAAAACAGATAAAAACTATCTTAAAATAAAACAAAAATCTTTTTGGCTTCAACCTCAAGTTATAAAAGCATGGCATATGATCGATGTTTTAACTAATCTTTTTCCTTCCAAGTGGACAAGACTATTATAGAATAGTATTGGAAGCAAGGGTCGAACCCACAGAGACAAGTGATCACGAACAGTGCAATTTATTGATAGCAAATTATTAATCTAAAGGGGGTTTTTATATTTATTTCTATTCTAAACTACTATTTATAATTAGATGGTTAACTAATTAGACAACAATAACAGATATGAAGATCTTATGGTGGGTGTCAATCTAGGATTCTGGGTTTCACTTGTATCTCTTTTATGTTCAATTCATAATAATTATCATTCAATGTCTTGGGTTCGTTCACTAAAAATAGATATAGTCTGTTGAACAATTGGTTCAGCCTCCATCCTCGTAAAATTCATCCATTCTATATCCTAAGCACATGAACTGTCAATCTAGCTGTCACCTAGATTTATGATCTATCTGTCACCTAGATCATGTATGAACCTGGTCCAAACTTATCACTCTCGTGCATCGATAAGTCCAATTTATTGTGTTGGTGAGCCAGTGTACGACATATGCACATTGGTCATGCAATTATCCACACCTCTAAGCCTTTATTATTTGTGATTACATTCATTTGTTCAAAGCAAAATAATAGAGGGATTGATAAACAACACAATCAACAAGCATTGAATGAACATATATAAGAATTAAAGCATAATTTTGATACAAGTTACCTCCCACCTCCTAGATTATGGATGATTTAGTTCATCATAGACAATGAACAAAGACATGGAGATGATCGGATACATGATTTGATCTTCAATACTTGAAATTACAAAATCTAACTATGTTATACAATCTAAAAACTACCTAAAATCTACTAAAGAGAGCTTCCAGTCGTCTCCTCTCTATTTGGCTCGGCATCTGACTTCAATATATACCCGGGAGTTGTAATCCAATCGAACCATTGTGTGAAAATCCGAAAATCAAGCATTCTAACCACCTTGCGGTCCAAGGTGTTGGGTACCTTGCGTCCGCAAGGTCTCCAGTGTGTCCGGCCTTTTGGTTTCTTGATTTCTGCCTTGTGACCCGTACTGACTACCTTGCGGTCGCAAGGTCTGAGGCACCTTGCGTCCACAAGGTGTCTAGAATTGACAGCCTTCATTTTTTCTTTTTGGCCCTTCTTGAAATTTGCACTTAAAACCCTGGAGTTTCGCATATTTTCACTAATAACCCGAAACTTACAAAACTCACCGAAAACATATATTAGTAGCCAAAAGCCTCGTGAAATAGCATAATTTAAGTCATAGAAGTATATAAAATCGACGTATAAAATACATCGATCAAATACCCCCAAACTTAAACTTTGCTCGTCCACGAGTAAACAATAATACTTATAAATACAAAAGTATATAAATAACAAAAATTAAAATCTTTTTGGAGGGTGACACTATTTACACTCCTCTATAAACCCACAAACTCAAGGAGACTCTTTCGAGTGACTCGACTAAGCAGATAAATACAAAAACAGATAAATACAAAAACATGTAAAAATTAAACTACGAATAAAACATAAAATCTTTTTGGCTTTCATCTCAAGTTATAGGTGTATGGTATGCAAGTAATCTCAGTTCGATGCTCACCACATATATAGGCTTAGTCACATAAAACCAACTGATCTTTTCTTAAAACTGCTACTACTTCTAATTTCTCCGTGTGTGTGTGATCACCAGTCTTAAAGAATATCTTAACTAAAACAGTTTTATTAAGCTAAACACCACATTCATATGAAAATCAAAGTTTAATAGAAAATCATGCATTAAGAATTATGAGATCTACCATCCAAACCCTGGCCATTTAAAGGTCCCAAGGATTTAAAAGACTTATACATCCATCCCATGCACTTCTATGTATGACATACAATGCTCTCCTATCCCAATGACTTGTAATAGCTAAGATTATGCTAACACAGTGAGCTTTAGGGTGAATAATAATGAACATGAAGTGTGTGATCAATTTCATATTACTCACTTGACAGTTAAAACAACATAAGCATTGGCAAGAAGATCATTAGGTCTTTATTTAGCTTGTAATGTAAGGCCAAGGTGATGGGGGATTTGATGGAAAGGAATTGGAATTCAAAGTGAGAGAGTAAGACTACCCTTTATCCCTCATACTTCCAAGCAAAAGGAAGTTTTCCCTATTTAGGCTAGGACCTGCAAAGACTACAAGTGGAGGGGTGCTTTTTGTTACTTTTCACTTTTCTTCTTTCTCCCCCAAACTTGTTTTGGGCAATATATATTTCTAAAAATATCACATCATTCTTATCAGCAGAATTTTTCTAATATATTTCTCTTGAAAGCTATGCTTCCATTTGAATCTTTGTTACACTCTTCTTCTTCCGTTTCATTTTTCGTCGATACATAATTTTTTTTTCGACGACGGAAAGAAGAAGTCTTCCGAAAAATAGCCTAACTGAAAAGAAGTGGTCCTCCAAAATCAATTTCCCACCCACATCCTACTCTCTCAAAGGGTAGGCTAAAAGTGTATAGGCTTTTAGGGTTAAGTTAATGTGGGTAATAGAAACGATGGCGAATGGGGGTTTAAATAGTGTGCTTAGCACACTCCATTCTTTTTCATTAGGCTCAACGGGGACACTAGGGATATTTTTAGTATAGGTCAGGGAATATTTAGGCTCTAACGATCCAAAGATGGCCTAAGTCATTTCTTAATGCCAAATGCTCATGTAGTTTTTAAAGCAAGTAAGACAACACAAAATATCATATCAACTATGGGAATTGGGGTTGAATGTTTAGCATCACTGGATTTCACATAAGCATTCGCTAAGACAGATGGTAGGGACAATTGAGACTAACATGCAGACACGGTTCGAAAGTGTGCTTGAGATATATAAATGAGAAAAATCCAAGGGATCTAACTATCATGCAATTGACCCTAAGTTACAATTTAATGCAACAATTATGTTCGAATGGCTATGCATCATATTCTTGTGCATATCTTGTTGTAATGAAGTAGGTGTTATAAACTTTATAAAACTATTCTAATCAATCCATAATTATGACTGGTGTGGGTGCATGAAGAATTTGGAGAAAAGTAAAAGTTTCGCAAAATTAAGTAAATTCCAGAAGGATCTACGGACTAACTATGCGGTTCATTGCATTAACTCCTCATCGATTACGACTAGCATTACCACACCTAAACTCGATGATGAAAATTTTGAAATAATATTTTTTTAAGAATATATTTTTTTAAGAAATTTGGAGATGATGACGATGACTCAATTGATGATGGGTCCCCATAAGAGGAACCCACGAGTATCCATTGTGAGTGTATTCTGGTCAAGGCAACACCTCCGAAAATAAGAAAAAAAAATAAGAACAGGAATATAGGGTGAAGATTTAGATGGTCATCGTATAAAGAAATTTTTCTTCACCCTAGAAACATAGCCCAACTCCATTCCTCGTTAGGCTAGGACCTGCTAAGACTTAAAGTTTAAAATCCCCCCCCAAACTTAATTTCTATTTTGTCCTCAAAATAGAGGAACATATGAGAGGATTGATGGGGTAGGACAAATATCAAAAGGAGATAGCGAATCCACCTAACGAAAGAGGATGGAACTTGGGCCTCGACTCACGGTGAGTCGGGCGGAAATAACGAATGAGGATGCAACTCGGGATCGTGCCAGGAGGCAGGCCCATAATAGGGAGACATTTTGTTCCACAGTGTTAAACCAACCAAATAGCCTCTCTTGGTCGGCACGAATTTGTGCCAACTATTGATTAGCCATTTGGTTTTCTAAGGCAACCTCTTCTAGCCTATTGGAGATCCCAACGAGCGGGTCCTCCTCTTCCTCTTCGGGTTCCTCCTCTTGAGGAACCCTCACTCTCGGCTGCTGGTGGTGCTCAAACAAAATGGCCCTCGTAATGGCCGGACCAGCCTCTCCGCGTGTTTGGGCAGTCTCACGCCCGCCCCTACACAACTCGGTAATCAAATGCGGGAACGCGAACCCCGCATTCGTCCTACCTCTAATAAGGGTCTTGATTTGGCCGTTGATCAAACGGCCAACATCAACAGACCCACCGGTCATAATGGTGTAGGTCAAGACAGCCCTCTCCCAAGTCACCGTATGTTGGTGACTGGAGGGCATGAGACGCCCAAGAACAAATTTGAACACGGGCTTGGCCGTGTTCTGGAGGAAGGACTCCCCCATGGTGCGTGGTCCAAAAGGTGGATTACGGTTATAGGACCACACCACACCAGGGAGGGCGATGGTCGCATTGACCACCTCGACATCGATACGGGGGTTGAGGTGTGTGCTAAAATCATCGGCACCAACCGCAAAGTTGGAGGTGCCGAAATAGGTGTTAATGCTTTGGGACGAAAAATCTACAACTACGTTCCTAACATTAACGGTGTCTAGCACACCCCCATCTATGCCAATGTTGCCATTGGCATAGAATTCTCGGACAATGGGCACTATGGCTGCCCTTGGCGGAGAATCTATCAAAAGCCCCCACCTACGAGCTATCAGATTGGGACGGAGGCCAAATTCTTCAGCCTTGAATCCCCTTTCGGGCACCAAGGACTTGGAGAGTTTGGCAGTATATCTTTCTGATGCCTCGTAGGATACGAATCGGGTGATGTCAAAATTTTGTTCTTCCTCCTGAGCGGGGCCGGAGGACGAAGCACCGGTATTTCTACGCTTACAGAACATTTTGTTTGATTAAAAATTTAAAACTAAAGTTTTAACAAATAAAATAAGTTTTTAAAATTTTAAAATTAAAAATTAATTCTAAGCATGCAAAAATTTTATCTACGTTAAAATTATCTAGCACCCTAGCATGCAAATATTTTACGTAAGAAATTAAAGAGGGTGATAGTGTTACTTGTTTGCAGCCTAGATTAAGAGAGTGCAGCCGGAGTGTGAGCTTGATCGGCGTCGGCAATGGAGTGTCTTCTTCTTCTTCTTCAAAAACTTCACCTTGATGGGGTGCAATGGTGGATGGATGGAGGTAGGGGATGAAGAATGATGAAGGAGGAGAGAGTATCTTGGAGTATGTGCCGGAATTTGAGCCGATCTGCAAGAGTTTGCCGGAATTTGAGAGGGAGAGCTGCTGCTTTGCTGCTGTGCTTGAAGAGGGAGAAAGTTTTGGGTGAATTGCAAGTGAAAACCCGGCAGCCTTTATATACAGGGACCTTGCGGTCGCAAGGTCTGCCACACCTTGCGTCCGCAAGGTGGGCAGTCAAAGCGGTTGGCATTCTGTACTGATTCCCACGTCTGCCCGGTACACTGCACGAAATTCGCATTTACTGGGGGCCTTGCGGTCGCAAGGTCCTTCACACCTTGCGTCCGCAAGGTGTCCAGAACTTGTCCTTCTTGTTTTCTTTTCTCAGCCTTTCAACAGTTTTGCAGTTTAGCCCTTCCGTTAACTTCCGTTATGTTTTGTATCTTTCCTGTATGCAAAAACTAAACAAAAATTCTAGACTAAAAATTATTAGTAACATATAAATACAACACTAAGATGTTTTTCTCCCCCAAACTTGAATTTTGGCATATTTAATTAAAAATTAAATGTCCAAAAATTAAATTTAACGGAGAAAGACATATTTAAACTAACTACAAAAGCAAATAACATTCAAAATAGTGGGTTGCCTCCCACTTAGCGCCTTTGTTTAACGTCTTTGGCTCGACCAAACTGCAAGCCTAATCTCGGGGTGGTTCATTGTCAGACAAACGAATTAACTCAATTGTTCGTTCAACTGACATCGGCTCTAAATATGGCTTGAGTCGGTGTCCATTTACTTTGAAAACTTCATTATTTTTAGGATTTTGAATATCAACAGCTCCATGAGGATAGATTCGTACGATTATAAAGGGACCAGACCATTTAGATTTTAATTTTCCGGGGAATAACCTTAATCTCGAATTAAAAAGTAACACTTTCATACCTGGATGAAACATTTTGTTGGCTAACCCCATGTCATGATATTTCTTGGTCTTTTCTTTATATGTTTTAGCATTCTCATACGAATTCAACCTATGTTCTTCTAACTCATTTAACTGAAACAATCTTTCTTCTCCAGCCAATGTTAAATCTAAATTTAACTCTTTAACCGCCCAATAGGCTTTATGCTCAATTTCAACGGGTAAATGGCAAGCTTTGCCATATACCATTCTATATGGACTCATTCCTATGGGGGTTTTAAAAGCAGTTCGGTATGCCCATAAAGCATCCTTAAGTTTAGATTCCCAATCTTTACGATTAGGCCTAACAGTCTTTTCTAATACTGCTTTTATTTGTCTATTGCTAACTTCTACTTGGCCGGATGTTTGAGGATGATAAGGTGTAGCTAACTTGTGAGTTACACCATGCTTTCTAAGAACATTATTTAACAACTTATTGGTAAAATGAGTTCCTTTGTCACTTATTATGGCCTTAAGTACTCCATATCTAGCAAACAAATCTTCTACGAATTTAACTACTATTTTTCCATCATTAGTCTTCGTTGCTACTGCTTCAATCCATTTAGATACATAATCTACTG
This sequence comes from Codonopsis lanceolata, assembly GCA_013146195.2. Taxonomy (NCBI): domain Eukaryota; kingdom Viridiplantae; phylum Streptophyta; class Magnoliopsida; order Asterales; family Campanulaceae; genus Codonopsis; species Codonopsis lanceolata. Next base: position 93,966,402 of record CM028380.1, read on the forward strand.
CTACTAGGATATACTCACAATTATTTGACACCGAAAAGGACCCATAAATCAATACCCCAAACATCAAAGATTTCAACAACCAAATTAATATGCAAGGGCATTTCGCTTTCTCTTTCCTATTCCACTGTTCTTTGACACTTATCACATGTTCTATAAAACAATTCACAATCTCTAAAAACAAGAGGCCAATATAAACCGATTGCAAAATTTTTCTAGCAGTTTTGTTTCCACTAAAATGACCTCCACAAGAATATCCATGGCAGAATTCCATAATACCTTGTTGGTCTTTTTCTGGAATACATCTCCTTATTAAAGAATCTGAACAAATTTTGTATAGATGTGGTGCTTCCCAAAAATAATTTTTAGTTTCTGCCAAAAATTTCTTCTTTTCATAATGATCAAAATCTGGATTAATGATATCAGACACATAGTAGTTGACAAAATCAAGATACCAAGGGTCGAATCTTTAATGGCTAAAAGTTGTTCATCAGAAAATTATCATTTATGGGGACATGATCATCAAGAAATTGACGTTCAAGCAAGGGTGAAAATTCCAATCTGGACAAATGGTCGGCTACGACATTCTCGGTTCCCTTTTTATCTTTGATTGTAATGTCAAATTCTTGTAACAATAACATCCATCTAATTAATCTTGGTTTAGCATCTTTCTTACTTAACAGATATTTCAATGCAGAATGATCAGAAAAAATTATCACCTTTGATCCTAACAGGTATGATCAAAATTTTTCTAAAGCATATACTACTGCCAAAAATTCCTTTTCAGTAGTTGTATAATTCAATTGTGCATCATTCAGAGTTCTACTAGCATAGTGGATCACATGAGGCTTTCTATCTACCCTTTGTCCTAACACGGCTCCAATCGCAAAATCTGATGCATCACACATGATTTCAAAAGGAAGTGACCAATCAGGGCCGGATAAAATAGGGGCAGTAGTTAATTTTTCTTTTAATAAATTAAAAGCTTCGAAACATTCTTTATCAAAAATAAATTTTGTATCTTTTGCTAGCAAATTACATAGAGGTTTACAGATTTTGGAAAAATCTTTTATAAATCTTCGATAAAAACCAGCATGCCCAAGAAAACTTCTAACTCCTTTAACTAAAGTGGGAGGGGGTAGTTGTGAAATAACTTCGATTTTAGCTTTATCAACTTCAATGCCTTTATTTGAAACAACATGCCCTAAGACAATTCCATGTTTTACCATGAAGTGACTTTTCTCCCAACTTAAAGTTAAATTAGTTTCACAAAGATCTTTTCAGATCGATGTAAGGTTTTCTAAACAATGATCAAAAGAATTTCCAAAACTGAAAAATCGTCCATGAAAACTTCAACGCATCTTTCAACTAAGTCTGAAAATATAGAAATCATGCATCTTTGAAAAGTAGCTGGTGCATTACATAACCCAAAAGGCATTCTCCTAAAAGCAAAAGTACCAAAGCACTACAAGAAAAAGCACTATTTGTGACCAATCTTTTTTGGGAGGGTGAAAAAACCGTCCCAAATATTGTTATTTGGCAAGGTAAAAGTAACAGTGCCAAATACCAAGTAATTGACACACTTGTGTATTAGCCCTCCCAAATACCAAGTATTTGGCACACTTGTGTACTAGCCTTCCCAAATACCAAATATGGGCACTACTGATGTTTTGAGATTTGAATGATTGATACACTAAATTCTCAATTATAAATTAATACAATACCATTTGTATCCCAAAAAATTTCCCCCGTAATTTTAGTTTCCCTCCCGCCTATTGCACAATACAGAGCTAAAGCTCATTCCGTCTCTGTCTCTCTCTAGTGTTGCAATCTCGTTGTTTTTTTCACAAAATCCTTCTGTGTCTCCATCTCCGTCTCATCTCCTTCTCTCTCTCTTGTTGCAATCTCTCTTCTATGGCCGACCAATTGGAGTTCATCTGGTAAGCATCTCTCTTTCTTATTCATCTCCTTCTCTCTTGTTGAATCTCTCAACTATTGCCGACTGATGCGAGTTCATCTGGTAAGCATCTTTGTCTCACATTCCCTAATTTGTTCCCTAACCATGCTTACACAGTTATGCCCTAAGTTTGTTTACAAACAAATGTTGATTTCCCCGATTGCAGATGCACGATTCTCACTTTGTGTCCCAGTTGTATTGTTGCCAGTAAGTATCCATCTACCCATCTAATTTAAAGTATACATTGGAAGGAAAATTGGGCTAGAACCCTAGTTTTCATGGGTTATAGTTATTTGTTTTATTGAATGTACTACAGTAGTTGTTTTGTTTGTGTGTGTTGTGTGTATGCGTGCGTGTCTGCAAACAAATAGGGTTAATAGGGCTAAGTTTTGGTCTTCATGACGATGATGCAAAGCTTGAAACTAATTTTCTTTTCTCTAGAAATTAGCTTTTGTACATTGAATTGCAAGGTTAATGTTAGGTAGTGGCTATGCTTAAATTTAATGTTGACCATTGGGTTCAATTGCTAATTTAAAGTCTTTTGAAGAGGATTATAATAATGTCAGCATTCTCACGTCATTGAATCAGATTCGACTTGGTTTAGCCCAGTTTTCACTCTTTCTGAAAGTCTGATTTCGGGTGTCGAGGAAAAACCTTTAGGAATATAAAGAATTGATCTCACTTTTCTCAGCATATCAATTTCCCTAAGTTAAAGAACGAAATGCAATCAAAGAATGAAAGATCTTTTCAATTGGACCTGTAAATTGCAGGACAATAGCTGTGTACTTCAGATAGTCATTTGGTTTTGGGATGTTGGACAATTATGATATATAATCAGCCATTTTGAGTGAGATTGGTTTTCGACTTAGAAGGATGCACCCAAAAGTGATTGACTAATCTACTGGAAAACTCATTTTAGAGTCCAACAAAATTAAAAACGAAAACTTTTAGGTTTTCAATTCCAACAGAGCTTGTTTTGTGGAATATAAATTGAACGTAATGAAAAGACACATTTTTCATTCCATGAGATAAATGGATCAAACTTTAACAGATTTAACTAACCCACCAAGAATAGGACAATGAGCTCATGATTGAACACAAAAACGCACATAAAGTAAGACAGTCGGAAACTATTAGATTCTTGTGTAAATACTTTAATCTCCTTCCCTATTGTGCCCTCATCCTCTCTGCACTATGGGCCAAAATCTGCCTCAAACTATAACCAAAATGAAGATCGTTTCAAATGGATATCCCAAACCCAATTGTGAAAAGTTCAGAATAAGATTGATTGTGATCTTTTTCTACAGCTTTAAGTGGTGCCTGGGTGCAGAATCTTTCATAATCAAGGAAAATCATGTTCAACTCTGTGACTTAAAGGACTTGCAAAAACTACATCAAGCCTAATAGTCAAAGTCTTTTACTGAAGTTTCGTTGCAAGAGACATCTTCTTAGAATTGTTCTCCAAAGTAGGACTTCCAACTCACCCAGTTAATCAAGGAAACTGATGGAGCTCGCAAAACAATCGTGTTATCTTTTACGAGATATTATAACCATAAGTATCCCTTTCTTTGCTCCTTTCCACTTGGAGATAAATTAAGAAGCGAGAATTAGTTGGTTTTTATTCAGATTATTGTTCGTTTGCTGCTTCAACCATATCATTCGAAAGTATACTTCCTGTTAAAATGAAAGATGTTAGACGCATCTATTCACGTTTGAATCTCTCTTGCTCTTAACTAATGGCATTCATCTCTACTTATGACTTCTTTATTGGCACTTCCCATGATATTAAAACCAATTGAAAAAGGAAAGGCAATAAGGATTTTTTTTAAATCCAAAATGTGGCAGGAGAGTTGGTGACCTTCCTCAAATGTTGGGCAAAAACGAAATGCCTCCAAATAATGGAAACAAAGTCACTATTTAACGGAGTAAAATTACGGGAATGCATTGCTTAAGACTTTGATACCAGACCAATAGTTGACTTCATTTTAACTAAAACATAGTAGTACTCTCCCAACATGAAAATAGAAAGTAGTAGAGAGAAAAAGTATCCTGCTCCAAGAGGATTTAAGCGCGATCCACAAAGCACATGACTAAGCGCAAAAGATACTCTTACTTAAGTTTACAGCTACAATTACTCCAACTAACCTACCAGAAAAGCCTCATAGCTTAATTCCTTCGAATCTCGGCACACTCATCATGTAACCAATTACATTTTAGCATTGAGTTAACAAGAGGATATAGAAAAGGCTCCAATGAAATCGATCTGCCTGAGAAATCCCAAGTATGAACCAACTTAATACCTTGAACAATTCATACATGACCATTGTTTTGTTCTTGAACGTAATGCTTTGTTGGGGTGCCCTCGTTTGATGGGTGTGTACTGTTGTTTTGTTGTTGTACGTAAATGCTTTGTTGGGGTGCCCTCGTTTAATGGGTGTGCACCATTGTTTTTTTCTTGTATGTAAATGCTTTGTTGGGGTGCCCTCGTTTGATGGGTGTGCACCATTGTTTGACAAATATGATGTAGAGTATACATATAACTAACATCAACAGAAATGACATAAAGAAATAGATAAAGTTTTTTCCCTCGATAAGCCTTTGACAATAGAAATAGATAACAGTTTCAAGTGATCCAGTCTTGATGTGAAAAGCTACAGACTATCTTTCTTTGTTTATGCTTTCCATTTGTGGGATTGGGATCGAGGAGGTTCTAACTTTAGCAGCAGTAGAAACACTCAGAATTTCTAGGATATTTGCAGTCAAGCAGTTTGTTTGTTTCAGCTTGAGAATTAGGAATCGAGGAAGCTTCTAAATAGAAAGCATTCAGACTTACTAGGATCACCTCCAGTTGAAGAAGCTTGTATGGCGGTGTTTATATGTTTTTGAAACTGCTCTTACAAAGAGTTTATAGAGGATCATGTGATTAAATGATTGAAGTTTCTTTCAGCATTCATGGCATAATAAGACCGATGCAAGGACTAGAGAATAGATATATTCTTTGAAATATTGTCACTTAAGCTGATTGTACAATTATAGGTTATACTTAAGTAAGAGGGTCCAAGTCCTTGATTCTTTATGAAGTTGGAATGGCCTACTTAGATCTGCATATATATAATGGGGACTATTTTTAGTTTTTATATGTAAGGGAAGCACATAGGTGAATTGATAGATCTCTATTTGATTAAAACAATAGTCAAAAGAAAATAATAAAGCTACACCATCACATAATTCAAAGGCATCTTTGGATTGAGAGAAAATGGTGAAACAGAGAGGACATTGCACAACCAGTCTCAGCTAGGTGTTAGAGCATTTAATCATTTGTCGTGGACTAGAAGTGTGTTTTCGGTTCCGATGCGTATGAAGCTTGAATCACCGAATCTATTCCAGCTTTTTGGACTACTCTATGGCTGAACCAAACTCTCCCAAAACAGCCTCAAACCTGCCACAAAACCCTCCTACAATCTGCTCAAAATTCTGAAATTTCTTTTGTAAATTAATACTCAAACCCCTAGCTTAAATTGGATAGATTACACCCTCTAAAACTGCTCCAAACTATTACATAAATTCAGCCGTGAACAATTTCGTTAGAACATAATTTTCCCTTACAAAATAGCAAACCAGTTAACAACCAACCTCCTTGCAATAACCAGAATTTTCAATGATTGTTGGAAATCCGTGCTCAGCTGATTTTGAGGTTTGGTTGCCTTTTACTCCTGCTGTTGATGAAATGATAATTCTTCCTGATTTATATTCAATTTTGTCAAATAATGGTTAAAACCCCTTTAGTGGCTCTTGTTATGTTTAGCCTCTCTCTTATACTATTTGAGGGGTTTGATTTATTAAAAGGAAGAATCTACGTCAACTGGTATGCTCTTAGACATGGCCATAATACATCTCTATGTAACACTTGTTTCTGCTCTTCATTTCCTCCCTTAGCTACCTAAGCAACAGAAAATTAAAGAGTTGTGACAATGAATTATTCGACATGTTCCATCCTGATTCACTTTTAAATGCCTATCAAGAATGATAGTCTACCTGAATATTTCCTGCTCTGCACTTGTTTGAGACTCGGAGTTGATGCCTGATGTAAGCTTAGGGGTCTGACATGGGTTTAGACTTTGGATTGGGTAGCTGAAAGGATTTTGATCTACAAAGTGTTTTACAGATAGAATCATGACGTTGTCCTTGTCTTTAATATTAGAATTCTATCTCTCTTTAATATTGTTACATTTTGCAAAATTTACTTAGAATGTCATCCGGATCTCTTGTTTAGTTGGCAATCATATAAATGCTAGTCTATTCATACAGATAGAATCATGACGTTGTCCTTGTCTATAAGACCTAATTGAACAACTGATGAGGGAAAGAATAGGTAAGGCATAGGCAAGAAAGAAGTGAGTAGCACAGGCCAAGAATGGATAAGGAGTCGACTATTTATCATCCTTAACTGCTTTTATCTTGCATAAAGGTCTAATCATCTATTTATCATGCTCCAGCGATATGCGGAATTCAGTTTCCACACAGGACCGGAAGGACCGAAAGGACTTCACACGCTAATATTCGAGAAGAGGTAAGCTACATAACTAAAATGCTTGTTGGGGTGCCCTCGTTTGATGGGTGTGCACCATTGTTTTGTTGTTGTACGCAAATGCTTTCTTGGGGTGCCCTCGCTTGATGGGTGTGCACCATTGTTTTGTTGTACGTAAATGCTTTGTTGGGGTGCCCTCGTTTGATGGGTGTGCACCATTGTTTTGTTGTTATACGTAAATGCCTAAAGACTGTTTTTAATAATGTAACATTTTTTAAGAACATGGTAAAGATTGTCTTGATTGTTATGGTTATTGAAGTTTGCGTGTCGCCTTAAATATACACTTGCACCAAATCTGCTCTAGAAACATCACTAAAAAATTCTGCACTAAATCTGATAAAGGGCAACACAGACAATAAACAAATAAAACAGAGTATAAGCAACCAAATCAATATTGTGAACCAGAAAAACAAACACAGAATCCAACAAAATAAGAAAATTAGAGCAGGGTTAAAACATGCCTTTGAGTCAGCAGTAGGAGTTGCAATGGCTTCCTCCGTGATAGGAGCTGATCCTTCTACAGTGACACCAGAACCTTCCACAGAGACACCACTGCAGATTGTAACCATTCAGAAAAATCTAAATCAATAATAAAGATATCAATTTGTATCTCTATAATGTCCATTTAGCAAGGCAGTCATATCCAAAATAGCTCAATTTGTTCATGAAAAATGAACCAGCTACCTTGTTAGTGAACTTGATAGATCAATTACAAATAACTTAATTAAATGTAAAGAAAATAAAATTTCAAGTAACTTGATTAGTAAAGAGGGTAAAATAAATGTACTTTCTGAAATTACTCCTCAAGACGGGGTAGTGGTACTTTACGAAACTGAAGAAAAAAAGCTATTTACTTCAAGATGCATGTTTCATAAACTAGTTCTATTGTCTCGCTTCATATATTTTTGACCAAATAATTTATTTTAGGATAGACCATTTGAGAAAACAAATTCTTTAGGACCTCATCAGGCAAGCAACTCCTGTGGACCACTTAGCTCCTTAAGAGATCCAAAATAACAAAAATATAAAGCACTCTTTACTTTGGTGGCAGATCTTGATTGATTTAAAGGCGTTCTGCAAGCTAAACTCACTTTTATTTGTATTTTGGTAGTTCCACTATGATTATTTTTTTCTTATGATGAATTTGCTTGATAACTGATAAATGTGTGGACTACACATTTTAAATGATTTCTTGCACGTGTTTCTTTCAGTATATTAAAGCCCGTGTAAAACTAGATTTGAGTGAGATAAGCACTTGACTAACTCCTAAAGAAGTATAACTTCTAAGGTCTGCTTCTGCACCATCAATTTGATTGGCTATGTCAGATCATAAGAAACTTGTGCGTTTTGATACGTGAAAACTGAAACCAAGTTAGGTCAATCCATACTCTTTGCTTTATATCGTAATGTACTCGAGAGGACACATCTTGTATAATTAATCTAAGGAATGATTCTATTTTAGCTAAGCACTTGACTAACTCCTAGTGGCAGCAATTAGCCTCCTTTTATGTTCAACGAAGGCAGCCAAAAGTGATGAGAGTACTGCTAGGACAATTCCTATGACATGCTTCAAAAATATTATCATGATTGGAAATTATTTAGGTTATACTTGGCTCTCCTCGGTATTATATACATCAATTGTGTCCAAACAAATTTGGCAAATTGCTAAAATACTAAGAGAAGATGAGTACCTTAATTTTGATGTATAGACTCACCAAATCATTACTTTTAGGAATATGTTGACTGGATAATTTAATGATCAAAAGGTTTCTTATGATCTAGAAACTGAGAAAGCTTCTGCTATGTTCCAAAATGCCTAAAATACAGAGTTAGCATTTGTACCAAATGGTACACTTTCTGCATCTCAGCTAATCTCTTCCTTAATTAGTAGTCTTCCCAGCTCCACATTCAAGGGCTCTCTCTGAATTTCAATCTTTATGTTGAAATGCGTAGGAAAATCAATTTTTGACTATAATTTGACTGTTCTACCAAGACTCCTCTTGATCAAACGAAATTATGATAGTATTAGTAGCAATCTTCTTGTTGTGGCTGTCTGCGCGTGGATAGTTTGTTTACTACTTTTGTTTATTAATTGGTTAAAGATTGGAATGCCAGAAATACACACACACACACACACACATGCATATATATTCTTGTGTGTGTGTACAAAACTTGTTTTTAAGAGCTTTTATCGACAAAGTGTCCTAGTCGATTCACTTAGAAAGATCGTGCCTTGTTAAGGCCTATGCCGACTATCTATAATTGAGGTTGTATGCGTAAATTTCACCGTGCAAATATATGATTAAAACATGAAACTGGCGGTGTTGGGGAAGCTTGTAATGTTTGTGTGAGGTCGAATTCATAAAGAGTATGGTTACAACTATTGTTAATTTTAGGACTTGTAAGAGAATGGTAAAAGTTATGCTTGTTTAAGGATTTAAGATAAACAAAAAAATAGATTACTAAGTTTCATATCACTAGTTGGAAATTACATTTCGACGAGCGCAGATGCTAGTTTGAGTTTAAGCAGAAGCTATATCTAGAGAGTGCAAATGCTACGTATATTAACAAGTCCGAGATCGGGTAATGTGAGTGTAAATGATGCTATTGGAAACTCGCTCGATGCATCCTATTATTTGCAGCACCAATAAGAGGAGCTGCAAAGAGCAGACCGACGGTGAAGAGTGAAGAGAGTAAACACCAATAAAAGAGTGGTAAAGAGGATTAGGTAAAGAAGAGAATCGAAAAGTAAAGTAGAGAGGAAACATATAGAGAACACTTGAGAGAGAGAATCAATAATCTGTATTTTCGAGATATCCTAGTAAATGTCTTGATAAACTCAATATCGAACGGTAGCCATCTGCGAAATCTTCTACTTAAGTCTTGGTGATCCCATCATTTGCGACTGAAATCTATACTTGACCTATTTATTTGCATGCATTGTAACTCACGAGTGTTTTATAATGAAACTCCATTGATTATTGGGATACTCACTATAGAAGATATTCGTCATGGAGAAAGAACTTGCTTATTTTGGTAGTCTCATAATCATATATTATTCGGCATAATGCATTTTCTATGCTGATGTCTTGTTATTTTCATGGCATCCTGCAGTGTCTTAGCTACTTTTCAAACCTTAATTCCTAAACTTTATTTACTTTTCCTAGTAAGATTGGGACTAAGTTGTTTGAAAGTAGACTTACGCTTGAAAAATTGAAGTATTGTTCATATGTTGATCATTTGATATTCATATCATTTCTTTACACTGATTTACCAAGTAATGTATCATTTCTAATTTATACAAGCTTACTGACTTCTTCCCATGAAGTGCTAATCGTAACTTTACCTCTTAAAGCGGCTCTTGAATTTGCCTTGAAAAACAGGATACATTTTGTGCTAACTGCTAACAGGGACTGTTTATTGCATTTCACCATGTATTAAAACACCAGGGATTAGGAGATGATGTAATAACAACGATGGAAAACACGCACTTCTGGACTTAATTCAATCTATTGTCTTGTTGAGAAAGTTATGATTTTGCTTTGGTTCAGCACCGTAAAACAGGCTTTACTTGTTTCACTCTCAGAGACTTGTGTTTTGGCATTATTTGCTCATGTTGTTGCTGTATGACCATTGATGCTGGTATTTACACTATAAAAGTAGTAGAAACTTAAGATATCATTTTTCTGCCACATTTATTTTTTAGCTTCTTGTGTAACAGTTTGCATCGTTTTCTTATTCTATATACTGATTCTGGTTCACTTCGCGAATTTCATTCTTTCCTTTCTGGGGAAAATTTTAAGTTCCGGCTAATCTGGGTAAGACATTGGTCTGTATTGTAATTAGATGAAAGCAAATAATGAGGATACATCTCGTGCTAACGTGTTCATCAAAACACGAAGTAAAAAGGATGGTACCATACATGACGATGACACAAGAAACTTATTGGTAAGTAATTTAGTATTTTGTACTATTATATATATGGTCTGTTTACTTTAGTGTTCGCTAATTTTTTGAGTTACTCTTGTGTTCTTAGGAAAGGATCACTCAAAAAATTAATGAGGTACCTGAAGAGAATCAAACACAAGCTTACAAAGAACAAGTGTTTGTTGATGTAATGGGGACTGATGGACATGGGCGTGTGAGGACGTTTGGTTCAGGACCATCTCCTCGTGAGGTGTTTGGGTCTCGGTCAACCTTAACAATACGTTCTTCCGATGAAGTCAAAAACATGGCTAAAAAAATATCTGAATTTGAGAACAATCAAACTATAATGCTTGAACAAATTAAGCGCATGTAACATTTATTGGATGCACATGGAATAACAGCATCTGTAAGACCCCGAACCTTCGTGTAATTGACCTTATTGCCTGTCGCTCAACCAGAACCTCGCTACTTCGACTTGAGGTAAGAACCTTGATTAATACAGAAGGCTGTATAGGAGCCAATATATTAGTTCCATATGTTCCATGACCTTAACTAGTTAAAGTCACAAGTCGTGACTCGACGATAGTCTAATGCGACGCGATTGAGGGTTTACTTCCGTTTTGTGTTCGTGACCTCGGTTTGGGTCCTAGACCTCTTTAAGATGGTTTGTTAACATGTTTAGGTGTGTTAGACTTCAAGTTGGAAGTGTTCCTTAAGTCTATCGATGATTTCGGAAGCTTTGGAGATAGCTGCCTGGCTCTATCACAGAAAGGGAATCGAGTCGCGCACGCCTCTCCTTTGGGGGTTCTTATTTCCCTAGTTGTTATCCAACTTCCTACAAGTATTTAAGCTTCTTCATTAACCCTTAGACTTGCCTTAAAAGTCTCCTTTCATTGCTCGTTTGATTTCGAGTTCATTCGTCGTTCCGGTTGCACGTTGTTGCACCCCTTCCCGGTTTCGCTCCGAGTTGTTTCGGGAGTTGTTCGGGAGTGTTTTAGACTTGTTTTGAGTTGGGTTAGACCTTATAATGGTTGCCCATAAGTTTGGGATCATTTAGATCAAGTTTAGACCAAGTTTTGGAGGTTCAGGAGCCGAGGCGCCCGCCCGCATGGAGTGAGGCGCCCGCCAAGTACCGAGAGCAACCCTGTGCAGTAGCCAAAGTGTCAAGATGGATGGGAGTGAGGCGCCCGCTCACTTCCGTAATATTGTTACGGATTTTCCCCTGCTTTTGATTTTTGGTGTGAAATACCTATTCTACCCCCATTTTAACCCCTCCCCTTTGCCTTGTTCACAGCTAGGAAGGGCAGGATGGTCTTTCCTAACCCTTTATAATCCAATCTCTCCCTCTTCCTCCCTCATTTTTCTTCCATCAACCGTGAGTTTTAGAGAGAGAGGGAGGAGGAGCTTCCATGGGAGATTTGCCGATTCCCGGAGTTCCGGCCATCGGATTGTCGAGCCGCGACCGCCATCGCGGCCCGGTAGAGTCTTTCCCTCGGTTTGTTTTCCACTTCCTAGACGTTTGTGACTCGATTGAGGTACGTTACTTAAGCCCTAGTTTCTCTCTCTACATGTCTCTTGATGATATATTGTTAGAGATGTGTTTCTTGTAATGTACCGTTGTTATACATGTCAAATAATATGTTTCCATGGATATCAATAGATTTTGGTTAGGATTTGAAACCAAATGGGTTTATTGAGTATATTGGAATTATTATGATTTAAGATTTATTGTTGTTGGGTTAGAAACCCGGATAAATTGTGAAACCCGAATTTATGCCTCGAACTAGAAATTTAGAACCTTGTAGTTTGACCCAAATGAGGTCAATTTATTTATAAAATCGTTATTCGAACCTTAGGATAAATTCCTATATCTTCTTGTGTTCATTGAATCTCAATTACGAAATTTAGAGAATTGCTCGGGTGATACCAAATTGGTAATAAGATTGATTCTTGGCTTAGGACTCTAATTGAGTCTCTTGAATAATGTTAAGTGCGAGATTTTCGCTAGTTCTTGGATGGGTTACGTGTGAATCAAGAATGCGTAACTCGATTGAAAGACGTTTTGAGTGGGTTCAATGATGAACTAGAACCAATAATACTAGTTGGACTTTTAATGAAGTCCCAAGATTTGTAGGAATGTAATATGAGACTTTACTGGGGAACCCTGTTAACATCCTTGGAAAATCCGGAATTGCTTCGTGACCATTCTCCCTTAGGAAGGATGTATGGTCCGTGTATGCCTTAGTACCCTCTATGATGGGAATCTTGAGTTGTCGTAAAGATGACTGTATGGTCCGTGTATGCCTTAGTACCCCCTATGGTGGGAAGCTTGAGTTGTCTTCTTTCCCCGTTTCTTCCGTATGCATACTTGATCTTTAATTCTTAAAGGGAACCTCGAGAGGATTTTATAATGATATATATATCTTATGATTCTATGGAACTGAGCTTGATAAGGCTTGTTTGTGATTAATGCATGAACCTCTATGTTTACTTGAGATCATGATCTTTAAGCATATTGTATCTCTTATCTTTATAATTATCCTCTTATTGAGTGTCCATGTGATTTGATTTATAATCCTATTAGCAAATGGAATTACAGCTTGAAATTGAACTAAGCTTGGTTGGACAATAATCAACTTAGGTTTCTGCCTTTTATACTTGACTTAGTAAATTTGAACTAAGGTTCCTAAATGGAACGAGAACTTAACCCCTCGTCAAGAACCTAGAAAGGAGTCTTGGACACATATAGTGTTCAAACTCTATTTGACTGGAATTATAGAAATGACTCGGCGATTAAATGCTAGTGGGTCGTTTAACAATACCGACTCCACGATAAACCCCTACAACGCTTGAAATCCGTTTAACTAGAATTCTAGTTTCGCGATTCTTAATTTAATTCATGCTCTTGCTTGATTTCTAGCTGTAAAAGGATAACGTGCCCACCTGACTTGAATAAGACCGCTATTACTGTGCTCGTCCTTGCTTGATTTCTTAAATAAGTAAATATTACTTGTTTTCCCCGATAAGTCCAGCTGTCATGCCTGTCTTGTACTGTCTTGTCCTGTCTTGCCTGTCTTGTCTTGTCTTGCTTACTGTCTTGCACGCTTGCACTCTTATCTTGTCTTGTCTGTCTTGTCTTGCTTGCACATGCTTTATCTTATCTTGTCTCTTACTCTTACTTGCACGTCTTGTCTTGTCTTGCCTGTCTTGTCTTGCCTGGCTTGCCTGTCTTGTCCTGTCTTGCCTGTCTTGTCTTGTCTTGCCTGTCATGCCTGTCTTGCCTTGTCTTCCCTGGTTGACAATTCGTCTACCGTTACGAATCATGAGATCCGTGATAGTGATGGGTTGCCGAACCAGAAACGTGCAAACCCCTCCATTCTTGATCACTTTGGAGAAGAGTACCTTGTGTAACCATTAGGGCGCTTGGACTAATACTATCCTGGGTCGATGTACCATCTCGTACACACGACAGCACGTTCCTGTTAACAATTTATCTTGCAGGAGCTACATGGCGGCACCAGATTTATATCCTATCCTCATATATGTGGATTTCTTCTAGCATTTGTGAAAACAAAGTGCTATCATGAATATGTAAACTAAATGCCTGTATATACTTGTTCTTAATCGCTTGACTTTCGTGATAGGCCTGTGAATTGTATGATACGTATATACGTAGACATACATACTTCTACTTGATTTCCTCCTGATTGCATGCATATGTACATAATGGTAGATATGCATATCCTTACATGATAAACTTCCATGAATGAATTGCTTGGTACATAAATGAATTTACATACCACACTTGATAATCCTATGAGGGACTTGGTATATGTATATTTATAAATATGCATACTTCTATTTAATTATTCTATGAGAGGCTTGGGATGTCCTACGAATAGATATACATCCATAATCATGATTATTCTTGTGCCTTGCTTCCTGACATGTTTATTTGTTTGTGAGCAGAAATTCACCGATTCATCTTGGTAGTCGGTAAGGACCGGTTTTCATTCGATTACAACCCGACTTACTTGGGTCTTCGTCAAGTAAGCGATATCATTTCCTCTTACGGCAATATTTAAATTATGACTTATTGTTTAGTAGTAGCGTCTTGGGTCATTATGACTCATCCGTACTTTGTTTCTAGTTGCGGCTCGAGGAGTCGTATTGAGGGCGCATAATGCGTGGCCGTAGCTTGACCACAGTTGATCGATAGCTCAAGCTTAGTTCGTGTGTTCGTGATTGTAATAGTCGAGGTTTCCGAGTAATAGCTTGTGGACTCCTATCTCTTCTAGCATCCTTGTCTTGTATATCATATTATTATATTCTTGTGAGCTCGTTGTATTGTAAGGTTATTTAGACTTTACAGTCGGGTAGAATACTTGGGTTTTGAGTTGTTTCTCATTTGGGCCGACGTGTTGTGTCGTTGCTCATAGTCTTGGTTCTTATATTCGGTTGTATCCACACGTGGCTTTGGGCTTTCTCTATCCTAGTTATTCCTATTATTGTTGGTTAACCCGGTATGCTTTAGCCGGTGG
>CM028380.1:93981511-94015844 GCA_013146195.2 Codonopsis lanceolata
CATTAGAGTTGCCAATGAGAAATTAATGTCGTGAATAATAAAAATTTAAAAGACATTAGATTACTTAACTGAAAATTAAGTCATTAGATAATAAAAAATTTTAAAAATAGCCATTGTTTTAACCTTGAACGATAATGACAACCTACGATATTGATGAATTAGGTCTATTTACAAAACTTCAACTGTAAAAGAAATTATACAAATGAAAAATGATACCTGATTGTCATGCCAATTATATAATAAGGCTTGATTCTTCACGAATGCGTATATAAACATAAGAATAATGTTTCTAAATAGCTGTTGCATCATGCCAAAGAAGTTTTTTTTAAACTAAAATTAATAAAATTTCATCTAAGACCAACAATTTCTCAACAAGATTAAGTGGACTAGTTTTATTCGATTGAAAGCAATTATTAAATGAAATTGATTACAATAATTTTAAAATGATTTTATCATCCTAAAAGCACAAAAGATGTTATTTAAATAAAAATATAATAATAAAAAATATATTATTTGATTTTAAAAATATAGCATTAGAATTTCTTTAGGCGCCATGGTATTAGGCAGCCTAGATCTTGGAGCTATGGATGTTGACCCAGTTTTGGTGCTTGTGGGGAAGTGAAATCTTGACAGATAGGGTGAAGGAGTATGCAGTAAAGCTAAGAGAAATGGGAAACCATGTTGTTTATGAGGAGTTTGAGGGAAGCAGCATGGGTTTTTCACTGATAATTCCTACTCCGAACAAGTCGAGGATGTGGTACAAGCCATCGGATGTTTCATCTCCAAGAACTCGGTCAGTTAAGACCTTCCCCAAGATCTCGTTCAGTTAATATCTTCTCCAAAAACTCGGTTCAGTTAAGACCTTTCCAAAAGTTCGGGTAATAAATGAAGACACATGTTCTTCTAATCTAACATCACATGTTCTTCGATTATAACATGCGTTGCATTCTCTTTTTATTGAATCGTAAACCTACAATTGTATTTGTGAAAGAAGACTCGATAAAATAACATGACACGTGTAAGATTTAGATTTAGTAGAACAGTAGGAATTACGACAAATGTACATGTTTGATATTCACTTCGTTTCAGACAAATAGTCGACTGTACTAAGAGTACACTTTCACAAATTATGCTTAGTGCAAGCCCAAGTGGGGTTTTCCCCCAAATCTAATTCAAATCATCCATCCCAATGGTAAATCTTAAAAAAATCTAACTCAAATCAACAAGTGATTTTGGAAAAAAAAAATAAAATAATCACCTCTTGAACCACAAAAGGCTCAAAATCCAAGGTTGTCTTTATATGTGGCATGATTTGAGTGGTTGGTATATTATTTTCTCTCATTGCCTTTTTTGACCAATTTTTAGCCAAAAAATTTATTGATTTTTTTAAAATTTTTTTTGAATTAAAGTACATATTTTTACCTATAAATAGAGAATTTGTTTGTTTCATTTGAATATCGAAAAAAATTTCTATGATTTTTTTTTTGTTGAAGTTTCTAGCCATTATTATTGGAGATAAATATGGTGAGGGTATGTAAATGTGTTGGATTTTATGTCACCATTGACAAGGTTTTTTTTGTTTTTAATCAAATAAGTATTTAATAGATTATTTTTTTGGTTTTTAATTGGTTGAGTTTGATTTTTGGTTTGATTTTCCGAAACCATTGTATATGCTTTTACAATTTCTATAACATTTTATCTTTACCCCCACTTGTGCTGGAAGTAGTAAGCATATTGTTTGTGTGCTTAACTATTTTTGTAATTATTACTAACTTTAATAATATTAACATATCACTAAATAATTAGACATTTCAAATTTAAATTTTTTGAGTGGAACGGAGGCAATAGAAGATTTGAAACCAATAATTACCTTATGAAATTTATTTAATGTGAAATAATTACGAATCTTATGCACAAATGAATAAAGTACTCCCTCCGTCCCTAATGTGTCACTAAAAAATTCACTTTGAAACTTACCTTTTGAACATCATTACCACTAATCATTTGAGCCACATATACATGATATTAAGAAACTACACATTAAACCATTATAAATAATCACATTAATGAACAATTATTTAGGGAAAGTAATATTGTTGACTTTCTAATAAATTAGACATTTAAATACGCGGAAAATTATTCAGATCCAAAATTGTTTAACAACTTAAATTAATTCCAACTTTTAGTAGATAATCCTTTAATTAGATTTTTCTCATGTTTTAGATATCAATAATTCGACTTAGTAGTAGCTTACTAGCATTGATCTTAAGTTTAAATCTCTAAGACAATGAAATGAACCGCAACTTAGTTGTAATATAAGCCCCCATTTGTTTTTCGGAAAATGAATTTCCAAAAATAATTTCTGAAAAATGAAAAAGTTCATTTTCAGGTATTTGGTAAATTTTTTGAAAATATGTCGTACAATTTTTTCGAGTTTTTGGCAAACACGCGAAAAACATTATAGAAAACAATTATGAAAACATAGAAAAATTTAGTAGTATTTTATTAAAACAAGAATGAACCCTTGTGTGTGAACTATGTAATTAAAACAAGATAGTCTTGGGTGTACACCGTAAGCGTTGTGCTGGACTGGGATGAATGAAGCCTTCTGAAATTTCTGTGTATGATCTTTGCTCTTAATTCGTCATAGCTTCCAGGGCTACGTCTTCTTTTATTTATACTTGCACTCTGTGACCTAGAAACCTTGGAGATTAATAAGAAAACTACTTACCATAAAAGAATTAATAGGTTAGTGTAATAAATAGGACATAACTTAAATAGAAATAGAATTACCATATGAGAAGTATTCCTTACCAAAAGGATAGTCAAGTTGTGTCTTGATACACAAGACAAACGGCACATACCGTGTTACCAAGAAAAACACAAACCCTAATATTCTAACAATTCATAAACTCTAAAAAAATAAATATAATCTTCAAAATAACTTTTTTTTTATAAAAGGTGTAACAATAATAAATAATTAAAGTAAATACCAAGAAAGACAAAACAAATAATTAATTAAAATGAAACAATTAGATAACATAAAAACTCAATAAATCAATATCCAACAATTTCCACATTTTTGCCTACGGATAAAAAAAAAATATTCAAAATAATTAACTATGAAAAACAAAAAACTCCCCCAAAATTAAGCATTCTAATTAAGCTCTAAGAAATGTTTTAAAGCGTTCTTCTTTATTCTCAATTTCTCATGGATAACGACATTACACTGGGACACGGATTGGCAATTATAGGATTAGGATCAACTTTAAGCATTCCCCAATTACGGCGGACTTTGGCCACAACAACAACATCTTGGCGACACCATTGTCATCTTCATCATCACTTGAATCTTCGGATTTGGCTTTGCCCTTGTTAATATTATACTTGTAGCAATTATGACACACACTCCCACAAGTGTTACAACACTTAGGTGCTCCCCATAAATTTCTAGGCAGCACATCAACATCATCTCACCCTTTGATTTTGCTATAAAGAAGCTATTCATTGTAGATTTCGTGCGTCTTCCGAAGGTGTACTACTACAGAATCATATTATTGATCCAAAACATGGACTATTTGCACATCAATATCTATCATACGATCACGAAGGAACGAGACATTGACAAAAATCGAGGTAGGAAGGAGAAAATCTCTAGAGACTGGTTTAGAAAAGAATAAAGTCGAGGATGTATCCTTGGATGAGGGTACATTATTCCTAAAGGGTGCAGACACATGGATAGAACAGAAGCCATGTTCACAGTCGATGGGAGGGACACGAAACGCAGGTTCAACCTGAGAAGGAAACTCAGGATACGTAGGAAACCAGCAGCCAGACTTGGTTGACATGGTGAGAAACAAAAAGAAACGATATAGGGTAGGAGATATTCTCAAAATAGGGAGACAGGAAAAGAAAAACTGAGCACACACACACACACACACACACACACACACACACACACACACACATATATATATATATATATATATATATATATATGAGACAAACTAAAAATAAGGGTTTTAAAAGGAATCATAAAACCGTAGGTTTCAAGGAATATCAAAACAGAAAGGAAGAGGTATAGTTAAATAAGGAAAGAATTATGTCGTCGACCTAATTAACTAAGGATTAGGAAATTCAATAGGAGACAGATTCACCTAGTATACCACACGTCTTACACATGGATAAATCATGAAAGATTTAACAATGATCCTATTCAAATTCTATAATTCAGCCCAATTTCCAAAATAAATCAACCATTGAAAATCTAATAAATAGAAATTCATACAAGAGCAAACACATATACTTCATCTCAAAGAGTACACATAATTATCAAGAATGCATGTCCTAACTGATGACTAAAAAATATGAAAGTGTATAACCAAAAAATTGAGTGAGAGTGAGAGAACTATTTTACTTCCAATGAATTCATCAATGTCACCACATTGGTCACTATATTTTCCAAAACATAAAAGATTGAAAATCTGTTTCCAAAAAGTCATTATAATGAGATACTATTGATGCTCAAAATAAATTAGGATATATCTAGTAGGTAGCTTTCACACTTTGTTATAAAGAGTCCTTGTTCACATGATCAGAACCAATGATAGTAACAAAGATCAATGGCAGATTTTTATCCATGTGAATGGCTTGATAATTTCTATGAAATTTAAAAGTAGTTTTTTCCTTTAGAAGATATAAACAACACCGACTGAGTTTTAAACTTTTTGTAGGAAACATTAAGAATAATCATTAGCTTTTTTAGAAAAATCAATTCAAATATGGAAAAAGAGTTTCTTTTGATGGTGAAATTCATAATTTTTTTTTGGAAGAACAGTTGTGCAATGCTGTACTACTATACCCAAAACAATTATAAAAGAAAGAAATAAAAACCAATTTAATATACAATGTATTCAAATGTGGTTACAACTATAGCCACATTGAAGCTAGACAAGTGTTATAAGATACAAAGACCAAGAGATCTCTTTAGGGAGGAGAATCTCTCATAATCTAATGACTGGTAAAAATATCTGCAAGTTAATTTTTAGTTCTTATGAATTTAATACGAATGACCATTTTCTCTAATACATCTCAAATGAAATGATGTCTAATGTCAATGTACTTAGTTCGAGAATGTTGTACATGATCTTTGATATATCAATAACACTTGTATTATCACAATATATAAGTAGTGAGCCACTATGCAAACCATAATCCTTAATCATTTGATTCATCCAAAGCAACTGAGTATAACAACTACCAACTGCTATATATTATGATTCAGCAGTAGAAAGAGAAACGCACTTTTGTTTCTTACTATACCAAGACATTAGGTTATTTGCAAGGTAAAAACAACCATCTGAGGTGTTTTTTCTATCATACACATCACCAGCCCAATCAAAGTCACTAATGGCTCGTTTGTTGTAGCTGATGGCTTATAACTTATGGTTGATAACTTAAACTAGTGGCTGATTGCATGGTAGACTGTTTGTTACAACTGTTGAAAAGCTGCTTATGAGTTGTTATAATTATTTGTTAAAAAAAAAAACTTACAAATTAGTATTCATATTTTTATGTATATTTCATAAAAGGATGAAATGTGGATAATCAAATATTTATTAATGAATAGTTGTCTTCATGTTTAAAAAAAACAAAAAAGCTTAAAATTTTGGCGTTTTGGCTTTGGATTTTAAATGCATAAAGGGTGTTATACCTTACTTATTGGTTTTTGGTTATAAGCTGAAACAAACACTCTAAATATAACTTTTCAAAAGCCAAAAGCCAAAAGTCACTCCAAATAAGCTGCAACAAGCGAGCACTAAAACCATATTAGATTAGTATTGGTGTCTTTGGTGTACCAAATTTCTAACTCAGAAGTTCCTTTGACATATGTAAGAATTCTTTTTAAGGCTATAAGATGAGATTCCTTGGTTTACTTGATATCTAGCACAAACATATACACTATGCTTAAGGTCAGGACGACTAGTAGTCAAGTAAATCAAACTACTTAATATATTTCTATAGAGGGTAGTATCAACATTTTTTTCCTCATCATCTCTACTAAGTTTAACATTGAAGGACATAGGAGTCTTTTTATAAGTAGGATTTTCTATTTTGAATTTTTTTAACTAAGTTCTTAGCATACTTAATTTGGGAGATAAATATACCATCTCTAGATTTTTTAATTTGTATACCCGAAAAGAAATTTAATTCACCAACCATACTCATCTCAAAAGTAGATGTCATTCCATATATAAATTGTTTTAACATAGAATCGGACGTGGAACCAAAAATTATATCATCTACATATATTTGAGCAATAAGGATTTTTTTTATTAGATTTTTGAATAAAGAAATTTTTATCCACCTCTCCTCTTTTAAAACCATTTTTAAGTAGGTAATCAGTTAACCTATCATACCAAGCTCTAAGAGCTTGTTTTAGGACATAAAGGGTCTTCTTAAGTCTATAAACATGATCTGGTTTAAAGGGATCTTCAAAATCTTTAGGTTGTTTTACATAGACTTCTTCATTTAACACATCATTCAAGAAAGCACTCTTAACATCTATTTGTTGTAATGAAATACTTAAATAGCATGCAATAGTTAGCAATAGCCTAATGGGTTCAATTCTTGAAACTGGGGTAAAAGTTTCATCAAAATCAATTCCCTCTACTTGAGCGTAACCTTAAGAAACTAAACGTGCTTTATTTATAATAACATTACCTTGTTTATCAGAATTATTTTTATATATCCATTAAGTTCCTATGACTTTAGAAGATTTTGGACGAGGAACTAAGTACCAAACATTATTTTTCACAAATTGTTCAAGTTCATCTTGCATGACATTTATCCAAGTTACATCTTGTAAGGCTTCTACCACATTTTTAGGTTCTATTTTATAAACATAACAACAAGTATGAACCTCCAAACATTCAAGAGACAAACAATCATGTTTAACCATGTCTTCGTAACTAACCTTTTCTCCTCTTCTTGTTTGCACACCGCACTTACTTCATCAATCACCAAACTGGAAAGGTGATCCATCTTAATTCTGCTGGGAATGTCATTGGATTTGTCAATTATTTTTTCTCTTTATCATAATCTAAGTCTGTTTCAGCATTCTTCAATGAAGTTCCCGATGAATGTACATTAATTGGAGCCTTCATTCGTTTCAGCAGTTTTTGCAGTGGTATCTGTACTTGGAATAAATTCAGATTATGAAGTTTGCAGTATTTCAAGGAGATCATCAACCTGATCTTCATCATTTTTTCTACATAAATCAAATAAATCATCAAAGGTAAGGCTCATGGATTCCATAATAGTTCTTGTCCTAAGGTTGAATACTCCTTAGGAACGGCTATTTGAAGCATATCCCAGAAACACACGCTTATCACTTTTAGAATCTAATATGGCAAGGTGTTCTATATCATTTAGCAAGTAACAAATACTCCCAGAAACATGAAAATACTTTAAAGTATGTTTTTTTTTCCATTTAATATTTCATAAGGTGTCATATTACAATCAGGTCTTAAATACACACGATTAATAATATGACATGTATTGTTTAAAGCCTCAGCCCAAAATTTTTTGACAAATTCTTAGGATCAAGCATTACATGAGTCATTTCTTATAGAGTTCTAATGCCTGATAAAATACATAAATTATTTTTATCAAATATATCACATTTTTCTTTGTTGAATCTAACATACATGTCATTGTCATATAATTGATTAATACTTATTCGATTAGCAGTTAAACCTTCAACATAATACACATTTTTTAATTTGGGTAATTCTTGATAATTAAGAATACATTTACCAATTACTTTACCTTGTGCACCACCTCCATTTATCACACACCCACCTTTGACATTCTCATAATTTTCCAAATATTCTTTGGAACCTATCACATGCCTAGACCATCCACTATCAAAGTACCATGTACCTACATTGTTAGTCTTAAGAGAATCTATATACATATAAAAGCAAGGTAGTCTATATAGGGAAAAATCATGCCAAAACTTTGTTTTCCAAAATAGAAACTCCTATTAACAAGAAAAAATTAATGAATTCTTTAATTAAATAATTCAAAAACTCCTTGGAACTTCCACCATCAATTATCTCAATTTGCACAGTTTTTTAATTCTCGGTGTGTCAAACGGAAATGAATCAACACATTGTAAATGATGATTAATGAAAATGAATTAGTTCACAACATGAGCCTATCAAATATTGAAATATTATAATAAAAAATCGAGTAAATCAATAAATACCAAAAAAATTGAGATGTAAAAAAAGCATTTACAAATTCGAAGTAGTATGGAATAAAAATCACCAGAAAAAAAATTATCTTTCGAGAATACTCAATGATTAAACCAGTTCGGAGATTTATCTAAAAGTAAATAAAAAAAATCGATGTATAAAAAATATTAACAAATTCACAGTAGATCTGAATGTCAAAAATATTTTTTTATACGAAATAATTAAACAAAATGTTTTTATGTGACTTCATTAGATCCAAATGAAAAATCACCGAGAAAATATAATCAATATTTTTCCCTCAGAATAAAGTTGGATATTAGAGAACGATAGATGGATCGAACGAGATATGGAGTAAGAGGACGAAAACTTACTATGGTGTGGACGGTAAGTGTAAGAGATCGAGATCGTCAGTGAGAATAAGAGAAATTTCTTGAGAGAGATGGATAATAAGGGATATTGCCAGTGGGGTTAATTTCCTATTTTCCTCTCCTTCATTCTTCCTTTTTTGTGTGTTTAGTTAACAGGAGATTATTGAACCACGATAATATTTCGATTTTTTCATAATGTTATTATTTTTCGATGTAGTTCTTTATAACTAACTTCTCTTCTTTTGTAATATATTATTTTAATTGTTTATTACTTTCCATATAATGCAATTACTATATAACCATATATTCACCATATTTTAATTTATAACGATGCTAGGTTTACAACGATTTTTAAAATTATTGCTACAATTAAGATTTAGTGAATGATAAAATTGTATTTATTTTCTAAAAAAATGACTTTATTTTCTCAGATCTTAAACACACAAGTATCTAATTTTTAAATCAAAACAACAATTTTTTTTTATCGAAAGTAGTTGCCTCCAATATTATTATTATTATTTTAAATTGTATCTTTCTTCTTTGTTTCGCTTGAGTATAAGTTAATTGAAAAAAATTGTATGGTCGTGCGTTTAGCGTACGGGTGTAAAACTAGTTAAAAGTAACATGACTTACAATTATGGATTTTTGGGTCCAAGCAGTTCTGCCAGGATATGAATGAATTTCTGGATGAAGGTTTATTGGGGCCTTTATTGAGTTCTGGAAAAAATTGTTGGCTTGATCATCTTTTCTATTATGGAAATAAGGTTTAATATGACCACTTATATAGCAATAATAGCAACATATTATACCATGTTTCAGACCACATTTTCTGGAGGGTTTTCTTTTGTCACATAAATTAGAACCTAGTCATTTGAAGATATAGACAGACACTTACAAGTTTCTTTTACAAACACATGAGTTTTGTGACATTTTTAACTAAAAATGGGAATCTTATGAATTTTATAACCAAGACCAACTCTATTTTCCTTGCTTACTTCCAAAATTTCTTCGAGTTTAGCCTTACCTTTATTCATTTTATGAAAAGTTTCATTAGATTTATCTAACTCACTTTTCATCTTTTCAAACTCCACATCGCGTCTGGTAAGTAAACACTCAATACGAGCTAAGGCATCTTTTTTATCATCATTCATAATAATTATCCTTTTATTTTGAACTTTTAAAGCTTTCTTTTCATTTGAAAGATTTTTAATTAAAACTTTTTGCTTACTCCAATTTTTGAAAAGAATTTTATAATCATTATAAAGATCTTGATCTTCTGTGAGTGCCCCATTTTTCGACCTTTCCCCCGCTGATGAAAAGTGGATGGTTTCAAAACCTTTAAAACGCGTGGAATACGCCCGACCTCAATTGTGGACTCAAAATATGATAAACAGAGTCGCCATCTTTATTTTAAGGAATAACAAAGAAAAACCAAAAGTAACCAAATTTGCAGAGGGTTCGGAGGCTAAGTTACGAGGTGGGAAAGGGTTAGGCACTCAACTCGCCCTTTCGATCTCAAACTAGATTTTGGCTAAAATATGCTTTTTTTTATAATTATTTAACAGATGAAATAAAACATATATATATATATATATATATATGTACATATATTATTACAAACTTGCAACAGCCTCCTTCCTGGAGTTACAAATACATTTATAAAATTTTGGCCATAATAATGACTATTTTTAGTACTATTTTCTATAGAAATTCGGGAAGCATAACTGCTTATTTTCTTTACATCGGGCTAGTCTAAATAGCACTTTTTATATATAAAAATTTAAATATCCTACCTCTTGAACCGTGGGGGTTTTCTCCCATACCAAACTCCTTCTAGTAGATTCTAAGGTGCGCTCGCTCTGTCTTTCAGGGAGAAGGAGTCTTTTTTTGCTGCTTTATTGTTACGGGGATTCGGGTAGAGTAACTGCTTCCGAAAGTTGCTTTTCGGCCTCGGGATCCGGGCGGAGCAACTGCTTGCTTTTTTGCTGTTGTTTGCTTGTTGACGGCAAAAATCGGGCAGAGCAACTGCTTGCTTTTGGCTGATTTGGCGTATGGATTCGGGCAGAGCAACTGCTCTTTTTGGGATTTTTGGATTAGTGGAATAAGGCGGAATCCTAGTAGGGTAACTAGGTTTCACTTTGGTAGGTGAGTTTTTGTGTTTTGGGGAGATTTGACTGAGCTTCGGAGCTAGAGGAAAATTTTCTCGGTGTTCTCTCTCGAGAGTTTCACAAATTGCTCGGTGAAAGAGTGTGTGAATTCTGGGTGCCAGATGCCTCAATTTATAGGCGAGAATCCTGGCTTTCTTCGTTGTTAAGTTTTATTCATTGAGCTTCATCGGCTTGTACCGCGCGCTTGGAGAATTGCACCAAAGATAGAAGGCTACAGTGTAGGAGGCACTATTTGGCGCCACCTACAATGGAAGTGGGGCGGCTCCAAAAGGGAGTATGGGTGGCGCCTGGGGTCCTTGGGCAGTTCCTTGGGGCTTTTTCATTATGATTTTTGGCACTTTGGCCCCCTGCAATTCACTGTTCATGCATCCTTTCATTTACTTTTGCATTTTCAACCCTGTAACTTGACATTTGTTAGTTTTTTAACAGGTCTTGATATTTAATGTAATGTTCAAACCAGGGGTACGAAATTGGGGTGTCTACAGAGCCCCTCAACGATGGAGTTTATGGGTAAACCGAAACTTACCGATTAAACGAACATCGTTGATAAGAAATAGACTACCAAATTTCATGGAAATTATGTTGGGGAGGAATGCAATATGCGGCAGTTTAGGATGCAGTTCGAATCTCACATACCCTAAACATATTTAGTTGGTTATAGCAGAGTAATGTAGTTTTTAAGCATATATGCAATAAAATGCTCTGATGGTCGCACCTACCGAAATAAGCTGCCTACTCATCCATTTCTCAGGAATCAGACCAAACGTAGTTCGGCCTCATGCAAACAAACAACAACAGTCACTAGGTGGGATAGATGGTGCGTTTTGCCCAACATAGGCGAAATTGGTGGGACCATTAAAACGCGTTTTCCCCAACATAGGGAAAGCGATGAAACCTTTTTTAAAACGAGGTTTCTCCAGCATAGGGAAAGCGATGCAAGCTTTTAAAACGGGCTTTCCCCAGTATAGGGAAAACGATGCAACCTTTTAAAACGGGTTTTCCCCAGCATAGGGTAAGCGATGCAACCAACCTTTTAAGGAAAGCAAAGCGGGCTTTCCCCAACATAGGGAAAGCGATGTTTTTTTCAAATGGGCTTTCCCCAGCATTGGGAAAACGATGCAACTTTTTAAAACGGGCTTTCCCCAGCATAGGGAAAACGATGCAACCTTTTCAAACGGGTTTTCCCCAGCATAGGGAAACCGATGGAACCTTTTAATACGGGCTTTCCCCACCATAGGGAAAGCGAGGCAACTTTTTAAAATGGGCTTTCCCTACCATAGGGAAAGCGAGGCATCATTTTAAAACGGGCTTTTCCCAATATAGGGAATACGATGCAACTTTTTCAACGGGCTTTCCCTAGCATAGAGAAAGTGATGCAACCTTTTTAAAACGGGCTTTCCCCAGCATAGGGAAAGTTATGCAACTTTTTAAAATGGGCTTTCCCTAGCATATGGAAAGCGATGCAACTTTTTTAAAACAGGCTTTCCCTAGCATAGGGAAAGCGAGGCAACTTTTTAAAACATGCTTTCCCCAACATAGGGAAAACGATGCAAATTTTTCAAACGGGGGGATGACGATAAGGTCAGCTATATGTGGGAGAAGTTTCGAGATCAGATATAGTGGCGCGAAACAGTCGTTGAACTACTTACTCCACTACTTTTCAATTTAGTCTACATGCAAATACTAGTTAATAGTACTTGTACACGATTAAACTTTTTTAAGAAAAACTAATTTATCTTTCTATAGACACACTGTACTTCTTGGCTGGTGAGTAAAATGGTTGAGGTTGATTTTGCTGGGGTTTACTCGAAGCTTTGGCCACAATCGTAGGAAGTGTGACATATATAAGTTTGTTTGGTTTTTGGCATCTGGTGGGGTTTTTCTCAGTGAAGAAATTTAATGAGGGCTTCCGTTTCTTTCTTTTGATTTGATAACAAAATATCATGGTTTTTGGCAACGAAAGTAAGGATGGGTTTCAAAAACCGGGCCCATGGGACGAGATAACACGGTGGTCAAGCAGCCAGATCTGATAGAACTTAGAGAAACCTGCGCAACGCCAAAGCGAAACAAATAGTCTAACCATGTATGTGAGGTTCACAACTTTTGGTATTCTTGGACAAAAACTGGTAGACAACCAGTCTGGCATCAACAAGAAGGTAGGGGCAAAGTGTATCCGAAACAAAATACCTGCCTTACTGAAATTACGAGTTCAAAGATTTCCTAACCGATGCATCTTTTCGTTATGACCAACAAATAATGGCTTAGGGAACATGGGATGGGAGACTGCATGGACAAGACTGGAAATCGTTTAGGATGATATTTGATACTTTGTGTACAATGGGTACCAAAAGTGAAAAGTAGGTAAACTTAGGGTACCAAAAGTGATATTAACCCATACTTAAATTATAAGTTTGTCATGCCTTTGTTGTATATTCTAGATTTTTTCGCACCACTTATGTGTAAATGCTAAAACATTGTGGAAAATGCAATGTCTTTCTACCATTGAAACACCTAAGAAATTGTATATGCTTATACACTATAAAAACATTTATGCGGGTACTTAATACAGTACTTATAAAATACTCAATACAACACTTTTTGTTGTAAAAATACTATATTACCCTTGACAAATTAAAAAAATAAAAATTGAACACCGGACCAACACCGCCCACCGAACCACCCCACCGCCCATCGGACCACCGCCTGCACCAACCCCCAGTTCCTCCCCCAGCCCTCCCACACCGCCTGGGCCAAGCCCAGTCCCTCCCCCCCCCCAACCCACGACGCCTCGCACGGCCCTCCCCAGCCCTCCCACTCCGCCTGGGCCAAGCCCAGTCCCTCCCCTAGCCCCCAGCCCACGCCTGCCCCAGCCGTAGTCCCTCCCCCAGCCTTCCTACTCTGCCTTGGGCCAAGCCCAATCCCTCCTCCAGCGTCAGCCCACCCGCCTGCTCTTGACCCAGTCCCTCCCCTTCCCCTCCCACACGGAATGAGCCTCCCCAGTCCCTCCCCCAGCCCGCCTAACCTCCACCACCTCCTGCCCAACCTCCACCCCTTCCTGCCCAACCTCCGCCACCTCCCGCCCAGCTTCCACCACCTCCCGCCCAGCCTCCGCCACCATCTCCACACAAAAAAAATAGTTTTTTTTTTTTTCATTTAATTAAAAACCAACTCCCGCCCACCTCACCACCTCCCGCCCACCTCCACCTCCACCTCCACCCACCAACCTCCACCACCAATCTTCTTCTTCTTTTCCATTTAATTATAATTTTCAATTTAATTTTGAAATTGAACAAAGGGAAATTGGTAAACTTACAACAAAAAATGTTGTATTAAGTATTTTATAGGTGTTGTATTTTGTATACCCCTTTTCTATAACGAGTCATTGTATTTTTTCAAAAATTGCAATCCGGCCACCATAGTCTCAATTTGTACATAACAGCCACTACACTCAAGTAACGAGGGCAAATCTCACTAAACCAAATCAATACTTCCCCCGTTTTGGTCAAAGAGTCTCGTTTGAAAGTCAAACTTTTTAAGAAAATGACACTTTTAGTAGTTAATTAGAAATAAAACAACACTTTTATTTCTTAATTATTGAAAGTGGACTATTTAAGTAAAACATCTAAAAATTGAATAGTGGAGTCTTTATACGGAATGGAGGGAGTATCTTCCTCCATTCCTGGTAAAGAGTACCTATTTGAAAATCAAACTTTTTTTAAAAAAATTACACTTTTAGTAGTCTATTAAAAAAATGACATTTGTATGCATTAATTTTTTAATGTAGACATTTTAAGTGAAACATTTCAAAAAAATCGTGAACTATTTACCTGAAACGGAGAGAGTGTAATCGAATGAAGGCATATTTAATGATATTAAATAATTAAAGGAAAAATATATTATTGAGTTCGGATAAAGCAAGGTTTTGTATTTCTTTAAGCTTGACAATTTTCACGTCAGTAAAATTACATGCTATGTTAAATTAAAAATATCCATTTATGATTTTGTCTTTTTCCGCATTTAAAAGACACCCTTACCTCCTAAAATTATTGTCTTGTTTGACCTGATAGGCTGATACATGAGATTAAGAACAATAATTGAGTTGATTATTAATATTAGGATAATGTGTAGTTTCTTTTTAAAAAATGTCGATGTATAGCTCATAATTAAAGTAGTAAGAAAAGGTAAAAGTATTATGTTAAACGTGTTATCCTAAAAATGAAAGTTACAAACAGTATAATTTTTTTTGGGACGGACGAAAAAAAAAAAAAGGAAGACAATAACTTTGGGACAGAATGGGTATATTAAGTGGGTTAGTGGTAAGATGGTTCACCTATACCAAGTAGGTTGTGGGTTCGAATCATCATGGGGGTAAATGGGAAACCACTATTGATCATCTTTAATAATACCTAATTGGTAATTAATAGGTAGAAAAAGATTTTTAGATGGATTGAAAAGCAAGATGTGTAACAAGGCCAAGGTTGAGTTATTAATCTATAGATGAGATTATCTAGTGTTGGGCGCAATTATGACGATGTAGTTATTCCCTTCAGATAAAGAATCTTCGTTTGAAAGTTAAATATTTTTTTAAAAAATAATATATATTTATAGTAGTTCATTAATAATAAAATGACACGTTTAAGCTTTAAATTTTGAAAATAAACTTTTTAAGTGAAATATCTCAAAATAGAATAATTGACTCTTTGTCCGGAATGAATGGAGTATTTCTCATGTGATTGACCGTTGTATATTTACTATTTAAGGAAACATACGTGTACATTTTTCGTTTCTTCATTAAAAATATCGATCAGTAATCATTTTAGGGGTGGCAAATCGGTGGTACAGGCCGTTATCGCGTCGACACGATAAGTACGAACCCGAATACGACATGATAAGTTTATCGTGCATAATATGAAAACCCGGACACGATACGATAAAACTCAAAAAAACGGCATGACACTATAGACACGATAAGCAAAAAAAATACGATTGATTTATACAGGCTTGTTAAGCACGTTAAGCCCAATAGACGTTATAAAATATATAATTTTGATTTTTTTAATACATATTTTGAAAATTTATCATTATAAATAGTCAAGTAGTTTAAAAGTTATAAATGTTCAAAATATTAACCTAAGACACTTTAATCCTAGCAAAATAACCGATGTCACCACTAGAAAATTGTTTTTACGTGATGACCGAAATCAATCGTCAATAATAAAAAACAATCGGCATAGATTATACTTGATACTCAAAACAATCAACAGTTCTATCTCATAAAGCTTTGCTGCCAAAAATTTAAGTGATTGTACAAGCAGTCGTCTTATCTCATAGATTTTAGGTAATGGCATAAACATTTCTTAAACATAAAAAATAATATTTATTTTTTTAATTTATAAAGATACAAAGTCATCGCATAATCTGAAAGAACACAATAGCTAGGAGTCTCAAGAGAAACCAATGTAGTTTCCAATGTAGCTTCTGATTTAGCTTCAATGGAAGTCACAATGGTCATAACAATCAAAACAGCAGAAGATGAATCAATCAACCAATAAAACAAAACACAAAAGTTTATCAAAACGATCTACAAGACTATGCTTGTAGACCTAGCCTTATGGCCAAAAAAAAGATTTCACTAAAAAGATTAAATGTTTTACAAAAGTATTGTGAAATCACCAAACAAAACACTCTCACAAGACAACACGTCTTGGAGAGTACAAACCCACAGAAAACGAGTATACTAAACATGGAAAGAAACAAAACAACTTCCTAAAACTTAATAGGAAGATAAAAGCAAATCCAGAACTCAATGTAGCTTCCAATGATATAACATCAGGAGCTACAATCAAACTGCTGCACGTCTGGAAAAAAGGATAACTTCTGAATCTTCAAAGTTTCTGCACACAACTTTTGCCTTAGATTTTCTCTTTTAATCTCTGCCTTTTTCAGCCGTGTCCAAGCACCTCTTTATATCATGTCGTGATCTCCTACACAAGAAACAATCCGGCTTCTACAAGGACAAGGATTAGAGAAAGGGAAATAAAATCTTCTTACCAATTCCATAGATTTTATTACCATATAATAAAGGAGACTAGATACCCGGTTGAAAAAGGATTCATGATAAGATTTTGTTACCAAATATAATGCCAACAAAATCTAATTAAAGATGTAGATACCAAAATTACCAAAACTTGTCAAATATGTATTTTACCATGAAAAGGGAAACAAGAACTAAAATAGTCATGACCTATTTTACCCTTACAATCACCCCCTTTGTTGAGCATTTCTGGTCAAATACAATGACAAGTGTTGCCATTATCAACACATACTTCAACCTGCATTTGTTAGAGAGAAATACCCAAAAACACCCCTTGAACATATGAATCATACAGAGATATGCTGAACAATCAAAATTGTATGAAATATTCACAAGCAGCCAAAAGAAAAACTGAAAATATTGTTAGATTACATCAACCACCAAGCAACACATCTTTATCATTCTTTTTCAGCAACTTCTTCCACAGCAGTAGCAGGTTCAGAAACATCATGAGCAGCAACCTCAGGAACATGAGCAGTAACACTTGGAACATCACCCCCTATTTGGCCAGAATGTAAAGCTAGCCAGGAGTAATACTAAGCTGCTAAGGATTGGAGGAGAGAAGTCTGAGAGGACAGAATGGCTAATTGTGAATTAACCATGGCCAGCTGAGCAGTTATGAAGGCAACAGATATAGGAGCAGAAGGAGCAGCTGAAATAGGCTGTGATAGAGCAGCTGATGTAGTTGCATTGCCAGTAACATTGGGGAAAGCTTGGGCAGAGGGTTGAGATTGTGATGGACTAGGAACACAAGAAGAGGGATCTGAAGAGACAGGGGGATATGGATAGGCTAAGGACAGATTGATAATCATGTCCCCCTTTAGTAGTTTAGCAGAAATATGAAGAGGTTCAAGGACAGGAGTAAGCCTGGTATCAACAACAAGAGAGAAACCCTAGGAGACTAGGATTTTGTAAATCAGGGAAGGAAAGATGAGGGATCTTTTATCTCCCTCAAATTTAGCAAAGGAAATAATTTTCCTAAAGGCAAAAACCCCAAAATCAAAGGGTTTTCCAGTTCCAACTTGATACAACACTTTTGCATGTTCTTCTGTTAAGGTGTTGGTGTTTGTTGTGGAGGCCCAGTTAGCACAACAGATTTTGTGCATAAGGGCATACAGAGAAGACAGTTGTGAGGTGCTTATATTAGATCCTTTCCCAGGCCATCTATGCAAACTACCCCCAGTGAGTTCAAGTGCACAAATATGCAGGCCAGAGGTCATAGAAAAGGGGCCAATATCAGGAGTGTTAAACAACTCTTTTATGAGGGAGGAAGAAAAATTGTACCATTTACCACGAACAAAAACTTTTTCAAATTTGGGATCAGACACAGAAGAAATTATCTTCTCAAGATTTGCATAAAACTCATAAATGAGATCTCTAAAATATGGTGTGGCAGAAGAGAGAGTGCCTAAAAGTCCTCTATCCATGAAAAATTGAGTCAAATTTTGCTCTATGAGTTCAGCTGAGAGAATAATTCTTTCATTAACTATTTTCCTAGATGTATTATACCTAATGGAAGCAGCTTTGGAAAGAAATTTAATAGAGAAGGGTTTACCAACAACAGAAGAGGGAGATGCAGGGACCAATGTAGCTTTGGATGTAGCTACATTGGAAGCTACATTGGCCTTGGAAGCTTGACTTCTTGTAAAACGAATGGGAGCCTCTTCACTCTCATCACTTTCAGCCGGGGTTGCTTCCTTACTAGCAAAATCCTTGTCTGAACTATCATCAAACTCAAATGAGCTTGATGATTTTGTTGAATGTGGTGCCGGAGGAGGTGAAGCTTGAGGAGACCTTTGAGCAAATGCAGACTTCATTTGTACCAAGAAATCAGCCAGAGTACGTTGTTCATCAAAAAAGCTAATGTCGGCATTAGAAGCCGAAGATGAACCAAAACCATCATCTCAAGATCCCTTGACATTTGTTGGGGAATCGGTTTGGAAGACAACCCGAGGTGAAGGAATATGGTAGTCCTCGTCGGCCACATCTTCTAAAGCTGGAACAGAGGTTGAAGAACCAGGTTTGGAAACAGAAGCTTGAGCATCTGGAATAGTCCCTGTTTCAGCTTCAAAATCCTCGTCATCTGAATCACTATCTACGGGCAAGGGTTCTTCGAATTTACCAGGAGACACCTTGTATTTCTTTGCTTTCGCAATCTCTTCCTTGCTTGGATTTTCGTAATTAGTTGGAATACCTCTGAGCCTCTTGGACCTTCTTGTGCTAGGGTTCCCAATTTGGGGCAACCCGGATAAGTCAACGAGATTATCCACATCGATAGCATTCCCCTTCTCTCCAGGAAGAATAACAGTAAGGGGTTTTGGAAGAGGCTGGGCAACAACCATTGCAAATTCGGGATTTTCTGGAGAAGAGATAGGTGTCGATGTAGCTTCATTGGAAGCTATATTGATAGAGGGTTTTGCTCAAAATTCTCAGAACCAGTGCTGGATAAAGAGGCCATAGGATAATTGAAGAGGGATTCAGAGAGAGAGAAAGACGATGAAGAATTTTGGAGAAGGCAAGCTTGGGCAACACACTTATTTGGAATTGATGTGCAGGAGATGATCAAAAGGAATGAGGGTTCAGCCACCTGAAAAACACACTAATAACTCCACTAATTGCAATTAGCCGTTAGACACAAGTGATTAGGGAATATGAGGGGTCAATGGTAACGTAACTTTCCAGATTTTGAATTTGATGATAAATCAAATATTGACCAAATCATATTTAAGAGAGAGAGAGATAGAAAATCTGATTTTGTCATGAGAAATAGGTGGAGAGTTAAGAGTGAGGGAAAAACAACCAATCTTAATTTTGAATCTTTGAATTTTAAAATTAGCAAGGATTTTGAACAAACACAACACTCAACTAACCAAAATTGTTACACCACTAAACTGACAATCAGAAGCATAATCTGGATCAAGGAACTCATGAACACTACACAGATTAGATAACCACATAGATTTCAACATCGAGTACATAGGTATATAGATTGCACTTTATCTGAGATGGAACAAACGATCAATAGGCTGATATGATCAAAAACAGATTATGTCCTGGAAGTTATGCCTATCAAATTCCATGAACATAAAGCCAATGCAGTCACATACATGTGATAAATGTCTAGATCATCTTAATGTAGTTCTCAATGTAGCTGCATTGTAAGATACATTCGCCAAAGTTGTGATTTTATGAACAATTTCTCATCTTTTGTTCACCAAATCAGCACTTAACTCCCACAAAAACGATAGGTACTTTATTTCCCTAGGAGAATAGCTTTACTTTATTTCAAGCATACACACAACATGCCACTAGGAACCTTTCATAGTCCCAAAAGAAATGTGCCATAATCTTGTTCATAGGTAGCTTTCACACTTTTTCTATTAAGGGGAGTCAATTTTCTCAAGATCAACCCATGAGAACCTAAGCTCCATAGTACCAAGATAAATGGATGCATCCCTAGATTTGAAAAGGTAGCTCTTTCCTTTGTGGACTTAAGATTTTTCAATTGATATAACATTTTTGGGAGAGAGTGATGAGAATCAGAACAATGAAATCACAACAGATGTTGAATGAAAAACCAGGACATCAACCAAAGGTACTAAAACATAAAAGATGAAGCTAGTGTGCCCCCCTAAAACTCAATTCAAGATGCCTAATTTTTTAAATTTATTTTTTAAGTGAAAGGGTTATATGGCACACATACCGAGAGATTTTCTAAAATTTATAAATCTCTCAAAATCTAGACTTTTAGTGAAAATATCAGCCAACCGATTTTCAGTTCCCACATGTTCAATGCAAATAATACCTTGTTCAACCAAGTCTCTAATAAAATGGTGTCTTATATCAATGTGCTTAGTTCTAGAGTGTTGAACAGGATTTTTTGTTATACTTATGGCACTGGTGTTGTCACAATACATGGTTAATACATTGCTGTGTAAGCCATAATCTTTGATCATTTGGTTCATCCATAAAAGTTGTGTACACCCACTACCAGCAACAATGTATCCAGATTCAGCTGTTGAGAGGGCAACACAATTTTTTTTTTACTAAACCAAGAGATCAAGTTGTTTCCCAAATAAAAACATCCACCTGAAGTACTTTTCATACCATCAACACTACCAGCCCAATCAGCATCACTAAAACCAACAAGATTGGTATTAGTGTGTTTTGTGTACCACAAACCCATAGCACAAGTCTCACCAACAAATCTAATTATTCTTTTGACAACTTTTAAATGAGAGACTTTAGGGTTTGCTTGATACCTAACACACAAGCACACACTATACATGATGACTGGACAGGTGGCAGTCAAATACAACAGACTTCCTATCATGCTCCTATACAAAAAATGGTCAACACTTTCAGATTTTTCATCTTTGCAAAGCTTATTGGATGTACCCATAGGGGTTTTCTTCTGTTTTCCATTCTCAAGATTGAATTTCTTCACCAAGTTAAGAGCATACTTGGCTTGAGATATGAACATCCCTTCATGCAACTGTTTTATCTGAATTCCTAAGAAAAAAGTCAATTCCCCTACCATACTCATCTCAAAAGTGGAACCCATGCAATTCACAAATTCTTTTTCCAAGGACTTGGAGGTGGATCCAAACACAATGTCATCAACATAAATCTGTGCTATCAAAATGTGTTTATCTTGTTTTTGAATAAAAAGAGTTTTTTCCACCTCTCCCCTTCTAAACCCAATTTCAAAAGATGGTCTGTAAGTCTCTCATACCAAGGTCTAGGAGCTTGTTTGAGTTCATACAATGCCCTTTTTAATTTAAAGACATGATTGGGTCTATGGGGATCCTTAAACCCTTTTGGTTGTTCTACAAAAACTTCTTTTTCAAGAATATCATTTAAAAAGGCACTCTTCACGTCCATTTGTTGAAGAGTAATGTCAAGAAAGCATGTAATGGCAAGAAGCAGACGTATGGACTCAATGCGGGCAGCAGGAGCAAATGTTTCATCAAAATCCACCCCCTCAACCTGTGTATACCCTTGAGCCACAAGACTTGCTTTGTTTCTTATTATTTCTCCCACTTCATTTGATTTGTTTTTGAAAATCCATTTTGTTCCAATAACATTCACAGAAGTGGGTCTAGGAACAAGATACCAAACATCATTTTTATAAAATTGATCAAGTTCTTCTTGCATGACATTCATCCAACACTCATCTTTTAGAGCTTCATGAACATTCTTGGGTTCAATGGTAGACACAAAACAAGAGGCATGGATTTCTTCATATTCTAGAGTAGACAAGCAAGCAAGTTTTCTATAGTCTACCTTACCTTCTCTTCTTGTTGACATCCCATCATATACATTACCTATGATTTGTGAAGTGGGATGCACTTTCTGAATTTTGCTAGGAATGTCATGTCCATGATCAATCAAACCGATCGATTCTCGCTTCGAGTCTGCTCAAAGATTCGCCAAGTTTGTCAATGTAGCTTCCGATGTAGCTTCTGATGTAGCTACATTCGGAACTACATTAGGAGTCACATTCTGAATCACATCTGCTGAACTTCCTGCATATGTAGGTTCTGTCTGATCAGCTACTGGTTTACTGGTTTCAGATAAAGGTTTTGAACTGTGATCTCCAAAATCAAGGATTCCTGAAACATCATCCTCAATGGTTTTGTGGCCAAGATCCATTAGATCATCAAAAACAATATTTATAGACTCCATGATAGTTTTAGTCCTAAGATTAAAGACTCTATATGCACGACTATTTGTGGAGTAACCCATGAAAACACACTTGTCACTTTTAGAATCAAATTTAGAAAGATGATCTCTATCATTGAGAAGATATCATACACACCCAAAAACATGAAAGTATTTTAATGTAGGTTTCTTTCCTAGTAGGATTTCATAAGGTGTCATGGTGCTACCTGGTCTCAAGAAGACCCTATTTCCAATATGACATGCTGTGTTCAAAGCTTTAGCCCAAAACCTTTTTGCCAAATTTTTAGAGCTCAACATGACTCTAGCCATCTCTTGGAGTGTCCTATTCTTTCTTTCCGCCACTCCATTTTTTTGTGGAGTTTTGGGAGCAGAAAATTCATGGGATATGCCATTTGAGGCACCATAACTAGAAAAGGAGGAATTTTCATATTCGGTGCCATGATCTCATCTAATTCTAATAAGCTTTAGATCATACAAGTTCATAACACGGGTGTACCAAATTTTAAAAGCCTCAAAAGTTTCAGATTTTTCTCTCAAGAAAATTACCCATGTGTATCTAGAAAAATCATCAACACAAACAAAGGTGTATTTTTTCTTTCCTAGACTTTCTACCTCAATAGGACCCATGAGATCTGTGTGAATCATCTCACGGCACCTAGATGTGGAACACTGAGATATGGGAAGGTGAGAAGCCTTGATTTGCTTACCTTTCTGACAGGGTCCACATACCTTTGTGTAGGTCTTCTCCATGTGACGACCCGACCCGGATTCCGGAATGGAATCCCAACGTCACGTCGCAAGGACAAGGCAAGAAGAGGACAAGCACTTATAAAATAATAGTGCGAGTCGGACAGTCGAGCTAACAAGCTCTAGACAAGAATAAGAAGCCGTACTAAAAATACGTATTTCAAAATTCAGTATGCGGAAGCGACAAGGAAGTGTAGTCCCGAGCTATGAAGCTCGAAACCAAGGCCATAGATACCAAGAGACA
The DNA here is from genome assembly GCA_013146195.2 of Codonopsis lanceolata. Lineage (NCBI taxonomy): Eukaryota > Viridiplantae > Streptophyta > Magnoliopsida > Asterales > Campanulaceae > Codonopsis > Codonopsis lanceolata. Next base: position 94,005,079 of record CM028380.1, read on the forward strand.
TAAATTTTACGAAGGAAAGAAAAAGAAACTCGCGTGCCGCAACATTGCAGACGCTGGACAACCATCGGCGCTCCAGGCCGGCGTTTCAGCAAGGAACCAACCTGATAAAACACTTACCCACGGCTAAAGCATACCGGGGTTAACCAACAATAATAATAATAATAACTAGGATAGAGAAAAGCCCAAAGCGACTGCGTGCCTGGGATACAACTCAATAAGGACCAAGACTATGAGCAACGACACAACACGTCGGCCCAAAGGAGAAACAAATCAAAACTCAAGTATTCCACCCGACTGTAAAGTCTAAATAACCTTACAATACAACGAGCTCACAAGAATAAAATAAGATGATATACAAGTCAAGGATTCTAGAGAGATAGGAGTACTCAAGCTATTACTCGGAAATATCGACTGCTACAATCACGAACACGCGTACTAAGCTCGAGCTAGCGATTAACTGTGGTCTGCTACAGTCACGTACTATGCGTCCTCAATACGACTTCCGAACTGCAACTAGAAAACAAAGTACGGGATGAGTCATAATGACCCAGTACGTTACTACTAAACAATATGACATAAATTGAATATTGCCATAAGAGGAAAAGATATCATTTTACGACGAAGACCAGTAAGTCGGGTTGTACTGAATGAGAACCGGTCCTTTACCAGACTACCAAGATGAATCAGGGTGAATCCCCTGTTCACAAACAGTCAAACAAGTCAGGAAGCAAGGCACAAGAATAATCATGATTATGGATGTATATCTATTCGTAGGACATCCCAAGTCTCTCATAGGATTATCAAGTATGGTATGTAAAATCATTTATGTACCAAACAATTTATTCATGGAAGTTTATCAGGTAAGGGTATGCATATCTACAATTATATACATACGAAGACAATCAGAGTAAATCAAGTAGGAGTATGTATATCTACATATATATACATATGCAGGCAATCAGGGGAGATCAAGTAGGAGTATGTATATCTACGTATATACGTATCATACCGTTCACAGGCCTACTACGAAAGTCAAGCGATCAAGAACAAGTATGTATAGGCATTTAGTTTACATATTCATGATAGCACTTTGTTTTTACAAATGCTAGAAGAAATCCACATAAAATAGGATAGGATAAAAATCTGGTGCTGCCATGTAGCTCCTGCAAGATAAACTGTTAACAGAACGTCTTTGTCGTATGTACGAGATGGTACATCGACCCAGGATAGTATTAGTCCAAGCGCCCTAATGGTTACACAAGGTACTCTTCTCCAAAGTGATCAAGAATGGAGGGGTTTGCACGATTTCTGGTTCGGCAACCCATCACTATCACGAATCTCATGATTCGTAACGGTAGACGAATTGTCAACCAGGGAAGACAAGACAAGACAAGACAGGACAGGACAAGACAGGACAAGACAGGACAGGACAAGTCAGGTAAGATAAGCAAGACAGGCAAGACAAGACAGGTAAGACAAGCAAGACAGGCACGACAAGACAGGTAAGACAAGCAAGACAGGCAAGACAAGACAGGTAAGACAAGCAAGACAGGCAAGACAAGCAAGACAAGACAGGCAAGACAAGACAGGTATGACAGGCAAGACAGGCAAGACAAGACAGGTATGACAGCTGGACTTATCGGGGAAAACAAGTAATATTTACTTATTTAAGAAATCAAGCAAGGACGAGCACAGTAATAGCGGTCTCATTCAAGTCAGGTGGGCACGTTATTCTTTTACAGCTAGAAATCAAGCATGAGCATGAATTAAATTAAGAATCGCGAAACTATTATTCTAGTTAAACGGATTTCAAGCGTTGTAGGGGTTTATCGTGGAGTCGGTATTGTTAAACGACCCACTAGCATCGACTCCGTCGAGTCATTTCTATAATTCCAGTCAAATAGAGTTTGAACACTATATGTGTCCAAGACTCCTTTCTAGGTTCTTGTTTACTATAGGTTAAGTTCTCGTTCCATTTAGGAACCTTAGTTCAAATTTACTAAGTCAAGTATAAAAGGCAGAAACCTAAGTTGATTATTGTCCAACCAAGCTTAGTTCAATTTCAGGCTGTAATTCCATTTGTTAATAAGATTATAAATCAAATCACATTGATACTCAATAAGAGGATAATTATAAAGATAAGAGATACAATATGCTTAAAGATCATGATCTCAAGTAAACATAGAGGTTCATGCATTAATCACAAACAAGCCTTATCAAGCTCAGTTCCATAGAATCATAAGATATATATAACATTATAAAATCCTCTCGAGGTTCCCTTTAAGAATTAAAGATCAAGTATGCACTTCTGGAAGAACAGGAGACTGAAGACAACTCAAGCTTCCCACCATAGGGGGTACTAAGGCATACACGGACCATACAGTCATCTTTACGACAACTCAAGATTCCCATCATAGAGGGTACTAAGGCATATACGGACCAAATATCCTTCCTAAGGGAGAATGGTCACGAAGCAATTCCGGATTTTCCAAGGATGTTAACAGGGTTCCCCAGTAAAGTCTCATATTACACTCCTACAAATCTTGGGGCTTCATTAAAAGTCCAACTAGTATTATTGGTTCTAGTTCGTCATTGAACCCATTCAAAACGTCTTTCAATCGAGTTACGCATTCTTGACTCACACGTAACCCATCCAAGAACTAGCGAAAATCTCGCACTTAACATTATTCAAGAGACTCAATTAGAGTCCTAAGCCAAGAATCAATCTTATTACCAATTTGGTATCACCCGAGCAATTCTCTAAATTTCGTAATTGAGATTCAATGAACACAAGAAGATATAGGAATTTATCCTAAGGTTCGAATAACGATTTTATAAATAAATTGACCTCATTTGGGTCAAACTACAAGGTTCCAAATTTCTAGTTCGAGGCATAAATTCGGGATTCACAATTTATCCGGGTTTCTAACCCAACAACAATAAATCTTAAATCATAATAATTCCAATATACTCAATTAACCCATTTGGTTTCAAATCCTAACCAAAATCTATTGATATCCATGGAAACATATTATTTGACATGTATAACAACGATACATCACAAGAAACACATCTCTAACAATATATCATCAAGAGACATGTAGAGAGAGAAACTAGGGCTTAAGTAACGTACCTCAATCGAGTCACAAACGTCTAGGAAGTGGAAAACAAACCGAGGGGAAAGACTCTACTCGGCGAGGGCTTCGCGATGGCGGTCACGGCTCGACAATCCGATGGCCGGAACTCCGGGAATCGGCAAATCTCCCATGGAAGCTCCTCCTCCCTCTCTCTCTAAAACTCACGGTTGATGGAAGAAATGAGGGAGGAAGAGGGAGAGATTGGATTATAAATGGTGAGGGATGACCATCCTGCCCTTCCTAGCTGTGGACAAGGCAAAGGGGAGGGTTTAAGATGGGGGTAGTATAGGTTTTTCACACCAAAAATCAAAACAGGGGAAAGAAATCCCGTAATCAACATTCTGGAAGTGAGGCGGGCGCCTCACTCCCCTCCATGCGGCCGCCTGGACCTACTTCTGCACAAGAGTTGCTCTCAGTACTTGAGGCGGGCGCCTCACTCCATGCGAGGCGGGCGCCTCGGCTCCTGAACCTCCAAAACTTGGTCTAAACTTGATCTAAATGATCCCAAACTTATGGGCAACCATTCTAAGGTCTAACCCAACTCAAAACAAGTCTAAAACACACCCGAACAACTCCCGAAACAACTCGGAGCGAAACCGGGAAGGGGTGCAACAACGTGCAACCGGAACGACAAATGAACTCGAAATCAAACGAGCAATGAAAGGAGACTTTTAAGGCAAGTCTAAGGGCTAATGAAGAAGCTTAAATACTTGTAGGAAGTTGGATAACAACTAGGGAAATAAGAATCCCAAAGGAGAGGCGATTACGCGACTCGATTCCCGAACTACGCGATAGAGACGAATGTTATCTCCAAAGCTTCCGAAATCATCGATAGACTTAAGGAACACCTCCAACTTGAAGTCTAGCACATCTAAACATGTTAACAAACCATCTTAAAGAGGTCTAGGACCCAAACCGAGGTCACGAACACAAAACGGAAGTAAACCCTCAATCGCGTCGCATTCCGACTATCGTCGAGTCACGACTTGTGACTTTAACTAGTTAAGGTCTATGGAACATAGGGAACTAATATATTGGCTCCTATACAGCCTTCCTGTATTAATCAAGGTTCTTACCTCAAGTCGAGTAAGCGAGGTTACGGTTGAACGACACGCAAGGCAATAAGGTCAATTACACGAAGGTTCGGGGTCTTACACTCCAAGTTTGGCAATCCTTTCACTGCATCATGTTTCACAAGCTCATGGAGCTTACGAAAACTCATATGTCCTAGTTTTTGATCTGTAATATCAAGACTAGCTTTGTCACATGTTTGGACATTGTTGAACATATAGCAATTGTCAGAAGATCTAGTACCTGTCAGAAGACATTTGTTAGTTTGATCAAAAACTTCACAAGAATTTTTATCAAACCTTACCTGAAGGTCATCATCACATAATTGACTTATACTGATCAAATTGGTCTTAAGCCCTTCTATATGATAGACATTGGTGAGATTTGGAAGACCATCAACATTCAAGGTTCCTTTGTCAATTATCTTAGCTTTGGCACCTCCTCCATAAGTCACAGAACCACCATTGACACTCACATAGTCCTTCAAATTCTCAATAGAACCTGTCATATGTCTAGAACAACCACTATCAAAGTATCATGACCCAGCTATATAAGACTTTAAGGATGTGAAGGTTACATTACATTGATCATCATCAGAACATTTTGCACCAGGACATATGTCAAATGGCTCACAATATTTGGATTTACCTTTGTCATTACTGCCTTTGGGAACCCACATCTGTTTAATGGTTTTAGGTTGCTGTTTCTGTGAATGTGATTTCTGATGTAGCTTCGAATGTGACTTCCAATGTTGCTGCATTGGATGCTGCATCTGATTTTTAACCAAGAAAGTTTGCCTTACTTCTTCCGCATAGATAGCCTTTTTTAGAAAACAGAATGGTTGAATATGGCCAGGCTTATGGCAAAAATGACACACAAAATTTTTCCTTCTTAATTTTGGTTTTTCAAAGAAATCTTGATTTTAAAAATTTTTTGTGGGCTGTTTAGGTTCAGAAGTACCTTCACCCTCTCTCACAAACATCTTTGGTACATAACCAATACCTGATTTACAAGACTTACCTGAATTGAGCATCTCATCCATTTTTTGTTGACTTGAGTTCCATTTAGCCATGGTTTCATTGGCTTGAGTGAGCTGCTCTTTTAATCCTTCGATCTCAATGTCTTTTTTACTTAACAAACTTTCCAGCCTTATAATACAATCCTTCTGCTCTTCATTGGCCTTCTTTAGAACCTCGTTTGCCTTTCCAAGCAATGTAACTTGATGAGCTCGCTTCTCCCAATCCTTGTATAATTCTTTGTAACCTTCCGGCGAGGCGGACTACGATTCTCCAGCGTCTTCGTGGCGAGAGTTAAAAGCAGAGTAATCTTCCTTGTTTCTGTCCACTTCATCTTCTGATGTAGCTTCTGAAGTAGCTACATTGGAAGTCACATTGGACAGAGAACTTGCACAATCAGTTTCAGAATCGTAGACTGCTATGAAAGTGATGAGATCACCTGGATCTTCTCCATCACTATCACTCAAAGTTGCTGAAAAATTTAAGCCCTTCTTCCTTAGAGTATTTGCACATTGGTTTGCATAATGATCATATCCTTGACACTCTCTACATTGAATGGAATCAATATTCTTCCCGTTGTAAGAAGATTTTGAAGCAAAAGGATTTGTGAAAGGTTTTTCTGGTGTTTGAAAAGAATTTTCCTTGGGAACAAATTTACCAGAATCAGGCTTGAAAGCGTTTTTGGAGCTTGATGATGGAGTTCTATTTTGACTCTTTGTTTTCAATTTTTTTTTTAAATTTAGTAGTCAAAAGAGCTATAGACTCTTCTCCAAAATCAGACTCATCAATATCCCTTTGAATATCAAGCAAGTAAGAAGAAATATCAATAGGAGCAGGCATGGCAATGTTTTTCACAACAGGAGTAGAAGATGATGCCCCTTTGCCTTTTTGTTTGATTTGATCATTCAGGTTCAATTCAAAGTTTTGAAGGATACCAGCCAATCTTTCAAAACTCATTTTGTCAATATCATGTGCTTCTTCTATAGCACATATTTTGACATTAAACCTTTCAGGCAGAGTTCGCATCATCTTGCTAACAAGACGTTCATTAGTGATAGGATCACCTAAAGCAAGAGCAGAGTTAGACATGTCAAGAAGTCTACCATAATATGACATGATATCATCAGACTCATTCATTCTAGTGTTCTCAAATTGTGTGGTGAGCAATCTTAGTTTAAAACCACGAACACTGGCAGGTCCTTCACACAAGGTCTGAAGGGCCTCCCAAACATCTTTAGCAGACTCATAGTTAGCAATAACCCTAAAGTGTTAGCATCTAGTGCTTTGTATATGGCAGACAAGGCTTTAGAGTTAAAAGAGGCAGTATTCCTATCTTCATTAGACCATTCAGATTCTTTGGTGATCTTGACATAACCATCAGAATCAGTAGTTTTAGGAGGACTCCATCCATTCAGAATAGCAAGCCACGCTCTTTCATCAATTGATTTGATGAAGATACACATCTTGACTTTCCAAATAGAATAATTGGCATTAGTCAAAGTAGGAGGACAAACGACATTCTCATACCGAGAATCCATCACGGCTACTACTAGAATCAACTCTTAGTGATGTCAAGAGTAGGCTCTGATACCAATTGAAAGAACACAATAGCTAGGATTCTCAAGAGAAACTAATGTAATTTCCAATGTAGCTTCTGATGTAACTTCAATTGAAGTCACAATGGTCAAAACAATCAAAACAGTGGAAGACGAATCAATCAGCCAATAAAACAAAACACAAAAGTTTATCAAAACGATCTAGAAGACTATGCTTGTAGACCTAGCCTTATGGCCAAAAAAGATTTCACTAAAAAGATTAAATGTTTTACAAAAGTATTGTGAAATCACCAAACAAAACACTCTTACAAGACAACACGTCTTGAAGAGTACAAACCCCACAGAAAACGAGTATACTAAATGTGGGAAGAAACAAAACAACTTCCTAAAACTTAACAGGAAGATAAAAGCAAATCCAGAACTCAATGTAGCTTCCAATGTTATAACATCAGAAGCTACAATCAAACTGTTGTATGTCTGGAAAGAAGGATAACTTCTGAATCTTCAAAGTTTCTGCACACAGCTTTTGTCTTAGATTTTCTCTCTTAATCTCTGCCTTTTTCAGTCGTGTCCAAGCACCTCTTTATATCATGTCAAGATCTCTTACACAAGAAACAATCCGGCTTCTACAAGGACAAGGATTAGAGAAAGGGAAATAAAATCTTCTTACCAATTCCATAGATTTTATTACCATATAATAAAGGAGACTAGATACCCGGTTGAAAAATGATTCATGATAAGATTTTGTTACCAAATATAATGCCAACAAAATCTAATTAAAGATGTAGATACCAAAATTACCAAAACTTGTCAAATATTTATTTTACTATGAAAAGGGAAACAAGAACTAAAATAGTCATGATCTATTTTACCCTTACATAATCCATTAAAAGGTGAGTGTAAAACCCACCACGTTAGTATTAAATAAGTGATTGCTAAAGCAATCATATTATTCACAATAAGCGCTTGTTTTTTTCATCATGTCATCTTGGAATGCGTGGTTGTTTTAACCATATCTTTAGAATGCCATAAGTGATTGCTTTGACCATCACATAATCTATGAATATGTAATTGTTTTGGTCATCGCTTTATCTCAAAGTAAGTAATTACTTTTTTAATCGCTTAATTACGAGCACGATTATTACCATAACGACAGTTTCCCGTTGAAGGCAAAGTGAATATGACGTGCTTGTGCATATTAAACAAAAATTGTCATCAGGGTGGTAACTTTCCTACTGCACCAAAATCTTGAAAATGAACATCTCAATAATGTTTGACTGTTACGTTAAGCTTAAGAATGGCTCTCAAAGTGGGAATATCAAGAAATTCGGTAGTCATTATTCCATATCCCCTTACAAATCGAAAATAACCTGTCCCGGAAACTATGGAAAATTCCCTCTCCTTCATTGCAAAAAGATCAGAACCTTGAATCTCCAAAGTACTTCCTTTAAACTCCCCATCAGTAAATAGCACTGAAAACACCAAGTACAATCCTTTCCCATCCAATTGAGAGTTTATGTACATACCTTGAGCCCTACCTATCTCTTTCGACATTGGATCAGGGCCCACGGTTACCGTATCATCGACGGCGAGAAGGGTTCCAAAGTGTAGGATGCTGGTGGAAGGCCCATCTTTGCCTGCAATTGTTAGGGCCGACGCATCATCACCGGTGAGATTGTCATGGACATAGAAAACAAGGTTGGTTTGCTTTGGCCGGCGCCGGTTGTAAGCCCAGTAAAGGAGAGGCAATGACAGAAGAGGGATGAAGGATTTTGAGGCAAAACTAAAGAGATTAGACATTGGCTTGTTATTTGTTTTGTGTTACAGTTTGCAAATGGGAGTTCTTATGTTTTGAAGGAAGTGTAGATGATGCTCAAGATGCTGTGATGAGGGTGGGAATCATTACCAAAAGAAAATGCCAATGTGATTAGCTAGCAGTCTATCCCTAGTAAGTATGTTTAGTTTATTATATATATATATATAAATATATATATATATATATATATATATATATATATATATATATATATATATATATATATATATATATATATATATTTTTTCTTTTAGCATTATGCATTTTTTAACCTCTGTCAAAACAGTCTCCATTAAAATTTAGTACTAATTCGTTTTTAAATTATTATCCATTTTTTATTTTTCGTTTGATCTTAAATAATTGTTTTATTTCATAACTTTTCTTAAAAAAAAACAAATTTATCATTTTATCCCTATGTTTTCTACCTACTTTAATTATAACCACATATTAAAAGACAATAAAGAAAATCACATATTTTAATATTTATAATACAATCAATTACTTTTTATTACACGATATGCTGGATCAAAATAGAGAATCTTTTAAAAACGGAAAGAGTATAATATAGTTGAAATTAAGACAAGATTGGCATGTTAAACCTACACTACACTCCGAATTAAGAAAATATAATTTACTCAAAGTTGGATCATAATTAATATGAGAATCAAATATTTTAAAAAATAAATATTAGAAAAAGAATGATTCTTTTTTAAGTACTATCACTTTTGCCACGATAAAAAGCCAATCTAGATGGGTATAAACATGGAAAGTGACTTTGTCGCTAGAATGTCTACTTCCTAACTTCCATGTACTTGTTGTATTAGTTAAAGTCACGTGTGCTACATGTATTGTTAATAATTTTTTAATATTGTTTTTCTTTCAAAAAGGTTAAAGGGGACATTAATTATCCCAATCTTTAATTTTTATTATTTTAATATTTTAAAAGACTATAATTATATATATATATATATATATATATATATATATATATATATATATATGATGTCGTTGTTATGGCTCGAACAAATGGTGTCTTTGACGAGAATTTGAACACCCAACCTCTTTGTTGAGAATAGTTAAGTACCAATGTCCCTTTTGTAGGGCTTGAACATTCGACCTCTCTGTTAAGATAAGTGAGTACCTCTCGATTGAGGGTAGTTAAGTATCAATGTGTCTCTGATAGGGTTTGAACACTCGACATCTCCGTTAAAATAAGTGAGTAGTTATATGGGATCTTCGGATAAGGCTTTATAACAACAACGATGTCTCTGAAGAGACTTGAATACCCGACCTCTCTACTGAGAGTTGTAAAGTCCAGGGTGTCTATAGTGAAACTTGAACACTCAACCTCTCCGTTATGAGAAGTGAGCAGTACCAGTTGAGTTAGAGTTCGTTGGATGAGCTACAATAATTTTTTAATATTGTATTAGTATATTTAGCATGAGAAAAAAAAAACTTAAGTTTTCTGGATTTAAGAACAAAATAATTTCATTCATTATATTTAAATTTTTATACATTATAAAACAAAATTGAAATCTCATTTTCAAACTAAGTAACCTTAGTTTGAAAAATCTAAATATTCATAGTATGGTTAATTTTTTATAATGGATTAATAATAAATTTTCTATTTTTTTCAAAATGTTCTATATCCATATTATGAAATAAAATAACCACAGACAATATATTTAGAAATACTTACTTTAACATTAATATGTATTATAAAGGTTTGTATACAACCTATTAGAGTCTACTAAAAAATTCCAATAATGAAAGGATAGTGAAATTCTAACAACCATTACTTAGTTAACTAATTAGGGATTTATTAGGAATAAATATGTTCATCATTAAGGCTACATTTAATAGTTAAAAAATTCAAGGAATAAACTATAAATTTTAGCTTTCTTCTCGAAAAAAATGTATGAATTTATGAACTGTGTTCTCAATTATTTTTGTGATCCTTTTGAAAGTATAGCTTATTTTCGTAACCCATTTCTTTTAGTTTGTTCACTGACAATCATTAGCACACACCAATTTGTTTAATATCTCGATATTCACTAACATATCTATTACTACTGTTAAAAAGAATCATACCTCTAATAATAACTATCTCAATTTCACCATAACAAATTTTAAGCATATTGAAAACAATACCTCAAAATCTAAGGTTAAA
>CM028380.1:94015944-94047591 GCA_013146195.2 Codonopsis lanceolata
GTAAAGTCTAAATAACCTTACAATACAACGAGCTCACAAGAATAAAATAAAGATGATATCTGAGTCAAAGATTAGAGAGATAGGAGTACTCAAGCTATTACTCGGAAATATCGCTGCTACAATCACGAACACGTACTAAGCTCGAGCTAGCGATTAGCGTGAGTACGCTGGTCACGTACTATCGTCCTCAATACGACTTCCGAGCGCAACTAGAAAACAAAAATGCGGGATGAGTCATAATGACCCGATGCGTTACTACTAAACAATATGACATAAATTGAATATTGCCATAAGAGGAAAAGATATCATTTTACGGCGAAGACCGATAAATCGGGTTGTCTTGAATGAGAACCGGTCCTTTACGGACTACCAAGATGAATCGGGGTGAATCCTGTTCACAAGCAGATCAAACAAGTCGAGCGAGGCCAAGAATAATCATGATTATGGATGTATATCTATTAGTAGGACATCCCAAGTCTCTCATAGGATTATCAAGTATGGTATGTAAAATCATTTATGTACCAAACAATTTATTCATGGAAGTTTATCGAGGTAAGGGTATGCATATCTACAATTATATACATACGAAGACAATCGAGTAAATCAAGTAGGAGTATGTATATCTACATATATATACATATCACGAGCAATCGGGAGATCAAGTAGGAGTATGTATATCTACGTATATACGTATCATACCGTTCACAGGCCTACTACGAAAGTCAAGCGATCAAGAACAAGTATGTATAGGCATTTAGTTTACATATTCATGATAGCACTTTGTTTTTACAAATGCTAGAAGAAATCCACATAAAATAGGATAGGATAAAAATGCGGTCTTTGCCATGTAGCTCACAAGATAAGCGTGCCGAGGAGCGTCTTTGTCGTATATGCGAGATGGTACATCGACCCAGGATAGTATTAGTCCAAGCGCCCTAATGGTTACACAAGGTACTCTTCTCCAAAGTGATCAAGAATGGAGGGGTTTGCACGATTTCTGGTTCGGCAACCCATCACTATCACGAATCTCATGATTCGTAACGGTAGACCAATTGTCAACCGGGAAGACAAGACAAGACAAGGCGGAGACGGGACAGGCAGGACAAGGCGGGGCCAGGGACAAGTCGGGTAAGATAAGCAAGGCAGCAAGACAAGGCGGAGTAAGACAAGCAAGAGCGAGCCGCGACAAGGCGAGGTAAGACAAGCAAGGCAAGCAAGACAAGGCAGGTAAGACAAGCAAGACAGGCAAGACAAGCAAGACAAGACAGGCAAGACAAGACAGGTATGACAGGCAAGACAGGCAAGACAAGACAGGTATGACAGATGGACTTATCGGGGAAAACAAGTAATATTTACTTATTTAAGAAATCAAGCAAGGACGAGCACAGTAATAGCGGCCTCATTCAAGTCGTGGCACGTTATTCTTTACTAGAAATCAAGCATGAGCATGAATTAAATTAAGAATCGCGAAACTATTATTCTAGTTAAGCGGATTTCAAGCGGTAGGGGTTTATCGTGAGTCGGTATTGTTAAGCGACCACTAGCATCGACTCAGGTCGAGTCATTTCTATAATTCAGTCAAATAGAGTTTGAACACTATATGTGTCCAAGACTCCTTTCTAGGTTCTTGTGTTTACGAGGTTAAGTTCTCGTTCCATTTAGGAACCTTAGTTCAAATTTACTAAGTCAAGTATAAAAGCGGAAACCTAAGTTGATTATTGTCCAACCAAGCTTAGTTCAATTCAAATAATTCCATTTGTTAATAAGATTATAAATCAAATCACATTGATACTCAATAAGAGGATAATTATAAAGATAAGAGATACAATATGCTTAAAGATCATGATCTCAAGTAAACATAGAGGTTCATGCATTAATCACAAACAAGCCTTATCAAGCTCAGTTCCATAGAATCATAAGATATATATAACATTATAAAATCCTCTCGAGGTTCCCTTTAAGAATTAAAGATCAAGTATGCACTTCTGGAAGAACAGGAGACTGAAGACAACTCAAGCTTCCCACCATAGGGGGTACCAAGGCATACACGGACCATACAGTCATCTTTACGACAACTCAAGATTCCCATCATAGAGGGTACTAAGGCAATATACGGACCAAATATCCTTCCTAAGGGAGAATGGTCACGAAGCAATTCGGATTTTCCAAGGATGTTAACAGGGTTCCCTAAAGTCTCATATTACACTCCCACAAATCTTGGGGCTTCATTAAAAGTCCAACTAGTATTATTGGTTCTAGTTCGTCATTGAACCCATTCAAAACGTCTTTCAATCGAGTTACGCATTCTTGACTCACACGTAACCCATCCAAGAACTAGCGAAAATCTCGCACTTAACATTATTCAAGAGACTCAATTAGAGTCCTAAGCCAAGAATCAATCTTATTACCAATTTGGTATCAAAAGCAATTCTCTAAATTTCAGAATTGAGATTCAATGAACACAAGAAGATATAGGAATTTATCCTAAGGTTCGAATAACGATTTTATAAATAAATTGACCTCATTTGGTCAAACTACAAGGTTCCAAATTTCTAGTTCGAGGCATAAATTCGGATTCCATCCATCCTCTAACAATAAATCTTAAATCATAATAATTCCAATATACTCAATTAACCCATTTGGTTTCAAATCCTAACCAAAATCTATTGATATCCATGGAAACATATTATTTGACATGTATAACAACGATACATCACAAGAAACACATCTCTAACAATATATCATCAAGAGACATGTAGAGAGAGAAACTAGGGCTTAAGTAACGTACCTCAATCGAGTCACAAACGTCTAGAAGTGGAAAACAAACCGAGGGAAAGACTCTACTCGGCGAGGGCTTCATGATGGCGGAACTCACGGCTCGACAATCCGATGGCCGGAACTCCTGCCATGGAATCTCCCATGGAGCTCCTCCTCCCTCTCTCTCTAAAACTCACGGTTGATGGAAGAAATGAGGGAGGAAGGGGAGAGAGAGAGATTGGATTATAAATGGTGAGGATGACCATCCTGCCCTTCCTAGGCGTGGACAAGGCAAAGGAGGGTTTAAGATGGGGGTAGTATAGGTTTTCACACCAAAAATCAAAACAGGGAAAGAAATCCCGTAATCAACATTCAGGAAGTGAGGCGGGCGCCTCACCCCTCCCATCGGCCGCCTGGACCTACTTCTGCACAAGAGTTGCTCTCGGTTTCTGAGGCGGGCGCCTCACTCCATGAGGCGGGCGCCTGGCTCTGAACCTCCAAAACTTGGTCTAAACTTGATCTAAATGATCCCAAACTTATGGGCAACCATTCTAAGGTCTAACCCAACTCAAAACAAGTCTAAAACACACCCGAACAACTCCCGAAACAACTCGGAGCGAAACCGGAAGGGGTGCAACAACGTGCAACCGGGAACGACAAATGAACTCGAAATCAAACGAGCAATGAAAGGAGACTTTTAAGGCAAGTCTAAGGGCTAATGAAGAAGCTTAAATACTTGTAGGAAGTTGGATAACAACTAGGAAATAAGAATCCCAAAGGAGAGGCGATTGCGCGACTCGATTCCCGAACTCTGCGATAGAGACGAATGTTATCTCCAAAGCTTCGAAATCATCGATAGACTTAAGGAACACCTCCAACTTGAAGTCTAGCACATCTAAACATGTTAACAAACCATCTTAAAGAGGTCTAGGACCCAAACAGAGTCACGAACACAAACGGAAGTAAACCCTCAATCGCGTCGCATTCGACTATCGTCGAGTCACGACTTGTGACTTTAACTAGTTAAGGTCTATGGAACATAGGGAACTAATATATTGGCTCCTATACAGCCTTCTGTATTAATCAAGGTTCTTACCTCAAGTCGAAAGCGAGGTTACGGTTGAACGACACGCAAGGCAATAAGGTCAATTACAAAGGTTCGGGGTCTTACACTCCAAGTTTGGCAATCCTTTCATCGCATCATGTTTCACAAGCTCATGGAGCTTACGAAAACTCATATGTCCTAGTTTTTAATCCTGTAATATCAAGACTAGCTTTGTCACATGTTTGGACATTGTTGAACATATAGCAATTGTCAGAAGATCTAGTACCTGTTAGAAGACATTTGTTAGTTTGATCAAAAACTTCACAAGAATTTTTATCAAACCTTACCTGAAGGTCATCATCACATAATTGACTTATACAGATCAAATTGGTCTTAAGCCCTTCTATATGATAGACATTGGTGAGATTTGGAAGACCATCAACATTCAAGGTTCCTTTGTCAATTATCTTAGCTTTGGCACCTCCTCCATAAGTCACAGAACCACCATTGACACTCACATAGTCCTTCAAATTCTCAATAGAACCTGTCATATGTCTAGAACAACCACTATCAAAGTATCATGACCCAGCTATATGAGACTTTAAGGATGTGAAGGTTACATTACATTGATCATCATCGTAACATTTTGCACCAGGACATATGTCAAATGGCTCACAGTATTTGGATTTACCTTTGTCATTACTGCCTTTGGGAACCCACATCTGTTTAATGGTTTTAGGTTGCCGTTTTCGGTGAATGTGATTTCGATGTAGCTTCGAATGTGACTTCCAATGTTGCTGCATTGGATGCATCTGATTTTTAACCAAGAAAGTTTGCCTTACTTCTTCCTCATAGATAGCCTTTTTAGAAAACAAAATGGTTGAATATGGCCAAAGCTTATGGCAAAATGACACACAAAATTTTTCCTTCTTAATTTTGGTTTTTCAAAGAAATCTTGATTTTGAAAATTTTTTGTGGGCTGTTTAGGTTCAGAAGTACCTTCACCCTCTCTCACAAACATCTTTGGTACATAACCAATACCTGATTTACAAGACTTACCTGAATTGAGCATCTCATCCATTTTTTGTTGACTTGAGTTCCATTTAGCCATGGTTTCATTGGCTTGAGTGAGCTGCTCTTTTAATCCTTCGATCTCAATGTCTTTTTACTTAACAAACTTTCCAAATTTTATAATACAATCATACGCTCTTCATTGGCCTTCTTTAGAACCTCGTTTGCCTTTCCAAGCAATGTAACTTGATGAGCTCGCTTCTCCCAATCCTTGTATAATTCTTTGTAACCTTCCAGCAGGCCAGACTCTGATTCTCCAGCGTCTTCTGTGACTGAGGAGTTAAAGCAGTAGTAATCTTCCTTGTTTCTGTCCACTTCATCTTCTGATGTAGCTTCTGAAGTAGCTACATTGGAAGTCACATTGGACAGAGAACCTGCACAATCAGTTTCAGAATCGTAGACTGCAATGAAAGTGATGAGATCACCTGGATCTTCTCCATCACTATCACTCAAAGTTGCTGAAAAATTTAAGCCCTTCTTCCTTAGAGTATTTGCACATTGGTTTGCATAATGACCATATCCTTGACACTCTCTACATTGAATGGAATCAATATTCTTCCCGTTGTAAGAAGATTTTGAAGCAAAAGGATTTGTGAAAGGTTTTTCTGGTGTTTGAAAAGAATTTTCCTTGGGAACAAATTTACCAGAATCAGGCTTGAAAGCATTTTTGGAGCTTGATGATGGAGTTCTATTTTGACTCTTTGTTTTCAATTTTTTTTTAAATTTAGTAGTCAAAAGAGCTATAGACTCTTCTCCAAAATCAGACTCATCAATATCCCTTTGAATATCAAGCAAGTCGGAAGAAATATCAATAGGAGCAGGCATGGCAATGTTTTTCACAATAGGAGTAGAAGATGATGCCCCTTTGCCTTTTTGTTTGATTTGATCATTCAGGTTCAATTCAAAGTTTTGAAGGATACCAGCCAATCTTTCAAAACTCATTTTGTCAATATCATGTGCTTCTTCTATAGCACATATTTTGACATTAAACCTTTCAGGCAGAGTTCGCATCATCTTGCTAACAAGACGTTCATTAGTGATAGGATCACCTAAAGCAAGAGCAGAGTTAGACATGTCAAGAAGTCTACCATAATATGACATGATATCATCAGACTCATTCATTCTAGTGTTCTCAAATTGTGTGGTGAGCAATCTTAGTTTAAAACCACGAACACTGGCAGGTCCTTCACACAAGGTCTGAAGGGCCTCCCAAACATCTTTAGCAGACTCATAGTTAGCAATAACCCTAAAAGTGTTAGCATCTAGTGCTTTGTATATGGCAGACAAGGCTTTAGAGTTAAAAGAGGCACTATTCCTATCTTCATTAGACCATTCAGATTCTTTGGTGATCTTGACATAACCATCAGAATCAGTAGTTTTAGGACGACTCCATCCATTCAGAATAGCAAGCCACGCTCTTTCATCAATTGATTTGATGAAGATACACATCTTGACTTTCCAAATAGAATAATTGGCATTAGTCAAAGTAGGAGGACAAACGACATTCTCATACCGAGAATCCATCACGGCTACTACTAGAATCAACTCTTAGTGATGTCAAGAGTAGGCTCTGATACCAATTGAAAGAACACAATAGCTAGGATTCTCAAGAGAAACTAATGTAGTTTCCAATGTAGCTTCTGATGTAACTTCAATTGAAGTCACAATGGTCAAAACAATCAAAAGCAGGTGGAAGGCGAATCAATCGACCAATAAAACAAAACACAAAAGTTTATCAAAACGATCTAGAAGACTATGCTTGTAGACCTAGCCTTATGGCCAAAAAAGATTTCACTAAGAAGATTAAATGTTTTACAAAAGTATTGTGAAATCACCAAACAAAACACTCTTACAAGACAACACGTCTTGAAGAGTACAAACCCCACAGAAAATGAGTATACTAAACGTGGGAAGAAACAAAACAACTTCCTAAAACTTAACAGGAAGATAAAAGCAAATCCAGAACTCAATGCAGCTTCCAATGTTATAACATCAGAAGCTACAATCAAACTGATGCATGTCTGGAAAGAAGGATAACTTCTGAATCTTCAAAGTTTCTGCACACAGCTTTTGTCTTAGATTTTCTCTCTTAATCTCTGCCTTTTTCAGTCGTGTCCAAGCACCTCTTTATATCATGTCAAGATCTCTTACACAAGAAACAATCCGGCTTCTACAAGGACAAGGATTAGAGAAAGGGAAATAAAATCTTCTTACCAATTCCATAGATTTTATTACCATATAATAAAGGAGACTAGATACCCGGTTGAAAAATGATTCATGATAAGATTTTGTTACCAAATATAATGCCAACAAAATCTAATTAATGATGTAGATACCAAAATTACCAAAACTTGTCAAATATTTATTTTACTATGAAAAGGGAAACAAGAACTAAAATAGTCATGATCTATTTTACCCTTACATAATCCATTAAAAGGTGAGTGTAAAACCCACCACGTTAGTATTAAATAAGTGATTGCTAAAGCAATCATATTATTCACAATAAGCGCTTGTTTTTTTCATCATGTCATCTTGGAATGCGTGGTTGTTTTAACCATATCTTTAGAATGTCATAAGTGATTGCTTTGACCATCACATAATCTATGAATATGTAATTGTTTTGGTCATCGCTTTATCTCAAAGTAAGGAATTACTTTTTTAATCGCTTAATTACGAGCACGATTATTACCATAGCGACAGTTTCCCGTTGAAGGCAAAGTGAATATGACGTGCATATTAAACAAAAATTGTCATCAGGGTGGTAACTTTCCTACTGCACCAAAATCTTGAAAATGAACATCTCAATAATGTTTGACTGTTACGTTAAGCTTAAGAATGGCTCTCAAAGTGGGAATATCAAGAAATTCGGTAGTCATTATTCCATATCCCCTTACAAATCGAAAATAACCTGTCCCGGAAACTATGGAAAATTCCCTCTCCTTCATTGCAAAAAGATCAGAACCTTGAATCTCCAAAGTACTTCCTTTAAACTCCCCATCAGTAAATAGCACTGAAAACACCAAGTACAATCCTTTCCCATCCAATTGAGAGTTTATGTACATACCTTGAGCCCTACCTATCTCTTTCGACATTGGATCAGGGCCCACGGTTACCGTATCATCGACGGCGAGAAGGGTTCCAAAGTGTAGGATGCTGGTGGAAGGCCCATCTTTGCCTGCAATTGTTAGGGCCGACGCATCATCACCGGTGAGATTGTCATGGACATAGAAAACAAGGTTGGTTTGCTTTGGCCGGCGCCGGTTGTAAGCCCAGTAAAGGAGAGGCAATGACAGAAGAGGGATGAAGGATTTTGAGGCAAAACTAAAGAGATTAGACATTGGCTTGTTATTTGTTTTGTGTTACAGTTTGCAAATGGGAGTTCTTATGTTTTGAAGGAAGTGTAGATGATGCTCAAGATGCTGTGATGAGGGTGGGAATCATTACCAAAAGAAAATGCCAATGTGATTAGCTAACAGTCTATCCCTAGTAAGTATGTTTAGTTTATTATATATATATATATATATATATATATATATATATATATATATATATATATATATATATATATATATATTTTTTCTTTTAGCATTATGCATTTTTTAACCTCTGTCAAAACAGTCTCCATTAAAATTTAGTACTCATTCGTTTTTAAATTATTGTCCATTTTTGTATTTTTCGTTTGATCTTAAATAATTGTTTTATTTCAGAACTTTTCTTTAAAAAAAAACAAATTTATCATTTTACCCCTATGTTTTCTACCTACTTTAATTATAACCACATATTAAAAGACAATAAAAAAATCACATATTTCAATATTTATAATACAGTCAATTACTTTTTATTACACGATATGCTGGATCAAAATAGAGAATCTTTTAAAAACGGAAAGAGTATAATATAGTTGAAATTAAGACAAGATTGGCATGTTCAACCTACACTACACTCCGAATTAAGAAAATATAATTTACTCAAAGTTGGATCATAATTAATATGAGAATCAAATATTTTAAAAAATAAATATTAGAAAAAGAATGATTCTTTTTTAAGTACTATCACTTTTGCCACGATAAAAAGCCAATCTAGATGGGAAAGTGACTTTGTCGCTAGAATGTCTACTTCCTAACTTCCATGTACTTGTTTTACTAGTTAAAGTCACGTGTGCTACATGTATTGTTAATAATTTTTTAATATTGTTTTTCTTTCAAAAAGGTTAAAGGGACATTAACTATCCCAATCTTTAATTTTTATTATTTTAATATTTTAAAATACTATAATTATATATATATATATATATATATATATATATATATATATATATATGATGTCGTTGGTATGGCTCGAACAAATGGTGTCTTTGACGAGAATTTGAACACCCAACCTCTCTGTTGAGAATAATTAAGTACCAATGTCCCTTTTGTAGGGCTTGAACATTCGACCTCTCCGTTAAGATAAGTGAGTACCTCTCGATTGAGGGTAGTTAAGTATCAATGTGTCTCTGATAGGGCTTGAACACTCGACCTCTCCGTTAAAATAAGTGAGTAGCTAAATGATATCTTCGGATAAGGCTTTAACAACAACGATGTCTCTGAAGAGACTTGAATATCCGACCTCTCTACTGAGAGTTGTAAAGTCCAGGGTGTCTATAGTGAAACTTGAACACCCAACCTCTCCGTTATGAGAAGTGAGCAGTATCAGTTGAGTTAGAGTTCGTTGGATGAGCTACAATAATTTTTTAATATTGTATTAGTATATTTAGCATGAGAAAAAAAAAACTTAAGTTTTCTGGATTTAAGAACAAAATAATGTCATTCATTATATTTAAAATTTTATAAATTATAAAACAAAATTGAAATCTCATTTTCAAACTAAGTAACCTTAGTTTGAAAAATCTAAATATTCATAGTATGGTTAATTTTTTATAATGGATTAATAATAAATTTTCTATTTTTTTCAAATTGTTCTATATCCATATTATGAAATAAAATAACCACAGACAATATATTTAGAAATACTTACTTTAACATTAATATGTATTATAAAGGTTTGTATACAACCTATTAGAGTCTACTAAAAAATTCCAATACTGAAAGGATAGTGAAATTCTAACAACCGTTACTTAGTTAACTAATTAGGGATTTATTAGGAATAAATATGTTCATCATTAAGGCTACATTTAATAGTTAAAAAATTCAAGGAATAAACTATAAATTTTAGCTTTCTTCTCGAAAAAAATGTATGAATTTATGAACTGTGTTCTCAATTATTTTTGTGATCCTTTTGAAAATATAGCTTATTTTCGTAACCCATTTCTTTTAGTTTGTTCACTGACAATCATTAGCACACACCAATTTGTTTAATATCTCGATACTCACTAACATATCTATTATTACTGTTAAAAAGAATCATACCTCTAATAATAACTATCTCAATTTCACCATAACAAATTTTAAGCATATTGAAAACAATACCTCAAAATCTAAGGTTAATTATCCTTATCACTCACTCTCACAATAGTAGTAATTTCTAAGAAAAACTCATATTTTAGAAATCTTTACAGCCTCTCTCTCTCTCTCTCTCTCTCTTTCCATCTCTACTCGGATGTGCAATTTATGTAATATATTATATATGATAGTAAACCATACAGAGGAAAACAAAAGAATTAGTAAATATTCATAGTAGTGGTTAATTTAAAAACAAAATAAGGAGTTCTAATTATATACATACCTCAACATGAGACGGTCTATTCGAAAATTTCATTACCTAAAGGATAGTGAAAATCATTACAATAGTTACTTTTAGTTAATTGATTTGAAGTTTTTGTTAGATACTAATATGTTAGTGTTTAAGGTTACTTGTAGTATTAAAAATTTCAAATGAGCAAACTGAAATTTAGCTTTTTCTCCAACAAAATGCGTTGATTCATAACTTGTGGTCCTAACAAAAGTTACTTAGTACTGAATAGATATTTGTTAGAAGATTTATAATATAGGGACCAATATGATATACTTTTTTTTTGTTTTTTAAATGTGTCCCCAAGCCGCAAAGCCCAAAACTAATCCCCCGCGAGCCTGGTAGAACAACAAACTTGCAGTAGAAACTCTCTTAACAAGTATTTCACACAGCTACGTTCTCATAGGACTCAAAACTGAGGCATTGGTTAAGCTAGAACAACCCCTTACCAACTGATCTACATGCTTCTTGGTAATATGATATTTTTTAAAACTCCTTAAAGTAGTCAAAAAAATATTAGGGAGAAAGCTATAAACTTTAGTTTTGTTTTATAATAGAATACACAGATTCATCAATTGAGTTTTCCATTTTCTCTTCATCTTTTTGAAATGAAAGCACATTTTCTTAACTTATATGTTTTAGTTTGTTCACTGGTAATTACTAAACATGCCACCGATTTATTTAATATTTTGATACCCAAGAATAAATCTATTATTATAGTTAAAACTTTATATATAGTTCTAGTAATGTCTACCTAAATTTCACTATAACAAATAACTTATTAGAAATGGTAAACCCATAATTTTCCCCTCATATTCAAAAAAAAAATTGATGACATTTGTAATGGTAATGACACGAAGGGGGAATCTGATTTAAAAAATTGACATATGAGACAAAAGGAATAGAATTCAATAATATATGATCTAATTTAAAGTTAGACTAGTACTCTTGTTCGTGCCGATGGCACGGTGCCAGTTTGAAAATTTATCAATAAATGAAGCACATATTGTAGAAATGAACTACTAAAAATATTATTTTCTTAAAAAAATTGACTTTCAAATGAGGCCTTTTTGCCCGGAACGGAGGGATTAATTAATAATTTGTATACGAAATTGCGGGTCGGACAAAAATTAAATTGCTTAAGTTAATTGCGATAACAGTTAAAAAGAAAAAAATAAATATTTCAAATTACAAAACTTACGTTTTTTTTATTTTTTTAAATTTGTATACGAAATTAAGGGTTGGGAAAAAATTAAAATGATTAAGTTAATTACGATAACAATTAAAAAGAAAAAAAATATAAATACTTAATTTGTTTACAAAATTACGGGTTGGAAAAAAATTAAATGATTAAGTTAATTATGATAACATAAAACTGTAAAACTGTAAAACC
The DNA here is from genome assembly GCA_013146195.2 of Codonopsis lanceolata. Lineage (NCBI taxonomy): Eukaryota > Viridiplantae > Streptophyta > Magnoliopsida > Asterales > Campanulaceae > Codonopsis > Codonopsis lanceolata. The sequence continues at coordinate 94,027,941 of CM028380.1, forward strand.
GTAATGGGGAAGAGAAGGAGTCGCGAGGAATTGCAAGAAAGAGGGAAAGAATACTCTCTGGAAAAACCGTCATTCGCACATGCGAGTGCTGAAGGAAATAAGGGTCGTTGGATCACCGTAAAACAGTAAATCCTGACCATTTTTATCTCAAGTCAATTGTAAGCGTGTCATACTAAGCTCTATTGTATTATAAATACAAGTTGGGGGACCAAAATTATAATTTCATTTTTCATGGATTGATTAGCCTATACAAATTTACTTGTTAATTAATAGTCAATACTTTATTAAATCGACAAATTTACTTGTTTTATATTAATTCAATTGTGGGTGTTTATTAAGTGTAGGGATAGTTTTGTCCATACATTAAATTTTAAGAGACAACTATATATATATATATATATATATATAATAATAATAATAATAATAATATATATATATATATATATATATATATATATAATATAATATAATATATATAATATAATATATAATATAATATAATAATAATAAATATAATATAATATAATATATATATATATATATATATATATATAATAAGAATAATAATAATAATAATAATAATAATAATAATAATAATAATAATAAGAGAAATATCAAAGCAAAGCTGGATGTGCTAGGGTATGCTACAACAACATTGATATATAGCTACATCAAATTGTTGTTTCGTAGAAATACTGTTTACACCCATTGTTCAGTTTTTTGTGTTAGACTATTGAGATATACTCTATAAGGAGGTTTTATAGGATTTCCCATTATTAGTTTTTTTTTTTCTTTATTGTAATCTTTACAATTATTTCAATAGCGAATGTTTTTTTTTACCATATTGACTAGTTTTCAAGTATTGCTTGTAGACCACAATTTATACATATCTTGTATCATCTGCTCATATCTACTTTATTTATTTCAACTACTGATTATTTTATGTACCGGTGGTTGTAGCAACATTCGTTACTAGATCCATAGTCTGATTTTCTATTTCTGTGACGAATTATTAGCAATAACTATGTTATTATCCATGCGATGCACGATTAACTTAGTGTTGTTTTTTAAACTTAACTAATGTTTGTACCCATGCGTAAAACGCACGGCATATATGTTTTTTAACTAAATTATACATACAAATTTAAAAGAATAAATTAGGGCACACTGCCTAACTAAAAATATATAACAATAAGATTAGTCAGTATAGATTTTGAAAATTAATCAATTTCTACAACATAATTTTATATATGATTATTCAATTGAAAAAAAAAACACTAAAATGATCATTTAGTCACACTGATTTTGGCATGGATCAAATAATTCAAAAGACTTCAACATTACTACATCCGTCTCAAAACAAATGATGGCGATAATTTAAAAACAGATGGAGATTTCGTTTCAATCATTTTTGGATGGACACAAAGGGAACAATGAATATTAATTTTGGGTCGGAAGAAGTATATATTTACTGATTAACTATCATCTACTAGAAAAAGACAATAATATATACAGTTGGCCCCAAAAAAAGTCATTAAATACCATGTTAATTACGTACTCCCTCCGTTCCGGGTAAAGTGTCCTTGTTTAAAAGTCAAACTTTTGAAGAAAAAAAAGAAGACACTTTTAGTAGTCCATTAGTAATAAAACGAATAATTGCGGGCCGATCCTTTTTTTGGAAATTATAATGGGCAAATTTCAAGTTGGTACAATTTTAGAAACATGTTTTAATCTAGGACCATCAATTTTTTAGACATTTCATGTAACTACAAACTGATTGCCAAATGACAAAAATGCCATTAATGAAGATCCAACCTAAAAAAATCAAAAAAGGTGATGCCAAAAATCATCCTGATGCCAAAAAATCAACCTGATGTCAGGCATCAGAAATCAACCTGATGTCAGGCATCAGAAATTAACCTGATGCCAAAAATCAACATATGTCACGCATCAGAAATCAACCTGATGCCAGAAATCAACATGATGCCAGGCATCAGAAATCAACCTGATGCCAGGCATTAGAAATCAATCTGATGCCAAAATCAATTTGATGTCAGACATCAGAAATCAACCTGATGCCAAAAATCAAAATCTACAAAATTACAAAATCTACAAAATTTTACAAAATCTACAAAACTTCACATGTGGAGATGTCTTTTGAAAAAGTCGTGACTTCATTGTATACTAAAATTCATGAAAACCTGTAGTACTCGATTCTCAAGCATGGTGAGCCGATCCATTAATGTGTCTTTGTGATGAACTTCCTCTAAAGCAGAGGACAGAGATTTGCGCTGATCTTCGTCTTCTTCTGTTTTCTTCATAACAGGATTGCATAAATGTTTTTCCGATACAATCCCCCGATCATTATAAAATTACAAAATCTACAAAATTTCCCAATCTGTCCCATATATACTTGAGTTCCCTAACCCAGGATGTTGTAGCATCGTTATCGCGCGCCCAAGTTTTCGTTTTAGGGTTTTTACTCACGTCGACGAATCTGAAATCGGTCGACAGACGGGAATGGCCGGTACTAGAATTCATCCTTATCTTCAACAATGGCAGCTTCGTCCTCCTCCATTGATGAAGACCGCCCTCCATCTCCACTCTGCTCCAGCCGTGAACGAAGGATTCGATGATGTAGATCTTATCTTATGCCAAAAAATTGATAGTCCGAGCACGGAAGACGGAGGAGTGTCGACGGCGGCCGAACACGGCGGTAGAACGCTTGTTTTGTGCGGAGCTGGAGCTTTCAGGTGGTTGCTGGTCCTGGTCGTAGAGAAAACTTAACCCGACTTCATCTTGACCAGGGTTTGGGATTGGTTCGGAGGAATCCGAGTTCACAAAAATCTAGAGAGAAAGAGGAAATCATGGAGAGAGAGAGAGGAATTGCAAAAAAGTCTTCGGTGTTGAGTCTGAAATGGAGGAATTGAAGTGAAGACGGGAATGGTGTTAATTGGGGACAGTGATGTATTTTTACCCCAAAAATGTATCTAAAAGATATGTTTAAAAAATAGCTGGATTGATTTGAAAACATGTTTTAAAAAATGTACCGGCTTGTAATTATTTCAATTATAATATCTCTGATGCGTTATTTTGTATCCAACCACATAACATTTTAATTAGGACTTAACATTTTAATTAGTTTTGTTTTAATTTTTTTTCATAGATCTGGATAATTCGAGCTTGTCAATTTTAGAGCTGTAACTTTCCTAAATTATATATTGACAAATTATTTCGATTTTGTTAATTTATTTTTACATCCTCTAATTTTTCAGACCTGCTTACTTAAAGAACAGATGTAGATTCGAAATTTTTGGATATGTAATCCATGAGAAGTACATAACTTTATTTTTAAGAAAATAAAATTATAAATATAGATCCTAACTTTCTAGATCGATTTAATGTATTATTTTAAATATCTGGGTAAACACTAAGTCAATGTATTTTAACAGGAAACGAAGACTTTTTTTTTGAAGTAAAATGCCAAAGCTAAACCAAATATATTGGGCAAATGAATAAAATATATATTTCCCGTGTACAATACAATATGGCTTTTGAAATTTGAATGATGTTCACATGCATAATTGACACAAGTATCAAAGAATGTAAAAGAACATTTTATATGGATTAATGTGAAGTAGAATGATACATTTAATTATTTTCAGATAGCATGCAAAGTTGTACCCATATTAATAAATGGAAAACCTTTTATTTTTGAAAAAAAAGTTTTGGCGGGATATTTCTTTTTATAGATGCACATGTCTTTATATATATATATATATATATATATATATATATATATATATATATATATATATATATATATATATAGATTTTGTAGATAGAATTTGTAAGTTATTTCAATGAACCAAAAACAGCAAGATGACCACATAATTAATAAATAATAAAAAAATCGTGAGATCACACCGAATCATCAAAGTGAAAATTCATGTGAATTTTGTAGATATAACTTGCATCCTATTTCGTAGTGGTTGTTTGTGGTATTGGTGGAATACGTTTAATAAAATTTGATAAAATATATTTTAAATCGATCGAGTTTTGGTAAAATAATAAAAATTAAAAAACTTCTACCTTTAGACTTGAGGAGTCCTAATCAAATTAAACTTGTCTAAATCAAATGTGATAAAATCTATCCGGTATAAACCGATTTTGTAAGCAAAAAAAAACGGTAAGTAAAAAATAAAATAAAAACTTTTACATTGAGAATTGAAGAGTTTTAATCAATTGAAACACGTCTAAATCAAATGTGATAAAATCTATCTGCAAAAAAAAAAAATCTTTTACCATGAAAATTTAAAGTTCTAATCAAGTTAAACACGTTAAAATCAAATGTGATAAAATCTATCTGGTATTAATCAATTTTGAAAACAAAAAATGGAAAAAAATAAATAAATTTACCATGCATAAAGGATGCACCATTTTTAAAATCTATCCGATTTTAATTTTTGGTAGAAAAAAAAAGGAATTTATGTAGATATATTTAGTACCATTTTTAATTTAAAAAATTGCAAAAGTTATTTATAAAAAGATGATTTTTAAACTTATAATAAATAATTATTTTTTAAATTAGAACAATTTGTAAAGAAAGAAAAATAAGGTAATTATTCAGAATTGATCATATAGTCATGTATTTGAAATATTATAATCTATGAGAATTGATAAAATCTATTAGTCTGAAAAAAATTTACTATAAAAATTTAAAGTCCTAATCAAGTGAAATGTGTTTAAATCAAATGTTATAAAACATATCCGGTATTAATCGATTTTGGCAGTGAAATATGGTAAAAAAATAATAATTTACCATCTACAAAGGAGGCACCGGTTTTAAAATCTATCCGATTTTAATTTTTGGTAGATAAAAATTATACACACACACACACACACACACACATTATTTTTTTGCAAAAGTTGTTTATAATAAGATTATTTTCTAAACTTGTAATAAATAATTAAAAAAATTAATTAGAATAATTAAAAAAAGAGATTCAAAATTGATCGTATGAATAGGCAATTGAAATATTAAAATCTATGAGCAAGAGTAAAATCTTTTTGCAAAAAACCACTTTTACCATGAAAATTTAGTGTCATAATCAAGTGAAACGCGTCTAAATCAAATTTGATGAAATCTCTCTCGTACTATCCGATTTTGGCAGGAAAAAAAAAACTTTTACCCTATATAAATTAGGCACCGATTTTAAAATCTATCCGGTTTTAATTTTTGGCAGCAAAAATAAAAAAGAAAAAAATTTACAACTTCACAAGAAGGTGGCACATGGAAGCACACAAGAATTCCTTTAAAACTTTATGTGTTCAACATAAAATCGTCATATGGCAGCAACAGCTTCTGTTTTAATAATAGTCAATAGATAATTAATTGATTAGTAATTAATAATTAATAAATATATATTAGTAGAGCAAATAACATATGATTATCACATGGATAATTTATATAAATTAAACATTATGAAAATGAAAAAATATAAAAATTGAAAAGTTTCAGTTAAATTAAACTTGTATAAATTACGGAGGATAAAATTTAATTTAATTAAACGATATTTGAAAAAAATAAAAACAAATTCCTAAATCTCTATCATAAATTTGCTCGTAAAACTATACAGAAAAATACAACAAGAAAAGAGAGCGAAAGTTTTCAACAGGTCATTTTTAGTTTTGGCCTGCAACACAATTGATGTAGCAAAACATTTAGAAAATAACTAATAGTATCAACGCTGTTGAGATAACGCATAATTGTAAGTTGATGACAGAAAAATTAGTCTTGGGCCGTCCGATTTGGTGTATAGGATATCTGGGCTTGATTGAATGGATTGGATCTCTCTACAACCTATTTAAGATAACAACAACACCCTAGTAGGAGTGCAAGGACTTGGCCTCGCAAAACCACTTCGGCGTGAGAGTAAGTATCGTGTATGTCAAAAAATAATTTGACAGAGGTTTGAGGCTGTAGAAAGCGTGTACCTCGTTTAGGGTTTATGGATGGGTATTTATAGGCTCCCAATGTCATAGAAACCATCTAGGATTAGTCTCCATTGTTGCCTATTAGGGTAAGGAGAGAATCCTTAAATTGTAGGCATGATAGGCGGCTGATCGCGTAAAAGTCAGAGCATGTATGACAAGTGTTCTGCTTGAAAAAGGAAACATTTGACTTGTCGTGGAGAGCAAGTCTCTGAGATTACCTTCGTGATCCATGCTCGGTCGGGCATGGCCCTGCCTGGTGGCATGATGTTACTCTTCGTGATGATTAGTGTTACTCCCAAGCATGCCCACCTAGTCGGGGAGGCACGACCAGGTTTAGTCGAAGTATATTGATTGACCTCTGCTCAGAAGCCTTGCTAGCTATGCCCGCTAAGTAGAGCTGTCAAAATGGGTTGGCGGGACGAGCCAACCCACAACCCACTTCAACCCGCCATTTGGCGGGACGGGGCGGGCCAGCCCAAAAACATGGCGGGCCTAAGAAATACCATCCCAACCCACCACTTTTAGGTGGCGGGCGGGCTAGCCCAACGGACCCAAGCCTTTTTGACACCTCTAGGTGAGCCAACCCACAACCCACTTCAACCCACCATTTGGTGGGCGAGGGGCAGGCCAGCCTAAAAAAGTGGCGGGCCTAAAAATTACCAACCCAACCCACCTCTTTTAGGTGGCGAGGAGGGCTAACCCAATGGGTCCAACCCATTTTGACAGCTCTACCACTAAGCTTGGTGGGTCCCATGTGAACGAGTTTGTGACTGGCACGTGATGCTTGTATGTGCCTTGCTCGTAACCGGCTTTGGGCCGGGCACATCACCACCAGTAATGATCATCTAAATCATGTTGAGTTTTCAAACTTAAAAATACAAATATTTAAAATTTTCAAACCTTAAAATCAATTTTAAAGGTTTCAAACCCTAAAAATAGAAATAATGAAAAGTTACAAAAAAAAACCCCGAAAATTGATCAAAACCTTCAAAGGCCCCTAAGAGTACTTAAAACGCGTTTTTTGGCCATAAAACAGACACGTAACACCGGGAAAACCCAATGTTTTTTTATTTTAGATCTCGAAAAGCTATTGAATTTGATATGCGACGGGCCCTGTGGTTTGGGTGGAGTCAAAAGTACGCTCTCCCGACTGCACAATCCATTTTTTCATGAAAATTCAAGGGTGATAACCGGTCTGGTACGATGCGGTGTAATTATAACCGCAAAAGTCAATTATTATTTTTTAAACAGCTATAATGCACTTTTTGGGGGAAAATGATGAAAATACCCTTAATGAAGGAAAGGCGCTCACACAAAGCCACTATCCCAATTTGGGCGTCGGTAATTTTTTTAGGGCGTTGTTCAAAAAATTTAGGCGTCGTTTATCAATATCAGACATCGATCAGGAAAAGTATCAAAAAGACCTATGGGAGCCGCACCCCAAGCCCAGTAGTCGCTCTCCCTACCCCTTGCAGCCTCTTAGAGCCGCTCCCTCCTCCCATGGTGCTTCTCCCTAAGCTTTTGACCTCATGTTCGACGCCCACATCGCAACCAGCAACGCCTAAATCACCAATTCTGAGGCTTGAATCGCAACTAGGTTTGTTGGGTCTGTTGTCTTCTTCAATTGCTTTTGGATCCTTCATATGATCTCAAGTCAGAGAAAGAAGGCCGAGAACACTTGGATTTTCCGCTCCCATTCGTGGGTGGTCCATATTTGTCTTAGTTTCAGGTTGAGAGTTTTGTTCAATTGGCGCTTTATGTATGCGTCATAGGAGGTGTACCCGGGTCTAATTCGGATGTCAGTCATGGATTCACCGGAGAAAGCAATTGGGTAGTTGGTGCTAGGGCGGATTGATTAGAGATAAAATGGAAAATAGGGATCGTAAGGAACAGAGAGGTATGAATGGTTTGATTATCTGGGTTCCCATTTCCTTTCTCTAGATATATGAACACGTGAAATATACTAACTCTGTATAATTGAGTTTCGCTGCATGTGGGATTGATGGGATGAAAATGGATAGAGAGGGAGAGAGATTGGGTAATGCACAAAGGAAGTGATGAACAGATGTTGATGTGGAAGGAAGTGATGAACAGATGTTGATGTTGAATTCCAAAATTCAACGCTATCCAATTCTGCTCCATTTGTGTTTAGACTTTGGGGTGCTGTCGTTCACTTTCTACTCCAAACAGTCCAAACTAAGATTACAAGAAACAATATATATTACTAAGGCCTAACACCGAAATTCCACAGTGGATTTAATTATGATTAAGGAAGTTTGATTTGTTCTATATCATTCTTGTTTGTTGATACCTCCGTTAATTGTCAAGTTAGGCTAATCCGTACTAAGACTTTCTGATGAGTGAGATTTAAGAACATTCATCTCCCTAAGTTTTCGAGCAAAAAGAACCAGAATATTCATACAAATCTAGAGTCAGTTATTGGTAGAAGGAATTCAACAGACTTTTATTTGCATTTATATAATTTTCGTTGGTACCAAATGTACTTCAACAGATTTAACCAACTTATAACAAAAAGTTCCCAACAATCAGAAAATACATGGAACAAAGCGCATGGAACACAATGACAAGTGGAGTAGAAATTTTAAGGAACACAATAAAGATAAGAGTAGATAATGGACAGAAATCGATTAAAAGAAGCCCTAGAGCACCTCTGCATCAATCACCATGTTGACCCCTTCAGTTATTCGTTCTCTAACTTGAGGAAATCAGTATTAGCTTTTCCTTCTAGCTTCCTGGACATAGTGTATCTAGTATAATCAATATACTTAATGTTTTTGTACTTTCTAGGGTGAGAATCATCAACCATTGTTTCCACTGGTCCAAGCAACGCTTCTTCTTGTGGAAGAACAAAGTTTGCCACTGATTTTCTTGCTTTTTTTTCGTTCGTAACGGCTCTATGATCGATGCTCCTATACAATCCATTGCTCCATGCCTAGAATTATGATAAAATCAACAAATTTTTTTAGATCAATTGTCATGCGCGTGGATAAGAAAATTAATCTAGCAAATGAAGCTACCATGGATGTCGTTAAGAGGAATGTTAGAGCCACCATATAGTAAAAAAATATTTAGTGAGTCTGTCTCACCACGAAACCACGTCATTATGTTAAGCTGGTGTAAAGTCTAACTAATATTTTGAACTTGAAATGATTGGCCGATAAAATTAAACATGTACTAGAACTAAGAGGGGTTTATGGGCTAACTCACGCTCTTACCCGACATGTTAATCTATGGTTGGTATCACCTCACCCTAGTGTAGTGGCGTGAGAATACCATGAAACCTTCCTGATGCGGGAGCAAGGGGCCATGATGCAAATGGTAGAGAAGACCTTAAGGGTGTATACGAGCTGGAAATTGGTGGTTCAAAAGAACCTAGTTGGGGGTAAATATGGAATGATTGAAGCAAAAGGGTTAGAAGACCATTGCACCGAGGTTACAACAAGTAGGTTCAGACCATGGGTATGGTTCGTGGTTATAGGGCACAACTCAAGGGTTTGGAAGGTAGCATGGATCCATCCTAAATTAGTTAAACGCATGTGGCGTGACGGATTGGGCTGGTCCAAAGGGGAGGGGATACAGCAAGGGACACGACTTGGACAGACTTGGAGTAGAAAGCATTCGAATTGGGCTATTTAATTGGAAAGAAGATCCTTGCATGGAAAATAAAGGGCTTTCATGGAACGGTTGGGCAACAAAGAAGAACAGCCGAGTAAGGGAAGCTAAAGAAGGTCGGCTTCTACATTTCCAAAAGGAAGAAGGACACTTAGTTAATGTTTTAAATGTAAATCCTGTTTTTTTTTTTTTTTTTTGGGTTTTTAGTTTTAGTTTCTTTTATTTAATTAGCTTTATTTCTTTCCTAATTAGTTAGGGATTCATTAATAGATTAGGGTTTATTTTGTAGCCTTTATAAGGCATCCTTGTAATCAAAAGAAGACATATTTTGACGTTTAATAAATGAACCAAAAACATGGCTTGTTCTTCTTCAAAAATCGGTTTCTTCTTCTTTAAGGTGAGTGAAGCCTAGAGAGATTGAATCGTTGGGATTATTTACGTTAGGTGAGTAACGCCTAGCCGGTGAACCCGTCTCATATCCTTTTTATTTCAAGTTATTTTCGTTTTTATTCCTTTAAAAAAAGAGTGTTTGGGCTATTTCATGAGTTGTTGAATTTTCGGCCAAAGTACTAGTTTGGGCAGATTGTTTGTGTTGAAGAGGAGCTATTTTCAAGGGAGTTCGGCCAGCTTTGGTTTGTGTCGGGGTAGCTTGTGTTCTACAAGAAACGTGTGGCTGTTTTGTGTTTTACTTAGGATCAAGGTTCTAAAAATCCGTAGGCGGCCGCTAGGCAGCACACTAGCACCTAGAGCATATGGGATTAGTCCGGCGTAATTGGGGCCTAGAATTAAGACATAATTACTTTTTTTTATATATAATTTACATCAAAGATGAAATTCGTTGACTACATTTTTTTTTATGTTTGTCATTTTATGAAGCACTTGTCTATATTTGTAAAATGAACAAAAATATATAAACCTACCACTAATCCCAATTCCCAACAACCCCAAAGCAATAACCAGCAAAGTTTAGAACTAAAAAAAAAAAAATATATTACTCCACCTACCTACTGCCCCTATAACCCACAATCTAACCTATCCTCCCTAATCCTTCCTCATTCTAAATTCTGAGTCCCGAGATAGCCCCCTTTTTCTTCATCTTTTTTTCTTTTTCTTTCTTCTCTCTATCTGGCAGACCGACAACCCTTTTTTCTTCCTTTCTTTTTTTTCCTCTCTCTCTTCGGCAAACAGACTTTCCTCATTTTTTCACCCTCCAATCTCTTTCCTCTTAGATCAACCCTTTAATATATCTCCTCTCTCAGCCCATTGAATATCCACAAAATCAAACCCCTTTTCTTTCTACCTCCCTCCCTTCCTCACGATTACCACTCCCCCTTCCATATCCAGTTCGCCCCCTTCCTTCTTTTCTCACCGCACGTCACAAAATCAAAGCTACAAAAATAAATTAAGGTCGGCGTGGTTTGGTGTAGGCACGGACTTGACCGATTAGGCGGCGACTAAGAAACTCGCAGTTGTGGAGAGGCACCTAGCACCTAGGCGGCGCTAGGCGGGGAGTTTTAGAACACTGCTTAGGAGAATTCGGCCTAAGTAGGAATTCGAGCAAAAGGGTTTTAAACCATTTTTTGGGCAATTTATAGGCTGTTTGAATTGTTGATTTAAGGTTATGTTTCGGGGCTGAATTTGTGAGAGGAACTTACTTAATTTCGGTAAAGTTTGTGAGAGATATTGGCGGGTTTTTGGGCTGTTTTGGTGAAGTTTAATTCGGCTAAGGGCTGTCCAAAACAGGATGGATAGACTGGTTGTTTCAGGGGTTGTCGTCAAGCATCAAGTGGTATCAGAGCAAAGGCCTTCGCGAATTCTATTTTGTGAAGCGATCATGGAGAAGGGATACTGGCTTGGAACCGTGGGTATGGTTCGTGGTTATAGGGCATGACGCAAAGGTTTGGAAGGTAGCATGGATCCATCCTAAATTAGTTAAACGCATGTGGCGTGACGGGTTGGGCTGGTCCAAATGAGAGGGGATACAAGAAAGGATACTGGCTTGGACATGATTAGTAGGAAGCGTTCAAAGAGGGCTGTTTAGTTTGAAAGAAGATCCTTGCATGGAAATTAAAGGGCTTGCATGGCACGGTTGGGCAAGAAAGAAGGGCAGCCGAGTAAGGGAAGCTAAAAAAGGCCGGCTTCTACATTTCCTAAAGGAAGAATGACACACTTAGTTAATGTTTTAAATGTAAATCCTGTTTTGTTTGGGTTTTTAGTTTTAGTTTCTTTTATTTAATTAGTTTTATTTATTTCCAAATTAGTTAGGGACTCATTAATAGATTAGGATTTATCTCGTAGCCCTTATAAGACATCCTTGTAATCAAAATAAAGTAGATTTTGCCGTTTAATAAAAGAACCAAGAACACGACTTGTACTTCTTCAAAAATCGGTTTCTTGTTCTTTAAGGTGAGTGAAGCCTAGAGAGATTTAATTGTCGGGATTCTTTATCTCAAGTTATTTTCGTTTTTATTCCCTAAAAAAAACAGTGTTTGGGTTGTTTCATGAGTTGTTGAATTTTCGGTCAAAGTACTAGTTTGGGCAGATTGTTCGTGTTGAAGAGGAGTTGTTTTAAGGGAGTTCGGCCAGCTTTGGTTGGTGTCGTGGCAGCTTGTGTTCTATAAGAAACGTGTGGCTGTTTTGGGTTTTACTTAGGAGAATTCGGCCTAAGTAGAAATTCGGGCAAGGGGGTTTTAAACCATTGTTTTTAGGCAGTTTATAGGCTGTTTGAATTGTTGATTTAAGGTTAAGTTTCGGGGCGGAATTTGTGAGAGGAACTTACTTAATTTCGTGTAAAGTTTGTGAGAAATATTGGCGGGTTTTTGGGTGTTTTGGGGAAATTTAATTGGACAAATTACAAGCCGGTACATCTTTTAAAACATGTTTTCAAATAAATCTAGCTATTCTTGAGACATATCTTTTAGGTACAATTTTGGGACAAAAGTACGTCAATACCCTTTATGTTTTTCGTCAATGTCAATTCAAACCAACTCCTCTCACACTCACGCCTAATGACTCGAGAGTTTGAGGTTTTGACCTTCACTCACGGCCTCAACGATTCATCTTTTCTCTCTCTTTCTCTCTCTCACACACACGCACACATGGACACCAACAGATCACAACAAACTCATACCAAGACCTTTTCCAAACAAAATTCCTAACTCTCTGACTCCGATCTAATCTCATTCTCGAGAAGGAATGATAACATTTTCGAGATGCAGGGTGTTAATTGTGGAGGGGCCTAAGGCTCTCAGAAAGTGGTAGAAAAGCAGGTCTCCCAGGTGATTGAACTGAGTGATGATGAAGACGAAGAAACAACCAAAGATGTAGGTTGTCAATTTAGAATACTTGAGCCCCATGAAATCCTGGTGTGGTGCTACTTGGATCCTCAGGGACGTACACAAGGTCCCTTCCTAATGACAGTGTTAAAACGATGGCACGATGCTTCTTACTTCCATCCAGGCTTCAAGGTATGGAAGCGAGATCAAAGGCCCTACCAAGCTGCCATATTGAGTGATTTGTTATGCCAAATGTTTCGCACCTCGACAGGTTTACATTCTTCATGGTTATAATGGATCCTGTTTCTGCATTTTTTTTTTGTAATATATTCAATTTATAAGAAAACTGAATTCTTCCTTTCAAGTTTGGTAATTTCCAGATAGTCTTCGTGCTCAACCCACTGAATCTTCGTGTAATTTGTGTGTGATCTGTTGAACTACGTTAACAGTTTTGATGCCTAGCATTGAAATCAGCACTTTTGGATTATTTTTTTTGTCTTGAAAAAATTGTTAACAGTTCTGATGCTTAGCATTGGCATAAATATTTTTGGATTTTTTTTTGTCTTGAAAAAACTATTAACAGTTCTGATGCCTAATATTGTCATCAACATATTTGGATTTTTTTTTTAATTTGGAAAAATTGTTAACAGTTTTGATGCCTAGCATTGACATCAATATTTTTGGATTTTTTTTTTGTCTTGAAAAAACTGTTTACAGTTCTAATGCCTAGCATTAGTATCAGCATTATTGGCTTTGTCTTCATTAATGATATTTGTGTCATTTGGCAACAAATTTGTAGTTATATGAAATGTTCAAAAAAATTAATAGACCTAAATGAAAACATGTTTTTAAAATTATATTCACTTGAAATTTGCTCAATTTAATTCCGCTAAGGGTTGTACAAAACAGACTGGACCGAGACCGGTTGTTTCGAGTCTGGATCCTCTATTCCAAAAATGTATTCCATCTTCTATTCCAATGTCAGATCCACCGTTAATTTGTCAATTAGTAAATTAACAAAATTAATTATTTAAACAAAATCAATTACTGATTGACAAGTTAACGATGGATCTGATATTAAAATAAAATATGGAATACACTTTTTGAATAGAGGATCAAGACTCGGTTGTTTTCCGGGTTGTCGTCACGCATCACTTCCCCACCAAATGAGCATCAAATAAGTTTTAATTCCGCAAAGGGCATCTTGGTGTTTGCGGCAGCAAAATTTGCCCGCCGCACCGTTTTAAATTAGATTCTTCTTTCCTATTTTCACTGGGAGGTTAGGATTTTTAGTTTTTTCAATCTATATTAAAGAAGTTGACTTTTGATTAGTTTTAGTAGCATATTACATTACTGTTCTTGGTGTTTAAATATAACATTGCATGTTCATGCCAAAACATGATAGGTGTTAAGGATGAAATTAGTAAATCTTGTTAGATTTATCCCGTAAGGTGACCCATATGAATTAATGGTAAATAAAGTTTTAACATGTAAAGCGTCCCACTTCGATGGTTAAGTGAGAATAAAAATTATGTTAAAGCTTGGGAGTTTTAAAGTGGTACTCCCTCTTCCTATGCCTTTGAAAATTGTACATAATATATACATAATAATGGACATATATGTATATACATTCCCTTTAGTCAATGATGTTTATCAATAACATCATTCAGTTTAACAGGTGGTGGAAATTAAGGGCATGATCTTATCATGCATGAAGGCTAACCACCAAGTGTTCTCTAGTTGGATCAACATGAAGGATTAGCTTCTTTCTCACAGCCGACTTATTTTGAGTCGGTTTCCTTTCCTTTTAAAAGATGGTAAGTGAGAAAAAGGAAGTGAACTGATTACAGAAAATTTCCAACATCAAGAGAACAAAAGGAAATAAAGGGAAAAAGAAAAGAAAGGTTATCCTCACCATCAAGGAAAAAATTAAAGAAAAGGCAAGGTCAAAAACTCTGCTTTCCTTAATTACTGAAAATTAAAGTTGACATCATGGATCCAGGTTAGTTTCCATTACATGTTTTTGTCCATTAAATCGTGAGGATTATGTGTTCCAAGGTTTTGGGTTTTATTAAAGTATCATGAGTTTCTAGAAAATTATTTATGGTTGAAATTCATGCATGTATAAAAGTTTACATGTGGTATCAGAGCTTAAGGTTGCGAACTCATAATTTCTCCGATTAAGGTGTCAATTATATTTTTACCTGTAAAGTTTGTACAGTAATTGTACTTGTAATGTTGGTTGCTCTTGTATTGTTTAAGAGCGAAATTAAAGTTTTTGTGCAGTAAAGTTTTTGCGCAAAATTAATTGGGTGTTTAACACCGGTTATGTTGAATTTCAAGCTTTACCGAAAATTTGCAGAACAAATTGGATATTATGTTTTTATTTTCCAAATAAAATTTTAATGTTCTGTTAAAGGCTTGAAATATAAAAGTATAATTTATTGTTAAGACATTAATAGCTTGTTAGTCACCAAAGTGGCCTGGCTGAATGGAATGTCTAACACATTAAATTGATTTTATGTCAGTTGTTCATGAGTACAGAGATGCCACTAAAATGATAAGAAAAGTTGATTGAACAATTGAGTTTATAGATTAATTGCTAGAAGGTCGTCCAAAGACGGACCATTGCAACTAGTCTATAACATTAAAGGGACTAATCATTGTACCTTGGTTAAATAGGGTGTATATCCAAAGATAGACACTTATTTGACTATTGTATGTTATATTTGTCCATTAAAGTCTTTGTCGTATGGCATCGATTAAATTGTTTATGTGTTTAAGGCTTACCCAAAGGTGAACTTAAATACATGCTTAAAGTTCATGACAGTTTCTGAATTTATTAAAGTCAACTCAAAGCTCTAATGGTTGAGCATGTATAAATGTTTTGCAGCTTCATTAAGTCTTTTCGCATCTGGAAGTTCAGTTATTAAGTTCAACGGGCTAAACTATGCTGACTGGTCTGAACAAATCCAGTTTACTCTGGGTGTCATGGATCTGGACATGGCTATAGTATCGATGAAAAGCCGCCATTACGAGACCATTTCGAAGATGACAAATCCATTTATGGGGCTTGGGAGCGGTCTAACAGGCTGAGTTTGAACCTTATGAAAATGACTATGGCTGAAAGTATTAAGCCATCGATGCCAAAGACTGAAAATGCTAGAGAGTTCATGCTGAAGGTTAAAGAATATTCCCGATCTTGTAAATCGATAAATCCATGGGTGAATTGACTACAAAGAAATTTGAACTTTAAAGAGTTAAAGGCCATGTTAGTACAGGAGGAAGGGAGATTAAAGAAAATTAAAGATCACTCCATCCACCTCACAGTCTATGATAGTGCTAGCAGCAGCAAGTTCAAACCAGGTAAAAAGGACAAAGGCAAGAAAAGTGATAAGGCCCCAATAAAGGTTTCGAGGGCCAAATCAAGAAAAAAGAAAATTAGGTGTTTCTTCCAACAAAAGAAGGACACGTAAAGGCCGATTGTCCTAAACGAAAGGAATGGTTCGAAAAGAAAGGTACATATTATGTTTTTGTATGTTTTGAATCGAATCTTATAGAAGTTCCTATTAATACCTGGTGGTTAGATTCTGGTGCAACTACTCATGTGTCTCATGTTGTGCAGGGATTCAGTACGATCCAGCCCATAAACGGAAGTGAACAGTATTTGTTTATGGGAAACAGGATGAAGGCAAGAATAGAGGGCATAGGGACTTATAGGTTATTATTGGACACTGGGTGTCATTTAAGCCTGGAAAGATGTCTCTATGTACACGAAAGTGCCGTAAATCTTGTTTGATAGGGAAGGGATATAATAGGTTATCGTTTTGAGATTTGTAAGGCGCGCTTGTTGTACAAAGATACCTGTTTGTGGGTCGAGAAGTTTGTGTGACTCACTTTATCGTTAAATCTCAACAACGATTTTTGTATGAATCTTTGTTTCATGTTGAAAGTAATGTAGGCATTAAACGTAGTACACCAAATGAAAGTTCAGCTTACTTGTGGCATCAAAGATTGGGTCACGTTTCCAAAGAAAGGTTATTGAGGTTGATGAAAAGTGAAATTCTTCCTCAATTGGATTTTAGTGATCTGAACGATTATGTGTGGACTGTATTAAAGGAAAAATGATTAAAACCACAAGAAAGAAATCAGCCACAAGAAGCACTTTCCGCTCTTAGGGGCTCGATACACACACCGATATTTGTGGTCCTTTGACGCTCCAAGTTGGAGCAAATGGCGAACGGTATTTCATTACCTTTATTGATGACTACTCACGTTATGGTTATGTTTATCTACTGCATGAAAAGTCTCATTCAGTGAACATCCTCGAGGTGTTCATAAATGAAGTGGAAAGGCAGTTAGATAAGAAAGTGAAAATAGTGAGATCAGATAGAGGTGGTGAATATTACGGAAAATTTACCGAAAAGGGACAATGTCCTGGAGTCCATTTGCAAAGTTCCTTGAAAGTCGTGGCATTTGTGCAACGATACGATGCCCTGACTCCTGAATGGTGTTGCCGAGAGACGAAATCGCATTATGGATATGGTTGAGTATGTTAAATGATTGTCACAATGTGGATGCATGCATTAAAGACCGCTGCAGATCTCCTCAATAGGGGTTTCTAGTAAAGCTGTCCCTAAAACACCTTATGAGTTATGGACAGGTAGGAAACCCGCTTTGAGGCATCTTCATGTTTGGGGTTGCTCAAATGAAGTAAGAGTATATAATCCACATGAAAAGAAACTTGATGCTAGGACATGACAAGGATATTTTATTGGTTATCCCGAAAAGTCTAAGGGGTATAGGTTCTATTGTCCTAATCATAGTACGAGAATTGTTGAGTCAGAAATGCTCGTTCATAGAAAATGACTCAATCCGTGGGAGTGGGAAACCACGTGAAATTGACATTCTCAGAAATTCGGGTAGAAATGTCATTACCCGATATTCCTTGATCAAGTTGTTGTTCCAATCGTTGTATCACAGCCAAACAACATACCGTAACAACATGTTAATGTTCAAACCCACAAAATGAGAATATTAGATGAACTGGCCACAAATAGAACACGAACAAGATATTAATGAACCACAACAGAAGTAGCTTTAAGACGATGGGCGTAAAAGATCAGCTATTCCTGATGACTATGTGGTGTATAATCTTGAGCATGAATGTGACTTGAGCATTAATAAAGATCCATTCTCATTTAGTCAAGCGGTGAATAGTAACAATTCTGAAAAGTGGATCAATGCCATGAAAGAAGAAATTAAGTCGATGTATGACAATGAGGTTTGGGACTTAGTAGAGTTACCTGAAGGTTCTAAAAGAGTCGGTTGTAAATGGGTCTTCAAGACCAAACATGACATAACATCGAAAGGTATAAGGCCGCACTTGTTGCTAAGGGTTATACACAGAAGGATGGCATTGACTATAAAGAGACCTTCTCCCCAGTATCTAAGAAGGACTCTTTGAGAATTGTTTTGGCCTTGGTTGCTCATTATGATTTAGAGCTTTACCAATTGGATGTTAAAACCGCTTTTCTAAATGGTGAGTTGGAAGAGGAAGTTTATATGGACCAACCAGGATTTGTGACCACAGTGAAAGAAAAATTTAGTGTGTAAATTAAAGAAGTCAATATATGGACCGAAACAGCCTCCCGTCAATGGTATCGAAATTCAATAATACCATTACATCCTTATGGCTTCACGGAGAACACCGTTGATCGGTATCTACATGAAGGTTAGTGGGAGCAAGTTCATACTATTGGTCTTGTATGTCGATGACATATTGCTTGCTGCAAATGATATTGGAATGTTACATAATGTAAAGGAATTTCTCTCTAAGAACTTTGAAATGAAAGATTTAGGTGAGGCATCCTATGTGATAGGAATAGAAATATTCCGTGACAGGTCACATGGATTGTTAGGATTGTCTCAGAAGGCCTATATTGATAAAGTTCTAGAGAGATTCAAAATGGAAAATTGTTCGGCTGGGATAGTTCCAATACAGAAAGGGGACAAGTTCAGTCTAATGCAATGTCCCAGAAATGATTTGGAACGGAAAGAAATGAACTCTATTCCATACGCCCAGTGGTTGGGAGCTTAATGTATACTCTGAACTTGTACCTGATATCGCCTGTTGGAATGCCGGGTCGATATCAAAGTAATCCGGGATAGACCACTGGCGCAAAGAAAGTTCTTCGGTACTTACAAGGCACCAAAGATCACATGCTCACTTACGGAGGTGCTGATCACCTCAATGTAATCGGTATGGAGATTCGATTATCTGAGGATGTGTTGACTCCAAAAAGTCAACATTTGGTTATTTGTTCCTTCTAAAGAAGGAGCAAATCTCATGGAGGAGTGGAAGCGATGGCCATTGCTACGTCCCAATTGGTGGAAGCTGAATTTGTGGCATGCTTTGAGGCCACGGTTCATGGATTGTGGTTGCGAATTTTATCTCGGGGCTTGGAATTGTCGGCAAGATAGCTAAGCCGCCGAGAATTTATTGTGATAACTCATGCTGTTTTCTTCTCTAAACGACAAGTACTCTAAAGGTGCTAAACATATGGAATTAAAGTACTTGGTTGTTAAAGAAGAAGTGCGAAACAAGAGTGTCTATAGAACATATTAGCACCGACATGATGATAGCGGATCCAAAGGATTACGCCTTCAAGACATTTCATGCCATGTCGATAGGATGGGTATCATGGAAAAGTCCTTGTTAACATAATGGGCATGTATGTGTATAT
>CM028380.1:94047691-94086988 GCA_013146195.2 Codonopsis lanceolata
CAAAACAACCACACGTTGATCCCGTTTCGTTGCTACAACAATTGTGATTTTCGAACAATTTAGATCACAGTGATAATTTAGTCTTGAAGATTTTGACAGGTTGTAAATAGTGATTAGTGGAGAATTACTTGATTGTGAAGAAACCCGTTTGATGGAGGGAGGGTATTATTGGAACAATTTTATGAAAAGAACCGGCCAGCAATTTTCTTGAAAAGTTTTTGTATTGATCAAGACTCTTAAAGGATATAAATAATTTTCTTGAATACTGCAAAGAGATAAAGCTAATTACAGTTTCAACCTAGTCAATTAGGAAGAATTAGATACATTTATCTACAACTTAATATTTTTAATATAATTTTTTCTTCTATTCTGTGATGTAATGAGAGAATGAGAAATGGTGAAGATTAGTTGAATGCGTTTTATAAAAATATGAAGCGTAACTTTGTGATATGTCAGGTAGATGAATATGATGATGGACATATTGGTATCAACGGGATTTCTGTAAATTTTTGATATTATTAAAGTGGAAATAACATTGCGGATTGCCCTCTGTGAAATTGAACAGACAATATGATTGTACAATATTTTGAGCACATTGTTATACATTTTAACCATACATGCGTAACAAGCCTACTAATAGAAGCCATGAATTACTTATCAGCACTAAAAGCCTGTTGAGTTACAATTCATATTAGGTGACTCATGCAAATTAATTGTTCATGTTCCCCTCTAACAATTAATTTGTAAGTTGTAACTATAAATTCAGGTGAAAACGTGAAAACGTAAGTAATAATAGCCCAGAAGAGTGCAGGTAGCTGGTATTTTGTTTGTTGAGTGATAAAAAAATGGCAGGCTCCAAGTGTAGTTTGTATGGGAGGAGCAGAGGGTCGTTGGAGTTAGTACTATTGATTGTGCTAGTGGTGCAAAGCCAAGTGGGTAAGACTAAAGGCCAAGGTTGCACGGCGGAGTTGAATAACCTGAACGTGTGTGCACCATTTGTGGTACCGGGGACTAACCCTAGTACCGAGTGCTGTGCTGCACTCCAGTCCGTGGAAAGCGGCTGTCTTTGCAACACTCTGCGTGTCGTTGCTCGCCTTCCTTCCCAGTGCAACCTTGCTGCAATTACTTGTGGTATCTCTCTAGTCTCTATCTATCTCATATTCAGTATTTGGGAAAAGTGAGTTAATTTAGTACTCAATCATCCAAAGTTACTAATTACTGGAGTAATTAATACATGCAGGTGGAAATTGATGAAGGCAAGAGCGAGGTAGCAACGGATCCCAAATAAGTGTCAGAGTTGTCGCATTTTAGTTATTGTTTTTGGGTTTTTCTCTCTAGATATTACTTATTAGATAGATGGATTATGGATATGTATTCTAATCCGCTGCACTATGTGCTAGTGTAGGTTAAGGGATGGATCGGAGTTTTTAGTGTTTAGTGTTTAGTAATATATTGATGGAATAAAGAAATTATGTTTGTTTCCCAACCTTGTGTAATTATATACTTCATCCATTCTCGACGGAAATCCATTATTATTTTAAAATATTTTATTTAAAAATCTGCTTTGAAAAAAATATTTAACTTCTATACAATATTTTCAAAAAGTCAAAGAAACTAATGTGACTCGATGAATTCATATAAAAATACAGTGATATTTAATACAACACCTATAAAATACTTAATACAACACTTTTAAAAATTATTTGACCAAAATACTCTTTACCTAATTTAATTTTTTTGTTTTTTTGTTAAATTTAAATTACCTTATTTTATATTTAAAAACTACAATAATTTAAACACAATTTATTAATTAAATTGATTAATGAATAATATTTGAATTGGGTTTAAATTAAAACAAAAAAAATTAAAAAAATGGGCTGTTAGGGACTGGTTGGGAATCAGTCCAAATGGGGTGGGCTGCTTCAGGACTGGGTTAATGGAAGTCCAAATGGGGTGGGTTGCTTTGGGACTGGGTTGGTGGCAGTCCAAATGGGGGTGGGCTACTTTGGGACTGGATTGGTGGCAGTCCTAACAGCCCATTTTTATTTATTTATTTTTTGTTTTAATTTAAACCAAATTCAAATATTATTCATTAATCAATTTAATTAATAAATTGTGTTTAAATTATTGTAGTTTTTTAATTGTAAAATTTGTTAAATTAAATTTAACAAAAAAATAAAAAATTTAAATTAGGTAAAGGGTATTTTGGTCAAATACTTTTCAAAAGTGTTGTATTAAGCATTTTATAGGTGTTGTATTAAGTATACCCCTAAAAATAAATCATAAATAAATATGTAGAAAGATGTACTGCTAGTATTATTAATCCCATTCTCGCGTGCATACCAAAAAATGTTAACATAGCTGATAGCTCCCAGGACCTGGTGAGTCAGTGAGTGGTGAGTAGAGATGTTAATCGGTCTAGCCCTAACGATTTCGGTTCAACCCTAACTGTTCCGGTCCAAAATATGTCCGGTTTAGTCGGTTTTCACTGTTGTCCGGTCAAAACCCTGTCGGTTTCGGTTCAAACCTGCAGTTTCCAGCCAATGATTAAATTTGTACGTTTTTTTCCCAATTTCGAGGCTTGTACGCTTATTTTAGCGTATTATCTGGCGTAGCCCAATATTATACTAACTATATTAAAAGCGTTATCGGTCCAACCCTAACGGTTTTGGGTATTATACACATCTCGTATATTACTAACTATACTAAACCGTATGCAAGTCTTAATGGCTTTGGTTCAACCCTAACGGTTTTTGATGCAGCCCTAACGGTTTCGGTTCCTAATCGTTTGCGTTTTAAACGGTCCGCTTTAAACGGTCTGCTAAAATTGCAAACCTAACCCTGAAAAAACCTGGTTTAATAGGTTCAGACCTATGGTTCTCGGCCCTATTAACATCTCTAGTGGTGAGTGGCGATAATTAATTTCTTATTGAATGTGATTTGTATCAACATATATAGTATATTATATATTATATATACTACTTTCCTCTCTATATCTCCAATTTTAAATGCTATTCAAACCGATAGTTGATTCAATTGCCTCTATATCGGTAATATTTTATTATAGGCATTTCTAGTCCACTAGTATTGCCTCATTCACTCATGCAAATATTTTTATTTTTATATATATTTAATCTATTTTTATTTTTATTTTTTTATTTGTGGTTAATATTATTAGAGTAATGTAAGTGAGGCTAGTTATTTTTTTAGATTCTGAAGAATTATTGTTAGGATTTTTTGGAGGCCCATTGTTTAATTTTGGGCAGCCTCCTAATTCTTTGAGAGCCCATTGAACAGCTCAGCCCAATCTCTTGTGGGGCAGCTTTTTTATGTTAAAACAGAAGCATCCTTATTCTCGGCGTCTAGAGATGGCTGGTTTCAGCCCAACGGTTTTGGCCAAACTCGATTTGGTCCGAATAGGTCGGGTTTAGCTCGGAAACTTTTGGCTTTTCGATCCAACCTTGTTCGGTCTAGCCATGTCGGTTTCGGTTCAAGCATCAAGGTTTCCGGCCAAATTATGATTACATTTATGCGTTTTTCCCAATTCGAGACTTGTACGCTTATTTTAGCGTATTATCGTGTCCGTATATTATACTAACTATATTAAAGCACTGTCGGTCCAACCACAACGGTTTTGGGTATTATACCCATCCTAGTATATTACTAATTATACGAAACCGTATGCAAGTAAACTAGGTTCAACCTAACGGTTTTCGATTTTTGGCCCGGCGGTTTTCCCTAATCGGCCGCGGCTTAAACGCTTTTAAACTTTTAAAATTGCAAACCTAAACAAACCCCTGGAAAACTTCGGTTTAATAGGTTCGGACACTGCGGTTCTAGGCCCTATTAACATCTCTAGTGACGTCTCTCTCTTGCCCTCCCTTTGTGTATGTGTTAGGAGTGTAAATCGGAACCACTGAACCACGAAACCGAATCGAATCAAACAAAATCAGTCGGTTTGGTTCGGTTTTTGGTCAGCAGTTCGGTTTCGGTTTTAAGTTGAAACCCACGCTTTCGGTTCTATTTTTTGGTATCAAACCAAACCAAACCGAATCGAACCAAACCATCATATATATTTTTATTTATTAATTATATAATATATATTATATTACATTTATTTATTTTGGAACATTTGATGTATTCATAATATATATATATATAGACGGATACTAAATCCAAAAAAATCTTGATTGGTAGAAAGCTATTATTTCTTCCATTGTTTGTGTTTATTTTAGAATTTGTATTGTTTTATTTATGATAATTTTTGTTAGTAGGTTATTTCCTAATTTTGATGTTAATTACAAATTAAAATCTTGTTTTTATTGTTATTTTTAATGTTGATTAATTTCATTAAAATAATTCATATAAACCAAAACCATGAAAGTGGTTGGTTCAAATGCTCTCGATTCATTTCGGTTTAAATTTTTGGAGCACTAAGGCGGTTCGATTTATAATTTTAAGCATGCTAAAATAAAAAACAAAACCACTTACACCCCTTTTATCATCTTTTATCATGTGCTGTCCCTCCAGCCATCATATTTATATCCGTGGTCCCTTCGTCTTTTGTTGTAGGGTGATAGGATAGAGAGAGAATACAGAGAGCAGAGGTGAAATCTTGTAGAGATTTCATCTGCAACCTTTTCCTAACCCCCCCCCCTGCCTCTCTCCTTCAGTCCTGAATCCAGGTTGGATATTCCCTCTGTCACCTTATCCGGTAGTGTGTTTATGAGTGAGAGAGATACCTTGATTCAGCCATTCTTTGTGAGGGCTTGTGAGATCTGAGAGGGTTTAGTTGGGTGAGTTTTTCAGTGGTTGAGTGTTCTGTCTACTTCGGTCGTCTTCTTCGTTTTAGTTGTCGGAGGTTGTCGATTGAATCTTTTCTCTTTGTGGCTCTAACCTTGTGAGTGAGAGTTGTTGGTTCCGTGGACTCGTTGGTGGATATGACCGGTGAAAGGGCTACTGAGCCGAAGAGAGTTTAGCCAAGGTCTTCGTGACCGATTACGGCGCGTCGTGTCTGGACACACAGCGACTCCGAGCTCTCGTTCGTTGCTTCATATTTTCTGTTGGCATTTCTGTTTCACTAACATTTCTGTTTTTTGCTGCCATCTGTTCTATTTTACACTCACAGATTCTTATATACTCTGTTATGTTCTAACCCGTTTGTGAGTGTAGGGATTTCTTGTGTTCTAGATTATATAGGGTGGAATCGGGACGGACGTCCGTCCCGATCCTCATCGATCCCGTCCCGATAGATTTTAGGATTTCTTAAGCCCCGATAAAGTTACGATAAGTGTCGGATCGAGGCGAAAACGACGAATCGGGATCCCGACAGTTCGGGATAAAAAAAATCTCGTAATCCCGATTATAATATTTATGAACAATATTTTCTGATACTAAAATATTTTTAAAATGTCTTTATCATAATTAAGATTTCAAACTGTATATTTACAAAGTATGTTTGAATATTTACTTAATGGTGAATATTGCTGAATATGTCATTACGAACAAAATGCACCCCTCACTCGTATGAGTGAGCTAACTAAGATCTTGAGAAAAGTGATAACAAAAAAAAAAAAAAAAACCACAATATTAATTATGAAAATAAATTTAATAAACATCATTAAGTAATTTTAGCAAACAAAAAATAAACATTGTCTAACATTCACAATATTTATAAAATAAAATAAATAAAATATAAAATATATAAAAATAAAAAATAAAAAAATTAGTACGGACGGATTCGGGGATCAGGAATCGACAGGCCGATTAAATCCGGAGACAGTCGGGAATCCGATGGGATTGATTATTATCGAATACCATCCCGAAATATGCGGAGCGGGGAAAAATCCCGACAAAATCGGGATCGGGATTTGTCGGGATCGGGAAATGTTGGGACGGGATAGGGTCGGGCGTCGGAACGGGTCGGGAAAAACGGGATTTTTGCTAGCCCTAAGATTATATATTTGCTTTGACCCCAGTCCTATAAACTGTTACCCCCACCCTATGAAGTTAATTTTGAAATCATCTATGAAGTTAAGAGAAAGAGAAAGAGATTCACCATAGTTGTTAGAATTTGCAGAAAAACCAAAGAGGCGGGGAGAGAGATTTAGAAAGAGAAATGCGAAAAGGGTTTTATTATTGTTTTACACTGACCTTGACTCTGTGATCTAGGGTTCATATTTGGAGTGAAACCACAATACGTGTCGGTTTTACGAGGGAGTTCACTCTCGTCTCGAATCTGATCTGCAGATAGCCCCAAAGCTTTTCCGTTTCTGGCCAATCGTCGGCCCTCATCCGCCACCTCCCTCTATCTCTCATTGAAAGAACGTGATAGCACGGATTCTCAAGAGAGATCAATGTGATTACCAATGTAGGCTGTGATTGTAGCTTCTGTGGGAATCACAATGAAACAAATAATAGCCGGCGGAAGATTGATTTTATCACAGCACAAAACATAAAGATTGAACTCAAGTTTTTACCAAAAACAATCTACAAGTTTAATACTTGTAGACCAAGCCTTAAGGTCACACAAATTTCACTAAAAATAATAATGTTTTACACGAAAAATCTTAGTGAAATCACTAGCAAAAATTCTCACAAGACAATGAATCTTGGAGAACAAATAACCCACATAAAACAGTTAAATAAAACGTGGGAAGAAAACAAAGTCAGCCTCCTTAAACAACAACGAGGAAGCACAAAAGCAGTTTTTCGGAGCGATGTTCTGTCAATGTTGCAACATTGCGACCTTGACAGTGTATGAATGATTTTCTATCACAGGCGGTTACGTATTTTATGCCTTCGCTCTCAGATGTCTTGCCTTGATTCTTTCTCTCAAGCTCATGACAAAGACCCGTTTCCTTGCCCAGAATATATAGACAACAAACCCTACATCACACGGCAAAAGAGACAATATTCTACAAGGAAAATGATTAGCTATTCAATGGTAAAATCAACAACTTTCCAAACTTGTAAGATTTTCTTACCAATCATGATGAAAGTCAAGAGACTTGGTTTGACTAGGATTTTTGCCAAGATTTAGTTACCAAAAATAATGTAGCCGAAATCTAAAGAGAGATTTTGCTACCAACAATAACTAAACTAAATCTAAAACAATATACTAAGTCCTAAATTAACACAAACAAATCTAAAATCCTATTTTGACCAAGAAAGGTGAAAACAATTAAAAATAGGACTTGCCTATTTTACCCTTACAATCACCCCTTTGTTGATCATTTCGGTCAAATCCAAACCAATGTTTCCAAGACCAAATCATATGATTTCTGCAGAGTTAGAGATGATAAACCAAATAATCACCCCTAAACATGAATACTAAACACACATAAAGACATGATTAACCAAGCATAACCAACCATGAAGCATTGTAAGTGTTTAGAAGTTACATACCAAGGATCAAGAAAACAATGTAAATGTTCAGAAATACCAACAGCCCAAATTTCAAATACATAAGTTGGCAATCACAAAGATTTGAGAACCACATATTTAAGAACCACAAATTGCAAAGATTCAATTTTGCTAAGCCGACACGGATCGACCATTTGCGACATCAGTCGCAACGAGCCGGGAGCGAGAGACATCGGAACACTTACACTATCACCCCCTATTTGACCGAATGGAGTGCTAACCAAAGGTGAATCTTGAGCGACTAAAGATGTGAGAAGAGAAGAAGTGCAGTAGCGAATTACCAAGCGAGATGGACCATGGCCGGTGTTCGGAAACAAGCAGATGGCATGTGGGATGTGCTGAGGTGGCCGATGTAGTAACATTAGATGGAACATTGTGCGAAGAAGATGCACGGTTGGTAGTGAAGAACCGAGGAGCAAGTGGCGAGTGCGTAGGGATGAATAAGGGGCAGATTTACAACCTATCTCCCCAACAATTTTGCGAGAAATGTGAAGAGGTTCAAGAAGGGAGACGACCTAGTAGAAGGGAGAGGAGAATATCACGAGAAACTAAGATTTTATATATCAAGGATGGGAAAATTAAGGACCTCTTATCTCCTTCAGTTTCAGCCAATGAGGAGATTTTTCGAAAAACAAAATATCCAAAATCAAAAGGTGCATTGGTTCCAATCAGGTAGAGCACCTTAGCATGTTCCTCAGTAAGTGTGTTGGAATTGGTAGTGGGTGACCAGTTTGCACGGCATACTTTGTGAAGGAAAGCATAAAGAGAGGATAGTTGGGAGGTGCTAAGAGATGTGCCTTTAGCGAGGCCATTTGGACAAAATCACAGTCGGCTCAAAAACAGAAGTTCAAATCAATGTCCATTTCAAAAGGACGGATCGGTGTGTTTAGTATAGTGTTGATGACGAGAAGATGAGGCATTATACCATTTGCCTCTAATAAACACTTTTTTCAAAATGAGCATCGAAGGTAAGCGGATGTGTTTTCAATGTTTGCATAGATCTCATATATCAATTCGAAAATAAGGTGTAGCGAGAAATAATTGTCCCTAATAAACCTCTATCGAGAGAAAAAAGAGGTAAGATTCTGGGCATTCAATTCAGTGGACAAGATATTTCTTTCATCTACGATTTTCCTAGAAGTGTTATGTCAAACAGAAGCAGATTTAGAAACAAATTTGAGTGAGAAAGGAGTACCCATCGAAGAATAAGAAGCCTTAGAGCGTTTGGATGTTGTTGCATTTGTTGCTACATTGGCACCAGATAGCCGACTTCGGGTGAATCGAACTGGGACTTCTTCAGTTTCCTCACTATCTTCAGGCGTCAACTCTTTAGCTTCAACATTCTTATATTTGTCATCAAGTTCGATGAAGCTGGGTTGTTGGGGCAATTCAGCAGCCGGAGAAGGTGGAGTTGGAGTGACATTCTTCAATTGTACCAGATAGTCAGCCATAGTATTATCGTCGTCCGAGAATTTCATGTCAGCATTGGACTCAAAAGGAGAGATAGCCTCAACATCAGATGAATCTTTATCTTGGGTGGAGGAATCTGTGGGAAAAACTACGCGAGGAGACGAGATAGGGTAATCATCATCCTTGGATGCTTCTGAAACTGGATCAATTTTGACTGTCGAAGAGGATGGTTGTTCTTGAACAACAGGGGTCGTACCAGTCGTCGGGATAAAATCCTCATCTTCTGGGTCACTCTCAATAATCACCGATTCTTCAAAAATTCCCTTCACAACTTTGTGTTTCTTAGCAGCTTGAACATCAGCTGCACTTGGATTGTCATAGTTAGACGGAATTCCACGAAGCCTCTTGGATTTTTGCGTGCTAGGGTTACCAATTTGAGGTAACCCAGACAGATCTCCCGGATTATCCACGTCGATAGCATTGCCCTTTTCACCAGGAAGGATTATCGTTAGAGGTTCTGGGAGAGATTGAGCTAATCTGACAATAGCCAAATTGGGGTTTTCGGGTGAGAAAGAGGCTGGATGTAGCTTCATCGAAAGCTACATCGGCAGTGAATCGGACTTTGGAGATTCAGGAATAGACGAAGAAGAGGCCATTTGAAGATTTTTTGTTGGAGGAACAAGGAAGATGACGAGATGAACTGGATTTGGATGAAAATGGGTTTTTCTCGAGCTTATGATCGCCGGAAATGAAGAAGATGGCTTCTGTGATAAGTGATCTGTTTCCCTGCAAGGTTATCACTAATACTCCACTAAACACAATTAGCCGTTAAGTCATTAAGATGAGAGAATGTGAGGAGACCTTAACAAGAAATCAAATTTCAAAATTTGGATAAAAATCAAATGTTAACCTCCAATAGAAAAATGATGAAAATCTATTGTTATGGCCATGAGAAATTTGTGGAGAATTTAATGAGATAAACTAACTACTAATTTCTGATTTTTGAAAATATTGAATTTGTACAAAATTGATCAAATATTTTGAGAATGCACAATACACAATTAACCAAAATTGTAATCACACAAATCTACCAAACATAGTCACTATAGCCTAGTTTGGATCCTCATGATGAGCACAATAGATTAGACAACCACATAAAATATTAACTTGGTGAACAATGAAGCAGAAGTTGCACTGATTAGTTGATGAAAAATAGAAACTTAAGGGGTTGATATAATCAACAACAATATGTCCTAGAAGATATGCCTAAAATGTGCAAAAAAAAAACAAAAGAAAGAATGCAAACACACACATGTGATATGTCTAGATCATCTGAATGTAGTTCCCAATGTAGCTGCATTGGAAAACACATTCGCCAAAATTGTGATTTTATGTCCAAATTCTCATCTTTTCTTCACCAAATAAACACAAATACTCCCATAAACACAATAGGTACTTTATTTCCCTATGAGAATAGCTTTACTTTATTTCAAACAAATTCAACATAAACCACTAGGAACCTTTCACACTATTTATCAAGGGTAGCAACTTAACTTATTGATCAACCCATGAAATCCGAGGATTCACAGTTCCAAAAGATAGATGCCACAACCTTGTCCATAGGTAGCTCTTTTCCGTTAGGTAGCTTTCACACTTTGTCAATTAAAGGGAGTCAATTTAGTCAAGATCAACCCATGAAAGCCTAAGCTCCATAGTACATTGACAAATTGCAGCATCCCAAAAATTTCAAAAGGTAGCTCTTTCCTTTGTGGTTTAAAAATTTTCAAGTTCAATACAACTTTTTCGGGAGATGGTGAGGAGAATTTGAACAAGAAAATCACAGTACATATTGAATGCATAACCAAAACATCAAACAAAGGTACTAAAGCATACAAAGTGAAACTAGTGTGCCCCCCTAAAAACAATGCAAGATGCCTAAAAATTTTTTATTTTATACTAACAAGTGAGGGATTACATGGCACACATACCGAGAGATTTCCTAAGATTTATGAATCTCTCAAAATCTAGACTCTTTGTGAAAATATCAGCCAATTGGTTTTATGTTCCCACATGTTCAATGCAGACAATGCCTTGTTCAACCAAGTCTCTAATGAAATGGTGTCTTATGTCTATGTGCTTAGTTCTAGAGTGTTGAACAGGATTTTTAGCTATGCTTATAGCACTTGTGTTGTCACAATACATGGTTAATATATTACTGTGTAAGCCATAATCATTGATCATTTGTTTCATCCACAAAAGTTGTGTACATCCACTACCAGCAGCTATATACTCAGATTCAGCTGTTGATAGGGCTACACAATTTTGTTTCTTACTAAACCATGAAATCAGATTATTTCCCAGATAAAAACATCCACCAGATGTGCTTCTCATGTCATCTACACTGCCAGCCCAGTCAGCATCACTAAACCCAACAAGATTGGTGTTAGTGTGTTTAGTATACCACAAACCCATGCCATAAGTCTCACCAACATATCGAATTATTCTTTTTACTGCTTTCAAGTGAGAGACTTTGGGGTTTGCTTGATACCTAGCACACAAACACACACTGTACATAATATCTGGACGGGTGGCAGTTAAGTACAACAGACTTCCAATCATACTTCTATATAAGGTAGGGTCAACACTTTCAGATTTTTCATCTTTATTGAGTTTATTGGATGTACCCATAGGGGTTTTCTTATGTTTTCCATTCTCAAGATTGAATTTCTTCACCAAGTTAAGAGCATACTTGGCTTGAGATATGAACATCCCTTCATGTGATTGTTTAATCTGAATTCCTAAAAAATAGGTCAACTCCCCAACCATACTCATCTCAAATGTGGAAGTCATGCAGTTAACAAACTCTTTTTCCAGGGACTTGGAGGTGGATCCAAACACAATGTCATCAACATAGATTTGAGCTATCAAAATGTGTTTGTCTTGATTTTGAATAAAAAGTGTTTTATCCACCTCTCCCCTTCTAAACCCACTTTTTAAAAGGTGGTCTGTAAGCCTCCCATACCAAGCTCTAGGAGCTTGTTTGAGACCATACAAGGCATTTTTCAGTTTAGACACATGACTGGGTTTATGGGGGTCCTCAAAGCCTTTTGGTTGTTCAACGAAAACTTCTTCCTCAAGAATGCCATTTAAGAAGGCACTCTTCACATCCATTTGTTGAAGAGTTATGTCAAGAAAACAAGCAATGGCAAGAAGTAGACGAATGGACTCAATACGGGCTACAGGAGCAAAGGTTTCATCAAAATCCACCCCTCTAACTTTGTGTATACCCTTGAGCCACAAGTCTAGCTTTATTTCTTATTATTTCTCCCACTTCATTAGTTTTGTTTTTGAAAATCCATTTAGTTCCAATAACATTTATTGAAGTGGGTCTAGAACAAGATACCAAACATCATTTTTTGTGAATTGATCTAGTTCCTCTTGCATGGCATTTATCGACTTTCATCCTTAAGAGCCTCTTGCACATTTTTAGGTTCAATAGTGGAAACAAAACAAGAAGCATGAATTTCATCAAATTCAAGTATGGACATGCATGCGAGTTTCTTGTAATCCACTTTACCTTTCCTTCTTGTTGACACACCATCTTGTACATTACCTATGATTTGAGAAAATGGATGGATTTTCTGGATCTTGCTTGGAATATCAATTTCTGTTCGGTCAACGGGTGAATGAACACCTTCTGATTTGAATATGTTCGTGCGGTTTCACCCTACGCTGGTTTTACGTCCAATGTGACTTCGATGTAGCTGCATTCGGAATCACATTGGGTGATATCTGAATCTCATCATACATGCGCTATGCCTGCTGAACACTGCTTGATCACTCTTTGGATTCTTGGATTCATTGCATTTGTTTACGGATCAAAATCTCCAAAATCAAGGATCACTGAAACATCTTCTTCAACGGTTTGTGGCCAAGATCGGTTAGATCATCAAAAACAATGTTCATGGATTCCATAATAGTCTTAGTCTGTAGATTAAAAACTCCGTAAGCCCGACTATTTGTAGAATAACCCATGAAAACACACTTATCACTCTTGGAATCAAACTTGGAAAGTTGGTCTCTATCATTGAGAAGGTAGCAAACACAACCAAAACCATGAAAGTATTTTAGGGTTGGTTTCTTTCCAAGAAAAATTTCATATGGAGTCATTGTGCTATCTGGTCTTAAGAAAACCCTATTTCCAATGTGACAAGCAGTATTTAAGGCTTCAGCCCAAAATCTTTTAGCCAAATTTTTTGAGGTTAACATCACCTAGCCATCTCTTGTAATGTCCTATTCTTTCTTTCCGCCACTCCATTTTGTTGTGGAGTTTGGGGCAGAAAATTCATGTGAGATACCATTGGAGGCACAATAATTAGAAAAGGATGAGTTTTCATATTCCGTGCCATGATCTGATCTAATTCTAATAAGTTTTAGATCATATAAGTTCATCACATGGGTGTACCAAATTTTGAATGCCTCAAAAGTTTCAGACTTCTCTCTTAAGAATATCACCCAAGTTTATCTAGAGAAGTCATCCACACATACAAAGGTGTATTTTTTTCTACCTAACAATGGGACCCATGAGGTCAGTGTGGATCATCTCTAGACACCTAGATGTGGAGCATTGTGTTATGGGAAGATGAGAAGCCTTGGTTTGTTTACCTTTTTGGCAGGGGCCACATACCTTTGAATAATTCTTTTCCAAATTTGGTAATCCTTTAATAGCATCATGCTTCACAAGCTCATGGAGCTTACAAAAACTCATGAGTCCAAGTTTCTGATGCCAAAGATCTGTAACATCAAGACTAGCTTTTTGGCATGATTGGCTATTATTGAACATGTAACAATTATCAGATGACCTTGTACCTGTCAGAAGACATTTGTTAGTTTGATCAAAAACTCCACAAGAATTTTTGTCAAACCTTACCTGAAGGTCATCATCACACAACTGACTTATACTGATCAAATTTGTTTTAAGTCCTTCCACATGGTAAACATTCGTGAGACTTGGAAGGCCTTCAACATTCAATGTTCCTTTGCCAATTATTTTCCCTTTGGCACCACCACCATAGGTAACTGACCCACCATTGATACTCACATATTCTTTCAAATTTTCAACCGAACCTGTCATGTGTCTAGAACACCCACTGTCAAAGTACCATGATCTAGCAATATGAGATTTTAATGAAATGAAAGTAACATTGCACATCTCATCATCAATCATTGTAGCACCAGGACATATATCAAATGGCTCACAATATTTGGCTTTACACTTGTCATTGCAAGTTTTGGGAACCCACATTTGTTTAACAATTTTAGGTTGGTGGTTTTGAAAAGCGATTTTTCGATGAGCCTTCGGATGAGACTTCCGATGTGATTTGCCAATGTTCTTGCATTGGTCGCGCATTGGCTTCATACGATTCTGCATCAGGTTTTTCCCAAACGATTCTGCCTTATTTCATCCTCATCATAGCCTTTTCGAAAACAAAAGGTTTTTCCAAAAGGGTTGTAGAGGTATGAGAAACAAAATTTTTCTTTCTTATTCTCGGTTTTTCAAAGAAGGCGCTTGAAAATTTTGATCAGTCTGCTTACTTCTAGACGTACCTTCTCCTTCTCTTACAAATACCTTAGGAACAAAACCAATACCTGCCCTGGATGTGCTGCCTGAATTCAACATTTCATCCACCTTATGTTGGCTTGAATTCCACTTCCATGGTTTCTTTTGCAATGAGGTTTCTTTTGCTCCTTCAACCTCAATCTCAACATCCTTTTTGCAAACTTTTTATTATGCACTCTTTTTGATCCTCATTTGCCCTTTTTAATAGCTCATTTGCTTTACCAAGTAGTGTAACTTGGTGAGCTCATTTCTCCCAATCCTTGTACAGCTCCTTGTACCCTTCCAGCAAGTCTGACTCAGTATCTCCACCATCTTCTGGAATTGTGGAATTAAAACAAAAGAGTTCGTCGCCCCATTTTCGCTCTTGTATGCAGATCCGCCGATGTGACTCGGATGTAGCTGCGTTGGGTGTCACATTGGTTGAAAAAATCTGCACTTCAAAGTCATAAAAAGCATTAAGAGTGATAAGATCACCTGGATATTCTCCATCACTGTCACTCAGGGTTGCTGAAAAATTCAAACCCTTTTTCCTTAAAGTGTTTGCACATTGGTTAGCATAGTGACCATAACCTTGACATTCTCTACATTGTATGAATCAATGTTCTTACCATTGTAGGATGATTTTGATGCAAAGGGGTTTGTGAAGGGTTTTTCTGGAGTTTGGAAAGAATTTTCTTTGGGAACAAATTTTCCAGAATCAGGTTTAAAATTGTTTTTCGAGCTTGATGATGGAGTTCTATTTTGACTCTTATTTTTCAATTTTTTTTGAATTTGGTAGTCAATAGAGCAATAGATTCTTCTCCAAAATCAGACTCATCAATATCTTTTTGAATTTCGAGCAAATCACATGAGATATCAATAGGAGCAGGCATGACAATATTTTTTACAATGGGTGTAGAAGATGATGAAGCCCCTTTGCCTTTTTGTTTTATTTGATCATTTAGGTTCAGTTCAAAGTTTTGAAGAATACCAGCCAATCTTTCAAAACTCATCTTGTCAATATCATGTGCTTCTTCAATTGCACATATCTTGACATTGAACCTTTCAGGCAAAGTTCTCATCATCTTGCTAACAAGACGCTCATTAGTAATAGGATCTCCTAAAGCAAGTGCAGAATTAGATAAGTCAAGAAGTCTACCATAATATGTCATGATATCCTCAGACTCATGCATTCTAGTATTCTCAAATTGAGTGGTGAGCATTCTTAACTTAGAAGCACGAACACTGGCAGGTCCTTCACACAAGGTCTGAAGGGCCTCCCAAACATCTTTAGCAGATTCATAATTTGCTATCACCCTAAAAGTATTAGCATCTAAGGCTTTATAAATGGCAGACAAGGCTTTTGAATTAAAGGATGCAGTGTTCCTATCTTCATTGGTCCATTCAGATTCTTTGGTGACCTTGACATCACCATCCGAATCTGTAGTTTTGGGAGGACTCCATCCATTCAAAACAGCAAGCCACGCTCTCTCATCAATTGATTTGATGAAGATACGCATCTTGACTTTCCAAATAGAGTAATTAGCATTAGTAAGAGTAGGAGGGCAAACAATGTTCTCATACTGAGAATCCATCACGACTTTAACCAGAATCAACTCTTAGTGATATCAAGAGAAGGCTCTGGTACCAATTGAAAGAACGTGATAGCACGGATTCTCAATAGAGATCAATGTGATTACCAATGTAGCTGTGATTGTAGCTACAATGGGAATCACAATGAATCAGCAACTAATAGCAGCAGAATATTGATTTTGTCAGAGCACCAAACAGTAAGATTGAACTCAAGTTTTTACCAAAAACAATCTACAAGTTTAATACTTGTAGACCAATCCTCAAGGCCACACAAATTTCACTAAAAATAATAATGTTTTACACGAAAGATCTTAGTGAAATTACTAGCAAAAATTCTCACAAGACAATGAATCTTGGAGAACAAATAACCCACATAAAACAGTTAAATAAAACGTGGGAAGAAAACAAACTCAGCTTCCTTAAACACGAAACAGGAAGCACAAAAGCTTTTTCGAAGCGATGTTCGTCAATGTTGCAACATTGGCGGCCTTCAAAATGGATGATCTTCAGTCCTGAAAAACTGGTTCTGTATATTATGCCTTATGCTCTCAGATGTCTTGCCTTGATTCTATCTCTCAAGCTATGTCAATAAACCCGTACTCCAGCTCTCAATATATATACAGGCGATGACCTACATGACTCACAAAGGAAACCAAATACTACAAGGAAAAAGGTTAGTCAATAAGGAAATAAACAACAACTTACCAATTTTGTAAGATTTTGTTGCCAAATATGATGAAGATCAAGAGACTTAGTTTGACTAGGATTCTTCCAAGATTTAGTTACTAAATATGGTGTAGCCGAAATCTATAAAATGATTTTGCTACCAAAAATAACTAAACTAAATCTAACACAATATACTAAGTCCTAAATTAACACAAACTAATCTAAAAACCTTTTTTATTTTTTTTATTTTTTGTTTTGGAAACAGGGGCGGTACCCTGTACGATTTTATTAATAAAGAAAATAGGAACAAACTTGAGGGGGACAACCGGCCTTACCCTTATAATCGGGGGGACAGAGGAGCCTTACCTCGAAAATGAGAAAGATACATAGGCAAAGAAAAGGCCTAGGATATACAAACATGAGAAGTGTCTCTACTGTCCATGTGGCGACCCAACCCGGATTCCGGAACGGAATCCCAACGTCACGTCGCAAGGACAAGGCAAGAAGAGGACAAGCACTTATAAAATAATAGTGCGAGTCGGACAGTCGAGCTAACAAGCTCTAGACAAGAACAAGAAGCCGTACTAAAAATACGTATATTAAAATTTCGAAGATGCGGAAATGACAATGAAAAGTAGTCCCGAGCTATGAAGCTCGAAACCAAGGCCAAAGATACCAAGAGAGACATAAATTTCACGAAGGAAAGAAAAGAAACTCGCGTGCCGCAACATTGCAGACGCTGGACAAACCATCGGCACTCCAGGCCGGCGTTTCAGCAAGGAACCAACCTGATAAAACACTTACCCACGGCTAAAGCATACCGGGGTTAACCAACAATAATAATAACAACTAGGATAGAGAAAAGCCCAAAACTCTTTGCGTGCAGGATACAACGAGAATATAAAAACAAGGCTATGAGCAACGACACAACACGTCGGCCCAAAGGAGAACCAAATCAAAACCCAAATATTCTACCCGACTGTAAAGTCTAAATAACCTTACAAAACAACGAGCTCACAAGAATAAAATATTATGAAACACAAGTCAGGGGTACTAGAGAGATAGGAGTCCACAAGTTACTACTCGGAATTATCGACTGTTCCAATCACGAACACACGTACTAGGCTCGAGCTGTCGATCAACTGTGGTCTGCTACGGTCACGTACTATGCGTCCTCAATACGACTCCTGAACTGCAACTAGAAAACAAAGTACGGGATGAGTCATAATGACCCAGTAAGTCGGGTTGTACTGAATGAAAACCGGTCCTTTACCAGACTACCAAGATGAATCGAGGGTGAATTCCTGTTCCTCTTGATCAAACAGGTCAGGAAGCAAGGCACAAGAATAATCATGATTTTGGATGTATATCTATTCGTAGGACATCCCAAGCCTCTCATAGAATAATTAAATAGAAGTATGCATATTTATAA
Source organism: Codonopsis lanceolata (assembly GCA_013146195.2). Lineage (NCBI taxonomy): Eukaryota > Viridiplantae > Streptophyta > Magnoliopsida > Asterales > Campanulaceae > Codonopsis > Codonopsis lanceolata. The sequence goes on from CM028380.1 coordinate 94,065,817, forward strand.
ATATACATATACCAAGTCCCTCATAGGATTATCAAGTGTGGTATGTAAATTCATTTATGTACCAAGCAATTCATTCATGGAAGTTTATCATGTAAGGATATGCATATCTACAATTATATACATACGAAGACAATCAGGGTAAATCAAGTAAGGGTATGTATATCTACATATATATACATATGCAGGTATTCAGGGGAAAATCAAGTAGGAGTATGTATGTCTGCGTATATACTTATCATACAATTCACAGGCCTATCACGGAAGTCAAGCGATCAAGAACAGGTATATATAGGCATTTAGTTTACATATTCATGATAGTACTTTGTCTTCACAAATGCTAGAAGAAATCCACATATAAGAGGATAGGATATAAATGCAGTGTGCCATGTAGCTCTGCAAGATAAGCGTTACTTGAGGAGCGTCTTTGTCGTATGTGCGAGATGGTACATCGACCAGATAGTATTAGTCCAAGCGCCTAATGGTTACACAAGGTACTCTTCTCCAAAGTGATCAAGAATGGAGGGTTTGCACGTTTACGGTTCGGCAACCCATCACTATCACGAATCTCTTGATTCGTAACGGTAGACGAATTGTCAACCAGGGAAGACAAGACAAGACAAGGCAGGACAAGACAGGACAAGACAAGACAGGACAAGACAGGACAAGACAGGACAAGACAAGACAGGACAAGACAGGACAAGACAAGATAAGACAGGTATGCCAGCTGGACTTATCGGGGAAAACAAGTAATATTTACTTATTTAAGTAATCAAGCAAGGACGAGAACAGTAATAGCGGTCTCATTCAAGTCAGGTGGGCATGTTATTCTTTTACCGCTAGAAATCAAGCATGAGCATGAATTAAATTAAGAATCTCGAAACTAGTATTCTAGTTAAACGGATTTCAAGCGTTGTAGGGGTTTATCGTGGAGACGGTATTGTTAAATGACTCACTAGCATCGACTCCGTCGAGTCATTTCTATAATTCCAGACAAATAGAGTTTGAACACTATATGTGTTCCAAGACTCCTTTCTAGGTTCTTGTTTAAGGCAGGGTTAAGTTCTCGTTCCATTTAGGAACCTTAGTTCAAATTTGCTAGGTCAAGTATAAAAGGCGGAAACCTAAGTTAATTATTGTCCACTAAGCTTAGATCAAATTCAAGTTCGAAATTCCATTTGTTACTAGAATCATAAATCAAAGCACGTTGATCCTCAATGGGAAGATAATTATGAAGATAAGACACACAATATGCTTAATGGTTATAATCTCAAGTAGACATAGAAGTTCACGCATCATTCACAAACAAATTTCATCAAGCTCAGTTCCATAGAATCATAAGATATATATATAACATCATGAAATCCTCTCGAGGTTCCCTTTTAGAACTAAAGATCAAGTATGCACTTCTGGAAGAACAGGAGACTGAAGACTACTCAAGGTTCATCAATTCACCATGTTATGGTATTTCATAAGACCATTACCACACACAGATGACTATTCAGTCATCTTTACGACAACTCAAGATGCTCATCATAGAGGTTACTAAGGCATACACGGTTCGAATATCCTTCCTAAGGAAGAATGGTCACGAAGAAATCCCGGATTTTCCAAGGATGATAACAAGGTTCCCAAGTAAAGTCACATATTACATTCCTACCAATCTTGGGACTTCATTAAAAGTCCAATAGTATTATTGGTTCTAGTTCATAATTGAACCCATTCAAAACGTCTGTCATTCGAGTTACGCATTCTCGACTCACACATAAACCACCCAAGGATTAGCGATAGTCTCGCACTCAATCATCATTCAAGAGACTCAATTAGAGTCCTAAGCCAAGAATCAATCTTATTAACAATTTAGTCTCACCCGAGCAATTCTCATAATTTCGCAATTGAGATTCAATGAACGCAAGGAGATATAGGAATTTATCCTAAGATTCAAATAACCAATTTCATAATTAATTGACTTCATTTGGGTCAACTACAAGTTCCAAATTTCTAATTCGAGGCATAATTTCGGGATTCACAATTTATCCGGGTTTCTAACCCAACAACAATCAATCTTAAATCATAATAATTCCAATATACACAATAAACCCATTCGGTTTCAACCCTAACCAAAATCTATCGATATCCATGGAAACATATCATTTTGACATGTATAACAACAATAATTCACAAGGAACAAGTTTCTATCAATCTATCATCAAGATACTTGTAGAGAGAGAAACTAGGGCTTAAGTAACGTACATCAATCGGGTCACAAACGTCTAGGAAGCGGAAAACAAACCGAGGGAAAAGACTCTACTCGGCGAGGGCTTCGCGATGGCGGTCACGGCTCGACAATCCGATGGCCGGAACTCCGGGAATCGATGAATCTCCCATGGAAGCTCCTCCTCCCTCTCTCTCTAAAACTCACGATTGATGGTGAAAATGAGGGAGGAAGAGGAAGGAATTGGATTAATAAGGGTGAGGATGACCATCCTCGCCTTCCTAGCCGTGTACAAGGCAAAAGGGAGGGTTTAAAGTGGGGTAGTATAGGTTTTTCACACCAAAAATCAAAACAGGGAAAGAAATCCCGTAACAACATTACGGAAGTGAGGCGGGCGCCTCACTCCTTCCATGCGGCCGCCGGCTCCATTCACAAGGGTTGCTCTCGGTTTGAGGCGGGCACTCCATGCGAGGCGGGCGCCTCGGCTCCTGAACCTCCAAAACTTGGTCTAAACTTGATCTAAATGATCCCAAACTTATGGGCAACCATTCTAAGGTCTAACCCAACTCAAAACAAGTCTAAAACACACCCGAACAACTCCCGAAACAACTCGGAGCGAAACCGGGAAGGGGTGCAACAACGTGCAACCGGAACGACGAATGAACTCGAAATCAAACGAGCAATGAAAGGAGACCTTTAAGGCAAGTCTAAGGGCTAACGAAGAAGCTTAAATACTTGTAGGAAGTTGGATAACAACTAGGGAAATAAGAATCCCAAAGGAGAGGCGATACGCGACTCGATTCCCGACTCGATACTGCGATAGAGACGAACGCTATCTCCAAAGCTTCCGAAATCATCGATAGACTTAAGGAACACCTCCAACTTGAAGTCTAACACATCTAAACATGTTAACAAACCATCTTAAAGAGGTCTAGGACCCAAACCGAGGTCACGAACACAAAACGGAAGTAAACCCTCAATCGCGTCGCCTTCCGACTATCGTCGAGTCACGACTTGTGACTTTAACTAGTTAAGGTCTATGGAACATAGGGAACTAATATATTGGCTCCTATACAGCCTTCCTGTATTAATCAAGGTTCTTACCTCAAGTCGAGTAAGCGAGGTTACGGTTGAACGACACGCAAGGCAATAAGGTCAATTACACGAAGGTTCGGGGTCTTACAGTCCAAAATAGAATTCCCTCGAACCATAGGGGGCAAATCAGCTAGATGAAAGAACTCTGTATCTGAACGAGAGGCTACAGCATAATTAGCAAGACCATCTGCAACCGAATTCGCCTCTCTATAACAGTGACTGAAGGAAAATAAAGCGTCCCTTTGCATAGACAAAATGGCGCGAATATAGTAGAAAAGAGACCAAGGAAGGAGAAAACCTTTAGTGAGACAATTGTAAATGATCATAGAGTCCATCTCAATAATCACTTGACGGTAACCATGGGAGTGAAGCCAACTAACTCCATGAAAAAAGGGCTTTGATTTCTGCAACTGTATTAGAGGCTGAACCATAAAAGGATGCGTAAGCATAAATAATTCTTCCTTCAGAGTCACGAACGACATCCCCACCACCACTAAGGCCCGGGTTGCCCCTACTAGCACCATCAGAATTTAGCTTGAGAAAGGACCCAGTCGGCTTGGCCCAAGAAACCGCTATGATTCTCGAGGAGAATCCCTATCACCCATAAGAAGAGTTAGGTCTTGAGAAATGGCATGAATGATAGAGTAAAGAGATTTGCTGGATTTGTCGTGAAGGAGCTCATTTCGGGCTTTCCAAACGTGCCATAGAATGAGAGAAGGGAGGAGTTTATGAACCATGGAGTTGGACTGCCAACCTACCATACACCTTTGTCTGATAGAATTACCCGAAGAAGGAAGATCATGGGACAAACTGAAAGCCGACCAAATCGAAGAAGCCATCTGACTATGAATGAAGAGATGATTGAAAGTTTCGATAGAGGGATGAGAGCAGCAAACACATTTGGAGACAATGTGAAAACCCTTATGAATTAAGGCCTCGTCAATCGGAAGTCTCTTCAAGAACAATCTCCAGATAAATACTCCAATGTGAGAGGGAAGCAAGTGGTGCCAGATAAATTTAGCCTGGGGGAAGGAAGGAGCTGCGGCAAGCATTCACCGATAAGGCTGAGGAAAGCGTAAATTTGCCTGAAGAAGTATGCGTCCAACAAGGAGAGTCAGGCTGGGACGAGAGAGAAACTCGCTGATCATTAATAAAAGAGATGGTTGAATCGGGCAGGAAAGGAAGGGCTAAGGGATTTAGATTATTCCCTGAAAAGTCAAATAAATCTTTAACTTGGGAAAAATCACAATCAGGAGGTCTAGAAAGCTGCTGCCCCGGGATCCACTGATCAAACCAAATAGAATTGTTTCCCAATCCAATATTCCAATGAATATGAGGCTCGGCTAAAGGCTGAATAGACTTAAGACGACGCCAAATGTGAGTACCCTTAACAATTGAAACAGTGGGGTGCATGGAGGAACAATATCTGGCATTTAGAAAATCGGACCAAATATTATTTGAGGTGCGGAATCGCCACCAGAGCTTGATAGAGTAGGCTTGAACTAGAGCTGAGGTTGAAGGAATACCTAGCCCGCCTGTAGACTTAGATAGGCAACAGTTGTTCCAAGCTACCCAATGATATTTATTAGATCCATCAGAGCTGCTCCAGAAGAAGTTGGCGAAGGTGCTATCCAACATTTTAATCTAAAAACCTATTTTGACCAAGAAAGGTGAAAACAAGTTAAAATAGGCCTTGCCTATTTTACCCTTACATGCTTTATTTCTGCCTCAAAATAAATATGGCGACTCTATAAAACATTTTGGATCCAGTGGGGCGTCGCAACACTCCTTTCTTGCACTTTTCCGTTTTTCCCTAAAAAATGGAGAATGAGAGTGAAAGGGTGATATATTCCAATATCCTGGTATCCCCTAAACAAGGGATAACTTGATGCAGGAAACCCAAAGCACTCATAGCGATCCGAAATAGGCCATAAGACAATTTTCATAAAAATCCATAGTGGGGCCTCGCAACATCCTTTTTTGCACTTTTCCGTTTTCCCCTAAAAAAGGGAGAATGTGAATGAAAGGGTGATGTATTCCTATATCCTGGTATCCCCTAAAAAAGGGATAACTTGATGTTGAAAACCCAAAGCTCCCATATTGGACCAAAAATCCTCTAAAGGCAAGCGAGGCGTATTCAAACGCGCTATCTTAGACAACACTCCTCTCGCACTTTTAATTTCGTCTTCCCCTAAACAAGGGAGGATGAAATGAGAGCAGTGGTTTCCCACATCCGCACGTACGCGCACCCCTATCCATGGGCGCGCGGCGCGCGGGCGCAGTCTTGGGAATCCACAGTGGCGACTCTGCTGGGGAGATTGTTTCTAATTTAAATAAAAATGGAGGACTAGACTCATAAAAAAAAATTTGTTCTTTTTTTTTGTTTATGGCTAAAGTATGCTTGTTATATTAATTTACGCATTTGAATATTGTGTTAAGGGGGATAAGTGGGTTTGGGCCTTGGGTTGCTGGGTTTTCTTATTTCCTAAGTGGGCTGCCCATTTGGGCCAAGCCAACACTTACAATCTCCACCTTGGAACAAGTCGTGGGTCAATCATGTAGAACTCAAGGACTTAATGGGGTACGTCATTGCCTATCCATGAAACTTGTTCCAACACAAAGTAGGAAACAAGAACAACAGAAAGCAAACACAAAGTAAGCATCAAATCTAACTTATTCTAACACAAAGTAAGAAAAAAAGAAAGATACCACAACAAACACCAAATAAGTTGAGGATTTTTGAGGCAATAACAACAATCCACACGAAACATATATCTCATCAAGGGAGCTTACAACAAGGGTTGCTCCACCTCATTTGGAGTCGGGGGAGGGGGAACAGGTTCATTATGAACATTTAAGCAAGGAAACTCATTCTCATTAAAGATAATATCTCTACTAATGATTATTACAAAACCTGGTTCCTCTTTTAACCATAACTTATAACCTTTCTCACCCTCCGCGTATACTAAGAAGACACACCTAACCGGTCTCAGTTCAAAAGGTTTGTTCTCTCGATGAATATAAGCAGCATAACCGAAAACTCTAAAATTTTGAAAAGCAACTTCTCCACCGAAAAACATAGCCTCGTGACATCTACCATTAGGGATAGAGACCTATTAATGACATAGGCGGCACACATAATCGCCTCCCCAAAAACATTTGAGAGACCCGACGTGAAGCAAGACCCTTTGCACGCCCTAGCAAAGTTCGAATCATATGCTTCGCAACCTCATTCGTATGAGGGCTGCAAGGGATAGATTTGATGGTCAATCCCACACCTTTCGACGAAATCTCACAAACTCACAGCTTGAAAAGTCCAACTCATGTATCCAGTCTAAGCTTTTAATTTTCATACCGGTTTGATTTTCAATTAAAATCTTCCAAGTTCTAAACTTTTCAAAAACACAGTTTTTTTCTTTCAATAAAACTACCAAACTTTTCGTGAGAAGTCAAAGTCAATGAGAAAAAGACAAAAAAACCTATTCCCACCATAATGAATGGGTAACAAAGGACCCCACAAATCCATTACATGGATCAACTAAAGGGAATTTTTTACAAGTATTTTTCTAGGGAGGGAGGTGGAAACCAACCCTATGATGTCGAAGGTTTTTATCCATCAAATTTCTTATATGACTCTTAAACAACACTTTTCTTTTTGCATTTTTCAATAAAAGACACGGGAGCTAAGATCACACACATACATGTTTCAAGCCCTTTTCCATTTTTGAAAATTACCATGTTATCTTTTAGAATTTTCATCTCACCCCTTCTCCATCTACCCTTTAACCCATCATCTTCCAATGATGCACACGAGATCAGATTATTACACAAATCAGGCATGTGTCTAACATTTTCCAAAGTCAAAATATAACTAGAATCAAATTTTAAGCACACATTGGCAATTCCAAAGAATTTGACAATTCTTACCATTAGCCAAGGAAATTTGGTGGCATAATTTCCACTTCTTTGTATGAAGAAAAAGAATTTTAAAGGTGTCATGTGAACACGCTTTTTAATTTTCATACCGGTTTGATTTTCAATTAAAATCTTCCAAGTTCTAAACTTTTCAAAAACATTAGTTTTCTCTTTCAATAAAACTACCCAAACTTTTCGTGAGAAGTCATCAATGATAGACAGAAAAAACCTATTCCCACCATCAGTGGGTAACAAAGGACCCCACAGATCCACATGGATCAACTCAAGGGAATTTTTTATAGAGTATTTTTCTAGGGAGGGAGGTGGAAAACTAACCCTATGATGTCCAAAGTTTTTATCCATCAAATTTGTTATATCACTCTTAACAACATTTGCATGATTTTCAATGAAAGACACAGAGCAAAGATCACACACACACACCATGTTATCAGAATTTTCATCTCACCCCTTCTCCATCTACTTTAACCCATCATCAAATGCACACATCGATTATTACACAAATCAGGCATGTGTCTAACATTTTCCAAAGTCAAAATATAACTAGAATCAAATTTTAAGCACACATTGCCAATTCCAGCAATTTGACAATTCTTACCATTAGCCAAGGAAACAATGCTAGTTTCCACTTCTTTGTATGAAGAAAAAAGAATTTTTAAAGGTGTCATGTGAATCGCACACGCAGAATCTATAACCCACTCATTCATATATGCAAAAATATAGTACTCATAATTCACTTTGGTTTCTCCGTTACCATAAAAACATCACTACCATCTTCACACAAGGCCAAATTACAATCCTTTTGATGATCATGATTCTGATTTTGACTTTTCTTTTTAGGGTTTGTGCAATCCTTCTTATAATGTCCAAATTCACCGCAGTTGTAGCAGTTTCTTTTCTTAGATCCATTCTTAGACCTACTTTGGCTTCTACCCCTATTGTTTCCATAATTCTGATTTTGACCTTGATTTTGTTCTTCACCATTTTGACCATTGTTCCTATCAAATTGTCTTCCTCTTACCATATGAACCTCACCGGCTTGAGATTTACCCCTATTTACTTTTAAGTCTAATTCTTTGCTTTTTAACCCAACAATCACCTTATCAAGTGTAATATTATCCCTACCATATTTAATAGCATATTTTACGTCAGCATAAGAATCAGGAATACCATTTAAAAGTACAATAGCAGAGTAATCATCAATGTTTTTATCCGCGGTGTGTTTAATGTCTTGAACTAACTTAGTGAAAACATCGATATTATCATCCATGTCTTTATCAAGGTCTAGTTTGAATCGAAAAAACTGTTCCAAGAGATATAATTTGCTAAATAACGATTTTTCATAATAAAGTTCTTCTAGCCTATCCCAAAGTTCTTTAGCAGATCCAAGTTTACCAACCTTCCTTATCACTGAGTCATTCAAGTTCAAAAGTATGGAATAATAAGTCAACTCATCCATTTCAGTCCTATCGTCCGATTTTTCAGTTTCAGAAAATTTTAAAGAAATAGCTTTAAAGATTTTTTCTTTTATCAAAATGCCCTTCATTTTCTGTTGCCAAATAGAAAAATATGTTTTCCCATCAAAGGGTACCAAATTATAGGACGATGACGAGTTTGTCATTTTGGAAAAACCAACACAAAACAATTAAAAAAAAATCACCAAAAGATCATACAAAGTAATTTTTATATTTTATTTTTATTTTATATATAAAAAATCACAATTTTCCAAAACAAGAAAAAATCATCCAAAAAGTTTCTGGATAAACTTTTTAAATCAGAATATTACCAATCAAACAACAATGCACAATGGAAGCAATATGAACGTAATCGATCCAAACAACTAAAACATAAACACAAGTTTCACCAACTAGAAATCAAGTAAAAGTTTAAGTTTTGAAAACAATACCCAGAAATCACCGACTGTGATTTCTACCTTTGGATTGAAAGCAGCTCCACCGTTTGTCAGTACACAAACCAAGCTCTGATACCACTGTTATGATTCTATACCCAAAAACATTACAGGAGCAAACTCAAGACAATAGCCTAACAATCCTATGTATAATTAGCAGGAGGTATTTTTCAAGAATGACAATTGAGTTCCCAGTTTAACTCAATAATCCTTGGCCTGTAGAACAATGTTAGAAACCAACGAAAAACTTAATGGAAATAAACAAGATATCAGTTTATTAATTGTAAACAAACAGACGAAATAACTGAGTATCCTTGGCCGAAGCCTCACTCGATCTGTCTAGGGCTTATGGTTGCCTAGGCTCAGACCCCCACAACTATAACACTATATATAGCAAACCAGTCCAACCAAGAGTTCACAACCGAAAAAGGGACGATTTCTCCAAGGATTTCATACAACAGTGAAGGCAACCCAACCTTCCAACAAGAAACCCAACAAACCTGAAACCCCCCCTTTCTCACAAAACACTCAATCCTCAAACTTACAGTGTTTCCCTTCACAAGCTCATCACTCACAACTTATAGAGGCAGAGAAGAAGCAGAAGAGAAGTCACAGAAAGAGATAGATCGGTTAATCGTTGTGTACATTCGAAGAGGGAGACAGAGGGAGTATATATAGAACCAACTGATAGTGAGATTGACTCGCTATCACTGAATTCCCACCGTCGCCGTCGAAATTCCAGGGAAGACATCGCTAATCAAGGAAGGAACATGGGAAACCATTTAGGGCGCACAAACAAAGGAGGGAGACGCCAAAACCAAGCAGAGCCGGCAACACAAACAAGAAAGGGGGTAAGTGGGTTTGGGCCTTGGGTTGCTGGGTTTTCTTATTTCCTAAGTGGGCTGCCCATTTGGGCCAAGCCAACACTTACAGATACAATCCATGTTTTATAAAGAAACGCATAACTAATCTTCACCATTCCATAGTGTCACATTACATGGCTTTTATAGAAGAAAATATTACATTTTGAAAACATATCCTTAGAAGTCTTCGAGGAATTCTTTTTATATTCCCGATGACCCCTTTGGATGATGCTACGATTTCCGGTCTCACCTTTTTAGTATTATAGAATTGAAACTATTTTTATTTACTCTTTTGGAACAAACCAAAATGGAAATTGGGACAATTTGTTTCGAACGAAGTATAAGTAACCATTATTGAAAAGCAGAAACATGGAGTTTTAGTATTCTTCTTTTTTCTGTCCGTATAACTCTTAGGTGAAGAATGCTCTGCGCTACCCCAAATGCCAACTGGAACGACTAGAGACCAGGAAAAACATAGAGCTATGTCACAAAGAGGCTCTTCGGATAGTTAAAACGTGCTATACGTAATTGCTCTCTCTCTCTCTCTCACACACACACACACACACAAGTTTACTTACAAATTAAATCAATACAAAAAAACTTTTAATTTCTGTCCTCGCTCAAGGTGCACCAACGTTGACAACCGAGATTTGTATGAGCTTTCATTAAAGGATTTTAACAACTGTCAAACCATATATCAGGAAGAACTTAGATCCCTTGAGAGGTATATTATACAACATTCAAAATATTTTGCTTTAAGGAAATTAAATAATAATTATTAATTTGGGGTACATTCTCATGGTAAAAAATCCTTTTGAATGTTTATATGCAGATGGATGAAAGAAACAAGATTAGAATTGACACCTGCAAGGCAGACGCTAACTTCTGGTTATTTTTCATTTGTTTCTGGCCTTGGCGCCCCAGAATTTTCTCAGGCTCGCATCTCATGGGCTAAGAATGTTGTGCTCTCAACAGTTGTGGATGATTTTTTGATTGCGGTACTTCAAGAGAAGAATCACTGAACCTCCTTGAATTAGTAAAAAAGTGAGCCCAAGACTTTCTAAATTCAAATAGTCCATCTGTACCAAGATTACAAGTAGCTGATTTGTTCCTGACTAGAATGGATGGTTTTAAGGGCATTGGGAAGAAGGCAAAAGTTCAGGGTGCAAAGTATTCAAACAAGGAAGCTGAAGGACTGTTGGATGGACTGTCAAAGTGCTACGTTCAAGCATGAACGTGCACGCATGCGATTAAGGAAGCAGTCAGTAAGTTGAAAAAATAAAACGTCAAAATTGTGAAAACAACGAACGCTCGCATGTTGGCGTGTTTTTTTACAACTTATTTCTTGCTTCCTTAATCACATGTGTGCACGTTCATGCTTGAACGTGAGCGCTTTGACAATCCCTCCAACAGTCTTTCAGCTTCATTGTTTGAACACTTGGCACCCTGCACTTTTGCCTTCTTCCCAAAGCCCTTAAAACCTTCCATTGTAACCAAGAATGTATCAGCTACTTGTTCTACATCAACAATCAACAAGTCTTGTTTGATTTCTATTTTCAGTTGTATCAGAAACTAAATTTCACTGTCAATAATGCATCGTCTTCAAATTTTTGAAAGTCATATAAATAAGATTATCACTAGCTTAGAGGGGCCAAACATGGAAGTGAAACTTTGAAATGCTAAAATTTTTGGATCACGAAATTACTTAATCATATTTAGTTTACAATTTTGAACCATAGGTGGGACGATCATGCAACAATTGGTTACTCCTCTGAACATGTCGAGATCATCTTTTCTGCTATCTTTAACACAATGAATGAGCTTGCAGCGGAGGCTTTCAAAGTTCAAGGGCGATGCGTCAAACATCACTTAATTAATTTGGTAAGAATTGTTGAAAATTAAACTCATTCTTAAGTTTTGATTTACCAACTAAGTTGTTTAACTTGTCGATAGAGGCCATTATATTGTACCTATCAACAGAGATCATAATTTTGTTACTTCTATACGACTTTGTTTAGCTTAAACTGAGTCTTAATGAGGCTTCGTACTGATATGCAGTGGGTACATGTAGTTAAGTGTATGATGAGAGAGCTGGAGTGGGCAACCAAGGACGAGCCCACTCCCACATTCAATGAATATATATCAAATGGGATTGGATCCTCGGCCTTGGGAGTAGTTGTTGTCATTGCATTGTCCTTTCTAGGACCAGAATTGTCAGATGATGTTATAGAGAGTGCAGAATGTAACAGTTTGTATACTCATGCGAGTTTGATCTTTCGACTTTCAAATGATCTCAGCACTATCAAGGTAATTAGTAATTTGTTTTTTATGTAGTTTTATTTCTATATTTCAAAGAAATGTTGGTAAGGCAATTTAGAGGATCGCAAGCTAACTATAAGTTTCCTATGATTCCGTAGAGAGAAATGGCATAAGGGAAACTGAATTCTGTACTGTTGTACATAATCCAAAGTGAAGGGAAAGTATCTGAAGAAGATGCAGTGACAAAGATTACAAAAAGGATTGAAACTAACAGGAGAGAACTGCTAAAAATGGTGACCAACACGAGAAATAGTCTTGTCTCGAAGGTGTGCAAGGATCTTTTTTGGCATTCAAATGTCATGTCTCACTACTATTACAAGAGCAGAAACGATGAGCACACATCTCTTTTTGAATTACTTGCCGGCATAGGTGCAATCATTCAAAACAAAATTGAAACTCACACCTTATCTTTAATTTGAATGTAAACTTCATGGTACAAGGCTAATGGAGTTCAATCTCACATTGCTACTTGGCTTAAAGAAACTCTCAGTACATCAACGTAAAGACATACTTAATTGGAGTGTTATATAATAGATTAAACTTTTTAAGTTAAATTATTTCTTGTTTAGATGTACATCTTCCTTTTCATTTAAATAATCAATTTAATTCTTGAGACAAATACTATCCCCGTCTTGAAATAAGTGTCTATTTTCAAATAAAATGTTTATTCCAAAAAGAATGTCTATTTTAATAATTAGATTAATATATCTGTTTTTATTTGCAATACATTTATAACGCCTCGATCTCGAAAGTACGGTTCGCTACGCGTAGCCCACACACCGACCTACTAAGCACACAACACCTTAGGTCATCATGTCTACCACAAGCCGATCCAAAATTTTATGGACAATGTTGGTGTCTAGTAGTAGAGTGTGACCGCCTTATAAATTGCACACAATATCACTCAAAAGAGTGGATGGTAAGGACACGTGTGTAGGGGTGGCAAAATGGGTGTTAGGCTATTATCCATGGATAATAGCCTAACACCCATTTATCCATAACACCCATTTTGCCACCCCTACACGTGTGTATATATACTAATTGTTGTGCAACATTGAATGCGATCAAACAAGCAATAGTGTAATAACCAAGTGAATTAGAGATGAAGATACAAAGATTGGGGTCAACGAACTCTTGAAATTTAATTACGGTCAACCTTTTATGAATTTTAGACTTACAACTATATATAAGATACAATACCAAACCCTAAATACATCTAATTAGGACACCAAAATCAGGCACGCGCATCCACAAGCCCAAAACGAGCACACCCAAACTCAGGCCAAGCTGCATGACTTGAGTTGCTGCACACACCCACCTTTAATTCCTTTGCGCTCGCCCGTCCACGAACGTGCTCGCGTCCAAAAATTTAACGTGACCGTGATAAGGGAATTGATAGGTGTTTATTTGTGTAACACCCGAAAACTTTCAAAACCCATTTCAATATAATTTTGTGTATTATATGATGACAATGTGTTGGTTAAGTTTCATGGATTTAGTACAATTGGTTTTGGGTAAAATGTTTATCATGAAATGTGGTATGTTTAGATTTGGTAAAATTAGTCCTATGGTTATGTTTTGGAGTTTTGTTATGGCTGAATTGGTGTTGATATGTTGGGTATTTGTCTTGGCCAATTTTAGACATGGTTTGGTAGAAAACTGGTAACAGGGCTTGATGCGGTCGCATCCACTATGTGGAAGCGACCACATCGTGGGCGTCTAATTTTGTTTTACTTCCAGTATCTCATGCAGTCGTATTGTATAGGGGCGAAGCGACCGCATTGTTACGATGCAGCCACATTGCTTAAGGTGATGCGATCGCATTGCCTCGTATTTCATTAAACCCATTTTAGTCTTTTCTCCATTTAGTTAACAACTATATAAAAGACTTTGACCCGGCTGTGAGGAGAAGAGATCACTATTTTCAGCCCCTAAACATACACTACCACACCTATTAAAGGTGAGATTTGAGAGTCTTGGATTTGCTAGCTTGGAGCTTGGATTTGAAGCTCAATCCTTCATCATTTTTGCTTGAGGCCTTCAACAATCTTGTTCCCCTCACTTAAAACTTCACTTTTGTCCGATCATCTCTTACAAGCATTATCGTTTATAAAATCTCCATTATTGAGTTAGACAAATTTTTACTTATATATGTTTCATTCATAGTTATCTTGCCTATTGAAGTGATTTATAGAATTCATATATGTTTTTCGATGATGGAAAATATATACATGCAAGTTGGTGATTTGAAACGAATATGTGTGATTACTTGATAATAATATGTGTTAATTGAGTACTTGAACAAGTGACCTATGCTGACATTCATGGAATTCATGTTAGAACATTGTTATGGAATTATTTGGAATCTTGGGTAATTATTTATGAGTAATGTGAACAAGACCAAAAATTGTTGTAACGGGTGACAATGACTTTACTTCACAAGTCATCGTATCCTAGATGAGAATTGTGAATTGTGAATTTTCGGAAATAATTACGAAACAACGATTGTGGGCCTTTGTGAATAACAATAATTGGAAAAACGTTTGTTTTGGTCTTTAGTAAACGAGCTCATATATTGTTGAGCGTCAAACGACCCTCTAACCGGAGCATGGGGTGGAAAGCAGTGCCGGTTAGTAGTGGAGTTTGATTGGGCTCGACCCCCTTAGTCATGGCCATGACCAAGGTTTATTAAGGCTACCCTGTGTTGTATTTTTGGGTATGTGCCCTGTTGGTCATGAGTGTCGGGGTTGTATGGACATGGACTTGTGACGTAACTTCCCTTGATAAACCGTAATTAAATCGTGATCGTGTTCATGATATCAAGTGGTGTTTGGGGTAACGGTTTATTGGAGATCATGTATCTCAATCCGGTATACTACTTGTGTGGATAATTGTCTCAATGTGAACTCTTATACGAATACGAACACTCTTGATTGGTTGTGTTATTTATATTGAGTTGTATGCATCGCGATTTCTCATGGCTTACCATTATGTTGCATACACACATAACATATATAAGTACACCTGAACCCTACCGAGTTTCGAGTCACCATGTCCTATTTGTTTTTCTTAGATCACATCCGAGTGAAGTGTTGAGCGTCAGCGGTCTGCGAAGTGCTAGATTGGGTGAAGTCATTTTGGGGTAGCTTCAACCTTAATTTCAGGAATTCTTTTTTTGCGATGGTAGAAGGCATGTAGTCTTCTTGGTGTTGTAACCTTTTGAAAACTTGTGATTAACAACTTGGGTTTATGGTGTAACATATGGTATCCCAGTTGGGTTTTGTTAAACATTTGAGTCTTGAATGACTCCATTTTATTTAATGATGTATTTCTAGGAAATGTTTCCCTTTTATTCAGTTAAGTATTATTTTTAGTGTGTTTGTTGGTTAGTTTCTGTGGCACCTCAAACCGGATTCCAATGCGAAATCCCAAGTTGGACCGCCCAAATATACACAAGTTAAGCATGGACAAGTAGGAATATAAAATTTCACATGGCGCAAGATCGCATACAAATAACAACTCGGCTACACTTGGCCCACTACAACAAATTATATCTTTCGAGGCTCTTAAAAGTGCCTCGATAGGTACCCTATTGAGGCCTTTTGAACCTAGGGGCACTTGGTCCAAGTGTCGCTTGTTTTGAAGCCCCAATAGACTATTGAGGCTTTTTCAAGTGTTTTAACATGATAACACTTTATGAGACCCATATAAGTGCCTCAATATTTTTTTTTCGTGTCACTTACAAGTGCCCTGTAAGACTATTTAAAATATTGAAAGTTAGCTATTATGACTCTTTCAAGTGTCCAAATAGAAAATTCTAACTATTTTAACTACCTTAAAATGCCTCAATAAGACTATTGAAACAACTCTTGGAAGTGTCTCAATAGCTAATCTATGGAGCTGTCCTATGGTTTGCTATTAAGGCACTTCAAAACGCCTCAATAACTAATCTATGAATTTACTATTAGGACACTTCAAAAAGCCATATGTAGTAATATTAGGGCAATCAAAAAATCCCTCCAAATGGCAATTACATCTTGCTATATATATATTGTAGTATTATCTATAAACAACATATGAAAAAATAGTAGAAGGTACAATAACAAACACACATAATCATCAAAAAGCTATCATAAAATTAAGCACCAAACATTTTGGTTTCATTGTCCGAGTCAAGTCTTTCAATAATTTAAGCATATCAAACTAAAACTAACCATGCATAGTCATTGTATCACACAAGCAAAAATATTGGAAAGCACTAATAAACCATAGTCATTCATCCTAACTAATCTATAAAATTCCCTATACTTTGTATTTTGAGGATGCAACTAGCTTGAGTCGAAATCCAACGGTGTTACCTACAAAATATATAAATTCAAATTAATAGAAATAAAAAAATGACATAAATACGAATACTATACCGATTAATGTACTTAAATAATACAAACATACCAATGATAAAGGTCAAGCTATTGGTGCTCCAGTCGCATCTCCAATTGTTGTAAAAAATCCATATGGCCTAATTAACTCTTCATTCCATTCCACAGGAACTTGAATGGATACTTCACACCAATTACGACCTAAATCAACACCTCCAACTTGTGTTTTTGGATCAATACTAGAGGTGATTCCTTTATCAACAACATGGCTTGAATTTACTATACTCTTGAGAGATACTATTGCACCAGCATAAAGCATAAATATAATAAATCTCAAAATCTCAATCAAAACAATATTAACAAACAAACCTACTCCCAGAAGTATTACTATAGTTCTAATCCTAGTCCTAATAATTTTTGGAGAGAAGGCATAGCCTATAAATATAAATGCAAGTACTACCTCAATGTTATTCAGAGTTGATTTATTGAATTGAGATAGTGCTTTGAGCAAGTTGTGTAATCTTCTTATTCTTTTTCTATGTTCTTTATTCTTCTAGTTCTAACTCTCAAAATTCTTATAGTTTCCTCCACCAAGTTGGTAACTGGTTACAAACTAATCACAAAAGAGAACTCCAATATTTTGATTTCAGATGCTTCAGAGGTCATCTCTAAAGAAGATGCACCCAACAAATTCAACTCAATGATTGGCAGGTTCTGAGGGAACCTCAAAATTTGCTCATATTCCATCAAAAGCGGAAAATTATTGCTTGAGCCGAATCTCATTTCCTCCTTAGGCAACAACACATGACAACTAATTTCGATCAAGAATCAAAACAAAAACAATCTCCGCACTGATCATAAACGAATCTTTACTAACCTCACCACGATGCTTTTGTAACCACAGATGGTAGCTTGAATTCTTAAAAAGATTGGCCACACTGAGGATTGTCAAAAGATTTGCAGGTGGAGTTGACATGACCTTTCGAATCAACTCCAAGAGTATATCTAGTAGAGACATGAGAAATACGCGAAGAATGTTGAAGCAAATCAAAAGTAACAGAGAAAAAAAAACCGAAAAAGTAGTATGTACTAAAAAGTTTGAAGAGCATGTTTACAGCCTGCATAGCAACTAGAATAATTAAGGGATCAATTTAGAAATACTGGACTAGTCAATATCTTGTTAAAGATTACAAACCCATTGCACATGTATAGCATGACCCATTTGTTTGGTACTATTTTTCGAATTCGATCCATCTTTTCGTAAGATTTTTTCGGGTAGAAGCAAGCACATCAACGACGTTAATTTAGGTTTACCAAACAATTTTACAAATATTATACGAACATAAATAGATGACACAACCTGACAAAGACCTTAATAACATAGCGCCTTATCGTGATAAGCTCCGATCATACGTAGATTTGAAATCCATAGCTTGGTAAAAGAAGAACTACGAACCATTATTATCATTCACATGCTTGAGAAGTATATATACCGAATCGGAAAGCAGAGCACTGTTAAACTCTGAAATGAGAAAAGCATTGAAATTAATATATACCGGATTGGAAAGCAGAGCATTCTTAAACTCTGAAAGTTTTTTGAGGATCCCATCAAACCGAAATGCATCAAAACAAGCATTCCTTTCTCGAAAGAAAATCAATCTCTATCAGTAGGATTAACTTTGAACGAAGGCATCCAAAATTTTAAAGAATGGCAAGTTACCACAACAAAGATTATAGGTATTAAATATTAATTACAAGTTGTTGAATTCCTGCTCACTTACCAAATGACAACAAATCAAGATTTGTCCCAATCAAGACATCTAAAGATTCATGTTCATAAGAATCTAACAAATTTGGAATATCACACACTACCTTCTAGTGTACAAAGGACATGTCACCTGTTTTGATGTTTTTAGTATATAATATCTTATTTATCAAAAAAACAAAAAAAAATAATAATTCAAGATTGACCATGCAACTCAAGATTCTCTTACGGTAGGATAAATCAATACATTTGTAGAGCAAACCTTTAAAAGGTTTGGACGCCAAAAATAGAAACACAATATTCTCTTTTTTTCTCATGTGAGTAATAGATCATGTTGTAGGCGTAAATACATATAATGGCAGATTGCCACACTTTCATATCATTCGCTAGTGTAGGTTTCTTTCATATAACTCCCAAGCTAGAAAAGATCTTAATAATCAAGACCTGGAACTTAAAATTTTCTCTCGATCGTGGTGTACCCCCTGCCTAGCAACAAAAAGCACCGGAAATGACAAATGTTCTATATCTCTCAAGAGCAAGAAGCAATTCTTGTATATAACATGATGACAAAGAAAGATCAAACAACATATTAAAAATTTCAATGACCTACTTGACTAGATCCCAATCTTTGATCAAGAAATTAAAAAAAAAAAAGAAACGGACTTGACAAGTAATGAGTTTGTTCAGCCGAGGGGTTAAGTTCGAATCATCCAAAAACCAAACATTACTCCATGAATTGATGGATCGTCAAGCTAGAAATCTAAGATAGAGACCATTTTCTAGATTTTCACGAGTATAAGTTTTAAGGGAACCGAGATATGATGTATTTTTTACCTCGAACAAGAAGATCAAAAAAAATCAGTAGAATCTGTGGTAAAGGAATTACATACATATTCTTTTGATACTCCCCCGAGCTTCCCTAAGTCTTTCTAAAGGAAATGCCCTTGCCGCAGGGATTGTTTGACAACGAATTTCTTGAACGGAGCATGTAGAGACACTACTAGGTTGAAATTCGGAGATCACTATGAAGCTTTCGATGGCATGAATTATACCAACCTACAAGATTAAGTACAAACATAATGCTCATAGTTCAAGTGTAGTATGGAACGCATTTTAGGATAACTCGATTATAGAACCATGACAAGCTTCGCTTGGTGTTTTAAAAATAATGTTGTTTAGTCTCCATATCTCGCTCATTGATTTGACAAGAGCCTTATCCTTCCATATTCCAAGTCTAATTAAAAGCACTATCACTATATTGCTTCCGTAAATAAAAGTTGCTAGAAGTGCTCCTCGAACCGAAATGCAATGATCAATTGTAGCTTAAAAATCATGCATAAGGCCTCGAGTTATGAATAATTTCGAACAACAAGATTGTACAAAATACAAATGCGCCTATCACATCTACACCGAACATGGCAAAACAAATGCCTATGGCCGATCAATCATCACCGTCAAATAGGTTGTAGTAATGGTCCACAAATGCCCTTCCCACCATTTCAGCCCATGTTCTATTCTTTCTCGCCTCAGCCTCCCTATGTGTGGTGTGTGTGTGTATTTTTCGAGCAGTCTCTTCAAGGAATGAGAATATAATGGAATGAGTGGAGTTGTAGTGAAGGAAAGAACATGTTAACTAAAGCAAAGGTTCCAACAAAGGAAGGAATTGATGAGCATTGAAAAGGGTAATTGCCTAATTGGAATAATATTTTCAAGGGCTGATGCTTTAGTACGCAAAGTTGTGGAAAGCACCGCAAAATTGTTACTACATAAACATTGTTGATTGTGTTATTGCGGCGCACGACATCAACCATGATCGATCCAACCGCCTTCGTAGTGCTTTTTGTAGAGAATCGATATATTCCACCCTCGTTTCTGCTTTTCACTTTCTAAAATTGCAACGACATAACGCATATAAGATACAAATGAAATATTCTGCACTTGGAATTTTAAGGGTAAGTAACATGTGGTTTGACGCAAAGATTGCGGCCTCAATTGGTGATATCTGTGTTGCCTAAGTGGTAAGCAAACAAAGGGTGCCGCCTAACCAAATTTAGCGTTATACGAACTCGCTAAATTTGTACAAGTAAAGAGCATCGTCATCATGACACAATGCCGCTTGCGGGAGTTACAAAGTATTAGGCCAGAAATGACATTTACACTTACACCTGATAGAATACATGGATTCAACCTGTATGACATTTCTATCATCACTCATTTACTCAGAGTTGTTTTTTTTTTCGCATGTGGCTCTTGGTTACCCATCAATCAGAAAATAAAGTAAAGTATGATGCCTCTATACAATTTCACTCTCAATTTTACAGTATATAACAAATACATAAAACTCTAGAAATAGAGTGATAAAAATAGCTTCAGCAATGTTCAATAAATTAATCATATATACGTGACAAAGAGGGACCTGCTCTAATGAAATAACCAACTACCATCCATAGGCCCTAGAAAAATCTATTCATGCATGTTCGACATCCATATTAAAAAGGCACCAACTTTTTATCTTGGTATGACATAGCACTTTTTTTCATCGCGGAAGCAACTACCTATACCTATAAACTAGATGTATGAACCGAGAATGTTCACAGGAATTAAAGGGCAAATACACATTGCATAACAAATGAAATGAGCAAATAGATGTATTTCTTTAATCTTTAAGAAACATTATATAAGCATAGTAGCGTTAAG
>CM028380.1:94087088-94168578 GCA_013146195.2 Codonopsis lanceolata
AAAAAAAAAAATCAGATATACGAACATGAGAATTAAAATATTCAAGAACAAATACCTCTTCTCAGGTATGAGTTTCATTTTCTTCACTTGTTCTTTATGTGCCCTTTGAGTCTTCGAATTTTTGAATTGTGTGAGCATCCAAATATTATTAATAAGTTCTAAATCTGCAGTTGTAAAGCACAATACACCAATCAAATATCCTAGCCCCGAGGGTATCTTGCTTAGAGACTTACACCTTGTTATTGGTAGTTAGACAGGATAACTAGTATTATTAATCCCAAAGACTAATTTTTCACAATGACAGATGAGGTCGTTTCACGGAGAAGCTTGGATCATATTGGAAACAAGAAAAACCGGTATGAGGAAGCAATATCAATCATGGAAGTGCTTCAGCTGATGAGGATAATCTAATCCCATGTTTTGAATTTGGAGATGCTACGACACGTGACCAAGAAGTTTTGGTTTCTATCGATTAGAAATTTTGTCAAGGATTTGAGGATGTTTTGAGGCGATATCGAAATTAGTACCTCAAGCGCCTAAGGGGACCAACGCCGGTTCGCCCCTATCATTGAAATGGCCATTACTATTGATTAGCAAAGTGGCGGCCCGGTACCATGTTTTACTAATAATAGCGGATGGCGGCTTAGCCCACAGGAAGGGCAAACCGTTGAGGCAATTGTGAAAGCCAGTGAGTACCCCTTGTCAATCTTTTTGGTTGGAGTTGGAGATGGACCATGGGACTTGATGAGGGAATTTGATGACAACATGCCCGCTCGAGCGTTTGACAATTTCCGGTTTGTGAATTTACAGAAATTATGTCAAAAAAAAAAAAAAGTTGATCAGTCTAGGAAAGATGCCGAGTTTTGCTCTTGCAGCCTTGATGGAAATGCCTTCTCAGTTTAAGGCAACATTAGAGCTCCACATATTAGGGGCTCGTAGAGGGAATGCTATAGGCAGGGTTGCGCTTCCCCCACCTCGCTATGGTTTGGCTTCGTCAGGTGCATCAAAACCTTCATGCCCAACCAGTTAGGACTTAGGAAGCATCGGTAAGTTCTGCTTCGGACAACCATCTTTGTTCGATCTGCATTACCAATCCCAAGGATATGGCATATGGTTGCTGTCATCAGACTTGATGTGAATGTGTGAAAGACCTTCATTTATGCTCCATCTGCAGGAGCCGCCAATAGGGGTGGCAATGCCTGGCACGACACGATAGCACGAACCAGCACGATACGATTATAAAACACGATTACAGAGACAAATGGCACGATAAGCCCAGCACGACACAACACAACACGAAAGACGACACGAAAGACACGAAATTGTTAATATATTCAAATTAATATTTATTGTTATATTTATGATCAAATAAGATAGATAATATGAAAACACGATATTGAGGCACGAACACGACACGATAACACAAATTGCCACCCCTAGCCGCCAGGAGGTCCATCCAAACAAGAATCAAGCTTTACTAAAGTTCATATTTCAAGTACTTCTCTTTTGTATTGGAGCGAAGCTCCGGCATCAAGTATTGGACTGTGGTACTCTTTAGTTCTTGCACACTACATAATTCTCCTTTTTGTCAGAATCCAATATATTTCCTTTCATTGCAAGTGAGTTTCGAATAAAGAAAATTTAAACCAATGTGCTTATCTTTTTTTCAAAGGAATAAAGAGAATTTAAACCAATAAGTCGTTACTAATCTACTTCAAACCAATATGCTTATCTTTTTTCTCAAATTTAAGGGATCAAAAAAATGAAATTTAAAAACCCGAATCAGAAAATATAAGCATTTGATGCATAATCAGATTCTAGTTTACTTGGTCAAAATATCAAACAGCTTGTGAGCAACTCTTCATCAACATCAACAAAACAGGGAAGACTCTAAATACAAACTGATTACAAAAAGGAAAAAACAAGCTGAGACCTGGAAAAGAAGAACTTGCAAGAAGAATTGGATGCAATTCAAGATAGAGAGGGCTGGAAGACCTATGTTGATTGATGGTCAAGGTGTGGTTTGCACTTTGACTTCAAGTTTTGTTCAGTGATTTTGATTATGACTTTGAAGATTTATGCCGAGCAAAACCCACAAAAAAGCTATAAATTTTTTACATGAAGATTTATTCTGGAGTAGATAAGGCAAAAATCTTGTTGGTACCTTTCCAGCAAGCCTTTACTCATGCAAGTTGATAACCGCAGTAAGACTCGGCAATAACAAGCTGAGGCGAGAGTGTAACCCCCGAGCTCAAAAGCCTGGGCCTCTAAGCACCTAGCACCTTGGATCACCTGCGGGGTCTACCCCAAAGTTCATAAATGATGTTGGTGTCTAGTGATAGTGGGTGATCACTATATAAGACACGTTCAATACTTCAGGTTATAATCTCTGCCCTTCCCCTCGATTTCAATCAACAGCCTGATTATGCATCTTAATAATCTCAAAGCAGTAATCCTCTCAAAACTTCTATAATGAAACAATGCTAGATGTAGGGACTGAAGAATATGTTTGAAATCTCCAGGTTTTGGCTCTAGGTGGTTGCCTGTTAAATGGTCAAATTCCAACTTGCCTAGGTACACTAAGCAAGTTAGAAGTACTTGAACTATCTTCCCATTAAATCATGTGAAAAAGTTACAGGTTTGTCGTTAATCTTACATGTCTTTTTCATACACGCTTGTCACAGTCAGGGATCCAGAAAATTATATCAGTGGGGTTACAAATGTTATCAAACTGTAGATCGTAGTTATGTAGTTATGCAGTTATTTAGAACTTCCTGTATTTGTGCAGCCATACATTACATTGTGGTCTATTTGCAATACACTTCCACCTGAATAGCCTCCCCCGGAAATTAACTACGACATAACAGCCTCAGTGGCAGTATCCCTCTTGAAAATGGACTGATGAAGTTTACTCGTGTTATTCATCTCAGCAATGACAATTTCTCTGGCATCATTTCTGACATGGTATCAAATCTCACTAAATTGTTAACAATCTTCACGGGAAATCCTATAATCATGAGAAAACCTAAGAAAGGCAAATACCAGAAAATCCTTCTTGCACTAATCATTTACATTGCTCCAGAGTTGGCTTCAACCTCACTGTGGTCACATTATGGATTTTTAATGCAGGACTCATGCTGATGAACAGGATTGTAGCAGTAATTTTTTTCCCTTTTTTTTTAAGCTGTATTTGTTAGGAGCTGCTTCAGCTAGGTTAAGGGTCCGTAATCAGTATGAATATGTTTTCATTCCATAGACCTGGATTTGGGCCTTCTGGATGAATTACAATCTTTCCTATCACATTTTTCTCGCGACTACTTTGCAAACTGCTTTCTCTTTTCCCTTCCATCACGCCGCAATCAACCATTGTCAAACCACGCCCCCACCATCAGCTGTGACAATTAACGGCTAAAGCCACCACGATTAGTGGATACAAGTTGCGCCACTACGAATGTTGCTCTTACTTTGAGTGGCGGACTTGATCTGGTAAGGTTCCTGTACTCATGACAAGATCGCTGACAACATGAGCGAAGAAAACACTACAGAAACCACTGCTTTGTCAGCAGCCACAGGAGAGTCATCAGCAGTTCTGGCACGTTGTAATTTTCAAAAACTAGTGTCGAGTTCTCTCCAGAAATGTTGTTCTGTTATCTCTTTCTAGGATAAATGACACCGATTTTGACAAAAATTGGTTTCTTCATTATAAAATCACTGACACGGTATGATGGGTTTCAGCAACAGATTAAAAGCTTAACAGCCTAACAAAACGTATATCCATCAATGACTGCGGCAACGAGGAAAAATACTCTCTGATATGAGACGAAATCATATGCAATGATGTCAGTAGCTTAGAAAAATATTCCTCAACCAATCAACACAAATTTCTGAGCTTAGCAAGTTGAAGTTTTCAACGTGAAATCCCTAGACTTTTCGTGGAAATTGTAAATAATTCCATAACCATATCAGAAATCAAAATTTGTTCTTAGAGTGGTAAA
This sequence comes from Codonopsis lanceolata, assembly GCA_013146195.2. Classification (NCBI taxonomy): domain Eukaryota; kingdom Viridiplantae; phylum Streptophyta; class Magnoliopsida; order Asterales; family Campanulaceae; genus Codonopsis; species Codonopsis lanceolata. The sequence continues at coordinate 94,091,084 of CM028380.1, forward strand.
TATTGGACAGTAATACTAATTCTCAACAAATAAAGATTCTTAAATCTAAACGCCCACTTTTTAAAGGTCTGTAACAGGTTTAGGAATACAACATGCATGTACAGACTTGATCCAACTCTTATTCTAGTAAAGTAAACGCAACTAACCTCGTTAACAGTTTTGCCATAATAAATTATTCACTTGATAAAGTAAGACTTTCTGCCCCTATATCGCTGAAATGCAACTATTACCCGAGAAATTCCTCGTCTTAGGCACATCAGAATATGACAGAAGTTTCTCAATAAATTGAATTCTAGCAAACTCATCAGCTTCCTTAGAATAATCTTTCTACTGATGAAACTGTTAATTCTTTTCCATTTACTTGTTACTGCTGCTCACACCTACGCCTTCTCCAACTCAGTTGCTTGTGAAGCTCTTTTATCTTTCTCCATCAACATTCACCCTCCATTAAATTGGTCTTCCACGGTTACCTGCTGCTCCTGGGAGGGAATAGGTTGTGATCATAATGATCAAGTCACTGGCTTATAGTTACCCTCTAGAAACATCCACGGAGGCATCTCTCCGTATCTCACCAATCTCACCACACTCACTCATCTCAATCTCTCACACAATTTCCTCTCCAGCCCTTTGGCAGATGGATTTTTCATGTCCTTGAATCGCCTCGAGGTTATTGACTTGAGCTATAATCATCTATCTGGGCAATTAACGTCTCCTGCTACTATCCAAACTCTAGACTTATCAAGTAACCAATTTGATGGACCAATTCAAGGTTCATTTCTCTTGCCCCCCATTGAATTTGATGAGCTTCAATTCAACATTAGCAAAAACTCCCCTTCCTTTTGCTTTTTGACCTTTCCTTCAATCAGTTTACTGGTGAGATCTTTCGGGAATTGTTCCAACCTCGAAGTTCTGTGTGCAGGTTTTAATATTCTCACCGGACAGCTTCCAAATGATATTTACAGCCTTGGATCATTACTAGAAATCTCTTTCCCAGGGAATATGCTTACTGGACAAATTGACGGAGGCATTTCGAATCTCACCAATGTCAGAATTCTTGCACTATATGGTAACCAGTTGACTGGTTTGATCCCTCGGGATTTTGGGAAGCTCACAGGGTTGGAAAAATTGTTTCTTCACATTAACAACCTAAACGGCACTCTGCCCGAATCTCTGATGAATTGCACGAATCTAAGGATACTGATTACAAGGGTCAACTACCCATTGACTTTGGGGACAACAATTTCAGCGGTACCTTACCAGCAAGTCTCTTATTGTGCAAGTCCTTAAAAGCGATCCGTATGTCGAATAACCAGTTAAAGGGAGAGATTTTACCGAGATACAAGAATTAAAGTGTCTGTCCTTCCTCTCACTTTCTAAAAACAGCCTTACCAATTTCAAAGTAGCAATCCGGATTTTGATGAGCCTTGAGAATCTCAAAACCATCATTCTCTCCAAGAACTTCTCCTACGAAAGAATGTCAAATGTAAATGCAGAAGGATTTCAGAATATCAAGGTTCTAGGTCTTGGTGGTTGCAAGTTAAGGGGTCGAATCCCGGATTGGTTAGCCACACTCAGGAAACTAGAGGTACTCGATCTATCTTTCAATCAAATCACAGGCTTGATTCGGGATGGTTGGGGACCCTTTTTTATCTAGATTTATCCGAAAACCTTCTTTGGGGAAATTTTACAAAAGAACTCACTGCTCTTCCTCGACAAGCGTCAAGTGACACAGGGTTTAGCGGATCTGGTTGATAGTTTAGAATTCCCAATCTTTGTTCAGCCTTACAATGCTTCCTATTTACAATACAATAAGCTGGCTTTGCCACCCGCTATATACTTGGGAGGAAACAGCTTCAGTGGCAATATCCCCATCGAGATTGGCCAGTTGAAGTTTACTCAAGTCCTTGATCTCAGCAATAACAATTTTTCTGGCATCATACCTGTCACTGTATCAAATCTCACTAACTTGGAAGAACTGAACCTCTCTAGTAACCATCTTTCTAGTGGAATTCCAAGTTCGCTCAAATATGTCCATTTTATGTCTTTTTTTAGCATCGAACAACAATCTCCAAGGTCCAAACAATACCCACAGGAGGACAATTTGACACCTTTACCAGCCTTAGCTTTGAAGGAAATCCAGGGTTGTGCAGTCCATTGTTCCAGCAGCCTTGTGTTTCTGAATCAGCCCCTTCATATCCTTCAACAATTAAGAAAGGCGAAAATGAGACCATCATTCTTGGACTCATCATTGGAATAGGATTTGGAACTAGCTTCACACTCACAGTAACCATGTTATCGATGTCTCAAGCAGGACGCTTACTGATCAACAGGATTGTTGCTGCTCTTGTTAAAAATTTCTTCAGTTAGGTGTTTTTCTCGGGGGTGCTCTCGGAGGTATAAAATTGGAATTTACTAGATTCTAATGTTTCCTTTTGCTTCAGCATTTGCTCAACTTTCTTTCACAGTTTACCAGCCATATTTTGAAAATCGTAGTCTGCATTTCCTCATTTGTCTGTTTGGACATACTCTTCCCTAATAAACGGTTGGTATCTTTTACTGCTGTAATTAGTTTTTCAGGTACCTGGTTTTTTGTAAGCCTTGTGAGGATTCAAAACCCCTATGCTGAAAACTTTCTTTGATTGCTTTCTAAAAAGAAAACTCTTTTTCTTCTTCTTTGTAACAACTATTGTCCAACGTAATGGTTCAGAGCCTCTTTAATCATGGGTGGTGAAGTACTGGCCGGAAAAGCACCTTGTCCTCTAAATCTGTAGTTGGGGTCTAGCTCTTAATCCCCCAGACTGGAACCAAGTGACATCCTCTTCCTTTGTTCTTCAGTATCCAGTTCATAATGTCTCATGTCATCTAAGCAATGAAATTATTAATTGATCTGATAAGCTTCCTGTAATCATGACAAGATCATTGAGAACAGGCTTTTTGGGCGAAGGATACACTATAGAATTCCGCTCACAGTGTCTTTGCCTTCAAGCCATCTGGACTGAGTTCTTGTCTGGATCAAGGCTACGGTTGTCTCTAATTCTCAACCCTTAAAACTAGCTCCTGTCGAGTTCTCTCCAGAAATGCTGTTCTGTTATCTCTTTCAAAAATTAGGAATGATTTGCATAGAGTTTGACAACGTCTAAATTAGCTCTTTCTTCGACCAAATCACTGACACGGATTAACAATCTACTATAAATCTAGATAAGCAAAACCACTAAACTAAAAGTCTAGATCTTTGCAGGTTTGTTTTTTTAACAATGGGGACCAAACCTTAAGAGCACCTGATCACCCAGATTAGAAACAGACCCAATGTTCTCACAACCTTCCTATATCAGTCAGGTGAAGACCTAAATTACACATGCCAGTTTCTTCCACAAATGACTGCAGAAAGAGAGCGAATGCTGGGGAAGAAGCAAGCCGAGGAAAGGTCGCAAACCAAACTTGCTAGCTTATCAGCTACCATATTCACCTCGGGAAAACAATGCTAAAAGGAAAAAGGCATATCTCTATGAATAGAAAGTATCCGTTGAATATAAAAGGATACATATGCAAGTGACATTACAGAATGGCGGATTCAAAAATAAATCTCAGCGGTGTCACTAATGTTAACTACTACTTAAAAATAAAATTAAAATTAAAACTGTGTCGTTTTCATAGTGTATAATTTAAAAAAAATACTTCAGCGGGCACTTGCCCCAAAGTATAAAGCATAGATCCGCCACTAAGTGGCAAGGAATTAAATGAAACTCTAACTTGACAAGAATGGAATGCAAATAATTCTGGTGTACCAAACATGCTCTTGGTTCATTTTCTTGCTCTCTTCTTTCATCTTCTCACCCAGAAATGCTGTTCTGCAACTCACTTGCATAATTGATCTTTGCTTCACGTATCGAAGATGGGTTTCATCGACGGATTAAAGCCATGGCTTAAGAGCCTAATAAAACGTATATCCATCAATGACTAGGGCAATGAGGAAAAAGTCTTTCTGATATGCGATGAAGTCCTGTGCAATGATGTCAGTACCTTAGTTAAAGATCAGCCAATCAACCCCAGTTGCTGAACTAAGCAAGTTGAAGTTTTCAACGCGAAATGCCTAGACTTTTCGTAGAAGTTGTAAAGAATTCCATAACCATATCAGAAGTCAAGATTTGTTCTTAGAGAGTGGTAAATATTGGAGAGTAATGCTAATTCTCAACAAATAAAGATTCTTAAATCTAAAAGTCCACTTTTTAAAGGTCAGTAAAAGGTTTAGGAATACAACATGCATGTACAGACTTGATCCAACTCTTATTCTATTAAAGTAAACGCAACTGACCTCGTTAACAGTTTTGCCTCAATAGATTATTCACTTGATAAAAGTAAGACTTTCTGCACCTATATCGCTGAAATGCAACTCTTGCCCAGGAAATTCCTCGTTTTAGGCACAACAGAATGTGGCAGAATTTTATCCATAAGTTGACGTATAGCATACTTGTCAGCTTCCTCAGAATAATCTTTCTACTGATGAAACTGCTTATTCTTTTCCATTTTCTTGTTACTGCTGCTCACACCTACGCCTTCTCCAACTCAATAGCTTGCGAAGCTCTTTTATCTTTCTCCCTCAACATTCACCCTCCATTAAATTGGTCTTCCACGGTTACCTGCTGCTCCTGGGAGGGAATAGGTTGTGATCGTAAAGATCAAGTCACTCGATTATGGCTACCCTCTAGAAACATTCGTGGAGACATCTCTCCGTATCTCACCAATATCACCACACTCACTCATCTCAATCTCTCACACAATTTCCTCTTCGGCCCTTTGGCAGATGGATTTTTCATGTCCTTGAATCGCCTTGAGGTCATTGACTTGAGCTATAATCATCTTTCTGGGAAGTTAACGTCTGATATCCTTCCTGCTTCTATCCAAAATTTAGACTTGTCAAGCAACCAATTTGATGGGTCGATTCAAGGTTCATTTCTCTCACCTCTATTGAATTTGATGAGCTTCAACATTAGCAACAACAGCTTTACCGGCCCACTTCCCTCTTCGATTTGCAGAAATTCCCCCTTCCTCTTGCTTTTTGATTTTTCCTTCAACCAGTTTACTGGTAATATCTCAAAAGGTTTCGGGAATTGTTCCAACCTAGAAGTTCTGCGCGCAGGTTTTAATATTCTCACCGGACAGCTTCCAAACGATATTTACAGCCTAGGATCATTACAAGAAATCTTCTTCCCTGGGAATATGATTTCTGGACAAATTGACGGAGGCATTTCGAATCTCACCAATCTCAGAATTCTTGCACTATATGGTAACCAGTTGACTGGGTTGATCCCTTGGGATATTGGGAAGCTCTCAGACTTGGAACAATTGCTTCTTCACAATAACAACCTGAACGGCACTCTGCCCATGTCTCTGACGAATTGCACGAATCTCAGGATACTGATTACAAGGGACAACTCCCTAGTTGGCAAACTCTCGAGTTTTAATTTCTCCAAGTTCATCCACCTTGAAGCTATTGACCTAGGGGACAACAATTTCAGTGGTACCTTGCCAGCAAGTCTCTTCTTGTGCAAGTCCTTAAAGGCGATCCGTCTGTCCAGTAACCAGTTAAAGGGAGAGATTTTACCCGAGATACGAGAATTAAAATCTCTGTCCTTCCTCTCACTTTCTAAAAACAACCTTTCCAATTTCAAAGTAGCAATCCAGATTTTGATGAGCCTTGAGAATCTCAAAACCGTTATTCTCTCCAAGAACTTCTACAACGAGAGAATGTCAAACGTAGGTACAGAAGGATTTCAGAATATCCAGGTTCTAGGTCTAGGTGGTTGCAACTTTAGGGGTCAAATCCCAGATTGGTTAGCGACACTGGGGAATCTAGAGGTGCTCGATCTATCTTACAATCAAATTACAGGCTTGATTCCAGGATGGTTGGGGACCCTTCCAAACCTTTTTTTATCTAGACTTGTCTGAAAACCTTCTTTGGGGAGGTTTCACAGAACTTACAGCTCTTCCTCGACTAACAACACCAAGTGTAGCGAATCTGGTAAACAGTAGTAGTTATTTTGAATTCCCAGTCTTTGTTTATCCACACAATGCTTTCTATTTACAATATAAGAAGCTGGCTCACTTGCCACCTGCTATATACTTGGGACGAAACAGCTTCAGCGGCGATATCCCCATCAAGATTGGCCAGTTGAAGTATATTCACGTTCTTGATCTTAGCAATAACAACTTTTCTGGGATCATTCCTGACACAATATCGAATCTCATCAACTTGGAAAAACTGGACCTCTCTGGTAACCACCTTTCTGGTGGAATCCCAAGCTCACTCAAAAATCTTCATTTTATGTCTTCTTTTAGCATTGCAAACAACAATCTCCAAGGTCCAGTACCCACAGGCGGACAATTTGACACCTATACTAGCCTTAGCTTTGACGGAAATCCAGGGTTGTGCGGTACATTGCTGCATCGGCCCTGCATTTCCCAATCAACCTCTACTACACATCCTTCATCACCTAAGAAAAGCCAAAAATGGATGATTATCATTCTTGGACTCATCATTGGGATCGGATCTGGAGCTAGCTTCACACTCATTGTAACCATAATATGGATGTCTCAAGCAAGACGCTAACTGATCGACAGGATTAATGTTGCTGCTTTGTTACGAATTGCTTCAGTTAGGTGTTTATCTCGGGTGTGTGCTCTCAGAGGTAAAAAAATCATAATTTAACAAGATTACGAATTTGCTCAACTTTCTTTCACAGTTTATATATTTTGAAAATCATAATCTACATTTCCTGGTCTGTATACTCTTCCCTCATGTATCTTTTACTGCTGCTTTCATATTTGTAAATGAGGATTGGAACACCCCTATGCTGAAAACTCTTCTTCTAAAAAAGAAAGCTCTTTTTAATTCTTTGTAATCGGCTACTCCTTTTATGACTAGTGAGGTGCACGTGAGTTGTACGTGTTGTTAATGAAATTTGAAAAAAGTTTTTCATTTTTTTTGTTTACTTTTAATTGTTATGTTATTTTTTGTGTTTTCATCTTGCGCAAACTACGCATAGGGTAATGGTGCCTGTGCTTGTGGCTTTTTTTTGGAATTAGTCGGTCTCACTTTCAATTTGTCCTTCTGTCCAATCCGTCATTGGTCGTTAAATTCTAAGCACGCGATATTTTTAGGGGCAAAATGGTGCGCACTCATACTAAAAAGTTTGTAAGAACACAACTCCTTCCTACTTCGGTTTGGTTTGGTTTATGTCAAAACCACAAATGACCGTACCCTATTGATTTCAAAAATCTCAAACCGAATAAGGTTTGGAACCGAATCAAACTGAACCACTTGGTTTGGTTCGGTTTTGTGATTTATATAAATACAAAATTCTAAAATAAACACAACTAATGGAAAAAATAATAGTTCTCCAACAATCAAGATGATCCAAAGGTTTTAAATAGTTAACAAATGTAATATTATATATATATATAAAATAAATCTCTCTTACTATAAAAGTCAAGCTTGTTTTTTACAATTTAATTGATAGAAAAAAACAACCCTTCACCAAATAAACTACCCACCATTTAATTAAGGATAAAACAAGTCAATTTACCATGATAAAAAGTAATGTTAATTTGGACAAAAATAGCTCTAACTAAAATAAATCACTCAATATTAATTAAAGTTGAACAAGTAAATTTGTCATAGGCTAATTAATTCCATGAATAATTAAATAATAATTTGATCCCTTGACTTATACTTATTTTAAAGTTAGGTCCTACATTATTGAATTATATTCATTTCGTCTTGTATTTTGATTTTGTTATCATTTTCCCACTCCTAACATTATCGTTACAAATATCGTACAATATATTCTAAAATGACAAAAATACATTTACTCAAGAGACTAAAATTTTATTCGAAACTAAAAAAATATTTAAAACTAAAAAATAATATAACTTTATTTCTTTATTTCTTAAATATATATGTTCGGGAAAGACATTATTAGATGTACATATAAAATTGTAACTATAATGATAGATTTGTTAGTGAGTATCAAACTATTAAGCAAATATGTAGCGTGTATAGTTATTACCCATGAATAAGCTAAGAGAAACGGGTTAAGAAAATGTGTCATAATGTCAAGAAGATGAAGAAAATGAAGAATCAATTGATGAATCTATGTGTTTTATTAGAAAAAAATATGATAAAATCTATTATTTACTTCTTTAAATTTTCAGACTACTACAACAACTTTTAAAACTATCAATGGTCACTTATAGATATTACAAACAAAACCAATGTTAGTAATCGCAAATAACTGGATTCAAAATATTTTACTCATTTTCATAACTGGGTTCCAAACCTCTAACTTCTTTTAGTCTTAATTTGCTTGCTCCTCTTCATCGGACTCGAGGTAGTTACATGTGAGAATCTCTATATCCCCTCCTCTGGCTATCGACTTTCTTTCTTCTACCACAACTCTCCTTTTATTGAAATGGTTGTCACCAACCGACATCCTTTTAAGTAGTCTCATCCTAAAATTAAACTTCTCCTTACTTAGTAATTTGCACAAAAAGTGTATTGGAACTAAGAAATGAGAGATGTTTAAAGAAAGAAGTTCGACTAAACGAAAGTTAAAGAGATTTTATGTCTTCATTTGAGCAAGGCGATGTGAGTGCGTTTCTTGTTGATGGTGATAACGGTGTTGACGACTGCAAGGATAGTGGTGTTAGGGACGGTGATGACGGTGATTGTAAGGATGACAGTGGTGGTTTAGATGAAATACAACATTGTGAGATTTTCAAATCATCAAATTTTCAAAGATCCATATGAGTTTCAGTTTCAATTTGAAAATTTCAAAAATTTAAAAATTGAATTTGAGTTTGTTAAAAGTGAAATTTAAGGTTGTGGTGGTGGTGTGTCCATAAATGATGGCTTTTGCAAATGAGTTACTTTGAAGGTAGGAGTAAGGAATTAAAAAATGAAATAAAATCAAATCAAAAATTAACTTTTGTGCTAATAGTGAAATTTGAGGTGGTAGTGGTTGTGAGTCTATAAATGATGAGGTTGACGGAAGAAAATGAATGATGAAATAATAAATTGAATAGAATCTAAATTTCATTTTTTTTTAGTAATGCATTTTTTTCACTTTTGAATTTAAAATAAGACAAAGTATAACTATTGAAATAATTATTTATTATTTTAATTAAAATATATTTTAAATATCAAATGACAAACTAAATAATGAAAATATAATCAAATCTCACTTTGCACCACAAGTAAAATATGACCAAAATAATCCAAGCATATATGATTTTCCATTACTGTTTTTAACACCCATGAACGGAGAGAACAAAGTCGAACAAATATAAAAATTATGTATGAAAGTGAGACATCATAGGTTGGGAAAGACATTATTAGAGGTATATGAAAAAATGTAACTATAAGAATACATTTGTTGGTGAGTATCAAGATATTAGATACTTATGTAGCATGTTTAATAATTACTTGTGAATAATTCTAAGAAAATGTGTTAAGGCAAGGTGATATAATGTCAAGAAGATTTAAAAAAATGAAAAACTTCGTTGACAAATCTTCGCGTTTTGTTAGAGAAGAACACTAGAATCTATAGGAGATACGTTTGAAGAAAGCAATTCGATTTAATGGAAGCTAAATATATTTTATTTTTCCATTTTAGCAAGACAATGTGAACGTATTTTTTGGTGGTGGTAGTTGCAGGGATGCTAGTGGTGGTGGTTATAGGTAGTGGTGGGGGCGATTGTAACCATGGCAGTGGTGGTTTAGATGTGGAATACGATATTGTTAGATTTTCAAATCATCAATTTTTCAAATCTTCATATTGGTTTGGGTTTCAATCATCAAATTTAAAATTTCAAAAAATTGAATTTAGGTTTGTAAATAATAAAATTTAAGGTTCTGGTAGTGGTGGGTCTATAAATGATGAGTTTTGCATATGTGTTAATTTGAACGTAGGAGTAAGAAATTAGACAAAGAAATAAAATAAAAATAAAAAAATTAATTTTTGGGTTAATGATGTTATTTGAGGTGGTAGTGGTGGTAATAGTGGTGGGTCTATGAAAGATGAGGTTGATGGAAGAAAATGAAGGATAACAAAATAAATTAAATAACTTTTAAATTTCATTTTTTGAGAGTAATGTATTTTTTTAACTTTAAATTTAAATATGATACAAATTATAATTACAACATTGCTAGTCTTACAACTAATTTTATAACTTTCCTTACAACTACTAAGTCTTGTAAGGATAGTATTTGTCTTATAATTATACCAAATTACAATCCCTCCCCCCAAGTATCCACTAAATCACATTGTACACCCCAACCTAAGGTTTGTCCCATAATGATATCTGACGGTATTTTTTTTTTTCATATTTTCCACCCTAGCCGCGACAACGGTTAGAAAAGTCACGTTAAATAACATGTGGTCTTCCACGATGTTAACTCGAGGGAAATATTAGGAATTCGATATAAACTTTGGAGTGCTTAAAGTTCAAATGTTAAAATGGAGTTGGGGTCCACAATTCCATTTTTTCCTAGTGAAAGAAAATCTGGAGAAAATACCAACCATTTTTTCTGATCTTCACTTTCCACAACAAAAATTAACCCATAACCCGATCTTGGTTTTGTCCACTCCCTCCAAATTTTCTCTTAAATTTCTCTCTTAACCCATATGATAGATATGCATTTTTTTCATTTCATTGTCAATTTTCTTATCTTGATAATGAAAACAAAGTAAACGAAAAATATGGAAAAAAAACTCTTACCCATAGTTACACGTCTCCATCTTCAATTTCATGTATGAAATTGGATCCACGTACCCACCTTCTCTGGTGAAACTCATCCACCACTGAAATCAATCAATTTCTCATCTCACTTCATCCTCTTACATGACTTTACCTTTACTTTATCTCTCCTAATTCTTTAAATAAACCAACCTGATCTCCATGGCAGCTTCTATGAGGTATCTAAAGTCATAGCTTCTTTAACATCTTCTCAATTTTGATACTTTGTTTTAAATCATATGCATATCGGTCGTATGCCCAATTTTCTCCCGCAAAATTGAAGAGTGTTTCAATAAAACCCATAACTATTTCTCTTCATTCAAGCCTGTCTCTCTCTCTTTGATGAACTTGTCAATAAGGTTTATGAGTTTTCTATCAATTGCATGTTTTTTCAATGATTTTTAGTAAGTATACTATATAACATTTGATTTCTACTTTAAGCACGACTTTTGCAGGGGAGAGAATGAGGGAGATCAGAGATGAAGCTTGGCTAGAATCGAAGGAGGACGACGCTAGAGTTTTGATAGGCATAACCAGAGTGGGAAGGGTTTAGGCCGGATATGGGAACTTGCACCCAGAGATGGCTGTGGCTATGGTGGGGCTAACTGGAGATTGCGGCTATTACGGTGGTCTCGGAGATGGGAACTTACACCGGGAGAAGAGAGAAGGAGAGGGTGTGAGATTAGGGTTTGTACTTTTAATACATTTACTCCTTAACGAGATAAGAGAAATGACATTTTCGCCCTGTACGTGGAAGACCACGTGCTATTTAACGTGAATTTTCTAACGTTTGTCAGTGGTAGGGTGGAAAATTGGGGGGGGGGGGAAGTAAAGTCAGATACCATTATGAGACAAACTTTACACTGGGGTAAACTATACGATTTTGTGGATACTTTGGGGGGGAAATTGTAATTTGGCCCTATAATTATTTTTGAATTATTAAAATAATTATTTTTATTTTTATTTAAAAACATATTCTAAATACTAAATGGTTAATTAAATACTGGATTTATAGTCAATTCTCATTTTGTGCGCCAAGCAAAATGACCAAAATAATCTTCATGTGACATGCACATATCATTTTCCGTTACTATTTTTAACGCCCATAGACAGGAGGGCAAAGTCGGACAAATAGCTAAATAAGTTATGAAAGTGAGACACTTCGTAGGTTAGGGTGTAATGTGAGATTTGATGTGTAATTTTGGGAGCTAATCATATTTTGGCCCCATTGAAATTAGTCCAAAATACAAATTTTCCCCTAAAGTATCCACCAAATCCACTTTGGCCCACAATATATTTTTTTAGCATTTCCATATTTCATGTCAAATTTGATGATGAGATGTCATGTCTGGTAATCGTAGTGATAAACATGGTGTGGCGAATAATGCTTAAAATAGAGAATTTGCACCAATCAAACCATAAACAATATCAACGGTGTCGATGAGAAATTTGTTGGAGTTGAAGCTATGAACAATGAAAACGGATTGAACTATGGTTTGTCTCATCATTGTCGTATACATATGTGATGGATTCAAATATGAGATTTGAAATTCTTGGTGTATGCTTGTATATTATGTTGTACGATGGAGAAAATGGGAAATTCTTGGTGTATGCTTGGTGTATACTTGTGTGTATGTTGCACGCCTTTAATTTTTTGGTGGGTTCTTATTCGTGGCGGCTTTGACACCTAAGTGTGATTATCTGATCTTGAGTTCAATATCTCTGATATGATTCCGCTCTATTTTTATTTATTTTTCTATATAATAATTTGAATAAAACATTAATACACTTTTGAGTTATATCTCACTTAAAATTTACATACGAGGTCATTGCTAGAGAAGATGCGAGAAAGCGAGCGTCGGATGTCGGAGAAGAAGAAAATGAAGTTTCTCTTTGGGTAATAAAAGCAAAGAAAGCATTGCAAAAAATGACTAAAATATCCTACACGTGAAATACCATGTGCACATTAACGTCAGATTGGTAACCTTCGTCGTGGCTAGGGGGAAAACTAGAAAAAAAATTATAAAATGAGATATGAAAATTATACAAAACTTAGGTTGGGTGGTAAAGTGGGGCTTTATATATACTTTGAGGGAATTTTGTATTTTTAGTATAAGTATATATACTTTGGGGTTGAAAGTTTGATTTTTGTGGGCTTGTAATGAATAGTGGGCTGGTGTAGTGGAAAGCCCCCTCGCCCAAGCGAGGCCCAAAAGCCTTTTGTGGCGGATTAAATATAGGCACTTCATTTTCTATAGGGAGTCATAAATTTCAGAAACGACATAAACAAAGTCTCCAACAACAATATGTTTATCTAAAATAGTAAGTTTGAATTATTTTCTATTCACACACTCATAAAAGTGAATGAATTCATGTTTGGTAATAAAAAAAAGAGAATGAAAATAACCAACAAAAAAACAAATTTGTAGGATAAGTTGCTATACAATGACTAAAAGTATACATTATAAATGACCGGAAAACAAAGTATCAAAAAGTTAAAAGCACAACAAAGACAATTTATAAGTTTCAAAAATTGTAATGATTAAAATACAAAAAAAATCCAATAATTAAAAGTAAACAGAAAAATGAAGAAACTAGCAAATCATTTTTTAAAAAAGCATTAACACAATGTGCAACGCACATGAACCTATCTATATTATAATAAATTAATTAAAATATATAGGTTGGTTTGATTTGGTTCAGTTTAGTTCGATACCAAAAACCATGAACCGAACCGAACCGGGTGGTTTTCCAATTTTTGAAACCGAACCAAACCGACTGGTTTGATTCGGTTCCGTGGTTTGGTGGTTTCGATTTACACCTCGACTTCCTAGTTCCTACCGCCTCACTTGGTATCTTCATCCCTCATTGTTTCCGGCTAGACCTCCTTTATTGCCGGCGATCTATAACCTCCAATTTGGAAGAATTGTCATCCACTCCTCTCTCTCTCTCTCTCTCTCTCTCGTGATGGGTTTTGAAGGCCCAAAATCGGTTCAAGGAAATGGAAATGAAATATGTCAAAACTGAAGAAACTTCTCAAACAAAGGCTATGGAGGAAGAAGAGGTGTGGTCTGATAAAGATCGTATTCCAAAAATCAAACTTCCTTATAATCTTATATAGCTACTGGAAGAAATTAGACTAATCAAGTGGAAGAAAACTCTGATCATTCGTCTTCGGGGAAGATTAATTGGCTACAAAATGTGCACTAGCTCTAGATCATTAAATATCTAAAGGCTTGAAAAATAGTCCAAAAATTCAAGGGGCAAACAAAATATTTTAGCTTTCTTCTTTAACAAAACACAGAGATTCAATAATTGAGTTTTCCATTTTTTTTGTCTTCATCTTCTTGATACTGTAGCTTCTTTTCTTAACATTTTTTTCTTAGTTTGTTCACTCGTAATTGCTTTCTCTATAACATTTCACTTTACTTTTCACATTTGATATTAATATATCGATTATGCTCAAGCATTATAGTAATTATGATCAACTCTAATGCAACTTATATATCCCTTAATTATTAGATTTTTCAAACATGGACCAAAAGAGTGGAACATAGGTAGTACTAATTAATACACCACTGATTTGCTTAATATTTTGATACTCACAAACAAATCAATTTTTATAATTTGCCCAACTTTCACCATATAACATATTTTAAACATATTGAAAACATTACCTCAAGATCCAATGTTGAAATTCTCCTTATGGCATAATTCATCGAGCATATTATCCTTAGTACTCCCTCTCACTACTGTTGTAATGTCTAAGAAAAACCTTCTTCTTTTAGCGATTTCTCAAGCCTCTTTCTCTCTCTCTCTCTCAGTGTTTTGGTTCAAGAAATATGTTTAACTCTGTTATTTGTCGTCTTTTGAGTTTCAAAAGGCTCAACTGACTTCAACTTCTACACGATTACTCAGTTGTACGCATTCATGGAAGAATTCATTAATAATTTGGCGCCTCAACTTGTACCCAACTTTACGTTAGGTCCTACATTTTTGAATTATATTCATTTAGTCCCTTATGATTTTCTTGAGATCCTTCCCTCCTGTCGTTACCGTTAGAAATGTTGTTCAAGATTTTTTTAAATATGATAAAAATACCCTTACTAAGTTAAGGGACTATAAATAATTTATATTTAAAAAAATAGTGGGATGTAGTAAGTGTTGGAATTGATTCGTTTAATTCAAGTTTCATGATCCTAACGAACACGAATCAAATAGTAGCGGAAGCGTAAATGGAATCGAAATTCAACCTCCAGTGTAGGAAATTGGTTTATTAAATTGGTGTTTGACCAATGTTTGACCAAGTTTCTAATTGTGTTTTCATTTAATCAAAATGAAAATAAGTTACAAATATGAAATCCACATTTCAAGTAGATTAAGTTCATATATTTATTATCTCAAAACCAATAACGGATGAATGAGATATTAATGCTCAAAGTAAGCAACTTAACTTTGTAAATTTAAGAGTAAAGTGGGTTCAGCTTGCTTGGTGACAGTCCAGTAGCTGGGACGGTTAAGGCAGCTTGTGTCTACTCGGGTAGGTGTGACGCAGCCTTGGCGGTTACACCCAAAAGGGTTCTGGCGAACTGATCGAATAGGCACACCTAGGTGCAATGAACCTGGTCTCGTCCGAATAGGCATTCGACTGGTTCAATGAACCTGTTTGCAACCCTTGGATTCCAGAGTTGCAATCCTTTGTGAAAAACCACCACAACTTTTCAGTTAGTATATATAGACTCCCTGGTTTGACAATGAGTTACACCGAAAATACTTGTATCTATAATCGTTAAGACTAATAGAAAACAAGATCATATTGTTGCATAAATTGCTTTGAGTCTTGGAAGTTCTAAACACCAATCCAGTTCACGAGAATCGAGTATTGAAGTGCTACCTACTCGATTGAAAATTTGTTGCATCTTAGAGACGATTGTCGAAGAACTTGAGCACGGATGGGGCAATTTCATCTTACGTAGATCGTGTCCAATACGAGCCTCGACTTCAAGTTGTTGTTTTAATTAATTATTATAATTAAATTTCTCTTCATCTCCTTCTTATATTTAAAATATTGTCCTTTGCTATTCCGGGAAAACCTACAACATATAAACAACATCCAGCCATTGTCATTCGATTTTGCTCGCATTCGATTCAATTTCGCGAGTGATGAAGTTAATTTGTTTTCTGTTTTGGCTTTTCTGAACCTTCATTCTCTCAATCTCGATGGTGCAAATTTACTAAAAAGGAGTAGGTTTAGTGACCCAAAACAAAGAGCACCACGTCCCTTTTATAGTCTTTCTAACATACGTATTCCTTGTAGGGATTTTGGAAAGGGTGTATTGCTTGCAAAGATTTTGGAAGTGGTGTAATTTGGGATGCATTTTCCCACGTAACTTTTCTAAATGTTGGAAGAGCTTGGGCTAAAAATGGATCAGATTCGGTATTGATTTTCGACAAACTAGGAAAATATTTTAACCAAAATCCAATTCTAAAATAAATCCAACAAGAAAATCTTTCAAATTCCTCTGTTTTCTTTGGTGGCAATTCCAATTCATATACGTGTCTAAACAAAGACTATATCTCAACTTTCAACTTTATTATCTTAAACTACAAACTAATTGTTAGTCCCAAAGGGCACAATTCTAGGCTAGAAGGGAGGGTTGAATAGCCTAGTTACACTTAAAAACTTTTTTAGAAAGGTTCCTTTAGCAAGTACTAACAACCTTTAGAAAATGTTGTAGTAGTAGAAGAGTTGCAAAGAAGGCACTAAGTCACTGTAAGCACTACGTAGACTTAGTTGTTCTCTTAAGTTTGATGCTCGAAGGAAATAAGTTAAAGAACGATATAAAGAAATGCGATAGAAGAATGAACACATGTATTTTGAGATCGCTCGTACTATAAAGAGTACTACGCCCACCACGCAATCAACTTTGGATTTGAAAGTGCACTATGTTTTCCACTAGTTCTATTACATAAATCTCTAATGGATCACAAAATATTTTACGTATGTTTGGTGGTTGGTAGTGAATATCTAGGAAATGTAATATTCATTGTGCTAAAGAACAATTAATTAATACAACAAAAGGAAGGAAATAAGCAAAGCAATGAATGTCCACTTTTGTTGTTGTTGGACTTGCGATCGGTTGTGATCTCTTGAATGCACGAGCAAGATGGCTTGAAGTTGTTGAATAGTTTGCAGCATTGAATTTTTTGGTCTTCAATGGAGGTATATAAATGAGGGCATCTTGAGATCGTTGGAGAAGATGAAGTGAGTAACAACTCTATTAGGTTGGGAGCATTAAATACAAGGAGCTGTTATGCTGACTTTTTCTTCAATAATATATGATCAAAGTATGGAGAAGCAAGTATCGAATTGAGTAGGTGGAAGACAAAGAGGTTGTAGTCTCGCAGAGAGGCATGCATCGCACGTGTCGATCGTGTATCTCGCTCGGCCCTGCTCAGCATCATTCATGAACATTCTAAAAGTGGAGTGGTGTATCCTTGAATTCGGAGTTAACTCTAGAAAGATATAATTCAAACCGATATTCTAAAATATTTGAATTAATAGTCCTTTTCGAATAAGTCGAGCCGACATCCCGATGGTCTTCACACGCCATACTACAGCTCGTAGCCGACAAGGTTCACCTATGAAGCCTCTTTGAAGTCTTCCGTGATGAATGTCGAAAAGTCAGAAAGTCTATATAACTATTCTAAAGGTAAAATTCTATACACAATTGCCACGGTAATTAGTATGACTCATTTAGCCATTAAGTATAGAACCTAATGTAATGTGAGCAAATGCAAATCTAAAATAGAATGATAAACAACACTAACAAACCTCAACTTTGCTTCTACAAAATCCACGAAATAGACACAATCCTCTACGAAGAGCTCTTCCAAGAAATCTTTCGTAGCCTCCCCTTCTTCCATCATCGCTCTCTTGCCTCAAAGCAGAGCAATGACTCCACTTCGCTTTAACCTCCTCCACTCCTCTTTAGCCACTTCCAATTTTTTCAAAATCCCTCCAAACCCCTTTTTTCTCCATTTCATTTCCATCTCTCTAAAACGCCTATCCCTAGTAGATGAGATCATTTCTCTATTACCTTTTCTCATCATTAATATTTTAAAGAAGTAAGGCTGCCTATATTAGGAGCATAGGGTGAAGAGATTGTTGTTTATTAGGATTTCAACATGAAATTTAATTAGATTAAATGTGATATTATCCAAAAGAGGTATGATATTAGCAGAGCCAGAGGTGTGTACACTATAAGCTTTTGTTAGTGCTATTAGATCAAATCTTTTAAGATCTTTACACCGTTTTCTAAGTAATGACATAAACATTTCAAATCATCACCAACTTAATCATCCAATAGACACAACACTAAAGCTCAGTATTAATGTTATAAGCTCTAGCTCGTATTATCATTTCTCTTATAAAATTTCAAACAAATCACTTGTCCTCATCCATTTCTCCCACATAGACCTAATAATTAAAGTTTAATTATATCGGGAATGAGTTCACCTACTTAAAATTGTCATAGATGTCGAAACCCACCTCTTAACAAAGGCAATTGAAGAAATCTTGAACAAAAGCCACAATGTTTAATGAAAAGTTATGAAGAATGTTTAACCAAAAAATATAAGAAAAATAAATGTTATTTTTAACAAAATAGTTAATATATATTTTAAAAAATTTAAATTTGTTCATGCCCCTATAATTGTAATTTTGAGTTTTATTTTTCTAAATGTTTTTATTAAGAAAAGTAAAAACAAAATATTTTTGAGATTCAAATAAATTTTCGGTCCCTCAACTTAATAAGTGTATTTTTTTCATATTCAAAAATCTTGACGACATTTCTAATGGTAACTGCAGTTAGAGAGAATTTGACCAAAATCGATATAAGGGAGCAAATGAATAGAGTTTTAAAAAGTAGAACCTAACTTAAAGTTATGTTCAAATTGAGGGTCCATTATTATTATTTATTTATTCGTGCAATTGATTAATCCATGACATATTTACTTGTTTGTTCATAATTCAAATTTAGTGATTTATGAAATATAGAGTTATTTTTTGTCTATACATTAAATTCTAAGAAACATGAACTCACACTTTTAAAGATAGAGATAATATATATATATATATATATATATATATATATATATATATATATTGTAGAAGCATATGTCTCGGCTATTTTAGGCAGTTTCCCACCTAAAACAACTTTCAAAAATAGGACATCATAACGAGATCTCATTTAATGCAATATTAAATTAAAGATTAAATACATCGGCAAATTGGCTTGGAATATATCAACATTAACTCAATCAAATTAAAGAAGGATGAATTCTTTAATTTCCACTCATTCACAAACAAAACCCTTCATTCCCTACCCTACAGCTCGGCTTTTTCTTTGAATATATCAATCATTGTATCTTTGATATTCATGTTATTCAATTGCCATGTATTTTTATTTTTAGAAAATAAATTTGTGATCACTGATGTAATTCTAAGGGTTGAAATTTGACTATTTAATTTTAATCAAATCATATATGCCTATTCATTGAAGTAATATGTTATTCTTTTAATATTTTTGTTTCTTCGTTTTGCTTGATCATAATTCAATTAAAAAGAAATATGTTTGTCGTTTAATCTTAGATGTAAAACTAGTTAATAATCATAATGGAGAGAGAGAAAAACTACTTGTTCGACCTTAATTCATGTTGAGTTGTTTGTTAGATATGGGTTATTTTGACTATATTCATGGAAGTGATTAAACACATGAACAATTACTTGTTTGCCCTTAATTCATTTTGAGTGGTTAGTTAAATCTATGGTTATTTTTCCTATATATTTTTTTTGTAAAAGACAACTCACACCTTTATATATAAAGATATATGAAAATTTTACTTGACCTTAATTCATGTTGAATTGTTTGTTAGATATGGGGATATGTTGGTCTATATTCATGGAATTGATTAGAACATGAAAAATTATTTGTTTGACCTTAATTCATTTGAGTGATTAATTAAATATAGGGTTATTTTTGTTAATACATTATTTTGTAAGAGACAACTCCACTTTATTTATAGGAAGATAACTATTTTCACTTTACGTTTAATTAGAACCTTATTAATGTATACTAGAAACATGTCATTTCTTGACGAATTTCTCGACGAATTTTTCCGTCGGCAATTCATTTGAATTTTAAAATTACTAAGGAAGTCTGCGGAAATGAGCGGGTCATTAATTACTAACGGAATATTACTAACGGAAGTTATTAAAAGTGTCGGTAATTACTAACGGAATTGTAAAATTACTAACGAAGTCCGATGGAAAATCTATAAAATGGTGTCATATTTAATGACGGAGTTTCCGTAGATAAATATTTTTTTCGCCGCATTAATTGAGCCGGTAATCTACTTCCGAATATCGTCAATTTGAGCTACCGTGAAGTTTCCGGTAATCGCATTAAAAATGACATTTCCTTTTTGCTGAAGGCGGGAGTTAAAAATATATGCCGCCCTTTATTTCCTCTATCAAAAACCCTCAAAAACTCCTCAATTAACTCGGTCTCTCTCTCTTCCTCTTCGCAGTATTCCCTCAGTTCGCAATCGCTCCCTCCGACTGCCCTCCGACGCTCCCTCCTCAAGGCCAACAGTCAGGTACGTTCCTAATTTCTTCCCAATTTCTCAAACCCTCAACCCTCCCTCTCCCTTCACGGTCTCTGTCAAATCCGGCTCACAAACACTCTCTTTGTCTTCATCACGTGTCTTCAGCGACGTCAGTTCAGGTACGTGTCTTGTCTCTTCAGTCTCAAACCTACAATTATACCTATTGCTGTATATAATTTTCTGTTGTGTTTTCTATATCGTGAATCCATGTCTGGGTGACTACTGACTAGTCAAAGAGGGTTTAATGCTTTTTTGCTTTTAAATTTCTATTTAGTAATGTTACAAGTGAAATATGCTTAGTTGTATTTGTATTAGGTATTTAGGTAGTGAGATTTACTTGGCATTGCTTGTAAGGGAAAATCTTGAGGTTAACTGGGGCATTTGGCTCCAATTTAATTAATTGCTCAAGTAATTGACGAATTAGGTCTAATGCAAGCAGTTGTACACCCACAATCAACTAGAATCTTTTCAACCATGAATATATATATATATATATATATATATATATATATATATATATATATATATATATATATATATGTCTTTCTGTTGTGTTTCGAAAAAATGAAACATGGAAGAAGTACAGATTCAAAAATATGTTTTTATTTTTTTCGAATAGGAATCACTCTACGCAACCAAGCCAATTGCTTGTTATGGAGGAATCACTCACTCCTAATGCAATAACACTTGCAAAATATGTATTTTAATTAACTCCAAATCTGAGTTTTCCCATCACATATGAGAGGTATAAATAGGCTAGAATGGAACATCAAGGTGAAGAACCTCCATTTACTAGGCTAGATATATGAATTGAGAAATATGAAAAGTCATGAGTTGAAAAATCAAATACAAAGAATTTATCCAAAAATAAGAGGATAATCTGAACTTGTATGATTAATCAAATTTATTTTCTGAAGAACCCTCAGTGTGTAGGAGAAGCAGTGTAGAGAAAAAAAAGAGAAGAAAAAATCAACAGGAAGATGAAACGGAGCTGCAGAAACTGTGCTGGCATAGTCTGTAATCAAAATACATTTTTCTCAAAGCTCAAACGACGAACTTTTTCCCCTTAAACTAGACTCATAGATCTTTCCAACCATATAGGGCACACCACCTAGTTCTCTCCCAATGAAAGCAGTTTTTCATTCAAAGACAGACCATGTGAATCGAGAAGGCCAGACCCTGCCGAGGCAAAGCTTACACCTCAAAACATTTGCCTTCAGAATACATTCTTAAGCGTAGCGAGAAAATATTAAGTTTGTGGACTTCTCCTGAACCCCAAATGCTTGGCTGCAGATTAAAGTTAAGTATCAATAACAGGCTCACAAAATGCATACACATGCATAGATGGCTGCATGAACATATAGCAAAATAATTAAAGTGTAATACTAACCAATATAATCAACAATAGTGAAGCCATTACTGAATCTTTCAGTTGGTCTCAAGTGGAGAAAGTCAATACCATGGGGAGTAACCGGTGGTTGAATAATGGAATGATTGTAGGATGATCTGTGATAAGGTGAGGTAGCAACACAGTATTGGTTGCTGTATGGTGATTTCTGGAGATTAGGAGCTGGTGTGTTGGAGTAAGGCCTCGACATATCCACTTCAAGGGTTTAATTGGTTCCCTTCTATCAAATGAAGCTCTGCTGCTTCTCTGTCTTTCCCATTGCTTTGTCGATATCCCTCCATGATCTAGCAAATTGGATCCTTCCTCTAACTCTTTCTCATCTCTGAAGGATGGGTTTCGACTGGATTTTCTTATCTTCGTGTGGGTGTCAAACTGTCAATGATATTAAAATTGTGAGTTTAACCAACAAACCTAAAGCTTAAGAACATTCAATTAACAGAATGTGTGGTAGTGTATGACTGAAGGGGAAAAAAAGAAACACCTGCTATGAGAAAGCATAAGCCAAGGACTTTTCACGTTTAATAGCAGCTTCTTTTCTATTTTTCAAGATTGCATCAATGATGCAGGCCAAGACCTACAAAGAAATAAGGTGTATGGGGGATATCCGGGAATCACTCAACCGGTGGTAGCGGACTCTCTCAACACTACTAATTGCAGAATCACTCTACAACCAAGCCAATTGCTTGTTATGGAGAAATCACTCACTCTAATGCAATAACACTTGCAAAATATGTATTTTAATTAACTCCAAATCTGAGTTTTCCCATCACATATGAGAGGTATAAATAGGCTAGAATGGAACATCCCTCCATTTACTAGGCTAGATATATGAATTGAGAAAAAAAATGAAAAGTCATGAGTTGAAAAATCAAATACAAAGAATTTATCCAAAACTAAGAGGATAATCTGAACTTGTATGATTAATCAAAGGTGAAGAACCCCAGCTCAGTGTAGGAGAAGAAATAGAGAAGAAAAAATCAACAGGAAGATGAAACGGAGCTGCAGAAACTGTGCTGGCAGCTTGCATAGTCTGTAATCAAAATTCATTTTCTCACACCTCAAAGCTCGAAACGACGAACCGTTTTTTTCCCCATAAACTAGACTCATAGATCTTTCCAACCATATAGGGCACACCACCTAGTTCTCTCCCAATGAAAGCAGTTTTTCGTTCAAAGACAGACCATGTGTCGGAATTTCAGAAACTGCACATAGGGGGCGAATCTGAACTCTAACATGCTGCTTCCCTTTGTGATCCCTGCCAGCCGTGCCATCCAACTAACCAAATGTGGTTCTTTAGTTGTGCCTCTTTTGTAGCCTTGACTGATTACTAAAACCAATACCTTACCTCCATTTTAGGTCCAATCCTGAAAACTCCCATGGGCTGCTCATTAGACACCATGGTAAGAAGTGGGATAAGAGCAAAAGGAATCTGCATTACTTGAAGCACATTAAGCCATTCATTCAGAACATCCAACGAGTCTTCCGATCTTTTGAAGTAAAGAGCCACAGTTATAGTTGGCACAATAGCACAACTTCATGTGATCAGTGACTTCAAAACAAACCGTTTGGGGCTGTAGTTGTTGGCGGGTTGGAGCAGGTCTTAAGGTATAAAAACTGATCAAATTAAGCAAGGGGTTTGGGTAGTAATTTGCAAAGAAAACTTCAGAACTTTTAGCAGATTGTAGGAGGGTTTGTGGCGGGTTTGAGGCTGTTTTGGAGAGTTTTGTTCAGCCATAGAGCAGCCTAAAGAAAGCTGGAACAGATTGTTAATTCAGTCATCCGGATACGCATCATATAATCCCTCCATTTCGAAAGTAGAGTCCCATTTGAACTGGGCACAAGAGAATACATTCCACTATTACCTTGAGTAGATGGTTTGTAGTGGTGTGAAAAATTTAAGATCGTGGGCAGTTGGAATTTGATCATGTGGACCAAACTCGTCGATTTCTTGAAGCAACTTTTTCTCTTCCATTTGTTGGGTGTACCCTCAAGTTCCTTATCTTTCTTGTTGGCTTGACGGGGGAGTGCTGCCTGGTTCTCTAACATTTGGATCTGTCGCGATTGAATTTGAGTTTGGACTCTCACTAAGAGCTGCATATGTTTCATAGCATTCATAGTCTGTCGCTTCACATTTTGCCCTCTTACAACTCCTTGAAGCCTCACCAAACCCCTTAATGCTCTGAAACTCCTCCTTGCCTGTACATAACCCAAAAAGGTCACGTGCCAATCCAAACAAAGTATTTAAATGCGTGACAGTTTCCAAAATATATAGAACCTCTAAATTATATTATGTTATCTTAAAATTCACTTCGTTTACACGGAGCACATTATGGCTTTAGCTCGACCAATTTTCTGTTTCTCTCTCTCTGTCTTTGTTAAACAAACTGCATCCAGGTAGTTGATTTTGTTGGAAGCTGTTAGTTAAGGCTTAACCAAAATAGGAGTATAAGTAAGCTGTTAGGTATGGAATTGGGAAGTCAATTGGAAGAGATAGAGAAGCCAAACTCATATGTTTTAAATCATGTGCAGTCCCTGTTTTCGATGATTTTCTGAAATTTTCTGTAGCAAATCCGTCCAAGGAAATGTTATGATTTTTTGATATATTGTATTTGTACATGTTAAATAACTCTCTGTAATTTTTCATAAAATTTTAAGGTCAGGAAGTACCTTAATCGAGCTATGAATCATCGCTGCCTTAGTGAAACTGTTATCAGAAAATTTGGGTGGTAATCTGAATTTGATATGATAAAAACTTGATGAATATAGATCCGAATCGAGTGATTCAAAGTGGAAAGTTATAGTTTAAAGTGTCTAGTTTCTGAATTTGTAAGATTGGTGATGTTTGGAGTTGTCATAAATATTTGGTGAATTTAGCAAGATTGTCGCGCATAATCATGGAGTAGTATATACTTGAACCATAATCAGAGTATAGCTCATTTATTCTTGATCTTGAGTTGCATTTCAATTTACATATTCTCTTTTGTTTGTATAGATATCAAAATTTTAGTGTTGGTACATTGTAAACTAGGAGTCATGTCAATGAATCGGAGTTAGATGTTGGGAAGAAATCAAAACATGCAAAAGAATATGAACATAAGCTTGAAGATAGGCTTCATGAGGAAACTTGCATCTTGATCATTTTATTGGTATTAGAAATATTTTGCGGTAGTGTTTGGGAGCATAGAATCCAAGAAATTTAAGAGTGTGTTCAAGTCAGCAAAATCCTTGTCACAGCAATATCTGTAACTTATCTTTATCAAATAGCAAGGCAAAGTACTCTTGGTTTAAGTGCCAGTAAGAACTTACCTGTTGCAACTGATTTGTTGTGTTAGTTGACTGATCATTGGATGCTGATCCAAAGAAGAGATGCTGAGTGTTCCTATTCCTGGTAGCTTGATGTATACCAAAACCATAACCAATGGCCCCATTAATGGCTGCAGTTCTTGAGATGATGTTGCATAGCAAGGTAGGGAATCCTCAGACCATTTATGTTAGGTAATTTAATTAGATGTGCTTATGTTGGATGGTGATATGTTCTTTAGACTTGGTTTTGTCCCTTGTTATGCTTGAAATAGGGTTGTTTGGATTGTTTCTGCTTAAGTTATGTATATATGTGCAATGTTATGTTGTATTGGGTGTTCTATGAGAATACTTTACACGTTTCTTACCAAAACCAGTAGGCAGGGAAGACCACTCATCCTCTTGGCTTGTGAAATCTTCCATCGATGAGCTCATATGTTGAAATTTACCAAAATTCCCTGCATCATCATCTGATCTTTGCCGAAGATGAGGTCTCCAGTCAACCGTGATTCTCCTTTTAACCTTAAAATCAGAACTAGCAGAAAGTGAAAACCCTTTCTTCTCATATGCAGGACCAGAAGAGGAAACATAAGTTGAAGAAGCATCAGCACCAACCTACATATTGAAATAATTAAAGACTCTAATAAGTACCACATGACTGAGGTTTTGAAAATTTCTTTTGTCCCCAAAGTCAATTTATGTTACATGAAAGTTTGAAACTACATTAGAAAGTGCATTTAAAATGGAAGGAGTAATAATTTTCTACAACAGAAATGTATCTCATAGTAAATCCCCACCATATACAGATAAGCCTGCACATTAATGGTAGAGAATGACATGCCATTGAAATCCTATTCTGGGCAGTCCGAGTTATACGATTAGTCAGAAGTAAAGTTTACAGTTAACAATGGTTGAGGTAGTTGCACATCACACTGTATATGTTGTGCTTTGGCTCATCCTGTCGTCTATTAATTGTAACAAGTTGATGAAGATTCAGGTTGTTATAAACAAAGGTCATCTTGTAGTTACACATCACATTTATGTATGGGTTGCCTGCAATTTCTGTTTTTGTATGTCATTTTTCTGCCTTGATGATCTGCTTCCATTGGAGCATATGCTCAGTTAGTTCGCTGCACTAACTTTTGGGACTTGTTACTTGGCGTCGAGTGTTGGTGGGTTTGAATTTGGCACCGAGATGTAGACGAGCTTTGTGTGTTCAAGCTAGACATTGTTATTGTTAATAAAGGCAACGAATGGAGCTATAACTGAAACGAATTCCCGAGCCTAAGTAAATTGTTTAGTCATTTAGATAGTTTGTGAGCTAAGGCGATTTAAGATTGCCACGTTTATATATCAAGCCTAATGCCATACACGTCCAAACTCTAGTCAAAGTGTTCACTCGTAAGTCGTATGCACTAAGCCAACATAACATGTATAAAGATTGTCCATTAAATTGATATCACCCTTGAAGAATTATCTTTATGGCAGAATTTTGTACCATCTTAAGCGCTATCTTGAGCATGCCTGTAGTACTCCATCACAGGTATACTAGGTGTGTTTGTTACCCTCCTTGGAGCTATATATTGTAGTTATCAATGATATGCATTTTAATATAGGCAGCAATATCACCATAGACTCACCTAATCATAATGTATTTCATTCTTCTTGCAAGTTTTACAATCTACTATATGCCTTCACAATTCTAAATTGGTATAAAATGTTTAGATTTGTGTGTGTGTGTGTGTGTACTTGTGTTTGTCCAGCCCTTGAAGAGTAGCACAACATAACCGTTGTACATATGCAATGTGTATGTTCCAAGAGGATTTTCTCATATTATATGATTAAAATATATTTGTCATTCCCTTTTCCATGGTTACACTTGAATTTTGTTAGTTACAATCCTATTCACTTTTTTGATGTCTTATCAATTGCATTCTACTAGAGCTTGTTCTTATTGTTACTGCTTCGTCTCTCTTTTTAAAATCAGTTTGCAATGGTTTGAAATTCCCAGGAAACTTAAAGCTTTGACTAAACAACCCTATGTTCATAGAATAAACAAAAAAATCTAACCATCATGCTTGTAGGTAAAGAAATTCGGTCCTGACATTGATTTTCTTGACGTATTTGTTAGCACGCACACCACTCAGGGTGTTCCTGGTCAACCTCGTTAGTGGGTTGATCAAACTGCCGAGTCTACATATGTAAGTATCAAAATTCTTAATGTATATCAAATTGGATCATATATCTATTATGTTTGATGTTTTATTAATTATTGTATTTTTTTAATGACAGAATGCCTTTAAGATGATTGAAAATGAAGAGGCCACCCAGGGCCGCACGGAGAGTTCAGAGGGAACTCTCGTTCCCGCTTCGTCGAAAATAGAATTATGACAGAGAGTTGCGTCACAAGGACGAAAAAAAGGGGGAATAGACTTTATGGATTGGGGGACTATGGTGCCACTCTGCTTTCATCCACAGTCTCTTCTCCGAGTTTGTCGTCAACAGGGGGATCAAATGCTCCGTTGGACGAAGCTTCGCAAGCCAAAATGGATGCATTGGAAGCTAGGGTGGCGCAGCAGGATGAAGCTATGGCTCGACGAGATGAACAAATGGCTGAGCAGGCACGGGAAATAGCAGAGATGCGCGCCCAGATGGCCGCTTTTATGCATGGATCTTCGTCCACTCCTCGTACCCAGTCCCCTAATTCCTTTACATAATTTCTTTGTGTCGAATATTCAATACAATCGTAATTAACAATAGATTTGGGAAACGAATTTGATGTAATAACATTTTGTTCTATTTAATGTTTTAGTTTTGTAGTGCAATTAATTTTTGTCATGAGTCTATTATATATATTTATGATAAATCAGGTACCTAAAAAAATTAATTTATATAAAAATTATTATTTTTCTTTTTAATTTTACTAACGGTATATTTCGTCGGAAATTACTGACGGAAATGGAAAATGCTAACGGATACGTTCGTCGGTATTACTGATGGAAATATATATTACCGACGGAGTAATCCGTCAGGAATTGCTAACGGAAATGGAAATTGCTAACGGATACGCTCGTCGGTATTACTGACGGAAAAATATATTATCGACGGAGCAAGCTGTTGGGAATCACTAACGGATATGAAAATTACTAACGGAAACATTCGTCGGTATTACTGACGGAAATATAAATTACTGACGGAATAATCCGTCGGAAATCACTAACGGAGATGAAAATTACTAACGGAAACGTTCGTCGGTATTACTGACGGAACTAATATTTACTGACGGAAATCTCTGACGGAAATTTCTGTTAGCAAAAACCGACGGAAACTCATTCCGTTAGTAATTACTAACGGAAACGAAATTCCGTCATGATTACCGCGGAATGAGTTCCGTTTGTGATCACCGACCAAATTTACCGCGAATCTTGGACGAACGGTTCGTTGGGAAAGCCGGATTGCGGAAATGTTAATTTACTGACGGAAATTTCCGTTAGTAATTGGCGTTTTTCTAGTGGTGAATTACATCTCAAACATTATTTATTTTATTTTTTTAAACAATTTTTCATATCAATTATTAATAAAAAATTATTTGTGAGCTTGAAAAAAGATAGAACTTATTGATTTGACACCATTAATGATAAATTGAGGGTTATTAAAAGAAAATTACCTAAACTTCAACACTATTTTATATTCAATAAGTGTATTAATATTAGAATATATTTTTTGTCTTTAGTCATATATTGTTTTCTGTAACATTTTTCGTGTATTTGCCAAACATCTGAAAATGTTTTCCGTCATATTTTCAAAAGATTTACCAAACACCTGAAAATGAAATCTTTTCATTTTCCAGAAATCATTTTCGAAATCATTTTCTGGAAATCATTTTCTGTGAAACAAACGGAGCCTAAATAAAGCCGAAAAGGAACACGAAAATGAGCGCACACCAGATTGGAGAGCCACCAATTTCACCAAATGAGAAAAATATAGTGCAAAAATCACTCATGTATGTACTCAATATTGTAACTCTTACCCACTCGGTTAGTCGGATAAATCTTTTGTACACACACTCTTAATATCTAGTGAAGTTTTATACTCTCACTCCTTTGTTACTCTCTCCCCCCCTAACTTGAATCTATTGCACATACACCACAATCTATACTCACACACTTCAAATGTATGAGACAACTATTTACATTGGGATGGCAAGCCTACCAAGTTGATTAATGTAGGGGTGGCAAATCGGTCGTGCTGGGCTGTTATCGGGCCGGCACGATAACAACACGACACGATAAGCACGAACACGAACACGGCACGATAAGCTTATCGTGCCTAATATTAAAACCCGAACACGACACGATAAAAACACGAAAAGCAAGGCACGGCACGATAGGCACGATAAGCAAAAAAGTACAATTTATTTAGTCAGACCGTTAAGTCCGTTAAGCCCAATAAACATTATATAATATATAATTTTGATTTTTAATACATATTTTGAAAATTTATCAATATAAATAGTCGAAAGTTTAAAATTCATAAATTTTCAAATGATAAAATTATGAAATAATCATGAAAATAGTTCGAAAGAAATGAATAACCCCTAGTAAATTTTTAAAAATATATTTTTAAAACATATATATTTTAGTTATCGTGTCTTATCATGCTTATCAAGCCAACCCGATAACAACCCATTTTTTATCGTGTTTTATCGTGTTGGCTCTATAACGGTCTGAACCCGATAAGCCCCAACCCAAACCCTATAATTTTATGCCGTGTTCGTGTCGGTCAATCTTGCCGTGCTTTAAATTGTCACCCCTAGATCAATGCATTAAATCCCAATGCATTCACCAAACATGCAATAGCCAGAGGGGGCGAAAAATATTTCCATCTTTCTTTTATGCATGTACTTTGAATCAACATGTATTAATGAATACCATCACTTGTCTCTTCCTCTCTTTCTTGACTCTTCTCTTATTAAGGAGTCAATTTGTCCACTTCCGAGTTAAAGTAAAGAAAAATGTACGTCTCGTGAGAGTGTAAAGAATTTATATGTTTGTAAATACCACAAACTTACCATTGATTTTTCCTTTCTTGTACCATCTACGCATAACTCTAAATCAAGAAAATATGGTTATGCTCCACTTGATTCATAACATCTCAGTCAATGCTATGTGCAGCTAAAACCAAGTCGACATTGATTGTTGGCTCTGAAGAAGGACTTAACCACTTCACTAGCATGTTTCTCCTTCTCACCCTTGTTTGCTTTGAAACATGTCACTCATTAATCTACAATAATTGCAATCAGATCATGCTTGAAGGCCTTCATTGCTTGAGCACTCTGTTTCCACCATCTCATCAAAGTTTGAGTACTAGTCACCATACTTCCCACCAGACGATAATGACCACCACATTCTTCTCATTTTAGTAGAATATTTTTGTTGCTTGTGATTTTTAGAACTCCCCCTACAATAGAACATATGTAGCCCTTGGAGTCTAATCGGCTCAAGGATATTAAATTCTTACGAAACTTTGGGACATAAATTACACCACCCAAACTACGCGCACCACCCATCAAACATTTTAAGCTTTATCGTCTCAACACTTGACTGCACATTGGTACCCATTAGGCAAGAACACAGAATATGTCTTTCTTTCTTGAAACGTATCAAAATACTATTAACACGTGACCTTAATTATTGGGGCCACCTATCTTTGCGCTAATCCAGTATTTCACAGTCGCATGAAACACATTGCCATAGATTATCACTTTGTTCGTGAGCAAATCGCAAATAAAGTCCTTCAAGTTCGTCACATTAGCACAAAAGATCAGTTGGCCGACACTTTCACTAAAGCTCTTGGTCGTCAGCCATTTCTTGCAGCTCGGACCAAGATCGGCATCACCAATGGTTCAACCGTCTTGGGGGGGCGTATTAACACGTGACCTTAATTATGCATGTATTTAAGTTGTAAACCAACTCCTCTTTGTTACTCATAGATATCCAAGTGCAGAAGTAGATCTCTCCTACTTGGACTGTCCTATCTGTACATTATATATTTACCAAATGTCAATACATCGAAATATAATTCCAGCACAATCTCTGCATTTACTTATAAATACTATATCAGAGCAGGTGGATAAGATGAGTAGATGACACAAAATCCAATATTCATTCACGTTGAGAAGAAGTTCCGGTTTTGGAAACTGTGAGAACATCTTCATAATCAAACATTGTTGCCGAATAAAATAATAGTAACCCAAGATTTTTTAACCCCTACTTTTCACTAAGTAAAAAATTCAAAATTTTAAGAAATTAGGATTGGGGTTTAGGGGCTCATATAGGTTAATGGTGGTTGTTGTCCATGTTTTCGTGTATGCTTGACTGAAATGGTGTGAATGGTGGTTGTTATCATGGAAAATAGCAAATTTGTGGGTTATTTTTAAATTGAGAAATTTCTAGAATACACTTGGAGAATTGCATGCGCAAAGCACATGACAAGTTAATGGACTCATTCTAATCGCATCCACAAAAAGGATTGGTTGTGAGTAAATTTTACATATTTTGAACTACCGGTAAGCATGTTATGTTAACCAAGCAGCTCGAGGTTCGGTTCAAGCTTGACTCAAGTAAACTTTAGTGGTTGATCGAGCTGAGCTCCTAGTTATTGTTCGGTAAACTCACAAGCCAAACAAAGGCTCGACTCGTTTGTTCATAAGCTTTGTTCATGAAAAACTCGTTTGTTGTTTGGCTCGTGTGTTCGCCGTCGAGCTCAATTAGTATAATATGATCTATTTTTGTCTTTTTTATCTTTACCAGGGCGTTCTCTACATGCTTTTTTGAGTTGACGTTTTCAGGATTTTCCTTCCAATAGATTCAATGCTTTACGTTAGCACTATATAATTGATCAAACCTATCAATCTCCCCTGTAATCAACTTTACTTCAGATGTATGCCGCTCCTTATGGTCTATGGGTCCATGATTGTGTCTAATATTGGACCAACTAATCTTCACTTTCCACCCAACATATTTTTTTCCACCAAGTAAACTTCAAACTTGCATCTTTTTTCTTTTCGTACCACTCTTTTTTATATTCTTCTCTTCTTTACGTCAAACAAATATATACTTCAGACCCTTCTCACAACCAAGCCACATTTTACGCAATTAATCGTCGTAAACTTTGGGTCTTTTAACAGTGAAATACATTTTTTCACTTTGTCTAATATCTCTAACCCAACCTTTTGTCTTCTCTCAAACACGAAATATTTCCCTAATCTTGAAGAAGCGAGAGACATCCGAAATTGTTGACCATCATTCGGAAAGTAATAATCTTGTAAACAAATAAGAATTGATTCACCAAAAATTGATAATCAAAAAATATTTAAACTTCCCATATTTGTGTTATGTACTGTTATATTGTCATACTACCTATTTATTATTTTTGACATATTAAAATTGATTTCCGCTCAGTTTTGACATAAGCCGCCAACCGTAACTAGCTTTAGTTCTATAGAGCCGCTAGGATTAAGAAGCTTTTGTAGCATACCTAGGGCTAGCGGCTCCCCTAAAATTTCTTATGTATATAGTAAAGTCGCTAAGGGAAGTGAGTTTGATTAGCGTAAAGCCGCCAGGGCTTGGTAGCTTCGTTGACCCGAAAATCTTTTATAATTTTCAGCTTTAAAAATTGTAAAAAAATTAAAAAAATAAAATAGATTAACAAAATATTATATAAACTTACCGTAAAATAAGAATCCATTTGAACATTGTCATTGGGATCACAATCCATTGTAAAAATTAGGAAGATAGTGTGTAGCTGGTAGAGAAAGGGTGAAAGTTGAATATTGTGAAAATGGTGGAGAGAGAGAGTAACTGTCAACCATTTTCAAAAGGACAATTAGTAATTGAACATTTAAATGGGTGATGTGTTTAGAATCACTCTAATTGCACTACAATAGTGGATATTAGATATATTAATGATGAAACCCCATTTTTAAGATTAAAATTAACAATTTTCTCTAATTTCAGTCTAAGGTTACAACTTAAACACAATCACACCTCATTAGAGTTCTTTTCATCATCATCTCTAAAAATTGGATGACATAAACAAGTCATACCCAAAGCACATGTTCACAAGATTTGTTAACCTTTTATGAATAGAGATGACTAGAAGAGAGGGTAAGATGGAGAGAGAGACAGACAGACGGAGACAGAGATAGAGAGATAGAGAGAGAGAGAAAGATATCGAATGGGGATAGAAAGACAGTCGACGAAGATGATGTGATGAGCATGGATGAATAGTAACCGGTTGGAAGCACGTTAAAGACACATTGTGCTTCTTCAATTTTTGAGAAACTCATCCTCTACTATCAAATCTTAGTTGGTAACTTCATGTTTCTTAACCCATTCATAATTTACATGTCTGAATTTGGGATTAAATGGGTATGATGGTTCCAATTGCAATCGCTTAAACCTTTAGGCGCAATTTCATGTAAGGACAGATTTATAATATTCCAAACATCGAGCTTTCAATTTCAATCGGTGAACAAGTAAAGCTTACTCGATTCGATGCAATTAAAATCCCAATTGAGCTTATCGCAAGCTGC
Organism: Codonopsis lanceolata; assembly: GCA_013146195.2. Classification (NCBI taxonomy): domain Eukaryota; kingdom Viridiplantae; phylum Streptophyta; class Magnoliopsida; order Asterales; family Campanulaceae; genus Codonopsis; species Codonopsis lanceolata. Next base: position 94,124,851 of record CM028380.1, read on the forward strand.
TTACCTACAAGATCTTGGGGGCACGACTTGAATTTAGCAAAGCTTGAGATCGACACATAGTCAAGTACCCAAGAAATTCAGAGTAACTCTAACCCCAAAACCCAAATTTGTGGCAGCTTCAGCACCAAAATGGTGCAATTTCAGTATCATCCACTATTCCAACTCACACCAAATTTTACACCAAAGGAATATTCATTAGCATATTTTATTTTAATTATCTATTAACCTTTTTAAATTGTAATTATTATTATGGTTACACAATTAATAATTTCATTATATTTAATAAGTTTATGTATATAATATATAATATTTAAATTAGTAATTTAATATATTTTAAGCTATTAATAATTTGATAAATACAAACCAGCACATCGTAATAGAGCAAGCAATACATCCATTTAAAATCTCAAGAAAAACTGCGAAGATAAAAAAAATCAAGTTGTATGCCATTTTTTTATTTTCAAGTTGTATGTCTTTTTTTTTTCCAGGTTGTGTGTCTTTTTTTATTTTCAAGTTGTATGTCTTAATTGTATTTTCAAGTTGTAAGTATATTTTTTTTCAAGTTATATATCATTTTAGTTGTGGTGTTTTTATATGTATGCATTTTAAAATTTACATATGAAATTGTGTTTTCTAAGTAATTTAGTATAATGATTTATTTATTTATTTATTGATAATTGTTAGTCTCAAAAGGCTCACAAATAGGCTAAAATTGTGGGGGTGTTGAATAGCCGATTTAAAGTTTAAAAACTTTCTTTCGAAATGTAGCAGATATGAATATATATGCTATGTTTGGCAACGGAAAATACTAAGTTGAGAGACAAGGAACAATCATATATCTAAAACGATATCTGCTCCTTCTAAGATATGATACTAAGGATCAATATATAAACGAATATAAATAGAAATAAAAGAACAGAAACACAATCAGATCAACACAATTATTTGAAATGGTTCACACTAGAAAAGTGTTACGTACATTCACTACTAACATGATCAATCTTGAATTTTGAAATGTGCACTATTTTATCTACTTGGGTGACTATAACAATATGATCACTAATGGATCGTGTAAAAATTACTTTTGACTAGGTGTTTTGGTGAGTGGAATAATATGTATAACAAATTAATCACATTTGTACTGGAAAACTAGATTGTAATAAATACAAAGAGAGGGTTAATATAATTGAATCTAAGTGTGGGGCTCTTCTAAGTATTGAATGTTTGATGATTATTAGTCTCTTATTGAAAGTACTTAAGAATTCTCAAATATGGTAGTTGAAGCGTATCGTTGTTGGAGAAGAGAAGATAGACTTTAATTCTTCACATGTTGTATTTATACTCAAGAGAGATGGGTAGCCGTTGCGTTTGAGCTCCATTGTAATGGAAAAAACTTAAAGCATTAAATGCATTTTAAATACATGAAATGCAATTAGTTGTTAGAGGCTCACTTTATTAGTTCGTACATCCACTTCAGTTTACAAGCGCACTAGACTGTACTTAGCTACAAATGGCTAGTCGACTAGGTAAAAAGGTTACAGACAATGTACGGAGTCTAAGATTTAGCTCAAAATAGAAGCTACAATAAATAGACCCACATGCTTGTTAAATCAACCAACTTGATGCAATTTGGCCTTGTAACTAGTAGACTTCGGAGCGAATTCAGTTTTCCTCTATATTTGCTGTCTTCTGAGCATTCTAAAATAATCTAACTAAAGCTAAATCCTAAAGATCATTGTCACACTAACCGATATGCAGATTAGTTAGCCAAATCTAAAAGAACTTGAAGATGACTACAAGCAAATCTACTATATTTCTAACAATAATAAATACAAAATAATTTACATAATAGACCAATTAATTATAAATTATTGAGATTATATTGTTTAATAATTTAAAATAAATCACATCATAATATTTATTAATTAGCTATCTATATTACAATAGAGATTCTAAAACACATGTGCAATTGATAAATGCTAATTAGGGGTTAGAATTGATTTTTTTTTTTACCAAATTCCTACGGCCTAGATTAATTGATTTTTGTAAGTGTGTGAAAGGGAGTTAATCCAAATTGTAATTGTAATCCAAATTGTATGTAACTATAATCCAACGCTAAAGGCTTATTCTGTGGGGCCGAGAGAAAAAAAAAGGCAGTCGTAAGTGATAACAAAATTCCTACAATGCAGCAGGTTCAAATGGTTCACTGTTCCGCTTTTTCAACAACCAATTTTTTCGTCTTTCGTTCACTGTTCCGCTTCTTCAACATCCAATTTTTCCGTTTTCCACCAACTCATTCTTCCTCATTTTCATCCTCCAATATGGTTACTGCAAATCCAAATCCTTAGTCTATTTGGAATATGCGTTCAACTTCTTCCGCTTCTTCCTCCTTTCCATCCAAATCCTTAGTCTATTTGGAGTGGGTTCAATGGATCTACAAAACCCAAAACCCACCCTCCGATTTCTCAATCTTTTCTCTCCCTATCAAGCTTCGTTCAACACTTTGGCTATTTCTCTCCGAGCCCCATCAATCTTTGTAAGATATCTCTATATCTCCGAATCAATTAACCAATTCACAAGAGTTTTCTGTTCTTCTGCTTTCTTTTCTTTCTTTTTTCTTTCTGCTGGTATAGGTAAAACATTTTTATACAACACCATTGCAGGAAATTTCGAACCCTTGGTCATATCGTGATTTGTGTCGCATCATCTGGAATTGCATCATTATTGTTGGTATGTGGTAGAACTGCACATTCTACATTTTGTCTATCATTGAATGTGTTGGAAGACACTATATATTCTTTCACTAAACAGTCAATTCATGCGGAGTTGTTTAGGGAGACAAAATTGATTATATGGGATGAGGTCCCTATGCAACATCGTCATTGCGTTGAGGCCGTTTAGCCTTCAAGATGTTCGTGATAACAACAACCCAGAATTACTGTTGTATTTGGTGGGGATTTTCACCAAACTTTGCCTGTTGTACCGAAAGGATATCATGAATAAATTGTGAGATCAATTCTTCAAAAATCAACACTTTGGAATCAGATTCACCATTTTGACTCTATTGGAAAACATGTGATTAAATCGAAATGATTCGGCAAATGTTGAATTCGCTACATATTTGAACGAGATAATATCAATTTTACACATCTCCGGTTAAGCTTTAAATTAATAATCATTTTATTATTAACATGAATTTAATTTCAATCAACAGGTAGGAAACAATCCAAATGTAATCATTGAACTACCTTCTACGATTCGAAAGTCTAAAAACCTCATTGAATTAATAAGAGAAGTATATCCACAACTGCATAGAATTGGGACTTCATCAGCAAAATTCTTAACTGAATGTACTATTTTATCTGCATGTAATGATGACGTTAATAACATAAATGTTGAAGCATTGAAGAGATTCCTTGGAATGTCATCAGTTATCTATCGGCCGACAAAAGCGTGGATGATGATACAAGTGATCCGATCATGGCAATACACAATCGAATATTTAAACTCTTTGAATCCTCCTGGTCTCCATCCTTCAGATTTGCAATAAAAAATTGGTTGCCCCATAATTTTGTTCAGAAATATTGCTCCAAAGGACGGTATTTGCAATAGAACATGACTAAGGATAGTTCGATGTGTGCAACGTATTCTTGAAGTTGAAATCTTAACTGGAGATAAAGCTGGCATTTTGGTATTTATACCAAGAATTTCTCTTACACATTCTGCTTCTGAACTTACTATTCACATTACAAGACGACAATTTCTAATTAGGTTGGCATATGCAATGACTATAAATAAATCACAAGAACAATTTGTTAAATTTGTCGGTATTGATCTTCAGACGCCAGTGTTTACTCATGGTCAATTATACATTACACTATCCCGATGTACTACATTCAGTAGGATAACAATTCTCTTACAATCAGAAGAAGAAAATTCGACAATAAATATAGTTTATCCTAAAGTTATTCTATAATTCTTCTACAACAGGTATAATCTCTTAAATTTCTAATTATCAAAATCATTTTTTACTATTATAACTCAAATTTTACTATTATTTAATTTTATCTAACACATGCTTTGAAATAGGTCCCCACTTCTTTTCACACCCCACCTCCTCTAATTGTTTTTTATTCCAATTATGTAGAAGAATATTTAACTATAACTTATTTCTAAATAAATGTTCATAATTACATATAATTCAAATTTGTTTGTTTTATAATTTTTATATAACACATGGTTTCAAATAGGTCCATACAACTCCAATTGGCACAACACCTGCAACTCTATGTCTACTTCCAGATGTATCTCAAATTTTGGCTCCACATATGCATATAATATTAGATGATGATATGTGGGAAGATTCAATTTTTTTAGATGAGGCGTTATGTTTTTATGATATTTTAATTCATCGACTCTTATGCATAAATTATATAAAGTTAAGTAAATATGTTGATATCTTTTTTCTCTCACATGCAGTGCATATAATGGAAAATTTTATTGCAAGTCGCATTTCCAAACCATTTATTGTTGTGAAGCAAGAGCCTCAAAAGGAAGATTAAGTTGTTATTGAAAACAATAAAATATTATTACTACAATCTCATTTCTTTTGTTAAAAGTTTGAATATTTCATAATTGTTTTTCCTTTGAAATTAATGAATTATACTCAATTATTATTTCAATATTTTGTTTTCTTCCATGCGATATCCAATTAACTGTTTCGTGAAATGTCTCAATCGTAATATTTGATTTTGATTGATTTACATTAAATTCATCTTTTAAGTCTTACACATAATGTCATAAACATAGCAGTAAATAAAATATGTGTTTTCTTTAATTTTTGAGTTTTGTTATCTTTCGTTGTTTAGTTTACATTGATCCGACATCAATAAAATCATAAACATATATTGGAATATTCGCATACTGCCTTTTCCATACTTCAATCAAGTCATACTAGCGTCGTGTCATAGGCACGGACACAAAAACTAGAAATATATATTATTAGTTTTTGATTAGTTTAAAATATTTTTAAATTAATAATATCATATTATTAATAAATAATAATAAATTTATGTATTAAAAACTAATTTTATATTTAAAAATGAGTGGTCCCATCAACACCAAATTTGAGGCAACACTATTCATCACCCCATTTGGGCAAGAAATTGGGGTTTAGTTGGAGTTCTTTTCCTATGAAAAACACACCAAAACAAGGGAAAAGGGGTTGGATTGGAGTTTCCCTTAGAATTAGGGGTGAGCAGAAGTTTTCCGGAACCGGACCGAACCAATGGAACTGGACCAAACCAGTCAAAAATGGACCGGACCAATACTTTTGATTGGTCCTAGATCTGAATTTTTACAGAACCGGACAAGTGGGTCGGTCCACGGTTCTAGAAACCAAAAACGCAGAACCGGACAGAACCGGACCAATATGTATTTATTATTATTTTATTATATATAATATACTAATATAGTATAATTAATTTATATATATATATATATATATATATATATATATATATATATATATATATTGATAAGAAGATAATAAAAGGGATACAACTTACAACCTAAAGAAAATATATAATAATTTGATTCAATATTCAACCAAGTTTCCTTATTTGATTAAAGAGAAAATAGGAGGGAAAACATTGTTCTTCCCTATTAACTAAATTCCTGTCTCTTTTTGTGATTCCAAACATTATTAGTTTGAAGGATTGTTACCTGTAAATTAATTAAATTAACTATAAGGGGATTGGAGATGAAGATGACTTGTACTAAATTTCCTTACAACTTTCTTTTTTATTTCTCTTTATTAATTTGGAAGTAATGATTTTTACATTTAGTTTATTTTCACAAGAACAACGGACCCAACAAAATGTTATACGAAGGAAGAACATGATTTGATTATTGATCATTGTTTTTTAGAAAATCTAGTTATCCTCTTGATCAAAGATGCGCATCGTATTGGTCCGGTCCTGGTTCTCGTACGTCTTCAATTGGTTCTAGACCGGACCAATGTATTGGTTCTCAGACATATTGGGTTGGTCCCGGTTCTATATTTTTTAAGAATCAGACTATTGGTCTGGTCCTGGTTCTCTCAGTTTTTTCTAAAAAAGTGGACCGAACCGGACCAAGTTCACCCCTACTTAGAATCAAAATTATTGTATTTGGTACAATTTATAAAATGTTAAAGACTATACTCAATTAATAAAAATAAAAAATAATACTATCATTTGCTCCTTTCGTCCTAAAAATTGTCTTCTATCCATAATACAATACAACTCGGTTTTTATACTTATAATCGACAAAGCTAACTATTAGTCAGATTTAATCATTCTCAAAACTTTTTACGATTAGGATTATCCATAGCGTCCACATGAAGGTGATTATCCTTTTTTAACTCCCTCTTTTTTCTCTCCTCATTATATAGCTACCCCCTACAATTATTGTTTTGAGCAGTAATCCCAATAAGTTTTCGAGCTTACATTGATTTGATCTCATACTAATGTTGTTCTATAAGCACATGTCATGGAGACATGTACAAAGACCTTGTTAACTAACACCGACGCATATATTTTCTAAACCGGGGGCGCAAATTTAATAAAGTTTGCAAATCATAATTGTCTCAAGGTTACAAATTTAATAAAATTTACAAATCATAATTGCCCCCTACGTACGTGTTTGGGAAACGGGGGACGCGATTCAAAATTTCAGTCTCTCTTACTGGAAAGAGAGAGTTATGGTGAGTAATTTTTTTTACTCAGGTGGGGGCAACTTGTACACATTTAACAGAAGTGGGGGCAAATTGTAACATTTACAAATTATTATTTTTTAAAAAATTCTTCACAAAAAAAACTCAAGTGTGGGCAATTGCCCCAGACCTTGAAGGGTGTGTCCGCCACTGACTAACACAAGTAAAGAAAATATTTAACTTTAGCTAAACTTTCTTTCATACCCTCGTGTTATCTTTAAATGGGGTAAAAATTAAAATTAATGAAACACATTTTATTTTTCAATTTTACAACTATTGGTCCTTGAAGTTCACACATATTTCTATAAATGATTCAACATTTTTTATGTTTTCTATAATGGTCTTTCAACTCGACTTTTGGACTTATAGATAATTATATTTTTCTTTTACTTTTTCTTCAATCAAAATGGAAAAGAGTAATGTTATACTTATCACTAGTGTACCAACTTGTATTGAAAAGAAACATAATTGATTTTTTAACTATGTCTTTTACAAGTTAAGTTGTAACACTCTTGATAATACTGGTGGTAAACTTAACATTTTAGCTTGAAAAATAATCAAAATTCTTCAATCAAATCATTTAATCACAAAGCCAAACAAGCTCCTAAATCCCACAACAATTGAAACCTTTTTTAGCTTAACCAAAGTCTCGAGTTCAACTCCCATGGAACACAACTATGTTTAAATACTTGTTGAGAGAGCTTCTATTGCCACTTAGTAGTCTTACCCGGCTCGGGAGATTAGTCTTAGGCTCCGTTTGTTTATGAAAAATAATTTCTAAAAAATGATTTCCGAAAAATGATTTCTGGAAAATGAAAAATTTCATTTTCATGTATTTGATAAATCTTTTGAAAATATGTCGAAAAATATTTTTGGATGTTTGGCAAATACACGAAAAATGTTACGTAAAACAATATATGAATAAATACAAAAAATATATTCTAATATTAATACACTTATTGAATATAAAATAGTGTTGAAGTTTAAGTAATTTTCTTTTAATAACTCTCAATTTATCATTAATGATGTCAAATCAATAAGATCTATCTTTTTTCAAGCTCACAAATATTTTTTTTGATAATTGATATGATTTTTTTTAAATAAAATAAAATAAATAATGTTTGAGATGTCCTTAAATAATAATATAATATAGTGAACACTAATTTTAGAACGTAGTGAATAATTCTTAAAATTATAATTTATAAATAATGTGTACAAACTCCATTTATATTTCTAAACAATTTATTTATTGAGTGAAATATTGTACGTGCCTGTAAATATGTGTAATTTTGGAAGGGCACGGAGGGATGCTCGAACATTCGGAAAATGACTTACAAAAAATAAATTTATAAGTCATTTTTCAGAAAAGAAAGTTTCATTTTTCGTTGACTCGGAAAAGTTTTTATGTTGACTATATTTTCCTAAGGTTACTAAACACCGAAAAATAAGAAAAACGTTTTTTGAAAGTCATTTTCCGTGAAACAAACGAAACCTTAAACTTTCAAGCCTACGGACACCTTTGAAAAAAAAAAAAATTTTGAAACCTTTTTGAATTCCTACATCCAAACACACCCTAGACAAAGGGTACGGATAAGAATAGAAAATAAAACGTCCAATAGGGGCAAAATGGTAAGTCTAGCAGAAAAAATTTCTATTAACCCCTCGATCTCGAAAGTGAAGTCTCAAATTGGGCCGTATATAGTTCGATTGCGTTTAGGGTTTTTATCTGTTATCCTCTCACTCTCACACACACAAACACACTTCGCCCCAACTCTCTCCTCCCTTTGTTCTTCTAAGCTCCCCCAACTCCGAGGTACTCCTCTCTCTCTCTCTCTCTCTCTCTCTCTCTCTCAATTTCTACGGTACCTTTTCGCATTTCATCGCTCTATCTGTGTATGTGTGGGTGTTGTGTGTGCTGTGTGTGTGTGTGTTTGCGTCTATATAATTCTTGGTGGGCTAAAAACTGTTTATGAATTGGATCTGATTCATCAAAGTCTAGATTTTAAAGGGTTTTACTAACTTATTTTTTTAATCTATTCTTGGGTTTCTTTCAATTTGATTTTTTTATTAGGGTTTGTGGATATTATTTGTATGTATTCTTGTAATTTGTGTTTTGTGTGTGGATAGATGTATGTAATCCTGTTGCTAATTTTGGATATGTATTCCTGTTCTTAATTTTGGATATAAGCTGAATTAATAGTTTAAGCCTTACCGGGTTTATTTGCCCTATATAAACATTAGTGTCTTGTCTATGTACCACTCCACCGGTCTCGTAACAAAAATAGAATAAAAGGAGTAACGTGCAAAGACAATGATGGGAGTGCGATACTGTACATAGACTATGGGGATTTGGGAGGCGGTGAAGTTGTTAGAATTGCAGAGTTGCTGGTGAGCCTGCAATTCAACCCAGTTATTGGGGGGCTTATTGTTTTGTTGTTACAGGATTGGAGAGTGTACTTGTTCTGAATCCTACTCAAAACATGAATGCAGTCCACGTAGCTATACTTGTCTTTTCTCTTATGTTTTATATATGCATATATATTCATTTGTGTGTATGTGGTTATGATGAGTGTGTTTGAGAACGTATGGGCTTTCGTAAGCTCATATGCTGAACCCAGAATTTTTTTACTGTTTGAGATAAGTTTTAGGGATTACTTTCTCCTTGCCGAGCACAATCCCAGTATTCTCCCCATTTAATTGCTCCCATTTGTTCTTGTGGTTTCCTTCCCAATCTCTTCTATTTCATTTGTTTAATAAACAAAATGAATATCAGCTACCTGATTTGTGTTATATCCCACTTTTGGCACCTTAACTTCCTACTTGTTTTGAGCCTTATGTCTATTTTCTCTAGTTATTTTACTCTATCCCAAGCTATGATGTATCAATAGAGTAGATAGTAAGTTTGGCTAAATGATCATAGTTTTGGTGCTCTCTGAGTTCTCTTTTTAATTTTTTTTGTCACCATCAAAGAAAGCATATGGTATTCCGTTCTTGCTTTATCTACTATTTTTATATTCAACATACTCTTCTCCAATCTTAATCATTTATGTATGACTGGATATTGTTACTTCGATACAATTTTCTGAGAGCCAATTAGCATATTTTTGGTAACCAACTTGTTTTTCATGGAATTTAAACTTTAACAAGATGATGATGCCCTATGAAATGGGTTGAGATGACTTCACCAAGTGAAAGATCTTTCTCTGATGATAGCATTTTGTAAATAATGTGTAAAGACTTGGTTTGTTCATGGTAAATGCTCCATGTCTTGTCTGCAGAAATTCATAGCCTGGTTCTGCGTGCAGACCTATGATGATGAAGATATTATAAGTTTCATCTCTTGTTGATTTAGTAACTAGATAAATATCTGTTGTTTCACTGTATTTTTCACGTTTCACTCTGTTAAGATGATGGTCTAATTTGATGTGTTTACCTGTGCCAGATGGATGTGGATAGGCTAAAGAAGATGGCTAGTGCTGTTCGCACTGGTGGAAAGGGTAGCGTGAGAAGGTTCGTCTTTGTACATCTTCATAGTATGTGCTTAGTTGCCAATGGACTGTGATATGTGAATACACATGGTTGTAACTTGAAAAGTGATGAAGCAATAGTATTTAAGAATTTAAGAAGATAGAGTGAACATATTGAAGATAGGGTTGATGTTACCATTTTATTTATCTTGTGAGCTTTTCAAACATACATAGATGTTATAGATATGAAGAATACATATTTTTGTTTTGTTAACGCCATGTCCTTTGGACATAAAGAGATCTCATGAAAGAACTGTTTTATTTCTTAGATAATATTTATTATCTTAGTGCCGTAATTTATCATTATAAGATTAAGATGTGGGTTAAAGTGGTTCATGATAATTTTGCTGGTTGTTCTACTTGCCCATGGGAAACATTTTTTTTCCAACTATGATGGCATAGGTTGATTGTTGTTGACTAGGTGAATAGAGGCTTTACTATGTTCCTCTCATTGTCGTGGCCGTTGGATGTTTTGATTTCTCTTATTCCTTGGCCTCATTTGATTCAATTGGCTGATTGTTATTACTACAGAAAGAAGAAGGCAGTCCACAAGACAACCACCACAGATGACAAAAGGCTTCAAAGCACTCTGAAGAGAATAGGGGTGAATGCTATTCCTGCAATTGAAGAGGTTAATATTTTTAAGGATGACGTTGTTATCCAGTTCACAAACCCTAAAGGTACCAACCATCACAGTCAAATTTTTACTTCACTGTGTTTCCGATCCTGTTGACCCGCTAAAAAATGTGATTTCTGTTTTGACAGTTCAAGCCTCTATTGCTGCCAATACCTGGGTTGTTAGTGGTTCTCCTCAAACAAAGAGTACGTGTGTTTTACTGCTCTGTACTTCAATAGTTTTGTCCTTATATGGCTAGCTCCTGCATTTGTGACCACTTACTATATTTTTGGGTACCATTCACTGTGTTATTGAGAACCCAATTTATGTCTATTATGTTTGCACTTTTGGTCTAGCTTTCAACATGCATTTCAGTAATAGCACAAATTTTGAAATGTAAATCTTGGACATGGGTTAATTATTTTTGCATTGTTTATTCTGATCTTTTGACACAATCTTTTATCTCTACTTGTTTTACATGAGGTTGTACATGGTCTATACTGATCCTTCAATTTCTTTTTTTTTTTGCAGAATTGCAAGATATTCTTCCCGGAATAATTAACCAATTGGGTATGTGTTGACTGTGTCATGTCCTCTATGCTTAGAATCTTACTGTTTTATGTGAATGGTAAGCAGAAGATTTCTTTGATACTTATATGGTATTAATCTGTACAGGCCCAGATAACTTGGACAACTTAAGGAAGCTGGCAGAACAGTTTCAGAAGCAGGCACCAGGTGCAGGCGCTGCTACAACAGCGGCACAAGAAGAGGATGATGATGATGTCCCCGAACTTGTGGAGGGTGAAACCTTTGAAGCTGCTGCTGAGGAGAGTCATGCTTCTTAGAAATATAAGATTCTGTCCCTCCTTATATATGTGCAATGCTTTGAGGCCTGTTTTGTCTTTAATTCATGTGTTCCATTTTGATGTTCTTTGTGACATACTAGGAATATGTTAAATTTGATGTTTTGATCATCCAGCTCATGCTTCCTATCTTCAACTTATCCTCCTCTTCCAGAAATTTCTTCTCGATTTCTCATACAATTTATTCAAAAATCCATAGTTATTAGTTTTACAAATATTACTACAATATTCTCACTGATTTATCACTTTCCACAATAGAATTGTGTCTCATCTTTAGTTTTGTTGAAGGGGTGACAACACAAGAAAGAAGTAAAACTGGAACGTGTTAGTTGTACCCTTTGGTGGTTGCTCGAGTCACTTTTTATGGTTGAGTCCCATATCTTATTTACATCTGGGTTACTCGAGTCTTTTGTTATGGCTGTGTTCCATATACTTTTGACCACTTGCATTGAGGTTGGTGTTTGTCAAATTTATTCTCTTTATTCTTTACGAAGATTCACTCTCTTACACAATTCAGGTCACTATTACACAGTTTTATATGTGCGTGTGTGTGTGTTGTCAATTGTGCACGTATCTTTCATAATGAAAATTGTAGATACCAGTTTCTCTTTAACAGAGAATATAAATGATTTTTAAAACATCTATCGGACTGTCTTTGTATTTTGCCTTATAACTTTTGTCCCTAAACGTTGAAAACGCTTCTTTTTAAGGATATTTTTGTTTTTTTAAAAATTACATTATTTTTGTTCTTTGCTTCTTAAAAAAAATAAGTCAGTTTCCTCTTTCCCAAACACTTGATCAATCTACATCTCCATCAACCAACAGTGCTGCCGTGCTGTTGCTAAACAACCGAACTCCTCCATCCAATCTCTCTCTCAAACAATACCTAAACATTTAAATACTCGGTTCATTTTCTAATTATTTTTCCCTTTGATTCGGTACGTTATTTAATAAAAAGTAATTGATTTGAAGAAATGTGTGGTTTCTTTTAATATTCTTAAGTATGTTGTCATAATTAAAATAGGTAGAAAAAGTATACAAAAACTTGTGTAGGACAGTCAATCCGTAAGACGGAGTCTCAACAATGATAAAAAGAAGGTGGCTGGAGCGGGTAACCTTTCAGCAAAAACCATTGGTTATTCAGTGAAAAAATGAGAGAAAATAGGTTAAAAAAATCGGACAAATGGTGTTAAAACCTACGGCTCGGATCCACCAACACAGCTTGCGGGTCACCCAACGAGAGCCAAGCCACGTGTCACCTTGTTAATGGTGACAACACATTAATGAAAAGTTTGTTGTTTTGCTCCGATGTCCCTGTATTTTAAAAGTTTTTTGTCAAAAATTTCATTTTTTCCACGCCTTGCACTTTCGTCCTCTATTAGTTCTGTTAGCCTTATTTACCTTGAAATATTTGACGAATCCTAACTGAATTTGACAAAATGATAAGAGACACATTTAAAGTCACATGACACATTTAAAAGGCAAACATAATACTTTTAATACTAAAAAGTGACTCTTTTTATGTGAAAAAAATAATTTTAATTAAAAATACAAAGTAATACTCGTAATACTAAAAAGGGACACACTTAATACTAAAAAGTGACACTTTAAAACTAACAGTAACGATTTTAATTTATATATTTATAATGCAAAGTAGCACTTTTCAAAGCAAAAGTGACACATTTAAGGCCAAAAGTATCACATTTAAGACTAAAAAGTAACACATTTAAAGCTAAAAAGTAACATATTTTAAAGGAAAAAAGTGATAATAATTTTTATTAAAAACGCAAAGTAACATTTTATGCTGAAAAGTGACACATTTTATACTGAAAAATAATACTTTTAATGCTAAAAAGTGATACTCTTCATTTACATAAGTGAGGGGTGATGCTATAATTTTCAAAAATTGAGGGGTTGCACTGAGATTACTGAATATTGGCCTATTTAATATGCATATGTCCGTCTTACGGATTAAGATCCTTAACAAGAAACCACCTCGAAAAAGTAAGGGTAAAGTGGTAAAAATATTTCCCTAAAAGGGAAAGTTTAAAAAATGACAAATATTTTAAAACAGATTAAAAAGAAAAGGAGTACGATAATTTGAAAACAGAGGAAGTACTATGAATTAAGGTGAAATTCGGGCCGTCACCTTTTATAAGTTTATAATCGCTTAGATTCCATATGTTTTTTTAAAAAAATCGAAAATGGAGATTTTTAGGGCAAAAAAATTATGATACACTTAATAAACTTAAGGCATGCTATGAATCACTTACTTAGTGTGCATGATTTATGCATCATGATTCATCAAATTTAATTACCTAATCCAATTTGTTCATCGCGATGTAACAAGTCAAGCAGCGAATTGATACATCCTCCTACAAATATTGTGGTCATTTTTAATACATTCCTTCAATTTTTTATCTATAATGTTCATATATATATATATATATATATATACCTTGTAATCCTTTCTTTCCATATATCAAAGTGATCTTCATAAACAAAATAGGTACTTGAGTGACATTGTTTGATGAAAAAGCTTTTGAGGTTGCCATGATCGATCTTTCAAGTTATTAGACTTGAGAAAAAGATTTTTCAAAAGTTAGATTATGTTACCATTTGTAAGTCCAGTAGACAACGAAATAAGACTAGGGGGTGAATAACATTTTAAAAACTTTAGGGGTTATTTTAAAAACCTTTAATAGTTGCAGCAAAAAAAAAAAGTTTAGTTTTTTCAGCAGCTAATGTTAGCAGTTGTTGAAGTTAAAAAGGTTTGGTTTGGTTTTTCTTTTGATCACCAATATATATATAAGAGCTGAATTAAATGATAAAGTATAAAACAACTAAGTAAAGAAATTTTAAGAATGCAACTATTAAACACTTAGGTAGATAGCAGCTACTTAAGTGTATAGACAGTAAAAACGACAGAAAAACAAAGATACAATATTTAGAGTGGTTCACAGTGTAAGCTGCTACGACCACTACCAAGTTAGTCAAACTTGGATTTTTAAGTGCAATAAGATTATATAAATTCAAAGTGATCATTAATGGATCAGTGTACAACAAAAACCTTTGAGGAGTATGATTAATGAATAATCAAACTCGTGCAACAACCAAAGGTTCCTTAAAGATTTGAAAGAATAAAAGGAACAAACAAAACAATGATTGTTCAAATCAGAATTAGAAAAGAATAATATGAGTAAAACTATCTAGTTGGTATTTGAGAGAAGAAGCTCTTCAAAAAAAGATTGAAGTTTTGGGTTTGAATGATGACTTCAACAACTTTGTTTCTTTCAGTGTGCTTTGAGAATTTGAGATATTTGAATTTAGAGCACGTAATTCCGTGAAGGTATTTTTTCAACCTTTGTTTCAAACGTTTTATGGAGATCTTCAGGATTGTAGCTCTTTGAGAGATGAGAGATCAATGTTGGATCTTGAATTGCTTGATGAAATGATGATGAAGATCTTTCATTGAATGCCCGCAAATCTTGCTGAGTGAGACAAATAGTATTTCCTAATATGAAATAATAAAGAGAGTGGCTAGTTAGGATTGAATATATGAAGAGTATTTAAGATATACACGAAAGTCTTCTAATGACAAGACATGTGAATAGTTATTTTGTTTAAAAAAAGATAACCAATTAATAATTTAATATAAGGGCGTGAAGTCCAAATATTTCAATAGAATACAATGTTCAGCAGATAGAATTTAGAATGTATATCAACAGCTGCTACCTGCTGATGACTTATGTTTTAGGTAGATAAAATGAAACAAATAAAAGGGCTGTCAAACAAAGTCAAAAGAGTATATAAACAAAGTGGGCATCTATCTGCTGACCCTTCAGCAGATAGAACTTAGACTTGCTACAAAGTCTAAGTAAAAGCAGTTCTGATTTTAATCAAATGTTAAACTATTTGTTTTAATCTTAATGGTTTTAAGTAAATCTAAAGCATGCAAGTTCTTACAGTTTTTTTTAAACCGGAAAAGGCACATTAGGGGGGGGAGAAAAAACTACGATACCCTTAATGAATGAAAAACACCTCGGAAGTCACTGAGTCAGACAAAATTATGAATCGTGATGCACAAAATGATGTTTCGCGATTCAAAAGTAATGCATTGCCATACACAAAATCAAGCGTCGCGATTAGTCAAAATTTCCTTATTTTAACTGATTTTGTAATTAAGGTAGGAATCATTTATATATTGATTGATCGATTTCCGTAAATATATAGTCAAAAAATTATTATTTTGTATGATATTGTAATTAATGTTGGAATCAAATTGATTGAATATAGATTGATTGATTTCTGTAACTAGGTAATCAAAATTCCTTATTTTGCTTGATATTGGTAGGTATCAAATAAATTATCTAGATTGATTAATTGATTTTTGTAAATATCTCCTTCAAATTGAATCCAATTATGATTCTCGTAAATATCTCCTTCGTTTACGACATTGTGATGCATCGCGTTTTATATTCGATGCATTTTGTCTGAGTGATGTTCATCGGCGATGCACAAATTGATGAATCACGATGCACTGGGTAAGTGATCCTTAGCACTTGTCCGGTTCATTAATGGCAGTCATCTTTGCACCCCTAAAAGTGTTTTTTTTTTTCCAGATTAACAAAACATAGGAGATTTGAGCGATTAAAAACTTGTGAAAGGGAACGACCCACAATTTCTCCACTTTTATATAAACAAACCAAACCAAACCTTAAAAAAGCAAAAAAATTAAAAAATTAAAAAATTAAAAAATTAAAAAATTAAAAAATTAAAAAATTAAAAAATTAAAATCAAAACCCATATTAGAACCCCGTGACAACGACCGAGCTTCTGCTCTATCGGATTCTTTGCCGTTGTCGAGGATTATGTAATCCAAAATGGGGTTTGTACATAAAATTTTCATCCAAAAATTTCTCTGATAATTATTCTCTTGTATCAATTGATGATTGGAATGGATTTGGGGTTTGTACATAAATGGCCTGGTCAAACAAAGGCCCTCTTATTCCAAATAGAGTGAGGCTATACACACCCCACTTTCTACTCTTCACACCATATTTACTACAATGTACAAGGTACTTTAATATAGGAAATGGGGTGTGAAGAGTAGAAAGTTGGGTGTGTATAGCCCCACCCTTCCAAATAATCTTTTATCAATTTATGACTTCTTTCAATTTAAAAACCTCAATTATTTTTTTTCAAATGACCTATACTACTCGTATGATCATTCGAACGAACGACCCACTAACTACTCGCAGAGTCATTCAAACTACCCAACGGTCCTTCAACATCATCAGTGATTGATTAGGGCTTGAGAGAGAGACCACATAATAGGGTTAGAAAGAGAGATGTACCTCGACTGCAAGAGCAAGGGCGACAACGAAGGGCAAGGACAACGACGAATGGCATGGCCGTTGTTGCTGTGAGAGATGCAGAGTTGCAGAGGAAGGGTGTGGAAAGCAAGTGATGAATGTAAGAAAGGAAAAGTGGCAAGTTAGGTTTTTGGGGCCTTTTGGAAAGTTTTTATCAATTTTTGGCCAAATACCAAAAACAATGATTGGTCGAGTCAAAACCATACTTGATATATACCACAATGAATTTGGGTAAAAGTTTAAAGATGAGGAAGAAAAAAAACTATTCATTAATAAAAATATAATATTTTAATTTCAAAAGTACCCTTATTTTTAGTTAAAAAAAAGGAGATTTTGTTCATTTATAGAAAAAATTGTGTTGAATACAATCTTATAAAGTGAAACACATGAATGGCACTCGGATGAGTTAACGGACATTTAACAATAAAATTAGACAGAATGAGGATCCGAGGGCATAAAAACTAGAGGGATGATTAAAAAAAAGTGTTCAAGGTACAGGGGTGAAAACTATAATTAAAGCAAAGTATAGGGACGTCTGGTGCTTTTATCCAAAGAAAAAATTGTGTGCAGTATACATTACAAAAGTAAAAAAAAACCAAAATGTATGTGCAACTTACAGCCAAAAATCAAAACCAGCTGAGAACGAAGAATAAATCAGTAATCTTAACGTATTATAAGAGTAAAAAAGACTCCTATTTTTTAGGGCAGTTGGGGACACACTTTTTTTGTTTTCCCACTATGCCCCTTACATGTAATTTGAGATAAAATCACCAAATTTTTTTGGTAATTCAATCTGATGAACTATTTTTCTTTTACATAAATCACAAGGTCTTACTTGCCACGTTTTCTCCCTCGATCAATAGTCTGAATCGTCGAGAAAATGCCCGTAAATTGATCCTCGCAAAGTCTTACAAACATCCTCCCAATTATTTATCTGTTCGGAAAGGGGTTTGGTGTGAATTTTCACGTGGTGGCTCTCGAGTTTCCTCACTGGAACTCCAAGAAATACTTGAGCATCTGCTAGTAACTGCAAACAATAAAACATGGTTCAGCACTTGAACTTTCCTTGCAATCAGCAAAACATGCAATCTCCGTTTAGGTATTACCTTGGGGTTTCCAATAAGATCTTCATAATATAGAACTAAATGGCGACAGGACTTGAAATAATTCAGTGCCTCCGCCATCATATTTTCAGCTTTGGTGAGATCTTGTATCAAGAAATTGATGTCGAGTGTTGGCTTGTAACGTGCCAGCACTTCAGCCTGCAAAAGAAAATCACAGGGGGTTAGAAATGGCAGCATGTGCAGCCTTGAAGCAATTCCAAACTGAAAAATTGTCGCTGGTTTATGAATTTGTTTTACAGGTTTCATTTATGGTTTAAATTTTTTTTTTGTCCCCAATCTACTTTTTAGGTTCCCTGTTTTGTGTTCTTATACTAAATATTCATTGATAATATTATAATAATGGACTAAATGCTTACCCAAAAATAGTGACATATGGACTAAAGCCCATTATCTAAATGCCAAGATATCTAATGAACCCAGAAACTCTCATAGAGCCTGCGTATCAAAAATCAAATAGCATTGCAAAATGCGGGAATCTTAATAGTTCTGCAACAGAACCATCGTTCAGTAACCAAATACTTGTGAGCAGAATTTCAAGGATTTCTTGCACACAAAATAGGCTTGTTAAACCTTTGGTCTGATCTTGGTGCTGATTAAGATTTCTTATGACATATCTGATCTAAATACAGAAACAGAAGGTGGAATTGTGCACAAATATGAAAGGCAAAAAACTTTAATAAGAGACATCTCTCACAACCTATAATACATGCATAGCACACTGATATGGTTATAATACCGTAACGGTTACACCCAAGCAGTGCATGTTTGTTGTTAGTGACCCATGATGTGTGGTACTCCTAACCTAAGTAGTGGGGATCATGCACGTCCTTTGTATTTCCAGTTTGTTGTTTTAATAGCTTTACTTCCAATGGGTAATGGCAGGAAGAAAGACAACTATCCCATCTCTTTTCTCTGATTCCTCTCTTTTGTCCCTCCTCTCATTCTGTTCTTATCATTGGTATTAGAGCCGGTTCGATGGACACCCGTGGAAAGTCCAACGCTGAATTTCGCAATGATGTGAATAAAGCGCTAGCTCGACACGAATCCAATTTCGACCAGCTCCATGGCACTCTTCAAACAGTGTTGACAGAGCTACAAGCTTTGCACTCTACTCAACACCCCGAGGTCAACCCCTTCTCCCAACCCGATGTCGGCTCAACTTCAACTGCTCTCAAAGTCTCCGACAACCACCACGGCAACCCGAAGTTATTCTTTCCCAAGTTTAATGGGGAAGATCCTAGTGGGTGGATTTATAAAGCCGAACAATACTTGGAGTTCCAGTCTTCAGTTAGCCTCTTTTCATTTGGAAGGCACCACACTGCAATGGCACCCCGCTGGTTTACGAAGTTTCGCGGACCACAACGCTGGGGCGAATTCACGCGGGCAGTCCTTGCTTGCTTTGGTCCAACAGATTATGAAGACCAGTTAGAGGCTCTTACCCGCCTCCGTCAAACTACTTTGGTCGTAGGTTACCACGAGGCCTCCAAAGGATTGTCTCAACGAGTTGACGGACTTCCTAAAGTATTCCTAGTTGGTTGCTTCATTGGGGTCTACGAGATGATATTCGGTTGGACGTTAAAATCAAACAACCCAAGACATTTGTGATGCAATTGGGGTAGCCAAACTTGTGGAGGAGCGAAACCAGCTCCAAAAAGCCTCTCCTAGCCCTCACCGCCCGGCTCCGTCTAGCAGATTCAGTCTCTTCCACTCCCGGAATTCTTGGACCCCCACAAGCACCACGCCAAAGCAAAGCAGCAGTTACACCCGTTTTCAAGCGACTCTTTTCAAGAAGCTCGCGAGCGACGTGACAAAGGTCTTCGTTACTATTGCGATGAGAAATTTGTCGCCGGCCACCGATGCCACAAGCCACAACTCTTCATAATCGAGGATACCTCGCTGGCGAATATTGACCAAGAGGAATTGCAAGCTAGCGACACCGCGACCCTAGATACACAGCCTGAGATTTCCTTTCATGCCATATCAGGAACCACGCACCCATGCACTCTCCACGTTCTTGACCGACTGTAAAATTCATGGGTTACGGTTCTTATTGATGGGGGTAGCATCCATAACTTCATTGATCAGGCAATCGTCCGCAGATTTGGGTTGAGAATAAGCAAGGACAAGCAGTTCGAGTTTACCATCGCTAACAGCAATCACATTGAGTGCACTATCCTTTGTAGAAACCTCACACTTGATATTCAAGGGACCACTGTCACGGCAGATTACTATATCTTACCGGTAGCCGCTTGTCATCTTGTTCTTGGCATTCAATGGCTCCAAACTCTTGGACCTGTTGAGACAGAGCAATTGACCATGACTTTTGCAACTGAGGGTGTCAAGCACACATTCCAGGGCCTTAAGCCCACATGCACCAAGGAATTGGGACCCAAAGACTTTCCTGATATCCAGGATCGGGCTTATCTCCTTCACATCACCTCCTCGGACCAACACCCTGCTGCTGTGCATTATCCACCGGACCTAGCCAGGCTCTTGGCGGAATTCTCAAACATTTTTAAGGCCAGCTCAAGCCTTTCACCGAAACGAACCAGGAACCACCGCATTCCATTACAACCTCATGCCGGACCAGTAAATGTGCACCCCTATCAATACCTGTACCATCAGAAGCTTGAGATTGAAAAAAATGGAGCGCGAGCTGTTAAAAGAGGAATTGATTCAACCGAGTCATAGCCCTTTTTCATCTCCTGTTTTGTTCGTTAAAAAAGCAGACGACAGTTGGCGATTTTGTGTCGATTACCGCGCTTTAAATCAGATAGCAGTCAAGGATAAGTACCCTATTCCGGTGATTGATGAACTTCTGGACAAGCTTTATGGTGCTCGAGTTTTTACGAAACTTAACTTAAAGCAGGATACCATCAAATCCGAGTCCATGAAGAGGACATCCCCAAAACTGCCTTCCGCACACATGATGGTCACTACGAATTCAGGTTTATGCCGTTTGGCCTTACCAATGCTCCAGCCACATTCCAAGGTCTCATGAACGATGTCCATATCTACGAAGGTTTATTTTGGTTTTGTTTTATGATATTATCATTTATTCTGCCACATGGAAAGATCATCTTAAACATCTACATAGTGCCCTTTCTATCCTTCAGACTAATCATCTCTATGTTAAGGAAAAGAAATGCAAATTAGGAGTTTCACAGGTTGACTATTTGGGCCACATCATTTCCAACAAAATTCAGGCAATCCAAGATTGGCCGACTCCCTCCATACCCAAGGCAGTCCGCAGCTTTTTGGACCTCGCTGGGTACTACCGTAAGTTCATTCACCACTTTGGGAGTATTGCCGCACCGCTGAACCAGCTCCTGTCTAAAGGAGGTTTTCACTGGAGTGATACGGCGGAGCAAGCAGTAGCGCGGGCGCGGACGCAAAGATTTTCTCAAGTGAGGGCAACTTGTACAAATTTGACAGAAGCGGGGGCAAATTGTAAAATTTACAAAGTATTATTTTTAAAAAAATCTTCACACAAAAAAAACACGTCCTGTGTCCGCCACTGGGAGCAAGCATTTGTACATTTGAAGGCAGCTCTCACTTCGTCTTCAGTCCTGGCCCTTCCAGATTTTTTGAAGCAATTAATTATAGAGAGCAATGCTAGTGGCATAGGTATCGGCGCCATCTTGACTCAAAATAGCCGACCCATCACCTCCTTCAGTGCATCCCTTAAAGGATCAGCCCTTTCGTTGTCTGCTTATGAAAAGATGTTAGCAATTGTAAAAGCAGTTCGGAAATGGCGGCCCTATCTCCTCGGACGACAATTTACAATGCGCACCGATCAACACAGCCTGAAATATTTGTTAGAGCAGTGGATTACAACATCAGCACAAGCTCGCTGGCTTCCTAAACTGATGGGCTACACATATGACAAACCAAGTTGCTGATGCCTTATCTCGCAGGGTTGAGTTCCATCTCACTTCCCTCTCGGCACCGCGGGCAGCATGGTGGCCACAACTTCAGGCCGAGGTCGCAACTGACCCTTTTTATCAAAATCTGTCTGGGTCTCATCTCCTGCAACAGGATGGTGTTTGGTTCTATGGTGGCAAAATATATTTGAGTCTACTTTCACATTTAGTTCCACAACTAATAGCAGCCTGCCATTCAACTCCGGGTGGACATTTTGGATTCCTTAAACACCAAGCAGAGTCGAGGCTAGTTTTCGGTGGCAGAATATGCACCGCGATGTGAAGGAATTTTTGCGTCATTGTAATATATGCCAAAGGTTCAAAACTGACAGCATGAAACCCGCCGGCTTGCTCCAACCTCTTCCAATTCCAACCAAGATTTGGACCGACATATCCATGGATTTCATTGAAGGATTGCCATCTTCTCAAGGGTTTTCTATCATTATGGTCGTCGTTGATCGTCTGTCCAAATATAGCCATTTCGTGGCACTAAGGCACCCATACACCGCTCTCACAGTCGCAAAGTCTTTTATTGCCAACATTGTTCAGCTTCATGGGTTTCTGTTATCAGCACTTTTTGGAAGATGTTATTCCAGCTACAAGGGACATAATGGGCTGAATTTAGCTACAATACTTCAGTACACTTAGTCACCAAAATGATTCCGTTTGAGGCTGTTTACGGAGTACCTCCACCCCGACTCCTCGACTATGTTCCCGGCTCATCCAAACTCCCAGCTGTTGATGACTATCTCCGGGATCGAGCCACCATTCTTCGGGTATGACAACACAATCTTAGCTTGGCCACCCAACTCATGAAGACCCAAGCCGACCACAACCGACGTTAAGTCTCAAACATCTGTCACCTGTCGCATGTCACCTGTCACCTGTCCAGGAAGTTGGCGCCCCGTTTTATGGACCTTACCGCATTTTGGAACGCATTGGCAGTGTTGCTTACCGTTTGGCATTACCCTCTGAAGCCCAAATTCATAATGTCTTCCATGTGAGTCTGCTCTGTCAACACTTGGGTACAGTTCACACCCCGCTACCAGGAACACTTCCACCTACCTCTCCCGATGCAGTCTTACTTCCACAGCCTGAAGCAGTCATTGATCGTCACACCATTCACAAGGGCACTTATCAACCCCGGACCAAAATTCTCAGCAAGTGGCGTGGAGCCCTGTCCGAAGATGCCACTTGGGAAAATGAACAGCGATTCGCAAGAACTTACCTAGACTTCAACCTTGCGGACAAGGATACAAAAAGGGGGGAGGAATGATATAGTTATAATATGGTTACACCCATGCAGTTAAATGTCTAGCATGTTTGTTGTTAGTGACCATGATGTATGGTAGTTATCCTAACCTAAGTAGTGGGGATCATGCACGTCCTTTGTATTTCCACTTTGTTGTTTTAGTAGCTTAACTTCCTACGGGTAATGGCAGGAAGAAGGACAATTATCCCATCTCTTTTCTCTGACTCCTCTCTTCTGTCCCTCCTCTCATTCTGTTCTTATCACACACGCCACACAGTCACAAACTTGATGTACTTCAATGTAACAGGAATCACCATATTAGTTTCATTTTCACAGAACTGCAGAAAGATTTTGTACCCATAACAGTTACCTTCTCACCATGTGAACACTCAACTCGCACAACAAAACTGAATTTGAACTATTGAATGTACATCTGTCATTCATAACCAATGTTGGTTTTTAGTTGTTATGGGACAGCATAACGTTAATATACTACTATTTATGGTCAGAGTTGTTCTATGAGTTCTATAAGTTTCCAACACCAACATCGTTCACGGATTCCACATTTAAGACAAATGTTGACTGAATATGATAGCGTATTCAAGGTAAGTTTTCTTCTTCTGTTCCTTATTTCTCAAGCTGTTCGTTTTAGCCTCCGCTGTGTCCTAAAGATGCTATTCCAGTAACTTATCATCGTTTGAAATTATTATCCAAAAATCAAACTTCCACTAGGACAGCACCCTTGTTTGCACTCGATGCAAGCATCAATATGTAAGATGTCAGGTGAAAATGATTTTCAAACGTCAGTCAGTTCTTCAGGAAAGATTAAGATGATCAAGATTGCTTGAATTTAAGAATAAGTAAAGAAGAAACTATTAGCACATACTGATGCCAAATGCAAGCTGTCTTAACTGTATTTTCATACAAGTAACGGATCACCTTTAGAAAATGTGAAGTGCAAGAAAAGCAAGCGAAGAAACTACCTCTTCTCTTGTATGCACATGAGCCTTGTGGGTACCATTGATCAGCTTTGCTCGTCTATCATAAGCATTTGCCAGAACAGATACAAGCCTTCGCAAGAGATTTTTCCGAAATACAAATATCACAGATACCTTCTTAGAGTTGAAATAATAGGCAATGTCCTGGTGATAATCCATCACAGCCTGAAAATTTGGAAAGAATCAAAAGAATGACAAAGAGAAGAGAAGCAAAATGATATATGAACACAACTGATTTTACTTGATAGAGATGATGTAGCAATTTCACAAATTGAACTGTATGCTGACGATATGGATAACAAGGGGGAAGAATGAGTATCAGAAAATAAATAGAACAAGAATCTGACGAACCTGGTTAAGCATCCACTTGAATCCAACAGCACCAGTGCAAGAGTTTTTTGCAGCACTACTGAGCCATTCTAAGCTATATACAGAATCCAAATTACTCCTAATAGTTGAAAAATTGTTTTTCCTGTGCTTTACAGAAAAAATTTCT
Organism: Codonopsis lanceolata; assembly: GCA_013146195.2. Classification (NCBI taxonomy): domain Eukaryota; kingdom Viridiplantae; phylum Streptophyta; class Magnoliopsida; order Asterales; family Campanulaceae; genus Codonopsis; species Codonopsis lanceolata. The sequence goes on from CM028380.1 coordinate 94,149,779, forward strand.
CCATTGGAACTAATATTGGGGTGACTGTTCAACAGAGTTTCAAACCACCCGCTTCCAGATCTCTGCATTGATAAAATAACAAAATTGTGGACTGGGTTCCCTGCACACTCATCCCTGTCAAAGGACACATGATGAGTTATGACAAGAAAATGCATGAGACCATCTCCAATAGTTTGGTACAAAAATTAAACTAAATCTTTAAACTGGTGCAATTTTTGTATCAAGTTTCTCATACCATCTCCAACAGTTCAACTTCAAATTTTACTCTAAAAAGAATATTTCAAGTATATTTTTTATTATTCTATTTGAAACATATGTTTTATTTCATTTCATTTGTATTAATGTATTTTAACAAAACAAATATATTATTCATTGAATTAATATTATATCATATTAAATTAAATACCATCCATTAAAATTAATAATTAAATGCAAGAATTTAGTAGTGTAAAAATCAAAACGCAAAACTAACAACATAAATAAAAACTAAAAAACAAAACTAAGTATTGAATTAATTTTATGAAGTATTTAAACCAAACACAAAACTAGCATTTAACCTAAAACACAAAACTAGTACTTATCCCCAAACACAAAACTAGTACTCCGTAAAATTTATAAACCAAAACACAAAACTAAAAATATAAATATAAAATAAATAACAAAACTATTATTTAAACAAAAGAAAAAAAGGATGAGAGCGAAGATGAAGACCCTCCCACGTTACACCAAATTTGAAGTAGTTGGAGGGGGTCTTCATTTTGAAGACATGATTGAAGTCTCCCCTTCGAGAGGGAAAAATAGTGAATATTTGCTCTATTTTATAAGTTTGAAGTCTCCGTCAGAGATAGCTCGTGGTAACCTATAAAGATGAAAAGGTTACCTTGTGTAGGTTCTCGGTTGAGGGAAATGGATAGCGGCAGGAGGGAGCTCACGAACATCAAAAGGTAAGCCCACAGTAACAGGTGTTTCTTTGGGTTTACTTGGCACTTTGATCTGCTTGAGGCTTGATAAGAATATGAAAGATCCAAGTACCAAAACAGTGGAGAAAATCAACCAAAGCACGTATGGTTGTTTTTTCTGAGATGAAGTTATAGTCTGCAAAAAAGAAGTAAATCACAACATCTCAAACAGAAACAAGAATCCAGGGTAGCATTTGATTGATCTATTTACCTCTCTATTCATTATTATAATTCTCATCTAAGCACCGGTTGTGGTGGTGCATCAGCATCATGACATTAGAATTTCTTTTCTGCATTCAACAAGGATAACATTAGGTTAATGTGCCAAAAATATATTGTTAGGATAGGAGGCCCAAACCACTTGAGCCCAGTACCTTGGCGGCCCAGCCTTTCCATTGCACAAACAGGGAGAGTCTGGTTCTTGACTTACCTTTTCCGCCATTGTTTACCCTAGATATATAATATTAATATCCCTTCTCTACCTTTTGTCTGTGTGACCAAAATAGCGAGAGGAACAAGGAGCAGCCGTCCGTCACCCCTTTTTTCCAACTTCGGCATTGCAGATCATTTTTCTCTTATCCTCTTCTCTCTCTTAAACAGTAAGTTAACGATTAGTGGGTAGTGGGTTTTGGGTTCGGTGAGAGAGTAGTGAGGATTCGAGCTTGAGTGAGAGTATCTGTGAGGGTCTGGGTACGGGGCTTGGTGGTGGGTGTGCGTCTCTCTCCGGTTGTCTTCTTCGTGGGTTACCGGTGGTCTGTGGTGGACTGTGGTTTGGGGTTTCAGCCTTGCGTACTCGTGTGCTGGGTTTGCTAGCGGACTCTTTGCTGGACAATGGACGGTAAACGGTGTCTGAGTCGAAGGGCTCGTAGTCTAGGCGTTCGTGGTCGATGATGGCGAGTTGTGCTCAGGTTCACAGCGTCATTCTCACTTTCTTCCTCGTTCTTGTTCGGTCCAGTAGCGTTGTTTGTCTAACCTGGTTGTATTTTGCAGGTACTGCTCGACAGCATATTAGATCTAAATGTTTTACTCTATCGGTTCTTATAGCATCCTCATCCAGGATGCTCTTAATACAACTTCTTAATTAGGTCTATAAATTTTTATGTTCTTACTTATTTAAGAACATATCTTCCTATTATATATTCCGTACTAATTTTACACAACTTTCTAAATTAAAAAATATTAAACTTAACATCATCCATTAAAAACAAAACTCTTCCAAACGAGTTCAGATCTTCTGTACCACTTGTGTGTATCACTGGTGTACCACTTCTTATCTTAACCATTGGTTGAAATACAATGATTAGGATGTTATGATAAAGATAAAAAATGATACACCAATGAGACACACAAATGATACAGGAGATCTGGATTCCTTCCAAACCCCCCACACATCCTAAAAGTGGACATCCCACTTTCTGCCTACTTTTTGACCCCAAACCACCTGCGGCCCCCGCCCTCCCCCTCGCACTCCATTCTCCAAGAAAATAAATCCAAGCCAGCCCCCCACCCCTTGCCCCAAACTGCCTCTGCCCCGTCATTTTTCTCATTTTCCTATGTAAATAGGAACTTCCTATTTTGGAAGTTGGTTTGGTTCTCTCTCCTACGTGGAGAATAAGAATTGAACAATGAAGAGCGATTTGGGAAATTCTTAATAAGAATTTGATTAAGAATTTACAATGAAGATGTTCTTAAATTATCGTTAAACTTTCATTTTTTGTCCATGGCCACATAGTTTAGGGCATTAAAGATGTCCACACATTTTATCAATATTTATAATATAGTCAATTATTTTATTTAAACGGTGTACCGATTCAAAGTGGAAAATAATTTGAAAAGAGTGAGTATGATATTTAGTTTGGTTATTTATGCTTTGACCCCATAAGTTTAGGCCTTTTTTGATGGGTGATAATCTGTGGACTTGGGGCAAGATTCTCATAAATTGGTGTTACATGTGCAAAGGTGATTCATTGTCCCGTGGTTAGAGAGATTTGGTCCTTAATCTCTTCCATGTCTCTTGGGCTATGCCCAGATCTATTAGAGAGCTTCTTCTTGGTTGGTCGACGTACAAGAGAAGGGGAGAAGAAGGGTCTGGGATGCGTCCCCTTTGGATATGTACTGGACTATATGGAAAGAGAGGAATCGAAGAACTTTCGATAATGAGGAGATGAGTACAGAAAAACTAAAGCAGATGGTTATGCGTACTCATTTCTTTTGGTGTAAAAAGTAAAAAAAAAAAAATTCAATTAGGGGTAATTTCACTTTTGATACTCCATGTAAGACCTAATTTCACATTTGGTACCCTTGTTATCTTGCTCATCAAAGTTCATGTTAGCAATCGTCTGATCTTGGTAACAGGGGTACCAAATGTGAAATTGAGCTATACTTAGGGTATCAAAATGAAATTATCTCAAAGTCTAGTCGGTTTCCAACTTGCTATAGCAGGTTACAAGTTAGTATTTTACGGGCAATAGACGGAAACGGAAAGTAGGGGTGTGCACGGGCCCTAAGCCCGCGGGCATTGGCAATGCCCAGTATGAGCCCATCAAGCAGCGGACATTAGATTTAAAAGCTCAGTACTATTGATCAGCCCACGGGCATTAGTGGGCAGACTGAGCGGCATTGGGCCGGGCGCAGCACGGGCTTCAGCCGATTTGTTTATGTTTTTAAATAATTTTATTGTTTTCTCATTCAAACTTTGGGTCTCAGCTTTCAGCCCATCAATTCATTGCAATGAACTTTTTTTTTTCAAACTATTATACTTGTAAATTTGAAATAAAAACAGTTGAAGTGAAAGAAAAGGAAGAGAAACAACTAAGTTAAAATATAAATTCAGTATGTAGTAAACGGATTCATATAACTCGACATTACCGATAGTGACATACTGACAGTCTGACATACTCTAATAGTCTCATCTCTAGTACTGAACATACTCTAATAGTCTCATATACTGATTACATTCATATTCTAATCAACAATAACAATAAACAATTATCCTGAATGAACATCAACTAAGAAGAGGTGAATAAGGAACATTAACAATTATCCAAAAACCATGACAAAACCACTAACTCATAGTTTCTCATATACAAACAGCTAGATGAAGGAGCAGCAAGCCAGCAAGCAATCCATTAGCAGCAACCAAGGTCTAAGGAGCAACAAGCTCTCATACACCTAAACAAAATACCACATTTTACTCAATCCATTAATACTCTAATAAAACGGAATGTTAATGATAACAAATACAACAAATTAACAAGGTAAAAACAAGTAAAAAATATTACATTTCTCAACTTATCATCTCCGATCAATCATCCTCAAAACAATTTTCAAAAGATATGAGCCGACTTTTCAATTCATCTATAAGAAAAAAAAATTAATGTCAAATAAGAACATCTAATTGACAAAGTAAATAAGCAAAAATTAATAAGAATTGACAATTTTTTACCGAATTCAATCTTCTCAAGTTCGTCTTACAATTCCTCCAAAACATGTATTTGAATGCATTGGCTCTCAATATCAATCGGGGACGCACGAATCCAATCTTGTGTGCGTATTAAAGCCTCCGTCGTCTTAGGAGTAAGTGAACTACTAAAAGGATCTATCACCCTCCCTCCCGTGCTAAATGCCGACTCACTTGCAATCGTAGAAATTGGCATGGCCAAAACATGCCTTGCAACTAGAGAAAGGATTGGGAATTTTGAAGAATTGTTTTTCCACCAAGTTAACAAATCAAACTTCTCACCCATTAATCTTTGACAAATGATATTATGAGCTAGAGCTTGTGGTATTAATACGAGTTTTAGTGTTAGATCATTTTCAACACGATCCCCCAAGTAAATGTCAACTTCCGTTTTGCCAATATCATTTTCTTCCTCAAGATGTTTTAAGAAACCATCCTCCAAATCATCAACTTCCATTTTACTGGCACTTGACGAAGAACCCATAAAACCATCATCCAAATTTATTTTCACCTCTTTGCTTTTATAATGATCATACAACTCAATCAAAGTTTTAATCACCCTTTCCCCCATTTCCTTAACTCTTCCTTCATCCTTACCATACATTCGCTTAAAGCAATAATTAACATAAGTCATCTTATGACGAGGATCTAAAACCACCGCTACATACAACAAGAAATTCATATTTTCCATGTTCTCCCAATATTTTTCATATTTTCCCCTCATTTTAGAAGTCATTTTCTCTTGCTTCTAGATCATCATTATTCATACACATTTTCCCCAACTTACATTGTAAAGATACAAGCTCACCAAAAAATAAATTTGAAGTTGAATACTTTGACCCCGAGATCTTCAATGTCATTTCATAAAAAATTTGCAAGAAATCAACAAGATAACCAACATTTTGAAAATCCTTCAAAGTTGGAGCACCCATAACCTTTGTTTTCTTTTTCTTCTTTCTTGTATTAACTTCAAAAATTTCCTCATCCCCACCAAAAAAATAATCATCATAATTTGATTCATTACGCATCCTATCAAAAGTCTTGGCATATTTTATGGTGGTCTCTAGCATTAAGTAGGTTGAATTCCACCTAGTATCAACATCAAGAGACAATTTTTTACTACACTTTATGCCTAATTTTTGAACACATGACTCAAATTTTGCAAGCCTTGTAGGAGATGACCTCACATATCTTACGTCATTTCGAATTCTCACAATTTCCTCCTTTTGTTCCTCAAGACCTTCCTTCACAACAAGATTGAGAATGTGAGCACAACATCTCAAATGTAAAAACTTACAATCCAATATGGCATTTGACCCACTAAGTTCATGTTTCAAAAACTTAATGGCACCATCATTAGATGAAGCATTGTCAACTGTAATTGTGAAAACCTGATTAATACCCCATTCTTTCAAGCAATCATAAACCAATTTCCCGATTGTTTTCCCTTTGTGATTCGCAATTGTACAAAAATTCAATATATATATTTTTTCAAAATCCAATCATCATCTATCCAATGAGCCGTGAGACACATATAGTTGATGTTTTGACATGATGACCAAGTATCGGTAGTAAGAGATACTCTTTGCCCCTTCAAAAGATTTTTCAATTTTCTAGTCACCTCTTTGTAAATTTGCAAGCAATCTCTAGCAACCGTCCAATGAGAGGGAATTTTGAAGTTGGGGTTTAATTCCCAAAACATTTCTCTAAGCCCCTCATCATCCACAATACTAAATGGTCTATTATCTTTTATGCACACCCTAGCTAGAGCCTTTCTAGCCCTCTCTTGATTAAATACATAGCTTGTGATGCTCGTTCCATTGCCCCCCTCTTTTGCCTCACTCTTGAATTGCAAAGTTTTCTGTCTTTTTCCATCGTTTGTAACCCCCTTTAAACCCACATAACAAGGTGATGTTCTACAAGTTTGCTTTAAATGTCTACCCATAGCATTTGTTCCATTCTTGCTAGTGTTGAAAGTAAATTCTTTCTTGCAATATGGACAATAAATCTTTCCCGGATAAGGTTTCGTTGTAGGTCTTTTAAAATGATCCCACACCCAAGACTTGAACTTAGTATCACATGACTCCCCATCTACATCAATCACATCCTTTGAATTTTTTTCAACATTTTTCTCACTATTTGGTTTGTTATCAGTTTCGGTTTCCATTTCTGAAAAGGAAAAAAAAGACAAAACACAAATATGAATGTATGACCTTCAATATCAAAAAGAAACTTTTAAAAAATTCAACAACTATACAATTACAACATCAACGATTCAAGGCATTTACTGGTAAGCATTTTGGCAGACAAAACACAAATATGAGTGTGCAAAATAAACATTTTTTTAAAAGCTTTATAGGAAACAAAACCTTAACCAGAAATAAAATAAAATAAAGGAAACAAACTGTAAATGCAAAATCCCCACCACAAAACAAAACCCTAATTGGAAATAAATCAAATAATAGTAATACATACTACAATCTACATAGGGCAGCAAAAAGAATTAAGGAAATTAATTTAAAGAAGTAAACACAAAGTAAAAAATTCAACATATTGACCTAGTATCAACTATCAACTATCAAACATCAACATCTTAAAATCTACTAATCTAGTTCACTATCAATGTTTTTTAATTTACTATAACAGAGAGAAACTGATAGAGAGACGGAGACATAGACAAAGCATGATTAAGTTTAACTAACCTGCTACGACGACGAAGCGAGAGGCTGCGACGACGACGACTTATAGCAGTGGCGAATGGCGAGAATGGGTCGGCGAATGGCAGCTGCAGTGTTGCGTCTTTTAATCTGCTGGCCAGCACTAGCAGTTAAGGAACGAATCAAGGCAAGCCGAATGAAGCCGAGGCTGAAGGAACGAATCAAAGAAGTGAAGAACTAACAAATTTACGAAGGTAGGCAAGGTCCGCAAGGCATGAACTATGAAGTCATGAACTGATGAACATGAAGGCAGGTAGGCGGCGGTAGGGTTTTTCTTTGTCTGTTTGCTTTGCTTTGCTAGTTTGCCTTTTGGTTTTGGTATATCACCAATTCACCATATAGGCATATAATAATATAATATTATACCATCGAGCTCTAGCTCAACTGGTACTGCTCACTTCTCCTAACGGAGAGGTTGGGTGTTCGAGTCTCACTAGAGACACCCTAGACTTTACAACTCTCAGTAAAGAGGTCGGATGTCCCCATTTAGCTACTCACTTATCTTAACGGAGAGGTTGAGTATTCAAGCCCTACTAGAGACACCCTGATATTTAACTACTCTCAACCGAGAGGTCGGGTGTTCAAAGCCTCACCAGAGGCACCATTTGTTCGAGTCACACCAAATGCATCATATATATATATAATTGTAGCCTTTCAAGGCATTAAAATAATTTAAAAAAAGAGTTTTAAAAAAAATAATAATATAATATTATAGTTTAGTAATTGACTAATTGTAAATTTGATTCTTTAGTTTTAAGTTTTTAACTTAGTAAATCTGATTATTTAGTTAGACGTTAGTGTTAGTCTGTTAGATGAATAGATGTTAATCCTATTATATTATAGTGTTAGATGTTATTATATTATAATACTTAGTAACTTAGTGTATAATATATTATTATATTATAGTAGTTTATAATAATATAATATTATAATTTGTGATTTGGTTTATATATAATTTTATATATGATATATCTATTATCTAATATTAATAAACAATAATAGAGTAATTGTATAATTATAATATATTTAAATTTTAAAAACATAATGTGATGATGGGCCGGGCCGGGCTTAGATGGGCATTAGAACTTGATGGCCCGGGTTATATATCAGCCCATGGACACGGGCACTTTGGGCCGGGCACAACAGGCTCATGGGCTAGGCTGCACACCCCTAACGGAAAGTATAAAAACTGATTAAAATGAGTAACGTTGCTGATGAACATTGATGACCTCGGTACTAGGGGTACCAAATATAAAATTGAGCTATACTTGTGGTACCAAAAGTGAAATTATCCCTTTCATTTATATACAATATGTATCCCTCATACTCTTTTCTTTTGGTGTAAAGAGTGAAAAAATATATATTTCATTTAGATACAACGACCACCTCGGAGTTTGGGAAAATGGGTGATAATTACAGTCAATTCAGAAAGGAAGTACAGAAGTTCTTGGGATGATCAGATTTCATAGGAAGTGAGAGGCTCTTTATAGTGGGATAAAGCACATCACTCCCAGGTTTTTTGTCTTTTTTTTTTTTGCTGATCAGTTTATGATCCATTGATGTGGAGATTGGGGCATTACTTTTACTAAGTTTGCTTTAAGACCTCCTTTCATAGCAGGGAAGGAAATTACTTTGTTTGTCAATATCAAAGGAACTTCTCAAACTGGGAGCTGGAACTAATGAATGGATTCTCTAGTTCCATGGTTGGTGTTTAGTTTGATTCAGACGAGGCATAGAGCGAACAGTGAACACTTCTTTCTTATGGTTCTGTATAAATTAGCTTCCTAGCAAGATTTGTTGGAGCCTCGAAGCTCATGCACCTAATGGACTCCTTTGAAGAGCTATATAAGAGTTCGAGATTTCCCAAAGTAGTACTTCTTTCCTAGGGGAAGACCAAAACTAATGAACAAGTACTGCTATAATTAACAAGGATATGATTGAGGGAAATTTAGCGTAAAGTTCTACTTTGGCCGGTGTTGGATGGAGAAAAGGGATTCATTTATCCGACCCCAAGGAGTTGGAAACAACATGCTGAAGTGAGTCAAAGCATGAATGCATGATGGCTGGAGGAGTAACTTGCACCATGAAGGGTAAAAGGTTAAAACACTTGCATGAGTAGAATAATTTAAATGATAGCTGCGCTCTGAAGTTTCAAGACCGTTTCTCTCTTATACTGGCTGAATTAGGCACTAAACTACATTACCCACACACGCCTGTTTATGATTCTCGATGTTCATAATGATGATCCTCATTTTGGGATGAACAAAGTATACATTCTGACGTAACAAAGAGGGGCAAATCATAAAACATACAAATCTTTGTCCGAGAGAAGGTTTCATTTTATCTTTTAATGACTCAAAGACTGTATTCTGCAACATTTTGCATTCCAGTAGCAGAAAAGAATGGGTATCTCCCCAAGCGAAAATTACATTTTGTTATGAGCATCCCAAAGACAACGAGAGTATAACATAATGAATTCACTTACACAAATAAGCAAGAGGCAAAAAAGAACTCATGTAAGTTCAGTAGGAAATAATGTATGTAACACAAGTGTAGATGTCTTCAAGAAGATTAATAATCAAACGAAGCTACGATAAGGTTAATGTCATGGAGACATGTTACATTAGTGTTTAACGCCAGCTATAGACAGTTATTAAAGCATAAGAATGAAGAAAAAAAGACAAAAGAAACCACGTACCAGGTTTATTTGGCTTCGCGATTTAGTGACTTTATTGAATTTTTTAGTTTTTCTTTTTAATTATTGAAAATGAAGAAAAATTAAGAGAAACCAAGAGAAAACCGAAGGGACCAAAGTCATAAACCAAACCACTTTCTCTAATTACGTGACTTGGTTTGTGATTTTGGACTTTCTCTCTATACTCCCGTCAGTTTCTTTTTTTTTTTTTCCTTTCTTTTTTGGTTTGAAAGCTACTACTGCAAAGATCAAACTCGGCCCCTATATGCCCCAAGGGACGACCCTTAGTAATACTCTACTACAGATCAATTGGTACTAGCTTTCTCTCTAAAACTCGTCCCCTATAAGCCCCAAGGGACGACCCTTAGTAATACTTTACTACAGATCAATAGGTACTAGCTTTCTCTCTATCTCTCTTACTATTTCATCCATTATAAAAAAAAAATTAAAAACCCAAACTAAGTCACTAAATTGTGAAAAAGCAAACACACCCTGAAAGACTTGCATATATCCACAAGCAATACTCTAGCTATAGGTCTCCAACTTTCTGTTTTGGGAAGTTCAAGTCAGTGTATCAGAGTTTTGAAAATTAATTTCAAGAGCATTCAAAATTATTGAATTCAAAAATTAGAACAATAACAATCATGGGAATTTAAAAAATAAGGATACTCATCATGAAAACAATTATATTAATCATAAGATATAAATTCAACCAAAAAATAAAATAAAAAAATAATCAAGAACATAGAGACTTACATTGAACGAGGGAGAGAGAGAGAGCAAGCTGATAAGTTCGGAGGGAGAATTGATTATTCAAAGCTCGGTCGGAGTTTTGACTTTACCCGTCCCAAGTTTTGACTTGCTCTGTTAGGGTTAGAATAATCAGTCAATGAGTGACCATAAATGTAACACCAAAATCCCTAAACGTAACACCATTTAATACATAAAATGACATATATACCCCTTTTAACATTTAATAGATACTCACTTGTGGTACACACTAGCGGATGTTTTATAAAACATCCGCAAGTGTGTAGCGGTTGTTTTGTCCGAAATCGAAAAAAAAAATACAAATCAACGGTTTTTTGTTTGTAATTGAAAAGAAAAAATAAACCGAATCAAAACTAATCTAATTCACATGCAAATTAACAATGGAAACCGAATCAACAATGTTACATAATCAAAATTACGTGAAGGGGGAGGGGGTAGTATAGTTTAAATGTGGAGAGGGGTAGTGAAGTAATTTTACCTTTTAAATGGTGTTACGTTTAGAGATTTTGGTGTTACGTTTAGGTATTCTGTTTCAAAAATTGGTATTAGCAATCCTTATAGAAATGCTTCAACCCTATTTCTTACTTAAGGATTTGTTATTCCTTCTTGCCAAAAGATGTTTTTCATTCAAATATCCTTATGCAAGAAAAGAACCCAAAATGTTTTAGATCCTATTCAAAAACATTTATAACTCATAAATAATCTAAAAAAATTTCTATTACTTTCAGTAATTTTGATTTATCGAGTCTGTAAATAGCAATATGTGATTATACATAAGCCATCGCTCTTGTAAAATCAGCATAGGACATGCCTCGAGATAAAATGACTATTCATTGTTGGCATGTTATTACTATGACTTGATAAAATGTTTCAATGCTTTGTATATGTCATTGGGTAATGGTTCCAAACAAATAGGAGGAGATTGTTCGAATATGCCTATTGAATCAATGTTAATTCCTTTGCATATTTCACTTTGATTTACTTGCCACCATTAGAGCTGTCAAGGTGGGTTGGCGGGGCGGGCCAACCCACAACCCGCTATAACCCACCATTTAGCGGGGCGGGCCAACCCATGAAATGTGGTGGGTCGGGAAATTGTCAACCCAACCCAACCCATCTTGGGTTGTGGGTTAGGCGGGTCAACCCACCAACTTTTTTCCCAATTAATCTAAATAATAAAAATAATCATAAATAACACAAAAAAATGTCACAATTCATTTTAAAAATTATATTTTCTATTATTATATTTTTAATAGTGTTTTCTAACAACTTTCTCTAATATTTATAGTAAAATGAGAAAAAAATAGAAGAAAGAAACTATTTTATCATTACTTTTTTTGTATGTTCTTATAATCATTTTTTCTATAAATATTGTTGTTAATATATCTTATTCTGACATCTTTAGTTGTTATAAGTGTCATTTTTTGAATGAATTCAAAATCATTTACTAATATTTCAGATATAAAAAATAATCTTACATTTTGAGCGAAAAATGATTTAAACTAATTATTTCAAACTTATGACTTGGTTATTTGAAACTAGTATATGGCGGGCCAACCTGCCCCGACCCACCCCAACCCACCTTAACCCGCAACCCACCGCGGGCTCAACCCACTTGACCCACCTCCTAATGGGTTCATATTTTTCCAACCCAACCCACCTGTTTTAAGTGGCAGGGTGGACCAACCCAACGGGCCCAACCCACTTTGACAGCTCTAGCCACCATTACTGCGTGTTACAACAAGAAGTTAAAAGGGTTTCGTATCGGTTAGTGTGGCAACTTGTTTAGCATTGCATAGGTCATAAAATAGGTGAGTCAGAGTTTTAGTCCTACTCTTATATGATGATCAGCAGACTAGTGATTCCAAAGACACCAAAGACAAGTACAACAGCCTCGCTCTGCGTTGTATATCTATTGAAGATACTTCTCCAACAGACTTGCTGTACCAACAAACTTGATCTGCACGTGCGTCAAAGAGATGGGATTGGAGCTGCTCTAGAACAACAAAAATGCTCAAGCTCAAAAGGGTCGATTCGACTTCAAAGGCTTGACATCTAAAGATCTGCAAAATATATTAGATATTATCCTACTTTATCCAATAGATAGTCTCTCTTTACATTTGGTCTGAAAAGTCAAAAAGGGAACTAGTTTATTGGACAGACCATTTGTCAGTGTACTATTTATCAGACCTATTCTTCAGAGACACATCAACTCATAGGCAATTGTTCAATATCTGCAGAGAAAGATTTTATCCAACGGACTTCTACATCGATACTGCTCCAACGGATAGAAAATCTCTCAACATATCTCAATGATCTTCATCCTTTCTCAACAAGTGAACGAGTGGAGACGATCAACAAGGTTGTGAGATCTAAAAAGGAAATTATCTTCAACAACGATCCTCTTAGTTCTTCACAAGAGATCACGGTGAAAGAACCCAGACCTTAGCAAAACACTTTATGTGTATTGCTAGGAAGAAAAGAGAAAAAGGAGAAGAGATATCAGAAAATTTACAAGACAGAGATCAGTGTCTTGATCAAGAACTTATTTCTTGATTTGAGTTCTTCAACCTCCTTCGAAGATCTCATTCTCTACCAAAGCTTCAAAGACTTCATTCTTAAGCTAGAGGCCAAGCACTTCAGATCACATTGAAGATAGATCTTGAAAGATGTCCAAAGAAGATGAAGAGATGTCTGTCTTCATTTCATTCATATCTTTAGACTTGTACTCCATTGCAAGTGTTGTTGATTGTGCAATTAGTGATCATCATAGGGAGTCGAGTGTCTTGCACTCAGTCGCTCAAATATCTTTTATATGAGTGACCTTAAAAATTGTCTTCTCATATCTATCCCTCATTCTCGTGTCCTACTAATATCTTTGCTTAGGAAATTCATTTATGAATTCTTGAGTATGGGTTGGAGAACAGGAGCAAGAGGATAGATAATGTACATAGAGAGTCTAGGTTGATGTATTAAACATATTTATCTTTGAGCAAACCTCTGCTGAATTTTAATATAATAAATTTATCAAACTCAGCCTTGAATCATCTATTAGCTTTTATAAACTGTTTTACTTCTTTCAAAAACTATCCTCTTATCAGTCCCTAAACATGCATCTAGAGAAGGATTAAGTATGATGCAGTTCTGAACATATATTCGTGTACAACTACTTAAGACTTCCTTAATAAATTTGTTTAGCCTTAATCTTTCCGCTGCCAAATCCTTTTATAGGCTTTCAGTTTATCAGCAGTCTGCCAGCAGAGATCATTCTCTGCTCTGAGGAAGTCTTCTACTACAGATTGCATGTGCCTTAAAATCTTTTCTTTATTTATATATCTTGAGATGATTTTTAAAATGACATCATAGGCTATTCGCCCTCATTGAGTCTATTTGAGCATACTTGTAGACCAACACTACCCCTTCCCTCGTGCCAACCATTTGAAATATTTTTAAATATCTTATAAATTGTTTCAATATTAAATTAAATAAATAGAAAATAACGCTTATTTGGTTAAGTACTAAAATTTCATAAAATCAACCTTAATGCAATTATAAAAATTCAAACGATATATATATATATATATATATATATATATATATATATATATATATATATATATATATATATATATCATATTATCTTAAAAAAATATTAATATACTAAAGTTTTGAGTTTTTTAGCTTTAAATGTTAGAGATAAATTATAATAAATCATTTGTCAAAGATAAAATATAATTTTTATTTATGAAATTTGAATGTTAGGTGTAATTGTTTTTTTGTAGTTTTGTAATACCAAAAAAATAATTATGACCGTCTTTTAGACGGAGCCACTTCTGTTTTATTTTCTTATTTTTTAATCCTTACATTCCACCCAAATGGTCCATATTTGAAAAGTCTAAAAATTAAGGGCTACTAACATGAAAGTTTGTCACAACTACAAAAATGCTTAGACTTTTTTATTGAAATATCTCAAATAATATAGTAAATTCTTTACTTTGAACGAAAGAAAATATATTTTTTATTTCAAAATAAACACTTTCTTTGATCCTTCAAACTTCAAAAGGTCAAACCTTTATAACCCAAAGCAATAGCAAACCCGGCCCTACCTACTCCCCATTCCCAACCCTAACCCCAACCCCATCTCCATCTCTGTTGTCTTTCTCTCGCAAATGCGCTACAAGAAAATGTTCTTTTTGTCTCCAGATTTGTTTTTTTTAGGAGGGTTTGCAATATTCCAACAACTACTTAGTACACGTGTGATGTACGGTTTAATAATTTTTTTTGTAAAAGTTGTTTATAATATGATAATTTTTAAAAAAATTATAAGTAATTAAATAATTAGAACACTTTGAAACAAAATTTAAAACAGTAAATACTAAAATTAGTCATCTGAATGGGTAATTGAAAGATTTGCATATGAATTTTTTGTAGAAAAAAATTAAAAAAAAATGAAATAGTTAATAATTAATAGATATAGATTAATTAGTAATTTTCTGTTAAAATTGAACATTTTAACATAAATTCGTCACATGAAAGCAACGAGTTCTGTTAGTAGTAATTAATAATTAATAGATATAGATTAATATAAGAAAAAACATAAAATAGTCTTATTGATAGCATATATAAATCAAATAGTAGAGAAATGAAAATAGATGAGAATTAAAGAGTTTCAGTCAAGTTAAACTTGTATAAATTAAATATGATAAATCTAATTTTAAATTAAGCTATCTTTGACAAAAATAAAAACATATATTTTTTTTCTCAATTTTCAAAAAGTTGACACGTTACAACTATTTTACAAAAAAAAACTATCATGTGGCACCATTAGTTATGTTTTAATTTTTATTAAAAGATACCAATTCCTCTGTTTCTAAATTACTGTCATGTTTGATTATTAATTTTGGGGGGGGTCAAAATTGACTATTTTTAAAATGTAAATTTGATGTATATTTTTAATCTTTTTGAAATCATAAAACACATGATTTAATATTTTATATTTACACAAGTGTTTCAAAAAACACTATTATACAATGATACAACGTAAAAATTTGTTTGATTCGTATCATTCATGATATTGATCGGCATTCTACATTTTTTAGGTATAAAAATCAAGTATGTATGTATATATATATATATATATATGTATATATATATATATATATATATATAATATTTATATATATGTATGTATTTATATATGTATATATGTATATATTTAAAAGTTAGTGTTGCTATCAAATCAAATGCCTTTGGGAAAAAACATTAGTCATTTTAATGCAAAAACTGAGATTTGTGTCCACAAAATCTAGTGTGTAGTTAAAATTTGATAAATGAATAATATGATTGTATTTTAGAAAAAAAAATGTATTTTAAAAAAATTCTAATAAAAAAATGTAGTTTTTGTGCTGCTTGTGTAAAAAAAATAGTTACGCCTGTGTATCAAAATGTTACTCAAGTTTGCATTTAGGTTGACTCAAAAAAGTCAAATATAACAATACCGTAAGAATAACAAAAGTAATTTTTGGCACTGTTATTGCTATTGGCACGGTTCCTCAAAAGCCCACCCAAATTATAGTGCTTGAGCCTAGTTGGACATCAAAGTAATAAAGGGTAATTAGACTTTTACTCCATCAGTTCTTAAATTATCGTTCTTTTTGACTTGATACACCGTTTAAAAAAAAATTTATCTGTGATATTAATATTGGTGCAATGCGTAGTTTCCTTTAATGTACGTGTATATGTGGTCATAATTAAATTAAGTTGAAAAAGTAAGGGTGATAAAAGTGTTTTCCTAAAAAAAAAAATTTGAAAAAAAAACAATTATTTTAGAACTGAAAGGATTAAACCGAGGGATTGGCCCTCGGCACGCCAAGGACCCTACCCTCGGCACAAAAGAGGGTCCCACCTAAAGAGCCTCCAGTAGCGAGGATAGGACCACTCACCCCTAAGAAAAATCACTTCAACCTCGGCATCATGACCTCGATGACGAGCCCACCACCGATCGGCCTAAAAGACCACAGGCACCCTCGGCCCTGCCACCAAATCAGTCTCCATTATTCTCAGCCTCGGCAAACGATAAAAGCGTTCATCACAAGAACCACTCGGCCTCGGCCTCAGATCAATCATCCATCCCGACAAACCATTTCCCTAGGCCCGAGAAAACCGATGCACGCCAATACCAACTCCCTGACAAGTGCACAGTTCACTCATTCCTGACGAAGACCCTCAACGCATTTAATAACTGCCGTTTTATGCTCCCCAATTACTAGCTGCCACGTCGCCATAAACTTCAAGTATAAATATGAGAATGCACATTCAGGACAAGGTAAGTAATTTCAACGATATCACAACTCTCTTATCACAGCTTCCTATCAAACAATTATCACGGCCTATTTATTACCAATTCCCTCACCGAAATCGACTCTTACGCCGGAGGGTTATAGTGGCCAACCCACACCTTAACGAGTTTATTGTTTATTTTGTGCGGGTCAAACGAAAAGGACGAACCAGCGCCACATCATCCTCGCCACACGTGGAGCAAAAGACAGATCACCACACATTTTGCGTGATCGGTTTGGTTCCATTGCCGGAAAGCGACTTTTCTTAGCCACAGGCCCACGAGCGAAAGGATGGTAAAATCCAAAAGCAAGCCTCAAAAACGTGACCCCGCTACATCCACCCGCCAGAAAAAGAGCATGCCGAGCACAAGAGGGCGAGAGGGCGGGAACTCCGAACGCTGCAGGAGGTGTCAGGACCAAGAAGGATCGCTCTGAACAAACGGCTCTTGAACAAAAATAGAGACGGCCGACGCCGACCCCGGAGGTCGAGTCTTCGGGGGCCAACGAGGAGGAACAGCGCTGCAAAGCAAATAAGCCCACAATCCAAGAAGAGGCCGAGGAATACGCGTATTGGGAGCACCAAAAGGCCTGTGCACAAAAATACAAGAAGCCGAGACCAAAATGCACGAGCTAAGGCTGAAAGGCCGGCCGGAGCCCATCAACTTGCAAAGCACCGGCGGAATCCAACTCTCGGTTTGCGGAGGGTTGGAACTACAAAAGCCAAAAGGCAAAGTTTACCACCAATGTCAAATCAAGACTTGGAAAGAGGGTGGCGGCCGAGGGATCTAAGACGAGTGTTCATTCTCGCCTAAGATTCCCCCGTGCGGATAATTGTCAAGCCCAAGCGAGGAAGGAGAGAGTCTCGGCCCAGCGCTTTCGGTCCTCGACCAACAAATCCCTCGGGGACTCGACATCCATCTCGCCAACTAGCAAAGGAGGCCGTGCTCGTTTGGGGTCCCCGATGAAACATGATCGAGGAAGAGCTTTGAGGTACCACAGGCGAGGCGAAAAAGGGGCTAACTGCATCCCCACTCAAGTCGTAGGCTCGGCGCCTTGGCGATAAGGCCGATGGCAGATGCCTGAGAGATTAGGGTATGGATGGAGAAGTTGGAGGCTCGGAGCTGCTGGAGTTAACTCGGCCATCAAAAAATTGGAGGCCATTTATTAAGCAAATAAGAGGTGGAGGTGCCTTGAAAGTAAAGATTCCACACTTTGAGGACTACTGGCTGGAAACACGACCACCTGGACCACATGTCGGGGTTCGAGTTGAAAATGATCATCGTAACCAGGCTGGGATGGGGCGACATATGGTGCTTGGTGTTCGGTGGGACCCTAAACGAGCAGGCTCAGCAGCGGTACAACGGGTTAGCACCGACTACTATCACTGTTGGGATGACTTTAAGGGGGCATTTTTGAAAAAAGTTAAGCTTCGGTGCTCTCTCAGAAAAGCGAGAGCAGACACTTTGTGTAGCGTGAAACAAGAGATTGGAGAAAGCTGATCTTTGGCATACATGGCACGCTTGAAAGGTCTGGACGAATCCCGAGATATTCAGGCACACCTCAATGTAAGGAGCAATGTTTTAGCGCTTGAGCACAGGCTAGCGAGGCCTTGACTCGAAAGTGGCTGCTAGGCGGCGAAACAACCCCGGACACAACAAACTCCGCAGCGGTGGCGTCCCTACGGACAACGCTTCATGAAGTAAGGGAAAAAAAGCGAGGAAAGCTCGGCAAGAGGATGACAACTTCGGGAAAAAGAAAGGAGGAGGAAAGAAGTAAATTCATGGCGAAATCGGGGGGGCAAGCGAGACTTGAGTTGGAAGACTTCACCCCCACATGAATCCCAGGGAACACATAATGGGC
>CM028380.1:94168678-94361430 GCA_013146195.2 Codonopsis lanceolata
TTAGAAAATAAAACGTCCAATAGGGGCAAAGTCTAGCAGAAAAATTTCTATTAACCCCTCGATCTCGAAAGTGAAGTCTCAAATTGGGCCGTATATAGTTCGATTGCGTTTAGGGTTTTTATCTGTTATCCTCTCTCTCTCACACACACAAACACACTTCGCCCCAACTCTCCCCTCCCTTTGTTCTTCTAAGCTCCCCCAACTCCGAGGTACTCCTCTCTCTCTCTCGCTCTCAATTTCTACGGTACCTTTTCGCATTTCATCGCTCTATCTGTGTATGTGTGGGTGTTGTGTGTGTGTGTGTGTGTGTTTTGTCTATATAATTCTTGGTGGGCTAAAAACTGTTTATGAATTGGATCTGATTCATCAAAGTCTAGATTTTAAAGGGTTTTACTAACTTATTTTTTTAATCTATTCTTGGGTTTCTTTCAATTTGATTTTTTTATTAGGGTTTGTGGATATTATTTGTATGTATTCTTGTAATTTGTGTTTTGTGTGTGGATAGATGTATGTAATCCTGTTGCTAATTTTGGATATGTATTCCTGTTCTTAATTTTGGATATAAGCTGAATTAATAGTTTAAGCCTTACCGGGTTTATTTGCCCTATATAAACATTAGTGTCTTGTCTATGTACCACTCCACCGGTCTCGTAACAAAAATAGAATAAAAGGAGTAACGTGCAAAGACAATGATGGGAGTGCGATACTGTACATAGATTATGGGGATTTGAGAGGCGGTGAAGTTGTTAGCATTGCAGAGTTGCTGGTGAGCCTGCAATTCAACACAGTTATTGGGGGGGGGTTTATTGTTTTGTTGTTACATGATTGAAGAGTGTACTTGTTCTCAATCCTACTCGAAACATAAATGCAGTCCATGTAGCTATACTTGTTGTTTATTTTATGTTTTATATATGCATATATATTCATTTGTGTGTATGTGGTTATGATGAGTGTGGTTGAGAACGTATGGGCTTTCGTAAGCTCATATGCTGAACCCAGAATTTTTTTACTGTTTGGGATAAGTTTTAAGGATTACTTTCTCCTTGCCGAGCACAATCCCAGCATTCTCCCCATTTAATTGCTCCCATTTGTTCATGTAGTTTCCTTCCCAATCTCTTCTATTTCATTTGTTTAATAAACAAAATAAATAACAGCTACCTGATTTGTGTTATATCCCACTTTTGGCACCTTAACTTCCTACTTGTTTTGAGCCTTATCCCTATTTTCTCTAGTTATTTTACTCGATCCCAAGCTATGATGTATCAATAGAGTAGATAGTAAGTTTGGCTAAATGTTCATAGTTTTGGTGCTCTCTGAGTTCTCTTTTTAATTTTTTTTTGTCACCATCAAAGAAAGCATATGGTATTCCGTTCTTGCTTTATCTACTATTTTTATATTCAACATTCTTCTACAACCTTAATCATTTATGTATGACTGGATATTGTTACTTCGATACAATTTTCTGAGAGCCAATTAGCATATTTTTGGTTACCAACTTGTTTTTCATGGAATTTAAACTTTAACAAGATGCCCTATGAAATGGGGTGAGATGACTTGACCAAGCGAAAGATCTTTCTCTGATGATAGCATTTTGTAAATAATGTGTAAAGACTTTGTTTGTTTATGGTAAATGCTCCATGTCTTGTCTGCAGAAATTCATAGCCTGGTTCTGCGTACGGACCTATGATGATGAAGAAATTATAAGTTTCATCTCCTGTTGATTTAGTAACTAGATAAATATCTGTTGTTTCACTGTATTTTTCACGTTTCTCTCTGTTAAGATGGTGGTCTAATTTGATGTGTTTACCTGTGCCAGATGGATGTGGATAGGCTAAAGAAGATGGCTAGTGCTGTTCGCACTGGTGGAAAGGGTAGCGTGAGAAGGTTCGTCTTTGTACATCTTCATAGTCTGTGTTTAGTTGCCAATGGACTGTGATATGTGAATACACATGGTTGTAACTTGAAAAGTGATGAAGCAATAGTATTTAAGAATTTAAGAAGTCAGAGTGAACATATTGAAGAGGGGTATTAGACATAGCTTGCAAACATACTTAATAAGCGGTTGATGTTACCATTTTATTTATCTTGTGAGCTTTTCAAACATACATAGATGTTATAGATTTGAAGAATACATATTTTTGTTTTGTTAACGCCATGTCCTTTGGACATAAAGAGATCTTATGAAAGAAGAACTGTTTTATTTCTTAGATAATATTTATTATCTTAGTGCCGTAATTTATCATTTTAAGATTAAGATGTGGGTTAAAGTGGTTCATGATAATTTTGCTGGTTGTTCTACTTGTCCATGGGAAACATTTTTTTTCCAACTATGATGGCTTAGGTTGATTGTTGTTGACTAGGTGAATGGAGGCTTTACTATGTTCCTCTCATTGTTGTGGCCGTTGGATGTTTTGATTTCTCTTATTCCTTGGCCTCATTTGATTCAATTGGCTGATTGTTATTACTTCAGAAAGAAGAAGGCAGTCCACAAGACAACCACCACAGATGACAAAAGGCTTCAAAGCACTCTGAAGAGAATAGGGGTGAATGCTATTCCTGCAATTGAAGAGGTTAATATTTTTAAGGATGACGTTGTTATCCAGTTCACAAACCCTAAAGGTACCAACCATCACAGTCAAATTTTTACTTCACTGTGTTTCTGATCCTGTCGACCCGCTAAAAAATGTGATTTCTGTTTTGACAGTTCAAGCCTCTATTGCTGCCAATACCTGGGTTGTTAGTGGTTCTCCTCAAACAAAGAGTACGTGTGTTTTACTGCTCTGCACTTCAATTGTTTAGTCCTTATATGGCTAGCTCCTGCATTTGTGACCACTTACTATATTTTTGGGTACCAGTCACTGTGTTATTGAGACCCAATTCATGTTGATTATGTTTGCACTTTTGGTCTAGCTTTCAACATGCATTTCAGTAATAGCACAAATTTTGAAATGTAAATCTTGGACATATGGGTTAATTATTTTTGCATTGTTTATTCTGATCCTTTGACACAATCTTTTATTTCTACTTGTTTTACATGAGGTTGTACATGGTCTATACTGATCCTTCAATTTCTGTTTTTTTGCAGAATTGCAAGATATTCTTCCCGGAATAATTAACCAATTGGGTATGTGTATGCTTAGAATCTTACTGTTTTATGTGAATGGTAAGCAGAAGATTTCTTTGATACTTATATGGTATTATTCTATACAGGCCCAGATAACTTGGACAACTTAAGGAAGCTGGCAGAACAGTTTCAGAAGCAGGCACCAGGTGCAGGCGCTGCTACAACAGCGGCACAAGAAGAGGATGATGATGATGTCCCCGAACTTGTGGAGGGTGAAACCTTTGAAGCTGCTGCTGAGGAGAGTCATGCTTCTTAGAAATATAAGATTCTGTCCCTCCTTATATATGTGCAATGCTTTGAGGCCTGTTTTGTCTTTAATTCATGTGTTCCATTTTGATGTTCTTTGTGACATACTAGGAATATGTTAAATTTGATGTTTTGATCATCCAGCTCATGCTTCCTATCTTCAACTTATCCTCCTCTTCCAGAAATTTCTTCTCGATTTCTCATACAATTTATTCAAAAATCCATAGTTATTAGTTTTTCAAATATTACTACAATATTCTCACTGATTTATCACTTTCCACAATAGAATTGTGTCTCATCTTTAGTTTTGTTGAAGGGGTGACAACACAAGAAAGAAGTGAAACTGGAACGTGTTAGTTGTACCCTTTGGTGGTTGCTCGAGTCACTTTTTATGGTTGAGTCCCATATCTTATTTACATCTGGGTTACTCGAGTCTTTTGTTATAGCTGTGTTCCATATACTTTTGACCACTTGCATTGAGGTTGGTGTTTGTCAAATTTATTCTCCTTATTTTTTACAAAAATTATTTATTATTCGCAAGACGAAGTTTCACTTTCTTACACAATTCAAGTCACTAATACACGGTTTTATGTGTGTGTGTTGTCAATTGTGCACGTATCTTTCATAATGAAAATTGTAGATACCAGTTTCTCTTTAACAGAGAATATAAATGATTTTTAAAACATCCATCGGACTGTCTTTGTATTTTGCCTTATAACTTTTGTCCCTAAACGTTGAAAACGCTCCTTTTTAAGGATAATTTTTGTTTTTTTAAAAATTACATTATTTTAAAAAAATAAGTCTGTTTCCTCTTTCCCAAACACTTGACCAATCTACATCTTCATCAACCAACAGTGCTGCCGTGCTGTTGCTAAACAACCGAACTCCTCCATCCAATCTCTCTCTCAAACAATACCTAAACATTTAAATACTCGGTTCATTTTCTAATTATTTTTCCCTTTGATTCGGTACGTTATTTAATAAAAAGTAATTGATTTGAAGAAATGTGTGGTTTCTTTTGCGGAGTAATATTCTTAAGTATGTTGTCATAATTAAAATAGGTAGAAAAAGTATACAAAAACTTGTATAGGACAGTTAATCCGTAAGACGGAGTCTCAACAATGATAAAAAGAAGGTAGCTGGAGCGGGTAACCTATCAACAAAAACCATTGGTTATTCAGTGGAAAAATGAGAGAAAATAGGTTTAAAAAAATCGGACAAATGGTGTTAAAACCTACGGTTTGGATCCACCAACACAGCTTGCGGGTCGCCCAAGGTGAGCCAAGCCACGTGTCACCTTGTTAATGGTGACAACACATTAATGAAAAGTTTGCTGTTTTGCTCCGGTGTCCGTGTATTTTAAAAGTTTTATGTCAAAAATTTCATTTTTTTCACGCATTGCATTTTCGTCCTCTATTAGTTCTATTAGCCTTATTTACCTTGAAATGTTTGACGAACCCTAACTGAATTTGACGAAATAATAAGAGACACATTTAAAAGGCAAACATAATACTTTTAATACTAAAAAGTGACTCTTTTTATGTGAAAAAAATAATTTTAATTAAAAATACAAAGTAATACTCGTAATACTAAAAAGGGACACATTTAATACTAAAAAGTGACACTTTAAAACTAACAGTAACGATTTTAATTTATATATTTATAATGCAAAGTAGCACTTTTCAAAGCAAAAGTGACACATTTAAGGCCAAAAGTATCACATTTAAGACTAAAAAATAACACATTTAAAGCTAAAAAGTAACATATTTTAAAGGAAAAAAGTGATAATTTTTATTAAAAACGCAAAGTATCATTTTATGCTGAAAAGTGACATTTTATACTGAAAAATAATACTTTTAATGCTAAAAAGTGATACTCTTCATTTACATAAGTGAGGGGTGACGCTATAATTTTCAAAAATTGAGGGGTTGCACTGAGATTACTGAATCTTGGCCTATTTAATATGGATAGGTCCGTCTTACGGATTAAGATCCTTAACAAGAAACCACCTCGAAAAAGTAAGGGTAAAGTGGTAAAAATATTTCCCTAAAAGGGAAAGTTTTAAAAGATGACAAATATTTTAAAACAGATTAAAAAGAAAAGGAGGACGATAATTTGAAAACAAAGGAAGTACTATGAATTAAGGTGAAATTCGGGCCGTCACCTTTTATAAGTTTATAATCGCTTAGATTTCATATGTTTTAAAAAAAAAATCGAAAAAGGAGATTTTTAGGGCAAAAAAATTATGATACACTTAATAAACTTAAGGCATGCTATGAATCACTTATTTAGTGCGCATGATTTATGCATCATGATTCATCAAATTTAATTACCTAATCCAATTTGTTCATCGCGATGTAACAAGTCAAGCAGCGAATTGATACATCCTCCTACAAATATTGTGGTCATTTTTAATACATTCCATCAATTTTTTATCTATAATGTTCATATATATGTACCTTGTAATCCTTTCTTTCTATATATCAAAGTGATCTTCATAAAAAATAGGTACTTGAGTGACATTGTTTGATGAAAAAACTTTTGAGGTTGCCATGATCGATCTTTCAAGTTATTAGACTTGAAAAAAAGATTTTTCAAAAGTTAGATTATGTTACCATTTGTAAGTCCATTAGACAACAAAATAAGACTAGGGGTGAATAGCATTTTAAAAACTTTAGGGGTTATTTTAAAAACCTTTAATAGTTGCAGAAAAAAAAAAGTTTAGTTTTTCAGCAGCTGATGTAAGCAGTTAGCAGTTGTTGAAGTTAAAAAGGTTTGGTTTGGTTTTTCTTTTGATCACCAATATATATATAAGAGCTGAATTAAATGATAAAGTATAAAACAACTAAGTAAAGAACTTTTAAGAATGCAACTGTTAAACACTTAGGTAGATAACAGCTACTTAAGTGTATAGACAGTAAAAACGACAGAAAAACAAAGATACAATATTTAGAGTGGTTCACAGTGTAAGCTGCTACGACCACTACCAAGTTAGTCAAACTTGAATTTTTAAGTGCAATAAGATTATATAAATTCAAAGTGATCATTAATGGATCAGTGTACAACAAAAACCTTTGAGGAGTATGATTAATGAATAATCAAACTCGTGCAACAACCAAAGGTTCCTTAAATATTTGAAAGAATAAATGGAACAAACAAAACAATGATTGTTCAAATCAGAATTAGAAAAGAATAATATGAGTAAAACTATCTAGTTGGTGTTTGAGAGAAGAAACTCTTCAAAAAAAGATTGAAGTTTTGGGTTTGAATGATGACTTCAACAACTTTGTTTCTTTCGGTGTGCTTTGAGGATTTGAGATATTTGAATTTAGAGCACGTAATTCCTGAAGGTATTTTTTCAACCTTTGTTTCAAACATTTTATGGAGATCTTCAGGATTGTAGCTCTTTGAGAGATCAATGTTGGATCTTGAATTGCATGATGAAATGATGATGAAGATCTTTCATTGAATGCCCGCAAATCTTGCTGAGTGAGACAAATAGTATTTCCTAGTATGAAATAATAAAGAGAGTGGTTAGTTAGGATTGAATATATGAAGAGTATTTAAGATATACACGAAAGTCTTCTATTGACAAGACATGTGAATAGTTATTTTGTTTTAAAAAAGATAACCAATTAATAATTTAATATAAGCGCGTGAAGTCCAAATATTTCAATAGAATACAATGTTCAGCATATATAATTTAGAATGTATATCAACAGCTGCTATCTGCTGATGACTTATGCTTTAGGTAGATAAAATGAAACAAATAAGAGGGCTGTCAAACAAAGTCAAAAGAGTATATAAACAAAGTGGGCATCTATCTGCTGACCCTTTAGCAGATAGAACTTAGACTTGCTACAAAGTCTAAGTAAAACAGTTTACGGTTTTAATCAAATGTTAAACTATTTGTTTTAATCTTAATGGTTTTAAGTAAATCTAAAGCATGCAAGTTCTTACAGTTTTTTTTTAACCCGAAAAGGCACATTAGGTGGAGAAAAAACTACGATACCCTTAATGAATGAAAAACACGCCGGAAGTCACTCAGTCAGACAAAATTATGAATCGTGCTGCACAAAATGATGTTTCGCGATTCAAAAGTAATACATTGCCATACACAAAATCAAGCGTCGCGATTAGTCAAAATTTCCTTATTTTAACTGATTTTGTAATTAAGGTAGGAATCATTTATATATTGATTGATCGATTTCCGTAAATATATAGTCAAAAAATTATTATTTTGTATGATATTGTAATTAATGTTGGAATCAAATTGATCGAATATAGATTGATTGATTTCTATAACTAGGTAATCAAAATTCCTTATTTTGCTTGATATTGGTAGGAATCAAATAAATTATCTAGATTGATTAATTGATTTTTGTAAATATCTCCTTCAAATTGAATCCAATTATGATTCTCGTAAATATCTCCTTCGTTTACAACATTGTGATGCATCGCGTTTTAAATTCGATGCATTTTGTCTGAGTGATGTTCATCGGCGATGCACAAATTGATGAATCACGATGCATTGGGTAAGTGATCCTTAACACTTATCTGGTTCATTAATGGCAGTCATCTTTGCACCCCTAAAAGTGTTTTTTTTTTCCCGATTAACAAAACATAGGAGATTTGAGTGGTTAAAAACTTGTGAAAGGGAACGACCCACAATTTCTCCACTTTTATATAAACAAACCAAACCAAACCTTAAAAAAAGCAAAACATTAAAAATTTTAAAAATTTAAAAATTTAAAAATTTAAAAATTTAAAAATTTAAAATTTAAAATCAAAACCCATATTAGAACCCCGTGACAACGACCGAGCTTCTGCTCTATCGGATTCTTTGCCGTTGTCGAGGATTATATAATCCAAAAGAGGTGGTCTCCTGTAAGACGGTCTTATGGATCTATATCCGTAAGACGGAGCCCCATTTAGAAATTCAGGGGTTAATAATTAAACATGGTGATAATATTTGTAATAATAAATTTGTCTCAATGGATGGAACGATTGCTTGAAGGCTTAGGCCAACCGAAGGTTGCTTGTTCGAATCACCCTAATTGTATAATTTTGTTTTAATTCTCTCATTAATGAGAAATTCCTCGATTTGCTCCGGTGCCCCTGCACTTTCATTGTTTGCCGCCTAAATTCTTATATTTCTCATGCCTTGCAGTTTAATCATTTGTCAATTTTTAGTATTAAATAAATGTGTCACTTATTAGTATTAAGAGTGTCACTTTTTAGTATTAAGAGTGTCATTTTTTAATATTAAATGTGTCACTTTTTAATATTAAGAGTGTCACTTTTTAGTATTAAATGTGTAACTTTTTAGTATTAGGAGTGTCACTTTTTAGTATTAAGAGTGCTACTTTGTATTTTAATGAGAATTATATAAATTTTCTTTTATAGTGTCACTTTCAACCTTAAAATGTGTCACTTTTATCTTTTCAATATGTCACGTTTGACTTTAAATGTGTCATTCAACATTTCGTTAAAGTTCATTAGGGTCCGTCAAGTATCGCAAGGCAATTGATGCTAACGGAAGGCTAACGGAGCTGACAAATGATTAAACTGTAAGGCCTCCCAACAATTGTCCGCTTCGAGCAGGCGAATTCCCTTCGGTATTCATGCATCCTCAAAGCAGGCGAATGAAGAGTAGAGGGCAAACGACTAGGCAGAAAGCAGGTATAGCCGCCAGAATCTGTCCCACCGACATCAACGTCGACAGGATCATCACCGTCCCACCGACATCACCGTCCCAACCAAGTTTTTGCAGTCAACGTTAGTTTTAAAGTGACAATTTTTAGTATTAAATGTGTCACTTTTTAGTATTAAATGTATCACTTTTTAGCATTAAGTGTGTCACTCTTTAGCATTAAAAGTGTCACTTTTTAGCATTAAGGGTGTCACTTTTTAGTATTAAGGGTGTCACTTTTTAGTATTAAGAGTGTTACTTTGTATTTTAATAAAAATTATAATAAATTTTCTTTTATAGTGTCACTTTTATAACTTTAAAATGTGTCACTTTTGTGTTTTCAATATGTCACGTTTGGCTTTAAATGTGTCATTTAATATTTCGTCAAAGTCCGTTAGGATCCGTCAAGTATGTCAAAGCAGTTGATACTAACTGATGGTTAATGGAGCTGCCAAATGATTAAATTGCAAGGCGTAAGAAACTTTTTAGCATTAAGAGTGTCACTTTTTAGTATTAAATGTGTCACTTTTAACGAATTTCTCATTGAAGAGCACTTTTAACGAATTTCTCATTAAAGAACATTAAAAGATAAAATAGCAAGGTACAGTGATTCGAACCATTGACCAACCCTCACACTAACCCCTTAAGAGATGCGGCCGACCAACTCAACTAACAATCAATTATAATTATTTTTAACATGTTTATTTATTAACCCGCAAATTTCTAAATGGGGCTCCGTCTTACGAATTTAGGATCCGTAAGACCGTTCTATACAAGTTTTTGCCAATCCAAAATGGGGTTTGTACATAAAATTTTCATCCAAAAATTTCTCCGATAATTATTCTCTTGTATCAATTGATGATTGGAATGGATTTGGGGTTTGTACATAAAAGGCCTAGTCAAACAAAGGCCCACTTATTCCAAATAGAGTGGGGCTATACACACCTCACTTTCTACTCTTCACACCATATTTACTACAATGTACAAAGTACCTTAATATAAGAAATGAGGTGTGAAAAGTAGAAAGTTAGGTGTGTATAGCCCCACCCTTCCAAATAATCTTTTATCAATTTATGACTTCTTTCAATTTAAAAACCTCAAAATATTTTTTTTCCAAATGACCTATACTACTCATATGATCATTCGAACGAACAACCCACTAACTACTCGCTGAGTCATTCAAACTACCCAACGGTTGTTCAACATCATCAATGATTGATTAGGGCTTGAGAGAGAGAGACCGAGTAATAGGGTTAGAAAGAGAGATGTACCTCAAGCAAGGATGACTACAAGAGCAAGGGCGACAACGAAGGGCAAGGACAACGACGAATGTCATGGCCATTGTTGCTGTGAGAGATGCAGAGTTGCAGAGGAAGGGTGTGGAAAGCAAGGGATGAATGTAAGAAAGGAAAAATGGCTAGTTAGGTTTTTGGGGTCTTTTTGAAAGTTTTTATCAATTTTTGGCCAAATACCAAAAACAATGATTGGTCGAGTCAAAACCATACTTGATATATACCACAAAGAATTTGGGTAAAAGTTTAAAGATGAGGAAGAAAAAAAACTATTCATTAATAAAAATATAATATTTTAATTACAAAAGTACCCTTATTTTTAGTTTAAAAAAAGTTTTAAAAAAATGTGTTTTTATTCATTTAAAGAAAAAATTGTGTTGAAAACAATCTTATAAAGTGAAACACATGAATGGCACTCGGATGAGTTAACGGACATTTAACAATAAAATTAGACAGAATGAGGATCCGAGGGCATAAAAACTAGAGGGGGGATTAAAAAAAAATGTGTTCAAGGTACAGGAGTGAAAACTATAATTAAAGCAAAGTACAGGGACGTCTGGTGCTTTTATTCAAAGAAAAATATGTGACCAGTATACATTACAAAAATAACTAAATACCAAAATGTATGTGCAACTTATAGCAAAAAATCAAAACCAGCTGAGAACTAAGAATAAATCAGTAATCTTATCATATTATAAGAGTAAAAAAGACTCCTATTTTTAAGGGCAGTTGGGGACACACTTTATTGTTTTCCCACTATGCCCCTTACATGTAATTTGAGATAAAATCACCAAACTTCTTGGTAATTCAATCTGATGAACTATTTTTCTTTTACATAAATCACAAGGTCATACTTGCCACGTTTTCTCCCTCGATCAATAGTCTGAATCGTCGAGAAAATGCCCGTAAATTGAGCCTCGCAAAGTCTTACAAACATCCTCCCAATTATTTATCTGTTCGGAAAGGGGTTTGGTGTGAATTTTCACGTGGTGGCTCTCGAGTTTCCTCACTGGAACTCCAAGAAATACTTGAGCATCTGCTAGTAACTGCAAACAATAAAACATGGTTCAGCACTTGAACTTTCCTTGGAATCAGCAAAACATGCAATCTCCGTTTAGGTATTACCTTGGGGTTTCCAATAAGATCTTCATAGTATAGAACTAAATGGCGACAGGACTTGAAATAATTCAGTGCCTCCGCCATCATATTTTCAGCTTTGGTGAGATCTTGTATCAAGAAATTGATGTCGAGTGTTGGCTTGTAACGTGCCAGCACTTCAGCCTGCAAAAGAAAATCACAGGGGGTTAGAAATGGCAGCATGTGCAGCCTTGAAGCAATTCCAAACTGAAAAATAGTTGCTGGTTTATGAATTTGTTTTACAGGTTTCATTTATGGTTTTAAATTTTTTTTTGTCCCCAATCTACTTTTTAGGTTCCCTATTTTGTGTTCTTATACTAAATATTCATTGATAATATTATAATAATGGACTACATGCTTACCCAAAAATAGTGACATATGGACTAAAGCCCATTACCTAAATGCCAAAATATCTAATGAACCCAGAAACTCTCATAGAGCTTGCGTATCAAAAATCAAATAGCATTGCAAAATGCGGGAATCTTAATAGTTCTGCAACAGAACCATCGTTCAGTAACCAAATACTTGCGAGCAGACTTTCAAGGATTTCTTGCACACAAAATAGGCTTGTTAAACCTTTGGTCTGATCTTGGTGCTGATTAAGATTTCTTATGACATATCTGATCTAAATACAGAAACAGAAGGTGGAATTGTGCACAAATATGAAAGGCAAAAAACTTTAATAAGAGACATCTCCCACAATTATAATACATGCATAGCACACTGACATGGTTATAATACCGTAATGGTTACACCCAAGCAGTTAACTGTCTAGCATGTTTGTTGTTAGTGACCCATGATGTATGGTAGTTATCCTAACCTAAGTAGTGGGGATCATGCACGTCCTTTGTATTTCCACTTTGTTGTTTTGATAGCTTAACTTCCTACAGGTAATGGCAGGAAGAAAGACAATTATCCCATCTCTTTTCTCTGACTCCTCTCTTCTGTCCCTCCTCTCATTCTGTTCTTATCACACACGCCACACAGTCACAAACTTGATGTACTTCAATGTAACAGGAATCACCATATTAGTTTCATTTTCAGAGAACTGCAGAAAGATTTTGTACCCATGACAATTTCCTTCTCACCATGTGAACACTCAACTCGCACAACAAAACTGAATTTGAACTATTGAATGTACATCTGTCATTCATAACCAATGTTGGTTTTTAGTTGTTATGGGACAGCAGTCACAGCATAACGTTGATATACTACTATTTATGGTCAGAGCTGTTCTATGAGTTCTATTAGTTTCCAACACCAACATCGTTCACCGATTCCACATTTAAGACAAACGTTGACTGAATATGATAGATTCTATTCAAGCTAAATTTTCTTCTTCTGTTCCTTATTTCTCAAGCTGTTCGTTTTAGTCTCCGTCGTGTCCTAAGATGCTATTCCAGTAACTTATCACCGTTAGAAATTATTATCCAAAAATCAAACTTCCACTAGGACAGCACCCTTGTTTGCACTCGATGCAAGCATCAATATGTAAGATATCAGGTGAAAATGATTTTCAACAAACGTCAGTGAGTTCTTCAGGAAAGATTAAGATGATCAAGATTGCTTGAATATAAGAATAAGTAAAGAAGAAACTATTAGCACATACTGATGCCAAATGCGAACTGTCTTAACTGTGTTTTCCTTCAAGTAACGGATCACCTTTATAAAATGATAAGCGAGCGAAGAAACTACCTCTTCTCTTGTATGTACATGAGCCTTGTGGGTACCATTGATCAGCTTTGCTCGTCTATCATAAGCATTTGCCAGAACAGATACAAGCCTTCGCAAGAGATTTTTCCGAAATACAAATATCACAGATACCTTCTCTGAGTTGAAATAATAGGCAATGTCCTGGTGATAATCCATCACAGCCTGAAAAGTTGGAAAGAACCAAAAGAATGACAAAGAGAAGAGAAGTAAAATGATATATGAACACAACTGATTTTACTTGATAGAGATGATGTAGCCACAAATTGAACCGTATGCTGACGATATGGATAACAAGGGGGAAGAATGAGTATCAGAAGATAAATAGAACAAGAATCTGACGAACCTGGTTAAGCATCCACTTGAATCCAACAGCACCAGTGCAAGAGTTTTTTGCAGCACTACTGAGCCATTCTAAGCTATATACAGAATCCAAATTACTCCTAATAGTTGAAAAATTGTTTTTCCTGTGCTTTACAGAAAAAATTTCTCCATTGGAACTAATATTAGGGTGACTGTTCAACAGAGTTTCAAACCACCCACTTCCAGATCTCTGCATTGATAAAATAACAAAATTGTAGACTGGGTTCCCTGCACACTCATCCCTGTCAAAGGACACATGATGAGTTATGACAAGAAAATGCATGAGACCATCTCCAATAGTTTGGTACAAAAATTACACTAAATCTTTAAACTGGTGCAATTTTTGCATCAAATTTCTTCTACCATCTCAAACAGTTCTACTTCAAATTTTACTCTAAAAAGAATATTTCAAGTATATTCTTTATTATTCTATTTGAAACATATGTTCTATTTCATTTCATTTGTATTAATGTATTTTAACAAAACAAATATATTATTCATTGAATTAATATTATATTATATTAAATTAAATACCATGCATTAAAATTAATAATTAAATGCAAGAATTTAATAGTGTAAAACTCAAAACGCAAAACTAACAATATAAATAAAAACAAAAACACAAAACTAAGTATTGAATTAATTTTATGTAGTATTTAAACCAAACACAAAACTAGCATTTAACCTAAAACACAAAACTAGTACTTATCCCAAAACACAAAACTAGTACAATTTATAAACCAAAACACAAAACTAAAAATATAAATAAAAATTAAATAACAAAACTATTATTTAAACAAAAGAAAAAAAAGGATGAGAGCGAAGATGAAGACCATCCCACATTGCACCAAATTTGAAGTAGTTGGAGGGGGTTTCATTTTGAAGACATGGTTGAAGTCTCCCCTTCGAGGGAAAAATAGTGAATATTTGCTCTATTTTATAAGTTTGAAGTCTCCGTCAGAGATAGCTCGTGGTAACCTATAAAGATGAAAAGGTTACCTTGTGTAGGTTCTTGGTTGAGGGAAATGGATAGCGGCAGGAGGGAGCTCACGAACATCAAAAGGTAGGCCCACAGTAACAGGTGTTTCTTTGGGTTTACTTGGCACTTTGATCTGCTTGAGGCTTGATAAGAATATGAAAGATCCAAGAACCAAAACAGTGGAGAAAATCAACCAAAGCACGTATGGTTGTTTTTTCTGAGATGAAGTTATAGTCTGCAAAAAAGAAGTAAATCACAACATCTCAAACAGAAACAAGAATCCAGGGTAGCATTTGATTGATCTATTTACCTCTCTATTCATTATTATAATTCTCATCTAAGCACCGGTTGTGGTGGTGCATCAGCATCATGACATTAGAATTTCTTTGCTGCATTCAACAAGGATAACATTAGGTTAATGTGCCAAAAAGATATTGTTAGGATAGGAGGCCCAAACCACTTGAGCCCAGTACCTTGGCGGCCCAGTCTTTCCATTGCACAAACAGGGGGAGTCTGGTTCTTGACTTACCTTTTCCGCCATTGTTTACCCTAGATATATAACATCCCTTCTCTGCCTTTTGTCTGTGTGACCAAAATAGCGAGAGGAACAAGGAGCAGCCGTCCGTCACCCACTCACCCCTTTTTTCCAACTTCGGCATTGCAGATCTTTTTTCTCTTATCCTCTTCTCTCTCTTAAACAGTAAATTAACGATTAGTGGGTAGTGGGTTTTGGGTTCGGTGAGAGAGTAGTGAGGATTCGAGCTTGAGTGAGAGTATCTGTGAGGGTCTGGGTACGGGGCTTGGTGGAGGGTGTGCGTCTCTCTCCGGTTGTCTTCTTCGTGGGTTACCGGTGGTCTGTGGTGGACTGTGGTTTGGGGTTTCAGCCTTGCGTACTCGTGTGCTGGGTTTGCTAGCGGACTCTTTGCTGGACAATGGACGGTAAACGGTGTCTGAGTCGAAGGGCTCGTAGTCTAGGCGTTCGTGGTCGATGATGGCGAGTTGTGCTCAGGTTCACAGCGTCATTCTCACTTTCTTCCTCGTTCTTGTTCGGTCCAGTAGCGTTGTTTGTCTAACCTGGTTGTATTTTGCAGGTACTGCTCGACAGCATTTTAGATCTAAATGTCTTACTCTATCTATCGGTTCTCAGAGCATTCAAGTTCTGTATTGTTGATACTACTTCTTAATTAGGTTTTCGTATTATCATTTATATATTTTTATTTTTTTACTCACTTAAAAATATATCTTTTTATTATATATTATTTTTACACAATTTCTTAAATAAAAAAATATTAAGTTTAAGATCATCACTAAAAACAAAACCCTTTCAAAAGAGAAGGGGAAGAAGAAGGGTTTGGGATACATCCTCTTTGGATGTGTGTTGGAATCTGTGGAAAGAGAGGAATCGAAGAGCTTTCGCGTTTTGATAATGTGATGAGTACCCAAAAACTGAAGTAGATGGTTATGCAGACTCTTTTCTTTTGGTGTAAAGAGTAAATATATATATATATATATATATATATGTTTCATCTATGGTTATGCAGACTCTTTTCTTTTGGTATAAAGAGTAAAAATATATATATTTCATCGATATAATAAAAAAGCTATGTAATTAACTAGGGTTATTCAGAGATCAGGATTTAATTTTTTTACTATCATCCTACGGCTGTTATTTATTTGGGTAACCTTCTTAACCGTTTTTATCACGTTTTTTTTAATACTTATTTTATCTCCACAATCCTTTTATCTCCTTCTCTATCTCTTTCTCTCTCCTCCTTTCTACCTATTCATAGAGATTCACTCTTTTACTGCAAGATATTACGGTTTTACAATTAATATTTTAAGGTTTTACAGTTTTATGGTTGCGAAAATTTGTATTTGTATTTTTCTTTTTAATTATTTTCGTAATTAACTTAATCAATTTAATTTTTTTCCGACCCGTAACTTCGTATACAAATAAATTTAAAAAAAATCGTAAGTTTTGTAATTTGAAATATTTATTTTTTTTCTTTTTAATTGTTATCGTAATTAACTTAATCATTTTAACTTTTGTCCGGCTCGTTTTTTCGGCCCGCAATTTCGTATACAAATTATTAATTAATCTCTCCGTTCCAGACAAAGAGGCCCCGTTTGAAAGTCAATTTTTTAGGAAAGTAATATTTTTAGTATTTCATTAATAATAAAATGACCTTTACGATTTTACAAATATATTTAGTTGTAGTTTCTTAATTGATTGGTATCATAATCAACTAAATATCAATTTAGTTTATGTCTGGCTTAGATTTTTTTTATATAAAAAAAATTGTTCGTAATTTTTGTAATTAATTTTTATCATTTTAAATATTTGTATTTTAATTTTTTTATTGTTATCGTAATTAACTAAATCATTTTAATTTTTGTCCAAAAAAATTTTGTTTCTAAGTTTGGTAATCAACTTTTTTAATTTTGAATATTTGTATTTTAATTTCTTTATTTTCTTAAAAGTTGTGTTTAGTTTCCCTTATTGGTCTGAAATCTTTGTGATATCGATTTCAAAATAGTATTTTGTTAGTTCACTCTGTCTTATTTAATTTATTTTGTGGTTTTTGTTTGCGAATATTTTCATTTTTAAGTTTATTTCAATTAACATGTGTTGGGTAGGTGTGTATGTGAGAGAGAAAATGTTTTTTTGATGCTTAATTATACTCTTTTAAGATAAGTTATAAATTTTCTTTTAAGATGAGTTATACACTTTTACAACCAATAAAATTTGTTATTTCTTTTATTTTCAGGATGTTGGTGTGTAATTTACATTAAGAATATTACACGTCTTCTCATTGTTGTGGTTTCGTTTGTTGGGACATATGTATTGGTTTCTAATGATTTAATTGCCATTTTTTTAGCTTTTAGGATTGATTAATTTTGATCAAAATGCATTTATGTTCGTCGGTTATATTTTATATGATAATATGTGAGAGAATTCAAGTTTTACAGATGAAACAGAAAATTTGTTTAAATGAATGTGTTTGAATTTTCTTTATGTCATGTGTATGTAGAAATAATGGACAAAATTATTGCATCTCATGTTTCCAAACCAACCATTGTTGTTAAGTAAGAACCCCTAGAAGAAAAAGACTGAGTTTTCATTATTGAGAAAACAATAAAATTTTCTTTTCGTATTTTAACAGTAGTTACAATTAAAATATGTATTTATTGGTTTTTTTATGAAATAAATATCGAATTAAAATGTTTTATTTTGTTAGGTATTTGAGTTTTCTCCCCTTTTCGTTGTGTAGTATACATATATCTAACCCATACAAATTATAAGTTAATATTAATTCATTTCCACAATATCTGCTTCATTTATTGATAAATTCTCAAATTGACATCGTGTCATCGGCACGATCAAGAGTACTAGTTTAGATACAATATGTATCCCTCAGACTCTTTTCTTTTGGTGTAAAGAGTGAAAAAATATATATTTCATTTAGATACAATGACCACCTCGGAGTTTGGGAAGATGTGAGAATTACAGTCAATTCAGAAAGGAAGTACAGAAGTTCTTGGGATGATCAGATTTCATAGGAAGTCAGAGGCCCTTTATAGTGGGACAAAGCACATCACTCCCGGGTCTTTTGTCTTTTTTTGTTTCACGGAAAATAATTTTCGGAAAACGTTTTCCTCATTTTTCGATGTTTGGTAACCTTAGGAAAATACAGTCAACGTAAAAGGTTTTTCGAGTCAACGGAAAATGAAGGCTTCTTTTCCGGAAAATGACTTACGGATTCATTTTTCGTAAGTCATTTTCCAAATGTTCGGGCATCCTCCGCTCCCTTTCATAATTGCACATATTTACTTACATACACAATATTTCACTCAACAAATAAATTTTTTAGATATATAAATAAAGTTTGTGCATACTATTTATAAATTATAATTTTAATAAATGCTTACTACGTTCTAAAATTAGTGTTACCTATATTATTTAGGGACATCCTAACTATTGACAATTTTCTATTTTAAAATATTTTTTTCATATCAATTATCAAAAAAATTATTTGTAATTGTGAGATTGAAAAAAGATAGACATTTATTTGACACCACTAATGAGAAATTGAGGGTTACTAAAGAAAAATTATTTAAAGTTTAACACTATTTTATATTCAATATGTGCATTAATATTATAATATATATATTTTTTGTATTTATTCATATATACTTTTCCGTAACATTTTCTAGGAACATCCTAAACATTGTTTATTTTCTATTTTAAAAGTTTTTTTTCATATCAATTATCAAAAAATTATTTATAATTGTGAGATTAAAAAACGATGAACCTTATTTAAAAAAGATGACCCTTATTGATTTTCTAGGGACATCCTAAACATTGTTTATTTTCTATTTTTACTTTTGTATTTATTCATATATTGTTTTCCGTAACATTTTCTGTGTGTTTGTCAAACACCCGTAAATGTTTTCCGGCATATTTTCAAAAGATTTACCAAACACCTGAAAATGAAATCTTTTGATTTTCCGGAAATCATTTTCCAGAAATCATTTTCTGGAAATGATTTTCCGTGAAACAAGCGGAGCCTAAGTTTGCTTTGACACCTCCTTTCATAGCAGGGAAGGAAATTACTTTGTTTGTTAATATCAAAGGAACTTCTCAGACTGGGGGAACTGGTGAATAGATTCTCTAGTTCCATGGTTGGTGTTTAGTTTGATTCAGACGAGGCATAGAGCGAACAGTGAACACTTCTCTCTTATGGTTCTGTAGAAATTAGCTTCTCGAAGCTCACGCACCTAATGGACTCCTTTGAAGAGCTATATAAGAGTTCGAGATTTCCCAAAGTGGTACTTCTTTCCTAGGGGAAGACCAAAACTAATGAACAAGTACTGCTATAATTAACAAGGATATGATTGAGGGAAATTTAGCGTAAAGTTCTACTTTGGCCGGTGTTGGATGGAGAAAAGGGATTCATTTATCCGACCCCAAGGAGTTGGAAACAACATGCTGAAGTGAGTCAAAGCATGAATGCATGATGGCTGGAGGAGTAACTTGCACCATGAAGGGTAAAAGGTTAAAACACTTGCATGAGTAGAATAATTTAAATGATAGCTGCGCTCTGAAGTTTCAAGACCGTTTCTCTCTTATACTGGCTGAATTAGGCACTAAACTACATTACCCACACACGCCTGTTTATGATTCTCGATGTTCATAATGATGATCCTCATTTTAGGATGAACAAAGTATACATTCTGACACAACAAAGACGGGCAAATCATAAAACATACAAATCTTTGTCCGAGAGAAGGTTTCATTTTATCTTTTAATGACTCAAAGACTGTATTCTGCAACATTTTGCATTCCAGTAGCAGAAAAGAATGGGTATCTCCCCAAACGAAAATTACATTTTGTTATGAGCATCCCAAAGACAACGAGAGTATAACATAATGAATTCACTTACACAAATAAGCAAGAGGCAAAAAAGAACTCACGTAAGTTCAGTAGGAAAATCAAAAGAAGCTACGACAAGCTTAATGTCATGGAGACAAGTTACATTAGTGTTTACCGCCGGCTATAGACAGTTATTAAAGCGTAAGAATGAAGAAAAAAAGACAAAAGAAACCACGTACCAGGTTTATTTGGCTTCACGATTTAGTGACTTAATTGAATTTTTTAGTTTTTCTTTTTAATTATTGAAGAAAAATTAAGAGAAACCTAGAGAAAGCCAGAGGGACCAAAGTCATAAACCAAACCACTTTCTCTAATTACGTGACTTGGTTTGTGATTTTGGACTTTCTCTCTAAAACTCGTCTCTTATAAGCCCTAAGGGACGACCCTTAGGTGCCGTTTGGTAGCAAGTATTAAGATCAAATATGATTAATAAACCGAGTTGATTGATGTTTGGTACGTAATAGGTGGTCGGGACTAATAGCACGAGTTATCCGGATAAAGTCATTATCCCCTCACTATTAATACCAAGGGGGATGGTGGTATTATTAGCGCCCTCACTAAAAAAAATTGGAATTAACATTTGTAATCTCAAAACTACCCCCGATATACAAGTGATGATTAATAGCGAGGGCACTAATAGTACTGGGATTAATAATACTGTTTATCCTTGTCCGACTACCAAACAAGCCCTTAGTAATACTCTACTACAGATCAATTGGTACTAACTTTCTCTCTATCTCTCTTACTATTTCATCCATTATAAAACAAAAATCAAAAACCCAAACTAAGTCACTAAATTGTGAAGCCAAACACACCCTGGAAGACTTACATCCACAAGCAAATAAGCAATACTCTAGCTATAGGTCTCCAACTCTCTGTTTTGGGAAGTTCAAGTCAGTGTATTAGAGTTTTGAAAATTAATTTCAAGAGCTTTCAAAATTATTGAACTTAAAAAATTAGAACAATAACAATCATGGGAATTTAAAAAAATAAGGATACTCATCATGAAAACAAATATTAATCATAAGATATAAATGCAACCAAAAAATAAAATAAAAAAATAATCAAGAACATAGAGACTTACATTGAACGAGAGAGAGAGAGAGAGAGAGAGAGCAAGCTGACAAGTTTGGAGGGAGAATTGATTATTCAAAGCTTGGTCGGAGTTTTGACTTTACCGGTCCCAAGTTTTGACTTGCTCTGTGAGGGTTAGAATAATCAGTCAATGAGTGACCCTAAATGTAACACCAAAATCCTTAAACGTAACACAATTTAATGTATAAAATGACATAAATACCCCTTTTAACATTTAATAGATACTCACTTGTGGTATACATTAGTGGATGTTTTATAAAACATCCGCAAATGTGTAGCGGTTGTTTTGTCCGAAATCGAAAAAAAAATACAAATCAACGGTTTTTTGTTCGTAATTGAAAAGAAAAAATAAACCGAATCAAAACTAATCTAATTCACATGCGAATTAACAATGGAAACCGAATCAACAATGTTACATAATCAAAATTACGTGAAGGGGGAGGGAGGGAAGGGGTAGTATATTTTAAATGTGGAGAGGGGTAGTGAAGTAATTTTACCTTTTAAATGGTGTTACGTTTAGAGATTTTGGTGTTACATTTAGGTATTCTGTTTCAAAAATTGGTATTAGCAATCCTTATAGAAATGCTTCAACCCTATTTCTTACTTAAGGATTTGTTATTCCTTCTTGCCAAAAGATACTTTTCATTCAAATATCCCTGTGCAAGAAAGGAACCCAAAATGTTTTAGATCCTATTCAAGAACATTTATAACTCATAAATGATCTAAAATGTTTTTCTATTGCTTTCAGTAATTTTGATTTATCGAGTCTGTAAATAGCAATATGTGATTATACATAAGTCATTGCTCTTGTAAAATCAGCATAGGACATGTCTTGAGATAAAATGACTATTCATTGTTGGCATGTTATTACTATGGCTTGATAAAATGCTTCAGTGCTTTGTATATGTCATTGAGTAATGGTTCCAAGCAAATATGAGGAGATTGTTCGAATATGCCTATTGAATCAATATTAATTCCTTTGCATATTTCACTTTGATTTACTTGCCTCCATTACTGCGTGTTACAACAAGTGGCTAAAAGGGATGCGTACCGGTTAGTGTGACAACTTGTTTAACATTGCATAGGTCTTAAAATAGGTGAGTCAGAGTTTTAGTCCTACTCTTATATGATGATCAGCAGACTAGTGATTCCAGTACACCAACACTAGTACCAGCAGACCTGCTCTAGCGTTGTATATCTATTGAAGATACTTCTCCAGCAGACTTGCTGTACTAACAAACTTGATCTGCACGTGCGTCAAAGTGATGAGATTGGAGCTGCTCTGGAACAACAAAAATGCTCAAGCTTAAAAAGGTCGATTCGACTTCAAAGGCTTGACATCTAAAGATCTGCAAAATATATTAGATATTATCCTACTTTATCCAATAGATATTCTCTCTTTACATTTGGTCTGAAAAGTCAAAAAGGGAACTACTTTATTGGACATACCATTTGTCAGTGTACTATTTATCAAACCTATTCTTCAGAGACACATCAACTCATAGGCAATTGTTCAATATTTGCAGAGAAAGATTTTATCCAATGGACTTCTACATCGATACTGCTCAAACGGATAGAAAATCTCTCAACATATCTCAACGATCTTCATCCTTTCTCAACAAGTGAACGAGTGGAGACGATCAACAAGGTTGTGAGATCTAAAAAGGAAATCGTCTTCAACAACGATCCTCTTAGTTCTTCACAAGAGATCACGGTGGAAGAACCCAGACCTTAGCAAAACACTTTCTGTGTATTGCTAGGAAGAAAAGAGAAAAGGAGAAGAGAGATCAGAAGATTTACAAGACAGAGATCGGTGTCTTGATCAAGAACTTATTTCTTGATTTGAGTTCTTCAACCTCCTTCGAAGATCTCATTCTCTACCAAAGCTTCAAAGACTTCATTCTTAAGCTAGAGGCCAAGCACTTCAGATCCCATTGAAGATAGATCTTGAAAGATGCCCAAAGAAGATGAAGAGATGTATGTCTTCATTGCATTCATATCTTTAGACTTGTACTCCATTGCAAGTGTTGTTGATTGTGCAATTAGTGATCATCATAGGGAGTCGAGTGCCTTGCACTCAGTCGCTCAGATATCTTTTATATGAGTGACCTTAAAAATTGTCTTCTCATATCTATCCCTCATTCTCGAGTCCTACTAATATCTTTGCTTAATAAATTCATTTATGAATTCTTGAGTATGGGTTGGAGAACAGGAGCAAGAGAATAGATAATGTACATAGAGAGTTTAGGTTGATGTATTAAGTATGTTTATCATTGAGCAAACCTCTGTTGAATTTTAATATAATATATTTATCAAACTCAACCTTGAATCATCTATTAGCTTTTATAAACTGTTTTACTTCTTTGAAAGCTATCCTCTTATGAGTCCCTAAACCTGCATCTGGAGAAGGATTAAGTATACTGTTGTTCTGAACATATATTAGTGTACAACTACTTAAGACTTCATTGATAAATTTGTTTAGCCTTAATCTTTCCGCTGCCAAATCCTTTTTATAGGCTTTCAATTTATCAGCAGTTTGCCAGCAGAGATCATTCTCTGCTCTGAGTAAGTCTTCTACTACAGATTGCATGTGCCTTAAAATCTTTTCTTTATTTATATATCTTGAAATGATTTTTAAAATGGCATCATATGCTATTCACCCTCATTTAGTCTATTTGAGCATACTTGTAGACCAACACTACCCCTTCCCTCGTGCCAACCATTTGAAATATTTTTAAATATCTTATAAATTGTTTCAATATTAAATTAAATAAATAGAAAATAATGCTTATTTGGTTAAGTACTAAAATTTCATATAATCTACCTTAATGCAATTATAAAAATTCAAACTATATATACTAAAGTTTTGAGTTTTTTAGCTTTAAATGTTAGAGATAAATTATAAGTATCTTATAAATCATTTGTCAAAGATAAAATATAATTTTTATTTATGAAATTGGAATGTTAGGTGTAATTGTTTTTTTGTAGTTTTGTAGTACCAAAAAATAATTATGACTGTCTTTTAGACGGAGCCACTTCTGTTTTATTTTCTTATTTTTTAATCCTTACATTCCACCCAAATCGTTCATATTTGAAAAGTCTAAAAATTAAGGGATACTAGCAT
This sequence comes from Codonopsis lanceolata, assembly GCA_013146195.2. Lineage (NCBI taxonomy): Eukaryota > Viridiplantae > Streptophyta > Magnoliopsida > Asterales > Campanulaceae > Codonopsis > Codonopsis lanceolata. Next base: position 94,192,875 of record CM028380.1, read on the forward strand.
GAAAGTTTGTCATAACTACAAAAATGTTTAGACTCTTTTATTGAAATATCTCAAATAATATAGTACACTTTTTACTTGGAACGAAAGGGAATATATTTTTTATTTCAAAATAAACACTTTCTTTGATCCTTCAAACTTCAAGCGGTCAAACCTGTATAACCCAAAGCAATAGCAAACCCTACCTACTCCCCAATCCCAACCCCAAGCCCAACCCCAACCCCATCTCCATCTCCATCTCAATCTCTGTTGTCTTTCTCTCGCAGTTGCGCTACAAGAAAATGTTCTTTTTGTCTCCAGATTTGTTTTTTTAGGAGGGTTTGCAATATTCCAACAACTAGTTAGTACACGTGTGATGCACGGTTTGATAAATTTTTTTGTAAAAGTTGTTTATAATATGATAATTTCTAAAAAAAATTATAAGTAATTAAATAATTAGAACACTTTGAAACAAAATTTAAAACGGTAAATACTGTCATCTGAGTGGGTAATTGAAAGATTTGCATATGAACTTTTTGTAGAAAAAAAATTAAAAAATGAAATAGTTAATAATTAATAGATATAGATTAATTAGTAATTTTCTGTTTAAATTGAACATTTTAACAGAAATTCGTCACATGGAAGCAATGAGTTATGTTAGTAGTAATTAATAATTTATAGATATAGATTAATATAAGAAAAAAAAACATAAAATAGTCTTATTGATAGCATGTATAAATCAAATAGTAGAGAAATGAAAATAGATGAGAATTAAAGAGTTTCAGTCAAGTTAAATTTGTATAAATTAAATAGGATAAATTTAATTTTAAATTAAGCTATATTTGACAAAAATACAAACATATTTTTTTTCTCAATTTTCAAAAAGTTGACACGTTACAACTATTTTACAAAAAAAACTATCATGTGGCAGCATTAGTTATGTTTTAATATTTATTAAAAGATACCAATTCCTCTGTTTCTAAATTACTGTCATGTTTGATTATTAATTTTTTTTTTTGGGGGGGGGTCAAAATTGACTATTTTTAAAATGTAAATTTGATGTATATTTTTCATCTTTTTGAAATCATAAAACACGTGATTTAATATTTTATATTTACACAAGTGTTTCAAAAAAACACTATTATACAATGATACAACGTAAAAATTTGTTTGATTCGTATCATTCATGATATTAATTGGCATTCTACCTTTTTTTAGGTATAAAAATCAAGTATGTATGTGTGTGTATATATATATATATATATATATATATATATATATATATATATATATATAATATTTATATATATATGTATGTATTTATATATGTATATATGTATATATTTAAAAGTTAGTGTTGCTATCAAATCAAATGCCTTTGGAAAAAAAACATTAGTCATTTCAATGCAAAAACTGAGATTTGTGTCCACAAAATCTAGTGTGTAGTTAAAATGTGATAAATGAATAATATGATTGTATTTTAGAAAAAAAGTGTATTTTAAAAAAATTCTAAAAAAAATGTAGTTTTTGTGCGGCTTGTGTAAAAAAAAATAGTTACACGTGTAACAAAATGTTACTCAAGTTTGCATTTAGGTTAACTCAAAAAAGTCAAATATAACAATACTCTAAGAATAACGAAAGTAATTTTTGGCACAGTTATTACAATTGGCACGGTTCCTCAAAAGCCCACCCAAATTATAGTGCTTGAGCCTAGTTGGACATCAAAGTAATAAAGGGTAATTAGACTTTTACTCCATCAATTCCTAAATTATTGTTCTCTTTGATCTGACACATCGTTTAAAAAAAAATGAATGTATTATTAATATTGGTGCAATGCGTGATTTCCTTTAATGTACGTGTATATGTGGTCATAATTAAATTAGGTTGAAAAAGTAAGGGTGATAAAAATGTTTTCCTAAAAAGAAAATTTTGAAAAAAAAATTATTTTAGAACATATACAAAAAAATATGACAATTATTTGGGAACAGAGAAAGTGATTTTTTTCCATTAACTACATCCATAGGGGTTTTCGGCTCAAATAGAAGGGAGGCGTTTAACGTCGAGAGAACTAGTTTAGGGGGTGAACCGTCAATACAAAATAGTTAAGGGGTGACACGTTCACCCAATTTAATTGAGAAGAGATTATGCTAATAGGATTGACCCTCATTATCCAAATTGACCGATTATTCTAACTCTAACCGAGCAAGTCAAAACTTGGGATCGGTAAAGTCAAAACTCCGATCGAGCTTTGAATAATCAATTCTCCCTCCAAACTTGTCAGCTTGCTCTCTCTCTCTCTCTCTCTCGTTCAATGTAAGTCTCTATTTTTCTTGATTATTTTTTTATTTTATTTTTTGGTTGAATTTATATCATATGATTAATATTTGTTTTCATGATGAGTATCCTTATTTTTTAATTCCCATGATTGTTATTGTTCTAATTTTTTAAGTTCAATAATTTTGAAAGCTCTTGAAATTAATTTTCAAAACTCTGATACATTGACTTGAACTTCCCAAAACAGAAAGTTGGAGACCTATAGCTAGAGTATTGCTTGTGGATGTAAGTCTTTCAGGGTGTGTTTGGCTTCACAATTTAGTGACTTAGTTTGGGATTTTAATTTTTGTTTTATAATGGATGAAATAGTAAGAGAGATAGAGAGAAAGCTATAGTACCAATTGGCTTGTAGTAGAGTATTATTAAGGGTCGTCCCTTAGGGCTTATAGGGGACGAGTTTGATCTTTGCGGTAGTAGCTTTCAAACCGAAAAAAAAGGAAAAAGAAAAAAAGAAGAAGCTGATGGGAGTATAGAGAGAAAGTCCAAAATCACAAACCAAGTTACATAATTAGAGAAAGTGGTTTGGTTTATGACTTTGGTCCCTCCGGCTTTCTCTTGGTTTCACTTAATATTTCTTCAATAATTAAAAAGAAAAACTAAAAAAATTCAATGATCACGCACCGGCCGTAGCACTTAATATTCAATTACAAAAAGCCACTCGAGAACGTAATGAAGCTGAGCAAGCCCATGATCTGGCCATCCTGGAGGAGGAACGCATGCGGGCAATGAACATTGTACTGATGGATGAGAACAACAGGCTATGAGAACAGCTAGACTGGCATTCCCGTTCTATCAGAGCAGAGCATGTGAAGAATAATATGCTAGAAGAGTTGAATAATTTGAATGTAGACGACGAGAACAAGAAGTTGCTGCCAAAGACAAATGAAAAAGGAAAAATTCCAGAAGATATGTAATCTATATATCCTTTTTCCTTTATATCTATCTCTGTTTTGAAAAACTTTGTAATTTAAACTTCTTGTTTGAAATACATAAAATATTCATTTCAAATGTCTACTGTTTAAATTTCATGTCTTCCTTTAAGTCATATATCCCTGCTTGGAATTTAAACTTCTAGTTTAAATTTTATGTAAACTATCTTCTCTAATCTATCTATGCTTGATTACCCATATCTCTTATGTTGTAAGAACTTAGATTAGCTGTTACATTTGAGGCTTCTTAAGGATAGACACATATCTGCTGTTATAAAACTTTCAATCTTTTCTAACATGTTATTATCTATCTGTTGAAATTTTGCATTAAATTAAATTTGCTAAAAATCATTCCACTTGATTGTCAGCCAAGAACTTAAAATTATTTTAATCAGCTTGGAATTATTTATTAGTTATTCATTTCAACTGACCATAGCGTTTTTAGTATCAGCTTGCTTTCGTTATTTGATTGATCAATACTTGTACTGACACTTTCTTACTTTTATGTTTTTGGTAGATATTCTGCTAGATATTTTTTCACAGGATCTTTTGTGATCTTGTATCTGCCAAACACATTTTCAAATTCAAAATGTGTTCCTAACGGGTTACTCTTGAAGTTTATCTATAAATACCCTCTGGAAGCATTTTTGAAGATACAGAAGTTTGAAGCCTCATACTTTCAAGAAATTCTCTGCGTTTTAGTCTTCTTAAAAACCATAGCTAGATAATATTTCATGTATACATCTTTCTAGTTATTGTTTAGGTAAACACTGAGTGATCCCTTTTCATATCTTTTGAATTCAGTCAGTTTGTCTCACGAGTTTGATTGATTCTCAATCATTCTCCACAAACACCGGTCTTTTGTTGTACACTGATCCATTATAGATCAAATAGATTTTTAATAAAATTAGTGCACTTCAAAAATCCAAGTCTTACCAACTGGGTAGTGGACGTAGCAGTTTATCTGTGAACCACTTCAACTGATTTGTCAGTCATTACTCATATTCTTGCAAACTGACTTAACACTTAAGAAGTTTTTTTTTAACTAATTAAGTGTCAGTTAGTTGACAACAATTGTTTGCTTAGTTGTTCAGATAAATTGTTTTCAGTTTCTTTTCTGTATACAGTGATATACTTTAAAAGCCATCTGTTTCTTTTTAAAAACAGTTGTGTCAGCTAGCTGACCAACTTTCATCAACTTAAGGCATTTTCAAAGTGTCAGCCAACTGACCAATTTCAGCTGATTGACCAAACCAGTTTTTCGCTGCCAACTTTACAAGTTTTACAAATCAACTCTCAAAGTTTTAAAGGCTATTCACCCCCCTAGCCTTAATTGTTGCATACTGGACTTACACTATCCATAAGTGTTCATAGCCCTCATTTGTAGTAATGATGACCATATGCAAATAGGAGAAGATCGGTGATTCTCATTATATTTTAAATTTGCATTTGTTCATACATTACCTTAGGTTCTATACTTAGTGGCTAAATGGGCTACGTACCATTTAGCGTGGTAATTGTGTATAGAACTTTGTCTTTAGAACATTTAGTTAGACTTCACAGCTTTCACTAATCTTTGCCAGCAAATTTCGACAAGCTTTCAAACGCCTCACCAGTAGACCTTGTCTGCCTATGCGCAGCTGTATGACGTGTTTGAAGATAAAGGAAATCAAGATATCCAACTCAAAATTATTATTAGATGATATTAATTTAGATATTCATTTTAGAATATTTGGTTAACTCATATATCTTAAAGTTAACTTCTTGAAGATATCTCCTTGTCGTGTCTTGATTCACTTGGAAGACTTTCCTTTTTGGTGATTACTAAACAGTGAGACAGAGTGGATACACAGTATGACACATCACTCTCTGAAGTTTTGCAGACTATACCAACTCTTGCAGGACAAAACTATTTTCGGCTATCAATTATTCTGCATAGTACCTACTCCACGTCTTCACTACTTGATCAGACCTGGATAAAAGGAATTCAACCTAACAACTTTTGCATTTAATGCATTCAACCTACCATAGTTGTTGGTGTCTTCTTCTTCCACAACGTTCTCAAGGTTTCTCTTATATAAATACTGTCATTGAAGAGTGAAGAACTTAATGCTCTGAAACTACTCAACAACTTACAAGTTATTACTCTCAGTGCATTCAAGAGATCCTAAAAGTTCAACGAAGCCTTCAACAACAACAAGAAGACTGCTCAATCATTTTCATTTATTATCTTCTTAATTGTTGTTTACATTAACTGTTCTTTAACATATTGAATATTCTATTTTCCAGATATTCACTACCAACCACCAAACACAAGTAAAATATTTTGTATACGGTCCATTAGTTATTCTGTAATAGATCTAGTGGAAAACATAATGCACTTTCAAATCCAAGGTTGACTGTTTTGGTGGTGGATGTAGTACTTTTTACAGTACGAACCATCTAAAAAATCATGTGTTCTTACTTCTTATTTGCTTACTGTATTTACTGTTATTACTAAACATTAGCCTACTTTCTTTCGGCAGCAAACTTAGAGAACTACCAAGTCTACTGGTAGGCCTTACCAGCAGACTTAGTCTGTATTCCTTGGGAACTTTTCCTGTAGTGCCCAAGAATTTCCTTATATTTATTATGATATTTATTTGTTAATCACAAGTTGATTAGTGTTAAACTTGCAATGATAGCATGTTAGTCAAATAGTATTTTGACTGGGGTTTTGAGTTCTAATGAGAACTTGGTTTTATCGTGAGTTGGGCTTGTGCAATAACACATTTGGAGTCCGATTGTGTTATTTATGTGTTTTGCATTATTTGTGTGTTTTGTGTTGTGGACTTGGTTAATTGTCCTACGAGAGTCCATTTGAACTCAAGATATGTTGGGCTTAATGTGTGACGTGTTTAAAGTCCATATTGAACTTTGATTATGTTAGTTATGATTTATAACGTTGGAATAAGAAATGAGACGTTAAAATTGAACAATATATATTTTTGGCTAGATTGACCCGAAATGTATCGTACGTTACGTGTTTCTTTTTATATTGTTGCAATATATTTTTATTTTAAAATTGGCTAATTAATAATGATTAATTAGTATCAAATTGGTAATTAATTGGTTTGACATTTTTTACTTTTGATCAATCATAGTTTTTAATCAAAATGACTACTATATATATATATATATATATATATATTGAATATATATATATATATATATTGAATATTTAATTGTTCCAAGTGATCATTCACTTGGAAACTTTCTCAAAATTTCGGCTGATTCAATTGCCTTTGTTTTGGTTTGAACAAATTGGTCGGTGGCGGTGGACACCCTTCCGTTTCCTTTATTCGATAATTGAGAAGCAGTCAATTCATTTTCCTTTCCTTCGCCTGCGTTCCGTCCACCTTTCAGTGAGTTTGAGGGTTTGAGCTTTCAAGCTCGATTTGTTAACGAAATATTACTCGTTTTTAATTCCGACTCCACATGCATGTTCTATGTGTTGAGGGCTACATTTACACCCGAACATTTTGTGTTTTCATCGATATTTTTCGGTAAAGGTAAATTACTATCATCTACCCTTTGTATGTAGGATTGACATACATATATTGTGGGCTACCCCCATGTGATTTGTTTTGAATTTGGAGTAGAAATACTCTCGTTATTAATTATTGAATATTTGAACTAATATGCGTTTTTAAATGCTTGGGATTATTATTTGAGCCGAATTAATTATTGGTGAGATTTTATTGGGATGAATCCTGCAAATTGCAATGATGCCCGAAATTTATAAATAATAAAGAAATGACTCAACGGAGTCAATTTATGCACAATAAAATATAAAGAGTGTTGTATTGAGTTCCTACGATATTTGGGAATATTTTGGGTTAGACATTTTATATGAAATATCATATATGTGTTAATCGTGTTTAAGCAATTAAATGTTTGTTTATTTACATGCAAATAAGCATGTTTGTATGTGCGTCGAGCCCCTCGTACTTGGGACTCGATGGTTGTGTTTATTACAAGTAAACAACTACTTGTATATTGCATTGAGTCCAGTTGGCATATGTGGTTGTGTCGACACTGGGACGACATTAGTCTTTAGGAGAGTTAAATCTCGTGATCGCTACGGGTCATTGCATGAGTCTCTCCCTTGTTATTGGCTGTGACAAGGATGTAGCCTTGTTAGAGCAATTCGCATGACAAACAGAAGGCTAGAATCTTGGGTAAAACTCGGGGTAATGAGACTCCTGGTTAAGTCCCAAGGTCATTAGTTTTGGATACTATTGTGTTCAGACATGATTTCAGCATGTGTACTGTAACAACAACGCAACTACGACTCTTGGGTAAAACTCGGGGTAATGAGACTCCTGGTTAAGTCCCAAGGTCGGTATTTTCTGGATACTATTGGGTTCAGACATGGCTTTGGTTTTCAGTTCTAGATACTATCACATTCAGACAATATATTATGGGTATCGCGACAACAACACATCTATAGTGTTCTCCTAGATTTCTGGCACAGTTATATACGTGTATTTCTTTAGTAGCACAACTACAGTGTTTATAACAGGACAAGTCAAAAGCTCTCTTGCAGATTCAACTCAGATACAAGTCAGATTGAGATACTGATTTATATCATGACTATGTGTTTATATTACGTTGAGTCAATGTGTTTTATAACATGATCAATGTGAATTGTGTGCAAGTATATGAATTGCTATACTTGGTGTATCGTGCATTGTGTATTATGTATTGGTTATATGTGCATAACAGCATGCCATATAGATCATGTAGTAACATACTGAGTTTATCACTCACCCCGTTCCTTTTGTTTTCCTTAGATCCCAGCCAGGCAGAAAGTACGCGGTGAGGTCGGCGAGATTTATTAGACGTCGACAGTCTTTGGTATGCACCACTTCAGGAGGCTGTATTATGTTTTGTGAGGATAGAGATTTATAGGAGAGTTATGTAAACTCTTCATTGGGTTTGTGTTTAGTATGACATTATTCATTTGTTGTCGACGTGTAACGTTGTGCTTGTGTATATAATGTAATGTGTTGGTTGGCTTAGAGCCTTGTGTTAGTCCAAGCAATGGCTCGTTGACTTTGTTATTTTGTTTTCCCGGCCTTTTTAGAGCCGTTGTATTTCTATTATCATAGCATGGATTATTGTGTTTTAATTAGGTTTTTGTTTAGCCTATTTTTAGCAGGGGCTTTGCACGTGTTATATTTTGAACTAGTGTGTTTTGTTTTGTTGTTACACACTTGACCCATATTTCGTATAGAGATTTGGGGTCGGGTCGTGTCATTTCCGCTGCTACAACCTTGCCTATAAGCTATTAGCATTCGCGAAAGGAAATTCTCTCAAAAGTTTTTAAGTGTAACCAGGCTATTCAACCCCTATTCTAGCCTAGTATTGTGCCCTTTGGTAGGGTGGAATGAAACTTCTCAAACCATATACTTAGTGCCTGCTTCAAACCATACAAAGAACATTTTAGTTTGCAAACAACATTAGGGGATGGAGTTGGCATACTAGTTGGGAGTTTGATGTAAACTTCCTTCTGGAGATCACCATGAAGGAATGCATTTTTAACATCCAATTGATTTAATGGCCAGATTAAGATGTAGCAATTGCAAGAATGGTGCACACAATAGTCGTCTTAGCAACTGGTGCAAAAGTCTCAGCATAGTCAAGACCATGCTTTTGCTTATTTCCAAGAACAATGAGTCGAGCTTTGTGACGGTCAATGGATCCATCTGGATGAAGCTTTATTGAAAACACAAACTTGCTGCCAAGAGGTATAACAATGGGAGGACATGGAACAACATCCCATGTCTGATTTTCTTCATGTGCTAGGGGTTCTGTTTCAATAATTTTCTACCAACAATCACGATCCATTGCTTGTTTATAAGAAGATGAGATAGAGACAGAGGATAAAGTTGTTGTTAAGGATAAGGGAGAGGTCAAACCATACTTTTCTGGAGGGTTGCGAACGCAAGAACAGCGTCTTGAAGGATGAGACTCAGATTGAGGTGTTTGAGGTACATGATTAGCAGTTAGGAATTGATCTTGAGAGGGCTCAGGAGGTATGGATGGTTGAGTTGGAGTGGTCTTATTACGTCGTTGGTATACCAAGAAAGGTTTAGCTAATGGTGACTTGCAAAAGAATTCTCAAACAATGGTATAATAGAAAATGAGGAAGATTGGGGGTCATAATGAGAAGAAAAAAAATATTTACCTTCCTGAAAGATGACATTTCTAGAGACCCGAATTCGGCGGAGGCAAGGATCATAGTATAGAAAGCCTTTCTAGTGGGCAGAATAGCCAAGAAATGCACATTTAACAAACTCTGCTGTGAGCTTAATGCGTTCTTGTGGAGAGAGATGAACATAATACTTGCAAGTAAAAGTACTAAGATCATAATAATGACACGAACTAAATCATTGAGGCATGCATCCAATGCAAGCACATAATTTTGGTTCATAAGGTTGGACCTGATGCCTTCAAATTCATATCTCAATTTCATAAGAAATTGATCACGTTTGGTAGTTTCATGAATCAACTGTACCAAACAAAGACCTTCAGGTGTTAAGTTTTCGTAGACTATGGTAGTGTATTCAGCCTAAAGATTCATGAAATGCGAGTAAAATACATAGATAGAGAGATTTTCATGCTAAACCATTGTGATTTCTTGTTCAAGTTTGATTATCGAGCAATGTTATTCTGACTATAAATTTTCTTCAGATAATTCCACATACTTGCCAAACATCCTTGACTTCCCACTACGCATGTTCAGTGTGACTTAGGGGCAGGTTTGCTACCGTCAACATGACCCCATAGGTCTTTACCTTCGACATATATCCGGAACTAAAATGCCCATGCTAAGTAGTTCTTCTCATTAGGAGGAATCTGCAAGAAATCATACTTTTCGGAAGACATGAGGCTTAGAAGAGAAATTGGTCACATGAAACCAATGTTCTAGACTAGAAATGAGCCAAAAAAAAAATAACCAAGAAGGCTAGGGAAAAAATTGGTCATAAAGAAGAACTTGGTTTGAGTTAGGACAAATGAATGAAACATGGAGTATCCAAGCTTAAAGTTTAGATACCATGTTAAAGTTTAGATAAGTGTTGACCAAAATACTATGCTTTCTCCATACATAATTCACATATAAATAGTGTCTAATACATGCTGAATTTTAGCCCTGTATAATTACTAAACTCTTAACTAATTCGTACATCTAGGCTATCCTGATTAAGGAAGGATTTACAAATTTACAGTTACAAATCTACCTACAAATGTACAACATTAATACTGCAGTTACAAATCTACAACTATGAAATTGTCCGGCTGTGATTGTTGCTGATAATTTCCATTGACATATAATACTGCTTCACTATCACCTAAAAATAATTTCAATTGCTTCAAAACTACTTACTCCTACTTGGAAAATAAAGAAGAGAAAAGGAGGGAAAATTCAATAAAGGACATTCACCAAATTATACATATTGATCATACCTAAATAAAGGGAGGAGAGGGAGAGATAAAATGAGAAGAAGACAAAGAGAGAGAAAATGCATGGGGAAGAACAAAAGTGGAGTTATTATTCTACTATAACTCCCTCTTGATTTTGAGTGTGGTTTAATAGATTTCAGGGGTAGTGGATGGGATAGAGTGCCCATTGTGGGCTAAGGGAGGTAAAAAACTCAAAAAAGAGGTTTAAGCGTGGGTAAATACTCCCCATTGTGGATGCTCCTACTTATTGAAAACTCTTTGGATGTTGCTGAATACAAAGCTAAACTTTTTCTCTTCTTTCCATCACAAACTAATGGAAAAACAAAAATAGTTAATAACAACTTAACTTATCCATTACAATGTATAGTGCTTGCATTCTTGATTTACCAGCTGACATAGGCACTAGTAATGTCTTTAATGTTGAAGATCTTACACTATACAGTGGCCAACATGATGATTTTCTTAAGAACAAGCCAATTATCAGATTATCAACAACACCAAAATTAGAGAAAATTTGAAGATGTATTGGATGAACATGTAATAACACACATGAGCAGGGCCGGCCCTGACGGTGGTCTAGAAGGGCGACCGCCCTGGGTCCCCAATTTTAAGGGGCCCAAACTTATAATACAGTCATATATATATATAAATATTATATTATTACTAAAGTTTTATATGTGATTTAGTGGCATATTGGATGAAGTGTTTTGATTTGGTTGAAAGGTTATGGGTTCAACTTTGAAAGTTACGTAAAATTTATTTTATTTTTGAGTTGTGAATTATCAAGTATTATATAATCCCTAGCTCCGTTCGGGTAAAGAGTTCTCGTTTGAAAGTCAATATTTTTTTTAAAATGACATTTTTAGTAGCTCATTAATAATAAAATGGCACGTCTAATCAACAAAAAACTTAATTATCATAGAATATGGATTAATGAATTACAATAATCGAATAATCAACAAAAAAAATCCAAATGAATATGTAACGAATGAGCCAAAAAATGAGAGAATGTGATATAATTTGATGATATAGTTGAGAAAGATCTTAGAAGAGTAAAAAAATCTGAAATTTCTTATAGATATGCTTTATAGACATTTTTTATATTTTAATATATAAGAAAATTATCAAATCAAGATAGAAAATAACTAGTGTACCGGAAAATGCAAACGAAGTAATTTTAAATAATTACTACTTATATATTAGTATGTTCATGTATGTTATACCAATTGAATACTTTGAACGATGAAAAATTGAAAATTTATTTATTTCAAATTTTTATTTTTTATATCTATAAGGACCCATTTTATCATTTTCACCCTTAGTCCCTAAAAGTTCAGGAACGGCCTGAACACGAGGTGGTGGCTACTAAAAGTTTCTTGTGAGATGGAAGGATCGTCCCTTTTCTAATTGTACTTTGATCATGTTAGAAGAGTTCTAGCAACTTAATAGCAACCCCAATGAGCATTTCTTCAAAGTAGGGGATAGATGATGAGGGGATAGTGGCAGCAACCTAAAGTGTATAAAAGACAATCTAGAGGTGTGGATTATAGAGCCTAAACTCTTATATTACAGCCCCAAGATGGCCTGAAATCAAGATGCGAATTTTTCAGAGAGATGTATACCTCTGGAAGTTTAGTAATAAGGGTAGTTTTGTAATTTTTATTAGGTCTAAAACTATAGGCTATTAGGCTATTGTTCTTAAGTAAAAGTTTTGTGTGGCAATTTAAGGCACGGCACGATTGATCGATATGAACATGACACGAAATTATAGGATTTGGGCTGAGACTTATCGGGTTCGGGCCGTTATAGGGCCAACACGATAAGGCACGATAAAAAATGAGTTGTTATTGGGCTGACTTGATAAGCACGGTAAAACACGATAACTAAAATATAGTATATGTTTTAAAAATATATTTTTAAAAATTTACTAGGGATTATTCACTTCTTTCGAACTATTTTCATGATTATTTCATAGTTTTATCATTTGAAAATTTATGACTTTTAAACTTTCGACTATTTATATTGATAAATTTTCAAAATATGTATTAAAAAATAAAAATTATATATTTTATAATATTTATTGGACTTAACGGGCCTGACTAAATAAATTCGGTTTTTTTGCTTATCGTGTCGTGCCGTGCTTTTCGTGTTTTTATAGTGTCGTGTTCGAGTTTTAATATTAGGCACGATAAGCTTATCGTGTCGTATTCATGTTCGTTCTTATCGTGTCATGTTGTTATCGTACCGACCTGACAACAGCTCAACACGATCAATTTGCCACCCCTAATGCGAGTGCTATGAAGTTAAAGTTTGTGGTTGGTGTGTGTGGGCTACTTTGTGCGTTGCATGTGCTAGTTTTCGCTCAAGAAAGTAAATTCCTCAGCTCTAATTTGTCTTGGGTCCAATCATTGGTCCTATTTATATCTTGTATTGGTTCAAAGTAAGTGATCAAATAAATACAAAATATTTCAACATTTATTATTGGTTTAAATCTCAATTTCGTCACCCTATTTTCGGTCAAAATTTATTAAGCTCATTTTACTTTTTTTCCCTCAATTTAATCACTCTATTTTCACATAATTAAACGTTCATCACTTCATCCATATATTTGGATGAAAAGTTTAATTTTTTTAGGAAAATAAAAAAAACACCTTTACTCAATTTGGGGTTTTGAGAGTCTCCTTCTCTTCTTAAACATAATCTCTTATTGTGTGACTTGAATTCGTCAACACACCTTTCAAAGGTAAGAGACATTATTGTCTTTTCAAAGATTTTCATTCTACTTAACTAAAGAAAATGACTTTAGTGACCTTGTTGACTTTCGGATCCAAGTAGAGTGATTAAATTGATGGAAAAAAAAAGTAAAGTAAACTTAATAAATTTTGGCCGAAACTAGGATGACCAAATTGAGATTTAAACATTTATTATTTTGATAAGCCACTCATCTATCTTTTAAATGTGATGCCTAGACATATCTTCTAGTATTCCTATCCTATCTCCTTCTATATTTCCTTTATTTTTCCAATTCTATAAATCAATCAAATATGCATTGTTCCATTTTCAACCCCAAAAGAGGCATATACAAACTTTTGTTGAAACTTTAATCCTCTTAATATAGCCATAGTACTTTTTATTCCATTTTAGCCAAACCCCCTGCGCACACGCAAGAAATAAACAACAAATGCATAACCCAACCAAATACACTCGGGTGTGACAATAATATCGTTTTTATCACATTTTTTCCATCCTTCTTTTATCTCTCATTCTTTCTCAATCTCTTTCTCTCTCCTTTTCTCCGCCTATTCATCAGTTTCTCTTTTGATCTCTCTTCTTCTCACACATTTTCTCTCACTCTTTTATTTGTATTTTGATTTTTTTTACTAATATATTTGATCATTCTTTAAGTTAATATGTATAATATAAATCTATATTATAATACACATCCCAAAACATGTTAAGATTCACTCTTTTACTGCGAAAATTATTGAGATATTATTGTTTACAGTTGCGAAAATTAGTTACTCTTTTATGGTTGCGAAAATTTATATTTGTATTTTTTTCTTTTTAATTATTATCTTAATTAACTTAATCAATTTAATTTTTTTCTGACCTGTAATTTCGTATACAAATAATAAAAAAATCGTAAGTTTTGTAATTTGAAATATTTGTTTTTTTTTTCTTTTTAACTGTTATCATAATTAACTTAATCAATTTAATTTTTGTCCATCCCGTTTTTTTCAGTTCACAATTTCGTATACAAATTATTAATTAATCCCTCCGTTTCGGGCAAAGAGGTCCTGTTTGAAAGTCAATTTTTTTTAAGAAAATACTATTTTTACTAGTTCATTAATAATAAAATGACATTTACGGTTTTACAAATATTTAGTTGTAGTTTCTTAATTGATTGCTATCGTAATCAACTGAATCTCAATTTAATTTATGTCTGGCTTAGATTTATTTTTTTATATAAAAAAATTGTTCGTAAGTTTTGTAATTTTAAATAGATTGTTATCATAATTAATTCAATTTAATTTTGTCCAAAAAAATTGTTTTGTAATCAATTTTGAAAATTTGAAAATTTGTATTGTAATTTTAATATTTGTATCTTAATTTATTTTTTATTGAATCTTAATGTGGGGCCAATATATAATTTTTGTTTCTGTATATTGTAGACAAGTGTTTGTAATCAACTTTTGAAAATTTGAATATTTGTATTGTAATTTCTTTATTTTCTTAAAAGTTGTGTTTAGTTTCCCTTAGAAGGTCTGAAATCTTTGTGATTTCGATTTCAAAATAGTATTTTGTTAGTTCACTCTGTCTTATTTAATTTATTTTGTGGTTTTTGTTTGCAGAGATTTTAACTTTAAAGTTTATTTAAATTAACATGTGTTAGGTTAGTGTGTGTGTGTAGAGAGAGAGAGAGAGAGAGAGAGAGAGAGAGAGAATGCTTTTTAGAGCTTAATTATACTATTTTAAGATATATTATTATAAATTTTGTTTTAAGATGAGTTATAAACTTTTATGGCCAATAAAATATGTTATTTCTTTAATTTTCGGGATGCTGTCGTGCAATTTACATTAATACGACCCCTACAAAATCATAAGGATATATTAATTTATTTTCATCATGCTTGGTTCATACATTGATCATGCTCAAACTGGTACCGTGTCATCGGCACAGGCACACGTTTATTTTTATAGAATATTGCACATCTTTTCATTGTTGTGGTTTCGTTTGTTGGGGCATGTGTATTGGTTTCCATTGATTTAATTGCCATTTTTTTTAGCTTTTAGGGTTGATTAATTTTGATCAAAATACATCTCCGTTCGCATGTTAGATTTTATATGATAATATGTAGGAGGATTCGAGTTTTGTAGATGAAGCAGGAAATTTGGTTAAATGAATGTGTTTGAATTTTCTAGGTGGAAATAATGGACAAAGTTATTGTATCTCATCTTTCCAAATCAACCATTGTTGTTAAGTAAAAACCCCCAGAAGAAGAAGAGTGAGTTTTCGTTATTAAGAAAACAATAAAAAAAAATTCTTCGTATTTTAATAGTAGTTACAATTAAAATATTTATTTTTTGGATTTCTTATGAAATAAATATCGAAATAAAATATTTTATTTTGTTAGGTATTTAGGTTTTCTCCCCTTTTCGTTGTGTAGTGTACATATATCCAACTCATATAAATTATAAGTAAATATTAATTCATTTCCATATTATCTGCTTTATTTATTGATAAATTCTTAAATTAACATCGTGCTATTGACACAGACAAAAGTACTAGTTTATAGCCCTAAGGGGTGGCCTAGTGACATGAGGCTTTACAAAATGTGAGTTCTCAGGTTCGATCCCTTCCTATATCCCCTTAGGAGGAAAAAAAAAACTAGTTTATACACAAAATGGATGGCCGATGAACAAAACTCCTTAAATGAGTTCATAAATATGGGCCAAATTATGATTAGACCCCATTGTATCCACCAAATTGCACTTTGCACGCCCAACAATCGAAATTTGTTCCAAAGTCGCACTCCACGTTAAATTTTGTCCCACTTAACCCCTTTGGACTTCATTGACGCCCTCCCACATTTCTGTACCAGGCGAAGATCAACAAGCGACTGCCGTTGGACTTCATTCTTCTTCTGCAGCGAGCGGGACTAGAACAAAGAAGCCGGAATTAGAGAGAGATGAACACTGACATTACAGCGTCGGCGAAGCCGGAGTACCCAGTCTTAGATCGGAACCCACCCTTCACTAAGACCGTTGCCAACTTCAACACCCTCGATTACATCCGTTTCACCACAATCACTGGCATCTCCGTTACCGTCGGCTACCTTTCTGGTACTCTATCGTCCTTTTGCATACAATTTCTTGTAATTTCAATCTCACCCATGGACGAATTTGATACTCTTGCAGGTATAAAGCCCGGAATCAAGGGTCCATCGATGGTGACTGGGGGGCTGATCGGTCTTATGGGTGGATTCATGTATGCCTACCAGAACTCAGCTGGGAGGCTGATGGGTTTCTTCCCTAATGATGGTGAGGTTGCTCGGTACAAGAAATAGCAACACCTGTTTGTTTCCAAGGGTTTTTTGTTTCTTTACCAAAAGTAACTCGAATTGAGCGCATTTGGGGTTTTCATGTTTCTGTAAGAGGCATTTGTTCAGGCTATCAATAATCAGATACTCGTTCTCACTTGTTTTTGCTGTTTGTCTTCAACTTGCATTGCAATTTGGGTTATAATGTAATTCCCAAATATCATCTTATTGAAATTTCATATTGGCTCAATATTTTAGTTCTTATCTGTTCACATTCTATAAGAACTGTCTGGTATTGTTGACCTTTCTGCCGTCGACTATAATTCTAGTTTTACTGCTTGTGAAGTAATCTACTTATTCTTTTTCAATACTCTGGAAACAACTTCTTCATGTATTCTTACTCTGCTAATTTTTGAACCCAAAAACCTGTTTACCGGTTTTACTAGTGCAGCTGATAAATGAAGCTACTGAAGAGTAAGATTGCATCGTCTTTGCTTCCTGTTTGTGACATCAAAACATAATTTCTGTCTGGGATGTAAATCTCAAATTTAGGTATGGAGTATGTTTCCACCCGGTTCACATTGTTCAAATTCCTTTAATTATTGTAGAAGCCTGCAACAACCCAATAGTTTTTATTTTATTTTTATGTTGACTCTGTAGTTTATCCAAATGGTCGTTCTTAGCATTGTTCATAGAGATGCATTGATCGTAACATCTGCAGAGTATATCTTTGGTAATTTATAGATTATCATATTCCTTTTCAAGAAATAGGTGCTTTTTGGTGTTTATTTCCTTCACAGCTGTTCGCATTCAGAATTCTGACGTTATGGAATTGGTCCAATTGCATTAGTTTACGAATCATCTTCACGCTGAAATCTTTCTCTATTATATGTTGGATGCCCTATACATGATAACCTATTGGTGAGGTAGAGAGTAAGGAATGTAAAACTGTCCAGCACATCGGATGCAGTAGGATGAAAGTAAGGTAATCTAGAGTTTTTTTTATCTAATATGATTAAGAGTCGTTCAGGTGTCCGAACAAAAGGGGGGAAAGAACAAAGATGTCAAAGTGAATAACGAAGATTTTGAATCTAGATTGTCACTGTCTTCTTGCCCCATGTGTGAAACAGAAGAGCTACGGAAGCAACAGTACAGGAGGTGTTACTTGTTTGAATATTGGCAATGTAAAAAACGTTTATCTTGTTTTTTTGCTAATTGGAGGAATCGGCCTCCTTCCCATTCCTTTCTTTACTTAACCTAAGGAAATTCTCTCTTTCGGAAATGCTAAAACAACTGATGGTGTTAAAATGGTGCCTTCTCCCAAAGCAGGCTGTACTGTAGCAACCAAATTGTTGTTACAGATTTCCTCATGTTGTTCACAGAAGTTCATGAATTTCAGAAAAGCTTGTACTAGTTATTTGAGACAAGTTGTGGTGCAAGTCTGATGCCTTCCTTCTCTCTGTATGCTGAAGCTGTGGCTGTGATTTTTAAATTGTCCCAACCAGGTATGATGCTTTTGGTTGTTTGAGAATTAGTTTTGGTGGGACAAGAAACAGCATGTGTGCAAACCAGAAAGGATATTAGTTCCAAGTTTAAGACAGTAACTGAAGTTGAAATTACTTCACCTTTTTTGCTAACATTTTGACTATTGTGGGAACAAATTTGTGGCATGGTGACGGATCAGATTGAAGAAATTTAATTGTGGTATGAACTATGAACAAATCAGATTGTGTATACCCCAACTCTGCACTCCACAGTTAGTCTAAAAACATGACCCCCTTTTTGAGTTTTGAGCCGATGCTGAAGAGATATGTTGTAGCTGATATATGTATTCACAATTATTTGATTGTTTCTTAAAGCCTCAGTAAATCTTCTTAGATATATTAACCTTGCAGGTAAATGCCTAGTGAATGAGTGAATGCTATCTTAAGTATGTAATTATATGTATAGGCAATGGTGCAAATATTGATTTGAGAGAGCCTGCAACTGGCAAGGCTAGGCTGGACGGTGTTGGCTGCTTCAGGCTAAAATTCATATGTTAATGGTGGTGCTAGTCTTTGGTAAGTTATCTTCCACAATGACTCAGCTCATTTCTAATTGATCGTCGGTTGCCTTGTTTGTCATCCTCTCTATCTCTTATTCCCCCATTATGCAAATCATTTGCTGAACCTCTATAAAATAAAATTAAAATTGATCCACTTACCTTTTTTCTTGCCGGCCATTAAAGGGTGTTTTTGCATATCATCTGCTGTTTCTTTTATAAAGATTTTTTTTTTCATTTCCTTTAGTTGAAGAGCTAATTACACCAACTAGTCTAATAAAAATTATCGCTTCGCTTGATCAGTTGAAAGGCTAATCAAGCCAAGTAGTCCAATTGTAATTATTGCTTCATTGGTTCAAGAATCAAGATTAGAATTTGAGCAAATTTTGATACAAGGGAAGAGTTCTTATGCTAATCCTTGGCATCAACATTATTTGATTTTTTTTGTCTTTAAGAAACTGTGTTAACAGTTCTGATGCCATCAGCATTATTGGATTTTTTTTTGTCTTGAAAAAACTGTGTTAACAGTTCTGATGCCTAGCATTGGCAATGGCATCAGCATTATTGGATTTTTTTTGTTTTGAAAAAACCGTGTTATCAGTTCTGATGCCTAGCATTGGCATGAGCATTATTGTATTTATATGTAACATTGGCATCAGCGTTATTGTATTTATGTGTAACATGGTTGTAATTTTCACTAGGGTTCTCTTTTCCTGTATTCAAATGTTATCTCACTTGTTGATCTTGTTCCAGAGTTCTAGCTAGATGCCTACTTGTCAACCTGTGCATTGCCTGGGAGGATATATTGTATTGTTGTACATGTGAGATATTCAGAATGAGGCTGCAAAGTTGATATTTTGTCAAAAACTTTGATTTCACTCTTTTTTGTTACCAAAAGTGGTCCAGCTTTGCGTTGATTTTCTCAAATTGGAGGTGCATCTATAATCTCTTGCTTTGGTATGTTTGATGTTTGAAGATATATCTGCAACAGTTTGGACGTTTCATTACTTCCTTCGTGTCCAATGTCATACTGTTCTTACTTGCATTGCTTGTTGACTTTCATTTTGCTTTAGTTTTGTGGTTAGCAATCATTCAGTTTCACCAGTACGCCAGCCTATGTTTTGAGGGTTAATAGCGTGCCACTTCCAGGTACAATGATGGGCCATCAACCTGTGTTGTGAATATGTACAATGCGAGGTCCCTTAATAAATATGTTCGAGGCATAATAAAGGTTTGTGTTCTTATGTTGCATGAGATGCATCGCTGTTTAGGATGATACCAATTTTTATTTTCATTTTTTTGCCGCCCCTGGCTCGTCAAGCTATTCTGGATCAAAGCATTCTACTTTCTGACTGCAACGATATTCCTTGCTGGACTGCCAATCCAAATGACACTTTTTCCATATCCTCTGGAGCTTGGGTGCAAAAGTCCAAAGCCATCCCTTCGACTACCAAGCATACTTGGCTTCTTTGGAACTTCGACTTCCAATTGATGAAGGGCTTTTGAAGAAATGCTTTCTACTGGCTTTTAAATGTGTCTGCTGCAACTCAGGCAACGTTGAAACCTTCCTCCATGTTTTTTCTCACTAGTTCGACTGCTGCAGTCTGCAGAGCAGGTGGGATCAAAATGACATTTCACACAATTCAGCAAGCTTGTCTCTCCTAGTGGCTCACTCCAAAAACTTCTTTGACCCATATCCTTCATCCCTCCTTGATTCTTTGGGAACTTTGGAAGAACATGAATAAAGGGATTTTGAACAAATAACATCATCGTGTCTATCAAGAGTGATTTACATGCCATATATGTTGCTGCCAATACTTTTCCACCAGTGGTTCTCTTATTGATTTCCATCATCTTGGCAATCAATATTGTACGCGGAAAAGGGTTCATTGCTGTCCAATGGCTCAATTTTTGCATATATTAGACCTGGAATTTTAAACATGTAGGCTAGACAAATATATTAATAATTTTATTTTTTAGCTTCATATTTGATTAAAATGGAGTAGAAAACTATATATATATATATATATATATATATATATATATATATATATATATATATATATATGTATATGTATATATATATGTATATGTATATATTTATTTATTTATTTATTTTTTGATAGGTAAGTGTGACTCCTAGTCTTGTCATCTCTCCTACCACTTGGGTTAGATATATATTTATTTTCTTATAAATTTGTCAATTTTTATTTCAATCTAACTTTAGCATATGTCCGATCTATAGATTTCACATATAAAATTATTTGAATTTTTATAAGTATTCGACGGTTAAACACAAAATATTTGAATGACAATAGGAGTAGTGCACATGCCAATACTTTATACAATTATAATTTTTTCGAACTATTACCATTATCGGTGGGAAGTAAATGTTAAGAGTAAATTTATTGTAGATGCTTGGTTACTAATTTGACTTTTCTATTTACTAATTTATATGAAATTTTATGTAAATTTCAAAATATGTCATAATTATGTCTGTTTATATTATTGTTATATGGAGTAAATTATTTGAAATTTGGTTGTTATATAATTTTTTGATATATAAAATTGTTATAAAATATAAAAAATATTTTTATTAGAATAATGAAAATGCTTAAGCACCCCGAACAATAAACTGGTTCTAAAAATATTTAAGTTTTAGAGCTATAAGAATTTAAAATTTATAAGAATGAAGAAGAATTAAACTTTTCATAAAACTACTCATGTTACTCATAAATTAAGCTTCAAAACATCTAAACAAAATGATTTGTTTCAAAAATATTTATTACATTTAGTTTATACACTTCATACGGTTACAAATAACTATGATTGACAATCATTTTATATACTCCTTGGAGAAACATTTATTTAATGCATGTGTTCTTTTACTAATTTGTCTTTGTCTATTAACAAATTTATCTGACATCCATATTTTATATTTCTTATTACATCGATGAATAGCTTTTAAATAAAGTTATTAAAATATTAAATCTTTCATGAGGTAATGATAATATTTTATGTTGAACAATATATTATTTAGTAAGCATGTTAATCTAATTCATTTTTTACTAAACAAAAAAAATATTATCTTTATTTTGGACGTTTACCAAAAATATTTCTTTAGTAAACTTTAAACTAATTCATTAGTGATAGGAAGTAATTATGTTACTTTAATTTATGGTTTTAAACTGGTTTGAATAATATTGCATTATAATTATTTGTCAAGACTATTATTAATAATGGTGACAAATAATTTATATTGAATCGACTGTTTCATCATTTAATCTTAATTCTGGGAGTTTATATTACCGTGGTGAAGATTTAGAAGCCAACATGCCAATTACAAATGCAAAAAAAATAATTAAATTACAAAAAAAAATGTGAAATCGGATATATAATAAATTATTCAATATATGATATTATTATTTTAATATTGTATTTCTTGTCGTTTCATAAATCATATTAAACTATATTAAATGTTATACACTTTGTTTACATTAAATGTACTAAAGATATTTGAAAAGTCATTTGAATTTGAAGAGTTGTTGTCAACTTCATTAATTGATTTTCATTTCAATTTCTAAAAAAAATATGATAAATATACAAATTATAAATGTTTTCAAATTTAGTAAGTTACTTTGGCCGGGAACTTTTCATAATTTGCTCCTCTCCTTTTATATATGTATAGATTCAAGCAAAAAATCTCTTTTACCGATCTAGGCATAGCCCATGCGATGTGAAAAAAATGAGCAGGTGATTAACACTCTTTATGTCTCCCTTGCTTAGGTCGCACCAATTTACATAGATCTTCCTCCTAACCCTCAAATTATCCCCTTTGAGGATGGCTTCACGTGCGGCTTCCCACATGAAAAAAGGCCACTCTGGGCTTAGACTTCCAAACAGCTTTTTACAAGGGAATGAATTATTTGGTCTCAACAATCTTAGGTAGAACAGCTTAACCGAGAACGAGCAATTAGCTGCCCCTTCCCATACCACTCTGTCCTCTCTACTTTCTGAAATCCTCTAGGAGTATAAAAGCTCAAAAAACTACCCGACTGTCATCTCTTCCAGTCATCAAAATTTCTACGAAAACTAGGATTCCACCCCTTATTTCCCCCTGTTAGCTGAAGAGCGAAACTCACAAACTCATCCTTATTAACAGCAATATTAAATAAGGAAGGAAATGCTCTCCACAACTCCCTATCACCGCACCACCTATCTTAATAAGTGTGAGCTTACCCCCTTTAGAGAGAAGTTGTTTCTTCCGGCCTACAAGCCATCTTTCAAACTTCTCAATGACCGGGTTCCAAATGGCTAAGTTTCCAGAATTCGCACCGATAGGGAGGCCGAGATACATCGAAGGAATGGAGGCACTTTACACCCAAAGAAATCTGCCAGCATGTTCATATTCTCCCATCACCCACCGGATAGATCTCACTCTTAGCAATGTTGATTTTCAGCCAGAAGCAGCTTGAAAAAATAACAGAACCATCCTGAGATACCCAGTTGAGCCTCTTCCGCCTCGCAGAAAATAAGGGTATCATCTGTGAAGAATAAGTGCGACACCGGAACCTCTGAACCACCAAGCCTCCCAACATTAAACCCTTTGATGAACCCTCCTTCAATTGAAGCCTTTAGTAGCCTGCTCAAAGCTTCCATAACAATGATGAAGAGAAAAGGCGAGAGGGGGTCTCTTTGACGAAGACCTCTGGAACTCGAAAAAAGTCCAGCCGGTTCTTCATTGACTAGAACGGAGAGTTTGACCGTAGATATGCAAAGTGTATCCAATCTCTCCATATCTGCCCAAACCTCATTCTAGCCAACACGTAAAACAAGAAATCCCAATGAATGTTGGTCATAGGCTTTCTCGATCAATGTCCAGCTTACACAATAACCCTAGAGCCCCACTTTTAATCATATCATCCACTGCTTCGTTCGCAACCATAACCACATCCAGAATCTGATGATCACCCATAAAATCATGTTACGAATCAGAAATCAACTTACTCATAACCTTCTTCAAATGGGCTGTAAGCACTTTAGCGATTATCTTATACACCCCACCTATGAGAATGACCGGCCTAAAATCTTTTACATCCACGACCCCCATCTTTTTCGGAATAAGAGTAATAAAAGAGGTGTTGAGGCTCTTCTCAACTTCTCTTGCTCAAAGAAAAAGTGAAACACCTCCATGAATTCATCTTTGATAAAACCCCAGCACTTCGATAAAAAGCCAATGAAAACCCATCCGATCAGGAGCTTTGTCACCACTAATATCTTTGACCGCTGACAGGACTTCCTCCTCTGTGAAGGGGTTTCTAAAGCATCTCTATCCTCTGAATCTAAGCCATCAAAATGAATCCCTTCCAACTTAAGGTGACAATCCTTAATTTCCTTAAACAGATGCTCATAGAACCTAAAAATACCCCTTTTAATGTCATCCTTATCTTCCAATAGAACATTGTCAACCTTAACTAACCAAATCTGATTCGTTGTCTTGTGAGCGTTAGTGGAAAAATTTCGCATTCTTGTCTCCCTCCTTGAGCCATTGCGCCCGTGATTTTTGTTTCCAACACACTTCCTCTCTAATGAGGTTAATGTATTAGATAATATGTAGATTATATTCTTTTGATCTTGTATAGCCGTGTTACCTGATTTGGCTATGTGTTAATATTACTTTACTTATCAAAAAAAATGAGGTGTCTTTCAACCTCCAAATTCAGCAAGTCACACCGATTAACCTCCTCACTAGTCAGGCTTCTCAAGCCTGCTTTTTCATCCAATGATTGAATTTCAGCTAAGGAGTTCTTTAAACTTTCATCTGTGTTGCCAAAAATATCTCTGTTCCACACTTTCAGCTCTTCTTTAAGGAGCTTTGATTTCCTCACAAATTTGAAGGAGGGGTCCCCAAACACAACAAAGGAGTGCCATTTTGCCTTGACCCATTCTAGAAACCCTGGTTCAAGAAGCCACATTTTCTCAAATCTAAAGGGGATTTTCTGGCCTGCGCTCCTCCACAATCGAAGCACAAAGGCACATGGTCAGATAACACCCTGGGGAAACAAGTCTAAAATCCTCCCAGTCTGAAGAAACTAAGAATCTATCAAGGCGGGAACTTTGATACCTATCTCCATTCCTGAACCAAGTATGCTTACCCCTTGAGAGTGGTAAGTTCACCAAAGCCAAGTTATTGATGAAATCGTTAAAATCCATCATGGGTGCAAATACCACTTTCCGCCATTTTGAGGTCAAAGTGAGTTGATCATTTCTTCTTTATGGTAGAGCCTAGCCACGAAGAAGATGATTTTTTTTCAAATAGTCCTCATCTTCATCCAGATAACGCCTCCTCTTTACGTCTATTCCGGCGCATCGGAAACTAGTAGACAATGCTCTTTCTTATGTGATTTAGTCAGACATGACAAAGAAGACATGATGCCATAGATAAGAAAGGTGCGGATAAGCCGGATCTTAGTTATCTAACAATCTTAGACTAGGCCCTATCCAGTCGAGGAAAACACAGCTTTCCCTTGCCCTTTGTCTAAGACGAACGGAACCGTCCTATCTTATGACAATTTTAACGAGAATCATGCTTATTAGCTATGATCCCTAAACTAGGCGAGAATCAACTAGACCTTCACTTTACACCTCACTTAACTACAATATATGAAGATCTGCACTCGGATAAACGGACTTTATCTCTCTATAGAATTCTCTAATTAGAAAGATCGAAGCCTCTTCTTCTCAGTCAAGCTTCTTTTTTATCCTCAATAAAGGAAGATGTCTTCTCCCTTTTTAATAAAACATATTCAAAATGGTAAGGCAAAAGCCTCATATATACTTTTAGACGGAATTTCTCTTTCGTGAAACATAGAAGTCAACCTGGTTAACGACCAGTAGAATAAGAATTTCTGCTGCTGTTCCAGAGAGATAGAGTAGTCAAAATCCCCATAGTCGTGCCGAGAACGTTAATAAAAGTCCTCTAAATAAGACTTAGAAAGGAGGAAGAACATATCCTTCTTTTCTATAAACCTCAGACTGAGACAGATATTCTGGGAACAGATCAAAACGAGGTCATTAGAGCCATTGCTCCTACCAGATTAGATGCCACTCATCCCAATCCCAAAGGGAAAATGTGCTAATCGTCTCAATAGCCCATCTTTTCACATATGCGATTCAATAATTAGAAAAGAAATCCCATTTGCCTTCTCGTTTAGTAATCAAATCTAAGGTAGATTCAAAGAAGAATCTACTTTCAACAAAGACTATTTCAGGTTCCTACTCTCGTCAACCTTTTTCCTACTCTATTCCGTTTAGTTCCAATATTTTTTTTACCAGGGATTGGAGGAAGGATTAGATTGTACTTTCTCCTACTATCAAACTTAATATAGGGAATAAGCCTATTTCGCCCATGGAAAATACCGAATATCAACCTAGTGTTATAGCAAAGGCTTTAAGTCACGGGGAAAGGTGTTAGATTAAACCCGAAGGATTAATCAAGGACTCTTATTATGAGAAAATCCTTTAAATTAAGGTTGAATACGTCAAACCTTATTAATCTTATAATCCGCTAGGAACGAACAACTAAATCCACTAGGAAAAAAAGGATTAAACCTTAACTTTATTCAATTTTTACACTATTAGGAATAAGACATCAAACATGTATTTGTAAGGTTCATAGTGGTTGGAAAGGAAGTTATAACTTTAAAAAAAAACTGCCCTAACTTATCTAGTAACCTACTTCCAAAAAAACTATCCTAACTTATCTAGTAACCAACTAGGATTTTAAATTCATCAATTACTACTCTATTAATTACACATTCAAAATTTATAATAATAGTAAAAATAATCAAATGTAAGAATAAACTGCTTCAATCTTGTCCCACATCAAACACCCGCTCTTGAAAAGAACTTGTCCTCGAGTTCATACTAGAAACTTGATTATTTCCTTGCCAAATGAAGAGATATTTTAAGTAGCACACGTTCTTCCGTAACTTTGATTCTTCAAAATCCTTGAACAATTCCATAATTGAAAATGACTCAAAAACTTGAAAGAAAGTAAAACTGAACAGCCCTCTTTGCATAGGACATGGGCACACCACTATGATGCACGAACAGGGCAAGGGGCTTACCTTTTCCGTGTCCGACACGTACAAGACACGGATACGCGTCAGACACGTCTGACATTGACCAAAATATGTTTGGGGCCAAATTTGAATTTCCAAAACTATTGGACACGGACACGGACACAGGTACGGGGCTAAGACAGTCGGGATACGTATCCTTTAAGTCGGACACAGTTGGATCATATTTATTCGTTGTTGTTGATAACTCGACATCGTCCAAGACTCGAAACAAGCCCTAGCCCCTGAATCATGAGAACTAGCCGAAGAGGAAGATAAAATCGAAGAGGCACTGTCTCAGAATCAAAGAGGAAACAAAAAGACTCACTGTCTCAGAATCGAAGGAAGCAAAAACTGACAACCGAAGAGATGAAGAATACTTGATTGTTCTAATCGAAAGGAAAGATCATCAGAACTCAGAAGATTTCAAACTCGAAGGTAAGGAAGGGAGCAAGGGGCCAGCGACGCAGATCTGTCGACTTCGAACTTTGAAGTTCTCATTGTCGAGAGAGTTGTATGTGAATCACTGAATTGTATACTGAGCCCCCTTACATTTTGGTTTTTAATATTTAGAAATAGAAATTATTTTATGCTTATAGTTTTACTATTTATAGTTTTATTTGGTCCATTTATAATTTGGTCCATATTTACATTTTGGTCCTTATATTTTTAATATTTACATTTTGGTCCTTATATTTTTAATATTTACACATTACCCTCATGTATCTGTGTCCTATATTTTTTGAAAATTACGTATCCCCGTATCCCGTGTTTGCGTATCCGTGTCCACATATCTGTGTCCATGCAACATAGGTACACCATATCAGTTGCAATACCGAACAAGCGTGGGCATGCCTTATCAGCCACGAACATATGCATATCATCCTTATGAGATAACTTTGCAATCAGGATATCTTATGCATCGGATGCAAAAACATGTTGTTCATAGCCCTCTTGCTCGATAAATAATTCAGCAACATCATCAGACAAATCCCCAAAAGCAGCCTCAAGAAAATTTATATTTTCATCAAAATTTTCTAGTAATCTTTATGCCCCCATCTTTGCCATGTGTGATGCCCTGTGTTAAGTAACCAATTCATCTAAAAGCTTAAGCTATTAGATAATAGGGGCCCAACAATATATATCAAGCTTAACACTCTCCCTCACGTGTGACCTGTCCACACGTGGAAAAATACACAAACATGCCTCACCAAGGGCATCACAAACCAAACAGAGTGACATCATGCATTCACAATGTTCTGGGTAACAAATGCAAGCGAGATGATTCGAACCCACGACCTTGCCAAACCAAAGCTCTCATACCATGTTAAGTAACCAACTCATCTAAAAGCTTAAGCTGTTAGATAGGGGTCCAACAATGTATATCAAGCTTAACACCCTGCCTCCTTTTGTTGAAGACGTTCAGCCAAGATTAGAAGCCTCGCAATCAGATCCTTGAGCACTAAAGAGACAGTAACATCATCATCACTCATGATAGAATCATCGACCCCATCTTTGTAAGCCATTACCGAGGAAAAGCCTCACTCTGATACCACTTGATACAGGGAAAGGTTTTAGATTAAACCCGAAGGATTAATCAATGGCTCTTACTACGAGAAAACCTTTTAAATTAAGATTGAACACGTCAAACCTTATTAATCCTAGAATCCACTAGGGACGAAGAACTGGAATCCACCCGGAAAAAAAGGATTAAACCTTACCATTATTCAATTTTCTGCACTATTCAGAATTGACATCAAACCTGTATTTGTAAGGTTCATAGCAATTGGAAAGGAAATTATAACTTCCAAAAAAAATTGCCCTAATTTAACTAGTAACCAACTTCCAAAAAAACTGTCCTAACTTATGTAGTAAGTGTAACCAACTAGGACTTTAAATTCATCAATTACTACCCTATTAATTACAAATTCGAAATTTATAATAATAATACAAATAATCAAACGTAAGAATAAACTACCCAATTTTGTCCCACATGAAAGTCACATAAGAAAAAACTGCTTTAAGAAAAAGTAGGAGCCCTTATTTATGATTTTAGAACGGATTGAGAAGCTTAAAGCTGCTAATGCAGAAAAGACGGATCAATACTCTAGCTATCATATTGCCATCTATAAGATTTCCCTCGTACTGACACTTTATCTTACTTTCCTCCCAAAGAGAAAACCCATACTGCCTGTTATTTAAAAAACGTTCACGAAAATAAAATAAAGTAGATCATCTTTTATGCATTCTCCTTGGTAGGGTAATCCGATATATAAAGTAGTGATTCTGGAGTTTGTGCTTTAAGATTCTCAATAGGTGATCCTACTTTTAGCTAAAGTTGTGAAATAGTCTTTTCTTATGGGTTTGCTCTAACAAGAGCTCCATAGTCATTATTTTCCCTAGTCTTCTTTCACTTTCTCCCCGGTGAATTCACCTATCAAATAAAGAAAGAAACTCATCCCACATTGCACTACCAGAATTGTGAATGCCTAAGGATATGCTTTCTCAGATGGAATTCTACTCTTAGCTAGCGGAAGAGCATGCACTTGATTGTGTGAAACTCGTGTGTGAAAGAATGGAAGGATTTTTACATGCCCGTCAAGCTGACTCTTTTACTTGCCTGTGATGGATGCTGTACGATCAAAAGGTTTTTGGAGAGAGCGTGCAATGTGTGGTTTCCTTTAATGCCCTTGAGCATGTGGCCATAATTAAGGTAGGTAGAAAAGAACGGATGAACCCAAGGAAGAGGTCACTGACTGTGGTTGAAATGACCTCGTTTGGATGACAATTCCAACAGTTTAGGTATTTCCTTCGTTATTTAGTGGCTTCGTTTGGAAATGACTCACTAATTTACTTTATATGGCTTGATAATTGCTTACATGTTCGTGTGTAAATGTTTGTATTGGCTGGAAAGGTGGAAATGAATGTGTCTCGAGTTTCATAACCATGGTTGTTTTGGTTAACTTTATGCTTTAGGTTTATGAAAAATGGGCGTTAGTAAGTTCCTTCATGGCAGAATGTATTTAATTTGTTTTCTTTGTATGTCAGTTGAAGAAATTTTTAAGTTGAAATTCAACTAGTTTTCTCTTTCCACTACTTTCTCGTGTTTTCTTACCCATATAGAGGCTTGAGATTTAAAGGAATTGTAAAATGTTTGTCATTGTTTAATTTGACCTAGTTGGAGTCATTATTATCTTCCTTTACCTCACTAACACCATCCTTGTCTGTAGATTGTTCTGAAGATATTTCTTGTACATGTTGGTGTTGTCATTGGCAAGGCTGGAGATATTATTAGAACCTTGCTGCACAACTCAGGAGCACAGATCCAAATCACAAGGGATACTGATGCTAATGTTGATCCAAGTTCTGGTACCAGGATTGTGGAACTGTTAGGATCTCGTGAAAATATTAACAAGGCTGAGAAACCGATAAGGGATGTTATAGCTGAGGTCTGTTTTTCTTTCTGGATCTATTTGACTTTCTCTTGCTAGTTCTATATGTTTAATGCACACTCGGATGTGATGTTTTTTATAATAGTAACATCTGCGTTCTTTCTAGGATTAGGTCTTATAATAATTGTTATCGTGTGTCTAATAGCTCTGCATGTCACTCTTCTAGCATTAATGAGACTAGTTTATGGCATAAAAGGTTAGGACATATGAGCATTAAGAAAATGAATTATTAAGTATCAAGCTGTTAAGTTAGGGGATTACCAAAGAATGTTGGGGAAGCGGCTCATACCAAAAGGGTAAGAAAAATGCTTTTGTTTGTGTTGATGATTTCTCTCGTTTTACATGAGTATTTTTTCGTCGAGAAAAATCTAGAACCTTTACTGCTTTTAAATCTTGGTACAAAAGTTTTGAGAAAGATTTATAGTTTATACTACCGTTATGTCAATTATTCAAGAAATGGGTTGAATATTTCCCTAGATGAAGCAAAGTTTTAATCCGTAGATAGTGTTGGGGATAGTGTTAGATCAAGGCAAAAGTAAGGCAAGAGAAAGCATCTTTTCCAACCAATCCATGGAAATTTTTCCAAGTCTTATCTCTCACACTAGATTTTTAGCTTGGTCCTCTTCTACTTTCTCGAAACTATATAGATAGAGAAGGATGAAAAGCTTAGGTTGAGATTTTGGTTGTGCATTGGCCAAAGCTTTCCTATGTCGTTGTCGTCTCATCCGCTCTATCTGCCCTTCTATAAAGGAGTTGGCTTGTATTTCCATTCCCAAAGTACTTAATTGAGCAAGAAAGTTTGATCTCCTTTTATCCATTTTTTGTGGCTCACAAATCACACAAAAGAAGCAACTGTGTATTTTTCAGTGGTCTCTCTCTATTATGATTCTATATGCAAGAAGATCGTTGTTCGCATTCTTAGCCGCAATATTTGGTATTAGGATGAAACCCCATTTTAAATGTTTCCCCGTCATTCTTACACTCCTTATCTTTCCAAGTTTCATTTCATTCTTTTTAAAATCTTGCTTCAGTTATGTCCTTCCTTTATGCATTTCGGAAGAAAGTGCATCTTGTGTGCTTGCATCTTTGTACTAGGCGCGGCCGGCCACAAAAGCACCACCAGCAGTTGAGATATCTCACCAAGGACCTCTTTCCTAAAATCCTCAGCATCGTCATCAAAGGCTACACAACCCCATCATTGAAAACATTCCACCACAAGGCTTTATAATCACTACAACAGTGTAGCTTCTTAAAACTATCTACTTTCACTGCATAATCCTGGTGTAGGGTTAGACATTTCTATCTGCTTTTGCTAGATAAACCCTAATTTCTGCATGCCTCTAGTCATCCCCACAATAGGTAAACATGTCTGGTTTCAAGAATTATCTGCACATATTACATGACTCTCTTTATATTTGCCACATTCACACATCATCATTTTACTTTCCACATTTGCATTATGTTTTAAATTTTTGTCTTTACTACTTTATTTTTACAGATCTTCAAAACAAAAAAAAATTGCATTGTTTTTCCCATTCTACGCTAAGCTCAACAAAAATTTGCATTGCTTTTCCCATTCTAGGTTAAGCTCATCAAAAATATGCATTGCTTTTCCCATTCTAGGTTAAGCTCATCATCAAAAAGAAAAAATTGCATTGATTTTCCTATTCTAGGTTAAGCACATTTTAAAAATCACATGGCTTTCCCTATTCTGGGGAAAGCGTACTTAAAAAAAACATAATTACTTTGCCTATGCTGGGCGAAACACATTTGAAAATTCCATCAACTTTGCCTATGTTGGGCGAAGCGCATTTTGAAAAGACCAATCGCTTTCCCTATATTGGGTGAAGCGCATTTTTTAAAAATCCCATCACTTTTCCTTTGCTGGGAGAAGCACATTGTGAAAACAGTATCGCTTCGCATATGTTGGGTGAAGCGCTTTTTGAAAAAGTCTCATCTGTTTTGCCTATGATGGGTGAAGCATATTTAGAAAAATCCCACCCACTTCGCCTATGTTGGGCGAAACACATCTAAAAATCCCACCTTGTTTTACCTATTCTGGGTGAAGCACATATGAAAGTTCCATCGCTTCACCTATTCTGGGCGAAGCGACATAAGTTTCCACCGTCGTGTTTACTAGGTTAAAATCCTAGGAACATAGACGCGATCCGAACTATGTTTGGTCTGATTCCTTTCATAAAGGATACGTAGGTAGCCTATTCCGGTAGGTAAGACCATCACAAATGATTTTCTACATCTTAAAATATTTCTCATGCGAATGTTTTCCATAAAAGGTACACACCTTGGGTCTTGGAAATGATACACAAAGACATCTCATCTTCTTAAAGAAAACTTTTCCCTGCTTTTTAGTCATTCTCACAAGAGGTACTAACACCCCGGGTCTTGAGAATTGTCCACAATTACATCAAACTTACTTTGTTCGGTTAAAGCCTGAACTTCCGGCCTCAAGTGACAGTCATGTGTTCGGCATGTGAATTCTACTCCCATGGGCAAAGTACGTGCTTATCTTTGACTCAGGCAAGATCTTCTAGCGGGTAGGGACCCATCCCCAGCCGAGGGCCAATAATGTAGCGAGAAGGACCTTACAGCGAGCAGAGTCAGCTTGCTCGAGGTAATGGGTAATGGTTGTCTACAATGTGGGGACTAAATGTCAGGTAATCCGCCCCCATGTTCTAAACGTAGCCTTAAATGTATCCGTCATATATGCTCGTGTGGTTAAGGTTCAAATCGTGGACTTTATGGCTAGGGCTATATAAACCCCTCAGACAGAAGTGGGAAGGTGCGCTCACAAATTTACAGGCTGAAACTCTGTCAAATTGTTATCTCAACTGTGTGTTTATTGATTTTCACACCGGAGTGCATTTATAGGGAAAGTCCCTGCCTAGTTCATGGTTATTATTGCTTTCTTGACAGATTTTGGCATCAAGGTTATGGATAGATTGAAAGCCAGATATCCAGATATTCAAGCCTAGTGTATCCGCTTAATTTGGATACATCAGATAGTTCCGTTGTCGGGAAATGATGATCTTCAGACTCAAATTCTTTTTTTAAGCTTTTGAAATGGCTGCAAAAGGGGTTAATGGCATTAACCTTGCATGAGGATGGGCACACGGCTACTCCTAGCGTGGAGGTTCAAGCTGACAACTTGTTACCCCCCCCACCTCCTCCACATGATGCTCGTCATCAAATTAACCAGAGGCGGGGTCTGGAATCGTTGGCTAGAAGTGTTGCAGATGTTGTTGGCTTGGCCAATGAGTTTCGTGAGAAGGCTCTACGTCTAGGCCAATGAGAGATCCCCAGAGGCCAATTCAAGTTCCATCACAGGCCCATGAGCGGGAATTAAACAGGGGATGCAGTCAACATGAGGGGCGAGCTAGCCACCGAGTCATTCCAAAGTGTTCACTCCCATCTTGGTCCTCGGGGAGGGGAAGATTCAGCTCAGTCACGTCACCGCCAGTGACCTCCCTCTCCGCACAGGTCGCATGCTCGCAGACACCGATCTTCGTCTCCACGTCGATCGTATGCCTACCCGCACCGTTCCCCATCACCAAAGGGATCACATGCTTGCAGACATCGATCACCTTCCCCCCGTCAGTGTAGGGAAAGGCAAGAGTTGGTTCCCCCCAATAACGACCAACAAAATGGGGTAGGAGCATTGCCAGATCAGGCACAGCAAGTCGCGGGAGGTCCCCAGGTACAAGTGGCGCAGGTCGTGGGCATAGCTCAGGCTATGGGAGCTATGGATACCCCACAGGCCCCTCTTGTACCTGGTGTACAACTTCATCCCACAAGTGGTTTTCCCGCTACAATAAATGCACAGTACTTCGAGGATATGGAGCGACGCATGGAGGCATGGGAACAAGGGAAGGCCTTAGAAGGCAACTTCATGGGCACGACATCTAACCCTTTGGCCCCCTGGATTGAAAATGCCCCTCCGGCACAAGGCCTCATCTTCTTCAACATCAAGAAGTATACGCCTCATCTTCTTCAACATCAAGAAGTATACAGGGAAGACAAAAGCAAGGATTGGTTCATGTCTTTTGAGTCACAGATTGGCCCGGTGACCTCTGATGAAGCGATGAAGATAAGGGCATTTGTGGGTTCTTTGCAAGGAAAGGCTTTGGCCTGGATGGGAGCTCTCCTTCGTAGATCGATTAACAATTGGGTGTATATGTGAGTAAAATTCCTAGCCTAACTTCGGGAGCTTAGGCACAATGGCGAAAACAAGGACATACTTGTCTAAGGTCAAGCAGGGGGCTCATGAATCTACTTCAAGCTACTTGGAGAGGTTTACTAAGATGGCCGAGCAAGTGTCTGGATTGTCCGAACAGGAAGTCACTTTATGTTTTAAAACTGACTTGCTTGAAAGTGAAGGTGGCCTGAGGTCAGAGTTGAGCATGAGGAGCCCAAGACACGGACTGAGATGCTGATGCGGGTTCAGAAATGATGCGCATGGGAGACCGTGAAAAATGACAAAAAGAAAGAGAGCATGGAGGCCGGGGGAAATGGCAACACTAGAAAAGCAGCGGCCAGGGTGCAGGAGGCGATTACAACATGAGCAAGTCACAATATGACTGCCCCATGTAATTCCTTCGGGAAAGTGATCTCAGCCCGCTTAATACATTGCGGGAGGACATCATGTATGAGATACGATATGAGCATCCCCGGGCACCCCGTATGAGTGCGAAAACTGTGGACATAATAAAGTGATAAAGTAGAGTGTCGAACCCACAAGGAAGCAATTTGGTTGTTTTTTATGAATACCAAGCACATTGCAATTTTAATTATATCTAGACGGTCGATTTTTACGAGAATTAACTAATTAATTAAGCTAAAATAAGAAATTAAACAAAATAATATTAAAATGAGATTGACTTCAATGAGAGAGGATCTAAGGTTTTGACTTTCAATTGGCTCTTCCATTGTGATTTAATAAGGGATTGCTATTAAAACTTTTCTATTTTTTGGAAGTCGGGGATTCAAAAATCATCGTTATGTGCTGTCGCTTCGTATAACGGTGCCAATTAAAAGTATAAAATCACGGGCTTTCGCTACGTATGAAATTAACTAATTAATCGCTTCCAAATACAAAACCCCAATTGACTATCTTAAAGAGGAATAATAACATGACTAACCCAACTCAAAGACAACTATGTTGTATTATCTAAAATTATCAAGTCACTTTCATGCACTAAATAATTTTTAAAATCATGTAATAGGTGATCAAATTATTACAAGCATTAAGAGCACAACATAATACCCAAAAATTAGTGAATAGAAATTAATAACAATACCCAAATTAAAATCACAACATCCAAGCCAATTTATATCAAAACCTTAGAGAATTAAATTAGCTCATAATGCTAGAGAGATAAATCAAATCTTCAATAAAAACTATTGTCATTAAATAAAGGTAGAGATTAAAGTGTACAATACTTTTTAATTGAGGAAGTGATTTGGATTCCTAGCCTTTTGCCTTGAACAACAATGGAGTAGAAAATGGAGATTGATGAAAAAAAAAAGGGGCGGTTGTTCTCTGTTGTTGCTGCTGTCCTTTCCTCCTTGCCTTCCCCAAAATTATCCTCTTTTTCTCTCAAAAAAAAAAAAGGTGCTAGGGTATTCACTAAGAAAGGGGGTAGAATTGGAAGTTTGATGGAGTTTTTTTTTGGGGGGGGAATATGGAAGAAATAAGGGGCTGGACACGGGCTGGAAGAGGGGCAACCCAGGAGGGATAGACGCGGGGCAGCCCATGGGGAAATGGGTGAGGCTGTGAGGGAGAAAGGCTGGAATGGCGGGTTGTGGGCTGGAATTGGGCCATATCAGGTTGGATCCATGCAAGAAGGACGCAGGTCAGGTGGATGGAGGCGGTGACATGGCGGCTTCTAGGAGCAACAACACATTAATAAAGACTTCTGGTAATTGCAGCGGTGCCCCTGGAGGTTCTAGAAGGTAAGCCGCAGTCCTTCCCTGCCCAGGCCTTGTAGTTTGGTCCTCTGTTAGCCTTTGTTAGCTTTCGTTAACATCTTATGCCTTTGAATAACTAACAAACTTTGACGGCTTCTAACCGAATGGATCCAAGCTCAACCTTAAACTCTGGAATTGCCTCGATTTGCATGTATTGAGCCTTGAAAATCTCAAATATCTCTGAGATACCCACATGAAGCACAAAATACATAAAAATAGGCTCTCAAATGCAATGAATCATTAACCAAAGCTCAAAATCATCAATAAAATTCCAGAAAATAATGAAAATAAAAAGAAAATTACAAGTTTATCAACACCCCCAAACTTAAGCTTTGATCATCCTGAGCAAAGAGAAATATGGATTTTGGAGAAGCTCGAGAACAAGATGAAATGAAAAAGGCACTCAATCAAGATCCCACATGCATTACCATGAAAGAAATCAAACTCAAGATTATAAAAATGCATAACCAAGGTATGGTGTGATTTCAATGCTAGCTAAATTTCCTCAAACACTTACTTAAAAACATGAAACGCAAGCCCATCACTAAATAGCATTACTCTAGCTAGGATTGAGCGTTCAATGAGATACCAAACATGAGCCATGAAACTAAAGAGATATGCTTAACATGGCCATGACTGAAGGTATGACAAAATCAATAGGACTTTGCAAAGCTTGCAATGTTAGGCCAAGGTTGAGCTACAAATGAAGGGAAGGATATCAAGACAAGAGAGCACAAGTGAAGCCTTCGCACTCAAGTCTAACTTCATGAAACAACATACTCCATCCTAACTCACCATTTTTCTCAACAACCCCCAAACTTAGAATTTTTTTAATCACAATAGGACTTGGGGTTGAGAATACATCAAACTATATCACAAATGATTTTACATCCCACAATTCCCCTTTTTGAATGACTTTAGAGCACAAATGGTTCACAATTTTGGGTTGCCCTTCACTTTTGTTTTTTGTTTTTTTTCAAGGGCCCCTTTTTACAAGATAAACAACCCCAACTCATCAACCAAGATTAAAACCACACCACACCAATACATGAAAACAACACTTCCATGAAGCTCACATTCCCTCCAAGACATAGATTTAGAAATTCATTTCACAAAATGCTCTCTCAAAGGGTTGGATAAAGTGTATAGGCTCATGGGATAAGTCAATGTGGGTGATAGAAATGAAGGCGAATTGGGGTCATTGTGTGCTCTTGCACACACCATTCTTTCATTAAGGCTCAAATGATACACTAGGGATTTAATGTGAACAAGGGTAGGTCGATATGGCACAAACGAGTCAAACATGGCCTATATCATGCTATTGTCATACTCACAAGCCAAGCTAATCATTAATCTCGAAATCATCTAACGGCATCAAAACTCACAACAAGATACTCATAACACATGCACAACCAAAGCTAGATCTTAGCTTAAAAATTCATCAAGAGATTCATACATGGGCACTATTTAGCATGAATGAGGGAAAGCTAGCACAAAATTCACAAAATATCCTCAAGTATGCCTATAATAATTTCAAGACCGAATCCAAGAAAATAATGCATATACAACTCAATTAGCGCCAAAGTGATGAGATGAATGATCAAAGCATAATTAATGGGTTCCAAACTAGCTTGAAATTTTCTAAAAATTTTCAAAATTTTCTCAAAAATCGAGGGCAAAAATAATACTAACCCCACCCCCAAACTTAGAACCAAACATTGCCCTCAATGTTCATGAACATACCAAGGTAAGGTATCAATCACTACTCCCCATGAAAGTAAATAAAAAGAAAAATATTTTTGTAAAGGGATACTATACACACATCCTATAAACCCACAAACTCGGGAGGGCTTTGAAAAGTGACACATGCATATAAATACAAAAGCTATAAAAACAAATAAATAAAAAGAAAGGGAAGAGAAAACCGTCAAATAGTTCTAATTTAAAGTCTTTAGCTTGACTTCTTCTCCCGCGTCGCCTTATGGAGGATCATGGAGAAGCACTCGAACCTTCACTTGAGCGCTACCATTTAGAGAAGCTTTCTTGACACCATTTTCAAACCTTGTTTCCATCATTGGTGCCTCCATTTTGATTTTTTTTTTCCATTTAACGACATTAGATGGTAGTTGTGCCACATCCAAAGACAACTTTTTGACTTTTTTTCCTTGTTGGAGGAATGACATACCTTCCCTTCTTATCATCACATTTTTTTCAGTTCAATCGCCACCTTCTCACAAACTTGCTCAACCCGACTCTTAGGAATATTATCATGAGTAGAGCTGTCAAAATTGAGCCCGACCCGTAGGCTTCGGTCCAGCCCACTCAACTTTTTCAAGGGTCTGGGCCTCAATTTAGAAGGCCCGAAAAAACCGGGCCGCTTTGACCCGGTCCACGTTTGGCCCGATCTTAAAAAGCCCGAAAAGCCCGGCCCGATCACAAAGTTAAACACTTAAACTTAATTAAAAAATTAAAAACAAAAACATAAAACCTAAAAAGCAAAAACTATCAGACATTCATTTAGACTATTTTTTTTCTTTTGGTCAGATGAATTTATGACACATTATGATCTATTTCTAAATCATTGTTCTCTTTTTGGTTGAAACTCATATTCTAAATTGATGGAAGTGACACTTACAAAGAAGAAATGGAGTTGATCTTCCAAGTTCCAATCTAGTTTAGTATCGGTGTGGTTAGTAATTTTATCGAAACTGATCTATTTAATTGAGTATCTTTATCTGATATTAGCTAATAAAAAGCCTCAATAGTATAAACTTGATAAGAAATAAAATTTAAATGCTAGATTGTGTCGGGCGAATCAAAAAATGAACATTTGCTAGTTAGTATGGTTTTGCAAACTAGAATCTGAAAAACTTTGTCCATCCTCAGAAAACA
Organism: Codonopsis lanceolata; assembly: GCA_013146195.2. NCBI lineage: Eukaryota > Viridiplantae > Streptophyta > Magnoliopsida > Asterales > Campanulaceae > Codonopsis > Codonopsis lanceolata. Next base: position 94,232,154 of record CM028380.1, read on the forward strand.
CATATTAGAAAATTGGGGGATAGTATGCTAAACTTCAATTTGGTTATAACTTTTTTGAAAAAACTACTTTTCAAGTAGCACATGTATTTTTTCTTTAGTCTGTAACATTATAGTTTTTCTAGTTTCTGTTTCGTTTAATTGTTGAACTTACTACCTTTGTTTATATTTGCTTTGGTTGCACTTTTACTTTGTAATTGTAAGTTAGACTAATAAGTATGTGCATTTTGAACTTTTGATGTGTTATATAACTTTTATTAGCTAATTTGTGAGTTTTTTTTTATTAAAAAATAATTATTTTTTTGGCCCATAGTCCCGAAGTGCGCATGTGCTAGGCTTGAGTCCTATGAGGCCCGTCACTATTTTGGGTCGGGCTGGTCCGACCCGCCGGTAAGTGAGGCCCGGTGGGCTTGGGTCGGGTCGGGTCGGCCCGACCCGTCTCGTTTGACAGCTCTAATCATGAGATCCTTCCCATTTAATTTTTTAACAACCTCCACTCTTGCCCAATCTTCCAATTTATCTGAGTACTTGATGGGCTTGAAGACATTAAATATGACTTGTTGATCATGTACCCTCATAGTAAGCTCTCCCTTCGCCACATCAATTAAAGCTCCACCGGTAGCCAAGAAGGGTCTTCCAAGAATAATTGGAATCTCACTATCATCTTCCATGTCAAGCAGCAAGAAATCTGCCGGAAGAATTAGTTTGTCAACCTTCACAAGAACATTCTCAACCACTCCCTTGGGGTATGCTAGCGACCTATCCACCAATTGTAGAGTGACGGAAGTAGGTGTAGCTTCACCCAAACCAAGTTTTCAGAAAACCGACAAGAGCATGAGATTAATGCTAGCCCGCAAATCATGTAATGCTTTGCTCGAAAAAATTTCTCCAATAGTGCAAGGAATCACAAAGCTACCCGGATCCTTTAGTTTTGGAGGATGCTTTTGTTGTAGCACGACATTACATTTTTCCGTCAAAGATATAGTCTTATAATCCTCAAGTCTTCTTTTCTTGGAGAGGATATCTTTCACAAATCGGGCATAAGAAGACATTTGCTCCAAAGCATCGGCAAAAGGAATGTTGATGTGAAGCTTTTTGAAAATTTCAAAGAACTTGAGAAATTGGTTGTCATCCTTTGCCTTTTGGAGCCTTTACGAAAATGAAGGTGGATGATACACTCATTCTTTGACCGAAGGTGGGGGAATTGACTCAATCTTCTTTTTCAATTTTTCTTGCACTTGCTCACTATTTTACTCGCCCACCTTCTCTTCACCTTTTTCAACTTGTAACTCTCTCCCATTTCCAAGAGTTATAGACATGCATTGTTCTTTCCCTTTGGGATTTGGATCGGTGGTGCTTGGAAGATTTCCTTGGGGTCTAGAATTGATGGAAGATGCAAGTTGACCCTTTTGGATTTCAAGGTTTCTCACGGAATATTGGGTGCTAAGGATTATGGCTTGTTGGTCATGGATGATTTTTAGGAGGTCTTCCACGGGTATCTATTTCTTGGGTGGTGGTTGGGTTGGTTGGGGTTGACTTTGATATGGTGGTTGGTGTTGGTGAGGTTGGCTAGAGAATCTGGTAAGAGTATTAGAAGCTTGATTTTGAGTGGAGGAAGAAGGTTGGTTTTGGTTGTTGTTACTCCAAGAGAATTTATGATGATTTCGCCAACCCGGATTATATGTGTTTGAATAAGGGTTGTTTTGGTTCCGGTTGAAGTTGGAAACAAATTGGATTGATTCCATTTTCAAGTGGCAAATATCTGATGTGTGAGGAGTGAGGACCTTCACAAAGCTCATATACTACTTTATGTGGAAGAAGAGTAGCTTGTAAAACCTTGGTAAGCTCCGCTACTTGAGCAATCAAGCTAGCAACTTCGGTTGAGGATTCACGAACCATGGTTACACCTCTTTCACTTCCCCAAAAATGATTGTTTGAGGCCATCTTCTCCAACAAAGCATACCCATCATCCACATTCTTAGTCATAAATGCACCACCTGCGGCCACATCAATTGTGGTTCTTGTTGATGGAAGCAAACCATTATAGAATGTTTGCACTATCAATCAACCAGGGAAATCCATGATGTGAGCACTTCCTCAACATATCTTTGTATCTCTCTCAAGCTTCATACAAGGTCTCACCATCAAGTTGAAGAAAAGAAGTGATGTCATTCCTCAATTGGACCGTCTTTGCCGGAGGATAGTATTTCTCCAAGAAAGCTTACCTAAGCTCACCCCAATTTGTGATAGATCCCGGAGTCACTGAGTTCAACCACACTTTCACTTTATACCTAAGAGAGAAAGGAAACAAGCGAATGCGTATGGCTTCACTCGACACTCAATTCATCTTGAAAGTGTCACAAATCCCCATGAAGTTCATGATATGATCATGTGCATTCTCGGTCACCAATCCCCCAAATTGGACATTCCCTTGGATTAGAGGGATGAGAGTTGGCTTGATTTCAAAGTTGTTGGCGGCCCCGGGAGGTCTTACAAATCCCGGTAGATAATCATTCATGGAAGGAATAGTGAGGTCATGGAGTGGCCTTTCTTGCTCAATAGGATTCTCCCTATTCCCCTTTCATTAGCCCCTTGGGCTTCTTCACTATTCCTCCTTCCATTAGCCTCTTGGGCTTCTTCTCGGGGAATATATTCCGCACCCGCTTCCGCCATAATTCTTTGCACTCTACGGCCAAGTCGGATAGTTCTTTCAATTTCTGGATCAATTGGTAACATTGGGTGGGGGGATGCGTGCGCCCGCCCTGATAGGGTGCGTGCGAAGCGACACCACGCTTTCCATTCCACCCTCCCTTGTTTAGGGGAGGACGAAATTAAAAATGCGGAAAGGGTGCTGTGGAAATAGCGCGTTGAATGCGCCTCGGTAACTTCAGTGATTTTTGGTCCATTATTGGAGCTTTGGGTTTTCTGTATCAAGTTATCCCCTTTTTTAGGGGATACCAGGATATAGGAATACATCACTCTTTCATTCACATCTTCCCTTGTTTAGGGAAAATCGAAAGTGCAAGAAAGAATGTTGCGAGGCCCCACTATGGATTTTATGAAAATTGTCTTATGGCCTATTTCGGATCACTATGAGTGCTTTGGGTTTTCTATATCAAGTTATCTCTTTTTTAGGGAATACCAGGATATATGAATACATCACCCTTTCATTCTCATTCTCCCTTTTATAGGGGAAAACAAAAAAGTGCAAGAAAGGATGTTGCGTTGCACCACTGGATCCAAAATGTTTTTATAGAGTCGTCATCTTTATTTTGAGGAAGAAATAAAGAAAAACCAAAAAAGAAAACCAGAGATCGCGAAAACGGGTTTGGAGGCTAAGTTACGAGTTGAGATGGTGCTAGGCACCCATCTCACCCTTTCGGTCTCAAAAATGGTTTTTGGCTAAAGTATGTTTTTTGTTATATTTATCTAACAAATAAATAAAGCGTTAAAAGACATGAAATAAAAACAAATACATCCATGACTACATTATTTACGATTTTGCAGCTGCCTCTTTACAAATAATTACAAATATACTTTAAAATATTTGGCCATAATAATGACTCTTTTTAGTGCTATTTCCTAAATGAATCCGGGCAGCACAACTGCTTATATTTTTACATTGGGCAGGATGAAAAGTAGCACTTTTTATAAATAAAAATCTTAAAGTATACCTACTAGCGGACTAGGGTGTGCTCGCTCTGTCGTTCAAGGAGAGAGAGAGTCTTTTTTGATGAAGTGGTGTGGGGATTCGGGTAGAATGACTGCTTCCGAAAGTTGCTTTTGGCCTCAGGATTCGGGCGGAGTAACTGCTTGAGATTGATTGATTGATTTGATTGAGGGAGACGGAAATCGGGCAGAGCAACTGCTTGCTTCTGGCGGATTTGGCCTTTTCACTCGGGCAGAGCTTTTCCGAGATTTTGGACCGGGGAAATAGGGTGGAAACCTAGCTGGGGGGGGCTAAGGCTCACTTTGACCTGTTAGATTTGAGTTTGGAGGAGATTTGGCAGAGTTTCGAGGCTTTATAGGAGAGGGCGCTCACTATCTCTCGATCGCTCACTATTCTCACGACGTAATAACAACACAGAGAGTTTGGGCGTATTTTTAGTGCGTTTTCTGTGTGTCTGAGAGTGAACCCCGAAGCCTTTATTTATAGTCTGGAAAAAGGACACCGAAGGAATTTCTTTTTCTTCTTCGTGCTTGATTTGCTTGTACAAAACACCGGAGGACTTGCACATTACGCGAACTATAGCTGTCCTGCAGCAACTTGGGGATTACTGTAGCACGAAGCTGGCGCCACCCATAGGTAAACTGGGTGCCGAGCCCACTTTGAGTGTGGGGGGCTCCTGGTTTGATTTTTGGCCTTCTTTTTGGCGCTTTGCCCCCATGCATTTAACTGTTTTGCGCATCCTGCTTTGTCTTTTGCATCTTTGAACCTTGTAACTTGACATTGGTTAAGTTTTAACAGGTCTTGATATTTCATGTCATGTTACATACCAGGGGTACGAAATTGGGGTGTCTACACAGTGAAATTTTTGTCGATCGGGTGTGTCGCATACACCTACATACAAGCACAAAGAACTATACCAAAGATCAAGTACAATAGCCCAAGTAACAATAATAATTAAAGACAAGAAAATAAAAGTGGCTAAATTACAATCTCAAATGCAACTATTATGACATCTTAAAACAACATTGTGCTTCCCCGGCAACAGCGCCAAAAACTTGTTAGGCGAAAAATGCACACGGGCAAGATTACCCGGTCAAACAAGTAATAAAGTGATAAAGTAGAGTGTCGAACTCACGAGGAAGCAATTTGGTTGTTTTTTATGAATACCAAACATGTTGCAATTTTAATTATATCTAGACGATCGATTTTTGCGAGAATTAACTAATTAATTAAGCTAAAACAATAAATTAAATAAAACAATATTAAAATGAGATTGACTTCAATGAGAGAGGATCTAAGGTTTTGACTTTCAATTGGCTCTTCCGTTGTGATTTAATAAAGGATTGCTATTAAAACTATTCTATTTTTTTGGAAGTCGGGGATTCAAAAATCACCGTTATGTGTCGTCGCTTCGTAGAACGATGCTAATTAAAAGTATAAAATCATGAGCTTTCGCTACGTATGAAATTAACTAATTAATCGCTTCCAAATACAAAACCCCAATTGAATATCTTAAAGAGGAATAATAACATTGACTAACCCAACTCAAAGACAACTATGTTGTATTTTCTAAAATTATCAAGTCACTTTCATGCACTAAATAATTTTTCAAATCATGTAATAGGTTATCAAATTATTACAAGCATTAAGAGCACAACATAATACCCAAAAATTAGTGAATATAAATTAATGACAATAACCAAATTAAAATCAAAACATCCAAGCCAATTTATATCAAAACCTTAGAGAATTAAATTAGCTCATAATGTTAGAGAGATAAATCAAATCTTCAATAAAAAATATTGTCATTAAATAAAGGTAGAGATTAAAGTGTACAATACTTTTTAATTGAGGAAGTGATTTGGATTCCTAGCCTTTTGCCTTAAACAACAATAAAGTAGAAAATGGAGATTGATGAAAAAAAATAGGGGCAGTTGTTCTTTGTTGTTGCTGTTGTCCCTTCCTCCTTGCCTTCCCCAAAATTCTCCTCTTTTTCTCTTTAAAAAAAGGTGCTAGGGTATTCGCCAAGAAAGGGGGTAGAATTGGAAGTTTGATGGAGTTGGGGGGGGGGAATATGGAAGAAATAAGGGGCTGGAAGAGGGGCAACCCAAGAGGGATAGACGTGGGGCAGCCCATGGGGAAGTGGGTGAGGTTGTGAAGGAGAAATGGCTGGAATGGCGGGTTGTGGGCTGGAATTGGGCCGGATCAGGTTGGATCCATGCAAGAGGACGTGGGTCAGGTGGATGGACGCGGTGGCGTGGCGGCTTCTGGGAAAGACAACACATTAATAAAGACTTCTGGTAATTGCAGCAGTGCCCCTGGAGGTTCTGGAAGGTAAGCCGCAGTCCTTCCCTGCCCAGGCCTTGCAGTTTGGTCCTCCGTTAGCCTCTGTTAGCTTCCGTTAACATCCTTTGCCTTTGAATAACTAACAAACTTTGATGGCTTCTAACCGAATGGATCCAAGCTCAACCTTAAACTCCGAAATTGCCTCGATTTGTATGTATTGAGCCTTGAAAATCTCAAATATCTCCGAGATACCTATATGAAGCACAAAATACATAAAAATAAGCTCTCAAATGCAATGAATCATCAACCAAAGCTCAAAATCATCAATAAAATTTCAAAAAATAATGAAAATAAAAAGAAAATTACAAGTTTATCAACACCCGAGATCGGTCAAGAAGGTGTGCCTACCATGATGATTATGGGCCTACAACAGAGGAATTTCGGCCGTTAAAAAAGGCCATTCAGAAATTAATTATCAAGGGGAGGATAGACCGATTCAAGCAAGATGGGAACAACAGGGGAAATGCCCCTCGTAGGGACGCACCCCCAGTTCGGGGAGTGATAAATATGATTTTGGACGAGGAGCCTACTCTCACACAGCTGGACAAGCAGATATACTCCTTGTCAAAGGTGGTGGATTACCCTACCACTTTGCAGTAGGGGAGGAGTCCATTCAGTTCACTCGCAGCAAGCTGAAGAGCAATGTGGTCGGGAAATAGTCCTTGATTGTTTCAGCTCTGGTCAACGGATGGGTGGTACACATGATACTGCCGGATATAGGGGCATGCAGGGATGTCATGTGCTATTCTTGCTTCCAAGGTCTAGAGTTAAAGGATGATTACTTAAAGCCTTATGCAGGAACCTTGGAGGGCTTCACCAACCACAAGGTGTCTGTTGTTTCTCATATGTATCTTGATTTGCATTTGTTTATTCATTACATTAGGTTCTATACTTAGTGACTAAATGGACTGTGTACCAGTTAGCATGGCAACTGTGTATTGAACTTTTCCTTAGAATAGTTTTTAGACTTCACAGGATTTCGGCTGAAGACTTCGGCTGAAGGCTTCACCAGTAGACTTCTCGAGCAGCCTCCAGTTGTAGACCTTGTCTGCTCTCGGACAGCATGACGTGTCTAGCTCATCCGAATATCAAGCTCAAGTGGATTATTTAACTTGCTGACATGTCAAACATCTAGATACATATTCTGCTATTTCTCTCTTCATCTCATTCCACCATTACTGTCTCTTCAAGTCCCTATACATTTTGGTACTCCCTGGATGTATAGTATACTTGGCCTTGTGAACCTCATCAAGAACCATACGCCTAACTCCATCGGTAGAAGGAACACAAACTCTACCTCGAAAAGTTAAGATGTCATCAATGTTAATAGAAAACTCCGGTGTCTTACTATCACCCAATCCATCAATAATTTTCCTCAACTCAGAATCGGAAGCTTGATCCTTCTTAATCAACTCAAACAATGCAGGCGTAGCACGCACACTAGCAAAGATAACACTATGCTCACTCACAACTGGACTCCATTCACAGACACCCTCAAGCATCTTCCACTCCCTCATGATCAGGCAAGACATATACGCCTTCCTACTCAAGGAATCCGCAACAACATTAGCTTTCCTCGGATGGTATAAGATAGTGCAGTCATGATCCTTAAGTTTCTCCATCCATCACCTCTGTCGCATATTCAACTCCTTTTGTGAAAAGAGATACTTCAAACTCTTATGATCGGTGAATATTTCAAACTTAGCCCCGTAAAGATAATGCTTCCACTTGTGAAGCGCAAAAATAATAGCTGCCAACTCAAGGTCATGTGTCGGATAATTCTGCTCATAAGGTGATAACTTCCTCGACGCATAGGCAATAACTCTCCCATTCTTCATAAGCACACAACCCAAGCCTTCTAATGAAGCGTCGCTATAAACCACAAAGTTCTCCGAACCACTAGGCAATGCTAAGATAGGAGCCGTAGTCAACCTCCTCTTCAACTCCTAAAAACTAGCCTCACACTTATCACTCCATATAAAAGAAGACTTCTTCTGAGTCAAATTAGTCATCGGAATAGCGATTTTCGAAAACCCCTCGATAAACCTACGGTAATAACCTGCCAAGCCCAATAAACTACTTTGACTTCGCCATCGCATCAGGCGCCTTCCACTTAGTAACCGCCTCAACCTTGGATGGAATCCACCGCGATACCATCGCTAGACACCACGTGCCCTATAAAAGAAACTTGTTCTAGCCGTAAAGCACATAAAGTTTCTTCTTTGCATAAAGTTTCTTCTTTCGCAAGATAGAAAGAACCTCTCTCAAATGATTCTTATGTTCCTCTCGTGACTTGGAGTACACAAGAATGTCATCAATAAATACCGCCACAAAGCAATCAAGATACTCATGAAAAACCCTATTCATCAAGTCCATAAAAATTGCAGGTGCGTTTGTCAACCCAAATGGCATCACAACAAACTCATAAAGACCGTAACGCTTACGAAAGGCTGTCTTCGGGACATCCTCCGCCCGAACTCTCAACTGGTGATAGCCACTCCTCAAGTCAAACTTGGAATAGACAACCCGAAGTTGATCAAAGAGATCATCAATATGTGGCAAGGGATACCTATTCTTGATAGTAGCCTGGTTCAACTGTCGATAGTCTATACAAAGCCGTAAACTATCATCCTTCTTCCTCACAAACAACACCGGTGCACCGCAAGGAGACACACTCGGTTTAATGAACTCCCTATCTAGAAGTTCCCATGGCCGATCCATTCAACTCCTGAGCCATTTAAGGTGCCCTAGAAATAGGCGAAGTCCCACGGCAATAGCTCAATACAAAACTCTAGCTCGGTCGGGAGGTAAAGCATACTCGGTAGAAAAGACATCGGTGGAACCTCATTAACTACCAGAATATCTTCTAACTTAGCAGTAGACATACTAGTATCAAGTACACAAGCTAAATACCCAGTACACCCACGTGATAAAAGTTGTCTAGCCCGCAAAGCAGAAATAACATGAACCCCATTCATAGCATGATCACTCGAAAACATAAATTCTGGAATACCGGGCATGGCAAAAGTTACTCTCTTACGACGACAATCAACCAAAACATGATGTACACATAGCCAATCCATACCAAGAATCACATCAAAGTCTCTAATAGTTAATACTACCAAATCAGCATGCAAGACTCGATCATGAACAAGCACATCACGCCTCTATAGACCTCGAGCCACTCGACAAGCAATCACCCAACGGTGTAGAAAACTCAAGCACATAAGGCAATTGGGCAAGGTGCAATACACATAAATGCTCTAAGAAATGCGATGCAACATAAGAATGAGTAGACCCTGATCTATAAGAACTCGAGCACGATGACCTGAAACCGAAAGAATACATCCGATCACGTAAGTAGACTCTGAACACCTCGCCGATCAAGCGAACACCTCGTGAGCAGCGCCTTAAAGACGCTTACCACAAGCGTTTAGCCCTCTTGGACAGGCCGCATCGCTAAACTTACCCCATGGAATGAGCCGCTTTAGACTTAGGGACAGCCTCTCGAGGTTATGACTAGATCTCCACAACCAAGACAAGTACCAAGCCTCGGTTCTCGCACTTTCACTAGAATGCCCAATCTTGTTGCGTAAAAAGAACAAATCAATGCCAGTCCACTACTCCGAGTCCGCCGCCTTCGAGGAGTAGGAGCACCACTACCACGACTCTCGCAGGGCCTTTATTTTGTCCACAGGCTAGCACTTTGTCGACCAAATGTGACGGTTGCCACGATAGCCGGACCGATTCCCGGATAGTGACCCTACCGATCGCCTTGAAGGCTGTGAGAAGTTTGCACGAGAGGCTTACGCAGTGCTCACTCAATGTCGTGCTCTCGATGTCATTTCAATCTCATAAGCACGATCCACCGCACTTCCGTCTCATAGCTAACAAGAGATCAATTGTTTCCTATACTCGTTGAACCTTTCACGAACCTCGGGTCTGTGTTTCTCATCCAGCACGGATATGCACAATAATTGGACCTTCGGTAAATTTAGAAGAATCTTGTTGTAGACATAGATCTCGCTACTCTAGCTCCTCGGAACTCTTTCTCTGCCATACTTTAACCATTAGGCACATAAGAAAACTTAAACTACGTCTCAAAGGTAGGCCACACTTGTGTCACCCTGGTCCCATCTCCCAACTAGCACGTAGAACTTCCACCAATGCGAGATTGGCTCCCCTCGGCTTATACTGTGACGACTAAAACCACTTTTCTTCATCCGTGGGTCTAGAGTCGCAAAGATCTTCTTCAAATCCTCAAGACATAACTTCGGTAATACTAGCGTCCGCCTCCCTCAAAAGATGGAGGCTTCATCTTCAAAGAACCTCTCTAGAACAGCATTATTCCGTGCTCTAGCTTCCGGTGGTCCAACATTATGCGGTGGCGACACTCCCACCTCTAGTTCTGGGGGTGGTGGTGGTGGAGGTACATTCTGACCATGGCCAAGCTGAGCCATCTCGGTCATAAACTCTGTCATGCGACGGTACATATCCGTCATCTGAGCATTCATATCATCTGGACCTTGTGGTGGAGGTGGCAACTCTGCCTCAGGCTCATCTAGAGCTCTCCTCGGTTTGCCTCTGCCTCGGCCTACACCAGCTCTTCTAGGAACCACCATTAAACACCTATAAGAATTCACTCGACATTAGAACATCACACAAGAAACTAACCCACCGAGGCCATGGAACCTATCCTGGCCGATAGCTAACCTATAAACAAGCTCTGATACCAACTGTGGCGACCCGACCCGGACCCGAGGTGGAACCGCGGGTCGGACTGCCCAAATAGGAGGGAAACAAGTAAACACATAAACATGCAAGGACTTATTTTAAGAAAACGGCGTGACGCAACATTGGAGACGTAACACGCCTCGGCACCAAAAGGCCAGAATTTTTAAAACTTTTCAAACTTGATATAACAGTTAAGCAATTAAACCAAGTCATCGGCGACACTACATCCGGAACCCAAGCTAGCAGTTTATGGACAAGAATTAAATAAGAGCTAATAGGATGCTCAGCGGAAGACTTATACGTAGTGAACTAATTAACACGATAACCAAAGCTCGGACTTACACATTGTCGGCATTAAAGGGATTACAAGTACTACAAGTGATAATACTACAAGTAGTTAACTAAAATAAACAAGTACAAGTTCTAACACATTCCCAAGCATAGTCTAAATGACTTGCTTTAAAACCCGTCGTCCTTGCAAATTACAAAAGAAAGGAAGGGGACATCTAAACCACCTCTTCAAACTGCAACGGCGGACCAAAAAAGGAACAAGGGAACACGAACACCGCAAGCCTCAACGAGAAGGACCTGCTTTGCTAAGATCTAAAGCAGTAAAGGGGAATGGATAAGTCATAAAGACTTGTAAGCTATCAATCATGCATGTCATGGCAATATGCAACATACAAGGCAAGATATCGTCACATAAGCATATAAAACATATATCCAATATGCACATTGTTTCACATAGGTGCTTATAATTAAATCACATAGGATAAGGATATATGGAGAGCCGAGCTGCTACGTAGTTCCTGCATACAAGCGTTATGTGGAATGAAGTGTCGGATGATTGTGAGTACATCAACCTTCCAAGGAGATGCCCGGGATAAACACATCAACGATACTCTAATGGTTACAACAAAGGGGCTACTTCCCCACTGTGGCCACAGTGGAGGCGTGTGTGAACAAAGATGGGTATGCCAGATGGACTCATGCAAATGCCAAGTAGTGTTTACTTAACAAATTCTCAAGTTATGAACAAGGTCAACAAGAGCGATCTCGTTCATGACAAGTAATTATTCTCATCAATAATCCAGTATGATTGAGTTCGACAAGAGCGAACTCAACATGTCAAATAGACATTCTATTATATGACATTTAAATCAAGCATGGTAATCAATCCAATTCAAGAGTCTAGAATTAGTATTCTTAGAGAAACGTATTTAGAACGTCGTAGGGATTGATCATTGAGCCGGTATTGTTCAATGGCTCACTAAATTTGACTCCGTTGAGTCGTGTCTATAAATTCATCCAATAGAGTTTAAACACTAAATGCATTCTAAACCCTTTTCTAAGTTCTCGTATAGGATAGACTAGGCCATTAATCCAAATAACAACCATAGTCAAGAATTATCATCAATTCATAATTCATGGAACCTTAGAATCATTATTTCTAAAAGTTATTAAAAGTCAATGGTCCAAGAACAATAGTTATTCCTAAGGAGGCATGGAACACTTTTAATTCTAGGCTTAGGACCAAATCAATAGGATGAACAATTCTTAGTTTATGAAATCCTAAAATTCACAATCTCTAAGAGTTGTCAAAAGTCATTAGTCCAAGAACAATAGTTATTCCTAAGGAGGCATAGAACACTTTTAATTCTAGGCTTAGGACTAAATCAACAAGATGAACATATCATTCAAAAATCTCATAAACTCAAATCATCATCAAACATGGCATGGACATGGTAGGAGCATGTGAATCATAAGAAGAGGGGGACATGGCATTTCTAGCATACATCCTAAAGGGAATCAATAGCTTACCTAACACCAAAGAAAAAGATGGAATGGACACTAACTAATCGGATGAAATCGTGCTCCTCGTCGATAGCTTCACTTTGGTGGTCTCGGTTTGGCAATTGGAGTTCGGGAGCTCAAGTTATGGGGGAAACACACACTAATCTCCCCTCACCATTCACACACAAAAGCTTGGGAGAGAGAGAATTTTCAGATATGGTGGGTTTAATGGCTGATCACAAATTGGGAGGTTTATATGTGACATGAAAAAGGTGAGTGGAACTCCACATGTCACAAGGAGAAGGCGTGCAAAAACACTTGTCAAATGGAGGATGATTAAGGTCAAGCCTAATCCAACCCATTTAGGGTCTAATAGGATGATTTAGGGTCAATTAGGATGGGGGTTAAGGGGTCAAATGGGTCACCAATTCAGATTGTAAGAAAAATCCTGTAAGGTAAAAATTGGCATGATGCGGTCGCATGCCCTTTGGACCATGCGAGCGCATGGTCCTACCTTCAGCCTATGTTCATTTTTGCAATGCTCTCAGCACTGTTCCGCGAGCCAACGACCAAAAACCAATGCGAGCGCGCAGTTCAGCCTTCAAACATGGTCTAAACATGCCCTAAATGGTCCCAAACTCATGGGAAACCATTCTAAGGTCTAACCCAACTCAAAACAAGTCGGAAACACACCTGAACAACATCTGAAACAAGTTAAAACAAGGCTCGAATCATGCGACGAATGGCCAATGAATCAAACACGAATCAAACACCCGGTTTTGTCTTCTTTGACACCTAGAACATTCTTAAGGTCCGCAAGCATCTTATTGTCACTGGACCGAAATTGATCTCGATTGTACGTCAGAGCTTTCAGTTGACCAAGATGTGAAGCAAAGGGCCAATCTACTCATGATTCCACCAACAGAACTTTCTGGTCCCAAGCTTCAACTTTGTTTAGGTCCTCACTTAGTAATTTGAAGAAATATGGGTTGGAGCGGTGGAAATACGACAGGTCTTCTGGTCGATTTTGAAGAGGTGTAGTTTGCAGAAAAGAGCATATCGGACTCATGGCCAAGTAGTCTACAGGCAACCGTATATGCGACCAAGAATCTGACAGCGGTCAGAGTCAGCTCGCAGGGGAGTGCGTTGGTCATATTCAAGAATTCACAAATGAAGGGGTCTAAGGATAACCTAAGCCTAACCAAGAATAATTCAAAGTAAACGACCATTTTATCACTCTTAGTGGTGTGTTCGTCATGTTCAATTTTTAGGTCAAAGGCCTTCACTCGGTAGTTTTTGGGATCTGTATACCCAGCGAGTAGAACCACCCCATCACGTCTTCTTCACTTTCCCAACCGAGTTACTTGTCAGCGACAGGCTTCTTTCCTTTGCGGCGGGTAGCCCTTCTTCTCGTTTCTTTGGGAGCATTTGTGCTCGGAGAAAGCGAGTCAGACTTCAATCTCGCCTCAACTCTTTCTTCACTATCTCCGGCCATAACTTCTTGCTCGGTATTTTCGGTTACAGGTTTGTTAGTAGCAACAATAATGTCAAGAGGACCCGTCCTTTCAGAGTCTGAACTACCAGAGGAATTCTTGACAAGGGCAATAGCGGGGATGCTTAAAGCTTCAACGATATGGATTTCTAAGCTGGTATGCTCAGAGCTTTGTTGCTCAACTTCAAAACTTTCTTTGAGTTCGGGTGAAGCTCCATGGTCATAGCTACGCCCCTCGATTTTAGATCCACTCTCTTCGCGGGAAGACATCCTACAGGAATCGAGGAAAAGACAAATTAATTCCTGCCCAGGAAAATAAGTATGAAGGGGCTGGCAAAACCCTCGGTTAGGATTTTAAATCTTGAACCAGTGAACATGGCACCAGCTTGGTATTCCTCAATTCCTACCTATGTGTGTGCCTGTGTAGGTATTAAACCCTGAAATTAGGAAAAGGGGGAGGTCATGATAATCAATAAAGAAGAAAAGTCAGGTAGTAATAGCAAACATAATCAAAATTCTCCAGGGGATGTTAGACGCCCGAAGGTTCATCAAGGATAGATTCCAGATCATAACCAGTTTGTCATCATGTATCCAGGCAGCATCATGGAATCCCAAATTTGGGGATTCTACTGGTGAGAATGGAAACGCAAAAATCATGGTATCATACCTAGCAAAAATCTTGGTATCATGTCATGGCATGGCATAATGCACAAGCATATATAAGAATCATGGTATCATACTAGTATACCAACAATAACATGTACTTAGTTATCAAAGCACATAATCTCACATAAACCACATAGCATATTGTCTTTCACATAAATGCTTATAAGTAAACACGTAAAACCAGAATCCGGGCCTAGCCTCAATATTCAAACCATGGGTCCAACCCTCAATTGATCTTATTATGGGTTCAATCCTCAAAATGATCACAACTCATCAGTTTTCTTTAATGAGTACTTCGTTACTTTCATCCAACCTAGAATGAGAAATGGGAGCTCGATATCAGGCTAGATGGCGCTAACACGAGACCACATCTGTAAGTCCCCAATTCCTTGTGATTAACTTTGAATGGTTTTGCGTAGCATTGCACACGCTGTAGATCGGTTTTCAGTTTGGGCCGCGTATTCATGCTTATCAGATACAACCTATAGTTTAACAGCCACAGTTTTGTGTGGACGACTCAGAATTGAGATCTGTTTGGTGCGTTAGAAGCTAGACTTTGAGATCTTTCTAACCATACCTTATTTGTAATTTTCGGGCTTATAGATTACCCTAGGCTCGTCTTTGAAGTTGACTGAAATTATTGGATAGCAGTTGGGCTTTGGTCACTTTTGGCCCATTAGGCTTTGAGCCCATTTACCTCTCTTACTTGATATTCAGCCATACCATTTGTGAGTTCGAAGTTTTGACTTACAAACCCAATTTGTTATCGAATATTTATCCGATTTTAATTTCGACTCCGCGGGGGTGTTGTACGTGTTGGAGGCTTACTTTGTACCCGAAAATTATGGAGTAGTGTAACCGACTCCTTTGAGGTTTGTAATTTATTTAGGGGATGATTACACCCTTATTTAAATTTATATATAATAATAAGAAATTATTATTTGACATCTAGGGGCAAATAAATAATTAGCGATTGTGACCCAAAAGTGTTTTAGTATCTTAATTGATCCTACAGGATTAATTCGCATGACAGTTAAAATATCGATTGAGGGAATATTATAATTGTCTCTACGTGTTAAAAATATTTATGTGGTATTGTATTTCACTTTACGGAGTCAAATTGGAGTTGATTTAAAATTAAGTCAACTGAGTAGTACAGACTGATTTTGGTACGCAGCTGAGTTGTTTTGATCGAGGAACCCTCAAAAGATTTTTGTTTGGTTTGAGATTTTTAAGGCTTTGACTTTAGACATTTACAGAGTGTCAGGAGAAAAAATCACGTTGTTTCGTTGAACAGTGTTCAAACAGGAGCCGTCTGAAGTTTACTGTAGCACCGGCTGCATCTTCATACTGATGAGTTATCTTGTAAGCGCAGCAGCTATTTTTTTTATTTTTGGGTTATGAAATTTCTATCCTACCCCCAATTAAACCCCCTCTCTTGTTCTTGTTCACTCCCTTGAGAGGCTATATGGTCCCTTAGCCTTCCTTAAGTTAAAAAAATTCTTCTTCCTCCCCATTTTCTTCTCCAAACCGTGAGATACAAAGAGTGAGAGATAGCGAGAGGGAGAGAGCTCCCATGGAGGAACTCCGGCGATTCTCGGTGTAATACCCCAAATTTTCTTTTATTAATTTTATCAAATATCAATATTTTTGTGGGCTTAACTTTCCAATTTGGAATTTGTATTTTATGGTGTGTGGGCTTGACCTATCAAATTGAGTGGGCTTGATCCTAGTACACTTAAATTCATTTTAGTGGGCTTGGTGTATATTACCTATAATATTTTGAGGTTGGGCTTGGCTCATCAAACTTATTATCTTTAACAAATAATAACTACTAATATTTGAACATATTTTTAATCTTAGCAAAATGATAGTATAATAAAAAAAAATAGAAGAAGGAAAAGGAAGGGGTTAGACGCAGGGAGAGACGGCTTGGACGGAAATCGAATCGGACGGAAGATGAAACGCCGAAGAACGAATCAATCGACAAAGGATCCGGCGGTCTCTCTCTCGTGACATAAAAGAAGGTGAGAGATGAAGAGATTCAACCTTTTCCAAGCCAGAAACAAAGCGAGAGAGAGAGAGAGAGAGAGAGAGTCGGAGCTCGGAAAAGATTTCACCGACAAGACGAACAAGAGGAGGACGACGGAAGAGGAAGAAAGCTGTCGATGGAGTGGCGGAGCTTAATCGAGGTAACGTTCCTTTCGAACGCGAACACTTTGCTCCGATTTCGTTTTTGGTTCTTGTAGAAATTTTGAAATCTTTTGGAACTGGGTTGGTTAGAGAGAGGAATTATTCAATAACAAATAATTATTGGAAAACAAAGGAAAAGATGATGTATGTTGTATGGTGTTCAATGGCGGATTGTATGAGAAAACATTTTAAGATGGAAATGGGTTTTGAATTGATTTAGTGAGTGAGAAAGTTGCTCAGTGGGTACTTGTTTGGGTGATAAATGGGTAACTAGTTTCCATAGAGATAATATGAACAATAGTTTTTAAATTTGAAACAGAAAGAAATTGGAATGGTCGGAGGAAATGGCGGGTGATCGCAAGTAGTCTACGTAAGTGGGTGTGAGTGAGTGTTGTATGCTTCGATGAGAATGAAAGAAAGAATAAGAATAAGAGAAAGAAATGGATTACTGTAGGAGGAATAGAGAAATGTTAGGAAATGAATTGTTTAATAAGTTTAAAGTCAACTTTCCACAAAAGCATGAAATGGTTGTAAACTTGCAGTGACAAAAACTTGTCTAACTTACTCCCTGTACTTCGTGTCTACTTTGTGTTATTTTGGAGAATTGCAGAAATTACCCATAAGTTTTAACAGTTAGAAATAGACCCTATACAATTAAATTAACTATATATTTTGGAAAATTTTTATTTATGTATTAGATTTTAAAGGCTACTAGAAGGCCCCTAAATTTAGAAATTGTTATTTATGTATTATTTTTAAAAGCTATTAGAAGGCCTCTAAATTTAGGTTTTTTATTTTGTATTGTTATGATTTAGATTTGACTAAGCGCGGGTAGCGGTGCTTTGTATTCGAGCTAATTTTCGTCGCATCGCTAAGGTAAGGGATTATACATCATTTAGGTTATTTTGAATGCTAAATTCCAAAATGTTAGGCTTCCGCTATTTTTCCTTGGCATTACCTTTCTTTGAAAACGTGTGCCGACCTTGGGTTGGTTTTAGAATTTGAAATCTCGTCGCACCCGTTCTTTCGTTATTCTTAATTGTGATATTACCATATGAATCTCATAATTGTTTGAATTCGATGTGTGACATTTTATTCGGTCATCACTAGTATTTGATTTTGTTGGATTTGAAATTATTATATTTTTGAAATACTCCGTTATGATCACTAAGAAAATTTGAATGACCATTTGGCCTGTTAAGGCGGCATTACACCATAGGAACTATGGTGGGGTAATCCGG
This sequence comes from Codonopsis lanceolata, assembly GCA_013146195.2. Taxonomy (NCBI): domain Eukaryota; kingdom Viridiplantae; phylum Streptophyta; class Magnoliopsida; order Asterales; family Campanulaceae; genus Codonopsis; species Codonopsis lanceolata. The sequence continues at coordinate 94,250,287 of CM028380.1, forward strand.
ATATACCATTTTGATTTTGACCCTTTTGGGGTACTTTGATATTTGGGGTTCCTTGGAGCCACTTTTGTTTGGTCTAAAATGACCGCTTATGTGATCATAACATCTTCCTAATTATTTGATATTGATTCTGATTGATCCTTGTGAAATTGTTAATTATTCTTCATGTATTTAATCTTGTGGATATCTAGAAAATAATTCCTTTGACATATCCATAAATTCTTTATTTGATTGTAATATTTCGTTGACTTTTCTTCCCGGTCAACTCCTCCTTAGAAACCGGAGGGGTTGTATATGAACTTACTGGGCTTTTGTTCGCTCACCCTTTTTTCCTAAATCTTTTTCTTTCAGGACATAAGTAAAGAACGGGAACATGAACAATTCGGTTCGGTTCGGTCCAATTGAAGAATTTAGAATTTTGTTATTTTATGAATTCGTATTAGAATTGTTAATTGGATATTTTTGGGAGATTTATTTTAGACCTATGTTTTATTGTAAGTTAATTTTATTAAGGGAATTGTGTTAGAATATTTGATATTTAAGTGGAAGGTACAATTTTACGTTTGGGTTATAGTATGATTTTTGAGGTTTTTGGTGACGTGACCATTATGTGGGCCCCCATAGTTGGGCCGAAATTTTGGGGCCGTTACACTCGGAGCTACGAGCATCCGATCGTCGAGCCGTCACCGCCATGGCGAAGCTCTCGACGAGGAGAACGTTTCCCCTCGGTTTGTCCCCGTTGAATCTCGAGTTTATTGGCCGAAATAGGTACGTGACTAAACCCCCTACATTCTCTTTCTAGCTCAAATTGATGATAGGATGTTAGAGGTTTATTCCTCTTGGTTTGTGGTTGATTTCTATGTCTAAATGGTGTATTTAGTTGGGGTTTTGAGTTGTGAACATGTGGGGTTGGATTTGTTGGGTTTGTGGTGATTATTGATGTAATTAGCAATAAAAATTTCTTGTTAAATGGGTTTAGGAACCCAAATGAATATAATCTCGAAATTATACTTTGCCCTAGAATTTGGTAATTGCTAATTTGACTCAACGGAGTTAATTAAATTTTTTTAAAGTGTTGTTTTGAGCCCTAGGAAAAATTCCTACGAATTTTTGTGTTTGTCGGGTCTCAATTGGGAGATTTCAATATTTGGTCGGGTGAGACCGAAATTGGAGAATTTGGGAAGCAACGAAAACAAAATTTAGAAATAGGTGCAGTCCCTATTTTGGGCTTTTTTTTCGGGAAAATACTGTAGCAATTTCGTCCATGATAATTATCCAATTCTCGGATATGTTAAACTTCCATATGTTAGGTATAGCCCTGTAAATTTTCATTTAATTTTTGAGTTCGGGAAGTATTTTGAAATGATGTTGGATTGTCGCAGCATCTGGTGAACTAAATTCAGTCCTTGTTCTTAAAAACCACATTTCCAACTCCCTTGGCATCCCTGGGAATTTGAGGGTTTAGGAGAAATCACTTGATAATTGTTTGTAGTATACATCTACCGTTCCAGCAGTCCCAGGAAGACAGATAAGAGGAGGCGCCACTTTAGGACCAAAGTCATAATACCACCATTGCTTCGTGCCAATGGGGATCTTGTGGAGAGGGACCTGAGACTTGAAATGGATGTAATCACCGGGCGCCGAAAAGACACCTTTCATATCTGACGATATTCTTTATGAATCATACATACATATGATTGACTGTTTGTTTCGTCAACGTTTGATCCCACGATCCCTCTCTCTCTACGTATCCTACTCCCTCCTTGTTCTGGGTTTGGTCATCGCCTGTTCGTACTTCGTATCAAATTCTTATGCCTGCTCCGTGTAACTATTGACATGATTGACGAGGTGAATCGGCCATTATTGCGGTTTCTCGAAGGTTTTGAGCTTTGATTTTCTTTACTAGAGAAAGAATCAAAAGAATCAGGTGGGTTTCTTGGAATCGTTGTAGTTGCTTGGCTTCTCGCCATTGTTGTTCCCATCTCCGATGAATCAGATGGGTTTCTTGGAATCGTTGTAGTTTACTTGGCTTCTCGCCATTGCCGTTCCCATCTCTGATCGATTTGTGAAGGAGATGATGGGTTTTCTCTTTCTTGGATTCTTGGGCGGTTATTCGGATGAGTTGGGCTTATATCGAAAATGGTTGTGAGGGATGGCCGGCGTGAAATGGGGAATTATTTGATGATTGGGTTGGAGATATTGAGGGAGGCCAGATGTTAATTGCAGAGAAGGTTTTGGAAGATCATACTCATCAATAATGGTGTTAGTGATAGTAGGGTTACCATCCTTGTTAGGATTGGTAGTATTAATGAGGTCTTGAGACGTAGATTCAGACATCAAGAACGGGAGAAGAAGAGAAAATAGAAAACAGAAGAAGAACAACGGAGGAAGGATTATTACCACTTGAATAGAATCATTGGAGGATTTGGGGATCGCAATCAAAGGCTCTGATACCATGTTAATTTTTGTATTTGGGTTAGATGAGATGAGGGTAGAGGATAGCCGGACCACCACCATTGACGGTGGTGGCCGGAGATTATTGAGAAAGTAAGAATACACAGTAGGAGAGAAAAGAGAATTTGATATTGAATTTTTGATTAATGAAGAAGATTAAATTCCTAACTCACTATTACATCACTTATTTATATCTAAAAACAAACTAATGAGCTAACTAAGTAATGGGCCCATCTACTACAAGTGATCGAGGTGATCTGTTTGTGGGCTTCGATCAACTTGATTGACATATTGATAAAGATTGTTACTATTCAGGCCCATAGTGGCCCATTTTCCGTATAGGCCCATTTGTCGTATAGGCTCATGTTATGTGTATTGGCCCAAGAGGCCTTGTTTGCACCTCTCAAACTCGATCATTTCACAATAGTTGTGTGTTCGAGTTGAGGGGGCGTGTTAAAAGTATAAGCCCAATTCAATGTAAGCCCATTTGGGCCCATTACTTAGTTAGCTCATTAGTTTGTTTTTAGATATAAATAAGTGATGTAATAGTGAGTTAGGAATTTAATCTTCTTCATTAATCAAAAATTCAAAATCAAATTCTCTTTTCTCTCCTCTGCGTACTTTCTCTTCTCCGGCCACCACCGTCAATGGTGGTGGTCCGGCTATCCTCTACCCTCATCTCATCTAACCCAAATACAAAAATTAACATTCTGAAAATAACTGTAGCAAATCCACAATTGGGAATCGCCTGAATTTCGGTTATGTTGTTGTTACATATGTTATGTAACTCCCTGTAAAGTTTCATTGGGAGTCTATCTTATTAACGACGTTAGCTTACTTATAACCTCTTGTTTACTCATAAACTCCGTCGTTTAGGGGCTCTGTAGACACCTCAAATACATACCCCTATTTTATATTTTCCAATAATTATTGCAAAATGGACTAATACAAGTTTTTTAAAAATATGTTTTAGGGACAATGGAAGAAAATCAAAAGAAAAGAAAAGAAAAACAAAACAAAACAAAAGGAAAACAAAAGGAAAAGAAAACAAAAGAGAAAGGAAAAGAAAAAGAAAATAAAGAAGAAGTGGAAAAAAGGCAGCAGTCGCCCCCTCCCTATTTCCCCCTAAACTAACCCCTACTCACCCCTACCCTTTCTTGGACCCCCATTAATCCTCCTATAAATACTCCCTTCATTCTCTAAATTTCACCCAACAGCCCACTCACTGTCTCCCTCTCTCACCGTCTCTCACCCAACAACTTCACTCTCTGTCTCCCTCTCTCAACTCCCTTACTCATATGCACACACACACATATACTCCCTCACTCACTCTCGGAAACTCCCCTCCCTTCATACCCACACACACGAAAGCATACACACATAAACACAAGCACAAATACCACAAATGTAGCAGTTACGCCGCCTGATTTCAGACACGACATACAACAAAATCAATAAACGCAGCAATTACGCCACTTGAATTCAAACATGACATGAAACAAATACAAGAAGTTACGCTGCCAAAATTCAGACACAACAAACAACAAATACAAGTAGCTACGCTGCCCAAATTCTACAAACTCTCACCGCTTTTACCCATTCTAGGTAAAGCGCAACACTTTTCCTACACAACAACAGACAATGAACAACAACAAACAACAAAAAAACTTCCTTTCCCGGAAGGACAAAGGAAGAACACGTAAACCGCCTAGAGGGCTTAAGCCTAGGCATATACCGGGTTCAGACACTCACGCTCCAAGAGGTAAGTTTTGTCCCCGTAGTTATTTACTCTAGCCTACTAATTATATATATATATATATATATATAGTTTCCTTTCTATTTATACTTTAATATAAAAATAGTTAAAATGTAGATATTTAATTAGTTTATTTCTTGTTTTTACTTTAATATAAAGATAGTTGTATTTTCTTCCAGTTTAATTAGTTTATTTCCTGTTTTTACTTTAATGTAGAAATAGTTACATTTTCTTACTTTTTAATTAGTTTATTTCATGTCTTTACTTTAATATAAAGATAGTTGTATTTTCTTACTTTTTAATTAGTTTCCTTTCCATTCTTACTTTAATGTAATAATAGTTATAATTTCTTTTTGTTTAATTAGTTTCTTTTCTATTTTTACTTTAAATGTAGGAATTATTATATTTCTTATTGTTTAATAAGTTTCTTTTCTGTCTATACATGTAATATAAATAAGTGGTATTGTTAGTATATTTATTTTATTTTTAAGATAGCTCACAAAAAATGTTGTTATTATTCTCTAATTGTATTATTTCAGTTGTATCCTTTGTTTTCTTTTATTTAGTAAAATGTAACGTAACTCTTCTTTATTTCTTTTTGTTATATATATAAATCTATCTTTTTTAAACCAAAGCATATAAAATAAACCAAGCATGTTGACAAACTCATTGTGAGACCGAAAGAGTGAGTTGTGTGCTTAATTCCTTCTTAACTCGTAACTTAGCCCCTGAACCCATACATTCTGGTATTTTTTGCCTTTCTTCGTTTAACCATAAAATAGAGGTGACAACTATATAAACACACTTTTGAGTCTACAACGAGGCCAAACGTATTCCACGCGCTTAAGTTTTGAAACCACTCGCTTTTTCAGTAGCAGGGAAGGTGAGAAACTGGGTTCTCACAGTAAGGTAGGATTCAAATTCTATAAGACTATAAATGAGCAAATCAAAAGTAATAGAATATATTTTCAAAGAATTTTCCAACTCAAATATTTTAAGATTGAATCTTTCAGGAAGGATCTCAAAATTTTTCTTACCATCATTTCATTGGAGACTACATGTCCTAAGGATTGTAAATCTTTGGATAGATCAAAAATTTTAATACTATAACAAGTAATATTCTCGTTTTCTCCCATTCTTAATTTTTCAAATTTGGTTTGAAGTCTAACACACCTAGTTCACCTCACACTATCAGGGTCTTCACAATGACTTTGAAGAGCATCACATGTATCCTTGGCAGAACTAAATTTAGTAATTAACCTGAACATAGGAACATCAATAAACTTACAAATAACTCCTCTAGCTTTGTCATTATAATTGGCTAGAGTCTGATCTTCTTTAGACCAATCCTTTTCAGATAAGGGCAACTTTCCTTTATTATCTAAAGGGGTTGACCAACCATTAAGAACAACATCTCAAGCACGCAAATCAATTGATTTGATATACATACTCATATGATTTTTCCAACTATAGTAATTGGTACCATCAATAATAGGAATCAAACATACCCATAATTCATCATGGCTACAATCAGAAATGACCTTCTTTTTGTGCTTCAAGAGTTGGCTCTAATACCAATTAAAAGATTGATTGTAGCTAGAATTAAACTAATTAACAGTAAATAAAAACAAAAAAACAAAACAATAAAAACAGAACAGAAAGTTCAAAAACGTTCTAAAAGAAAATGTCAATGAACTGCTCAACGAAGAGTTCATTGAAGAAATCATTGAAGAGATCATTGAAGTCTGAATGCAGCGGAAAGAAAACTGTAAGACGAAAGTAAAGAGAAACCAAACACGGGAGATAAACCTTTGATCAATAAGTAAATAACTTATTGATTGTGCCTCATGGTAAAAAAAACCCACTAGTAAAAATATAAGTTAAGCTCATTACATCTTAAGACTAACAAAGTGGAATCTATGAAAAACTCTATATGAAGCAGATAGACTCATTGAAGAACAACATACCCAGAGTACCTAGACTGATACAAGCTAAAAAGCATTTAACACAACAGTAACGGGTGTCATCAAACAAACTATGCTGAGACAGCTTTGAATGAAGGCTTCGATGATGCTTCATTCAAGGGTTCATTTAGATTAGCAGCAGTAGCCTTTGATGAACTCTTTTCTCTCTCTTTCTTGTGTTCTCTCTTTGTAATTGTAACTTTCGTGTCCTTTGTTGGTGAGTATCCTCTTGTATTTATATGCACCAAGAGTACCTAGAAACCTTGTAAAACAAGTAAACATACTTACCATAAAAGATTAGTAGGTTAGTGCAATAAATAATGACTCTAACTCTAAGTCATAAAGACTTACCATATAGCAAGGATTTTATACTTAAAATAAAATAGGTCAGCCATCTCCTTAAAGGACAAGATACATGGCCAACCCTAAAATATACTATACATTATATACAACCTTTACATAAACTGTGACGACCCGGCCTGGATCCCAAGACGAGATCCCAAGGTCGTGCCATCAGGACAAGCTAAGAGACAGACAAGCACCTGCTAAGCATAATGGTGCGAGTCAAAAGATGAGCCATCAAGCTCGAAACATGAAGACAAAGCCATAACGGCGATACGGAATAATAAAAACTAAAACCCGCGGAAGCAAAAAAAAAAACAAAATGGGACCCGAGCTAACAAGCTCCGAAATAAAAACAACCAAAGAGATAATAAATCTCTCGGCCCAAAAATTCGACGCACGTGACGCAACATTAGACACACGCAACAAACCATCGGTAACCAAAGGCCGGCAAAACAACAAATTCCCAACATGATAAACAACCACTCAACGACTATAACATGCCGGAGGGACAAATCAACTACAAGAATATTATTTCCAACGCTAAACCACCAACCAAGATCTCGCGACTAAAACTGTCGGAGATAGAAACAACAATAACTCAATACTAGAATAAACGAGCCACACTTGCTCGAAATGACAACAGAAATAACTTCTAAAGATACAATAGCTCGGCTATACTAGCCGGCTCCCAAATACATAACAATAATATACTACTATAATCTACCCAAGTAAAGTCTACATAACTTTACATCCGTGTCTCACAAATTAATAACAACAATAATATTAAATAACTCCAAGCTTATAGCCTGGAAGACCACCTGCTAGAAATCGCTATCTGAGGTCGCCGCGCGTACTAACGGGATCACTGCACACACTAGGGAAAAACAACCACACGGAGTGAGTCATAATGACCTAGTAAGTTACTAAATGCAACTTCATGGCATATTATCTCATGGCATGACATAATGCACAAGCATGTATAAGAATCATGGTATCATACTAGTATACCAACAATAAACATGCACTTAATAACCAAAGCACATAATCCCACATAAACCACATAGCATAATATCTTTCATATAAATGCTAATAAATAAACATGTGTAACAAGAAACGTAAATCGAACCGTTACAACCAAATCCGGGTCCAACACCCAACCAAACTTACCATGGGATTCATCATCAATCCAAAATCCGGGTTCAATACCCAACCAATCATACCCTGGGGTTTCGTCCCCAAATAATCACAACTCATCAGTTTTCCTTTTGAGTACTCGTTACATTCATCCAACCTAGGATGAGAAATGAGTGCTTTCGATGTCGAACTAGATGGCATAACTCGAGATCACATCCCACTATTGGCCAAATAGTGAGGAGAAAGGAACGAATCAAGCGATTCATAGCGATTGTTTCCAAAGACTATGAATCGTCCCATTGCCGACACTACAACCAAACCCGCCAGCTGGACTTAATCCAAAAATGCTCAAGTAGGTATTTACCTGCATCAACCAATGAGACCAAGTTCATTAATATCGGGCTCATTAAATCATGTAGGACATAATGCTCTACAACATCTCATAAACCATGCACGTTGTTGATTCTTATGTTAAATTTATATCTGATCAGTACATTACATTAGTTTTATACTTCAGTGGCTAATCGGGCTGCGTATCGATTAGCGTGGCAACAATGTGTATAGAACTTTGCCTTGTATAGTTTTTGTAGGACTTTTTCAGGAGAACATCGGAAGACCACTTCTCGGCTTCAGGAAGACCTCAAAGCTTCAAGATCGGTAGACCTCGTGTCAGTGATTTGCTTCTACGTGTCTCTCTCCGGATCAGCTAGTTGGATTAATTCAAACTTATTCCCATATGTTATTTGAATTAATCCAAGTCTTTTCACGACATGTCAAGCCGCCGAAAGCAACTTTCAGCGAGGAATACTTTTGCGATTAAAGCGAGAAAGTAAAGCGTGCCCCTACTTTACGCTTCATCTCTCGATCGACACCAAATCGCCCACCTTTTCGAAGATCTCGAAATGATTATCTCGCTCTAGATATACGTGAAGACGAAATTCCTTGATGCGACCCCATGCATTTAATGCATTTATGAATAAGTGTTGAAGTCTTCGTCTTCTCCAACGGATCTTTTGATGCACCTGCTTTAATATCGCCATTGAAGACTGGAACAAAGAGACACCGTCTGAGAATCAATCGAACACTTAAAGAATTGCTCTGAATCTACACAACTCCAAGTCTTTCAGCTCAGTGCATTCAATAGATCCTCAACAGATCTAGAAGTCCTCGTCAACAACAAGAAGTTGCTCTTCAACATTTATTATTTTATTCTTCTTGTTGTTTACTTCCATTAACTATATACCTAATTAAATATCTTGTATTTACAGATATTTAATTCCCTAGACCCAAACACAAGTCAATATTTTGTACACGATCCATTAGGGATATTCTTTGTAATTGATCTAAGTGGAAAACATAGTGCATAATTTAAATCCAAGGTTGACTGCCTTGGTGGTGGACGTAGCACTCATTATAGTGTGAACCATCCCAAAATACTTGTGTTATTTCCTTCATGCGTCCATTTATTGAGCTGCTTAGTTTCATTGTTTATATTATCCTCTTTCATGAGAACTTAAGTAATCTGTAAAAGGTCTAGGTAGTCCTTATCGGCAGACCTGGAACATTTCTCTTGAAAGTCTTCCGCTACTTGAGTCTTTTCATAGATTGCAAGTAACTTTCAAGGAACTTAAAAGTTTTAAAGTGTTAATAAGCTATTCAACCCCCCCTTCTAGCTTATTATTGTGCTCATTGGGACCCACACACATAATTGCATATAGACAAGTAGGACATAACGCTCTACGAAGTCCCATAATCCATGCACATATTTGCATATAATCAAGTAGGACATAATGCTCTACAAAGTCTCATGAACAATGCATATATTTGCATATAACCAACGTGTTCAACTAACTTACAAGTTTAGTTCAAGAACTACATATTGAGGTACTCATTATTCCTCAAGTCATCACCCAAATCAAGTATAGCATATAAGCTTAATAAATCATAATGTGAGGCCTACAATAATCCTCCACTCAAAACCAAACCAAAGACTGCTATATTAGTCTAAGAATATCCACTACTCAAGACTTGATATTTTAGTCTTTATTTTAAGCACAACGGACTCAATCATAGTCCTAATCATCATACATTATCGACATCACTAATTCCATACTCAAGAACATCATGACTACTTCGTAGTCACTTTCTCACAAGTGCTTTTATATGCACGCAACGAAAATCCTTAAGGAGAGAATTCTTTCTTAATCTTCTCTTAATTATACTCGTGACCATACGTTGGTCTCTAATGTCCCGTGCTCTAACAAGCATGCCCAAAATATATTTCTAATAAGTCTCCATAACATGAATGTCTCAATTGGACACAACCCAAAAACCCGGTATGCACAATCATAACCAAACAAAACCCAAACATTGTAGGGTTTCAACCCAAGGTTCATTATCATTTTATTGGCCTTATAACAACTCCGTTGAGTCTTAATACTACATTTCATTCTTTTTGTGTTTCATAAATCCACACTTTAATATCTCATTAAAGTTTACAACAAGATCTCAATATTCATTCGGGCTTGATTCCTAAGCCTAAAAAGCCATAAAGTTTATCATAATCATATTTCCATTTAAAGTTTGGAGACTATGCATTTCACAACATTAATCAAACGAAATCCAATCGTCGTAGAATTTCAACCCAAGTTCGTTTAGCACATTATCGAACTTATAATGACTCCGTTGAGTCTAATGTACACCTTCCGAAAATTAGGGCATAGAAGCATGGGCTACAATACCCCCCCCCCCTATGTTCATAACTATCATCAATCACCACATTCCCAAGTTCATTAAACCCATATAAACCTAATAAAACAATTAATTAGGTAACATAGGGTACACAACACATTTAGGGCATAAATCCATTTAAATCACCTCACCAATCATATTTTCCAAAACTTGAATAAATCACATAACATGGATTAATACACTATACTACACATATATAACATATTAATCAATGTTACAATCATGTTCATTAAGCCAAATCATCATTTGGGCATAACCCTTTCCAAGTAACTTCACCAATCATGCTCATAAACATGAAATAAATCACATAGCAAGGATGAATAGGCTACTTAACATATGAATATCATATAAATCAAGGTCCCAAATAGGTTCACACAAGCCAATTCATCATCTAGAAATCTAGGGTTCATGGCATCTCTAAACAAGCCCTAAAATCGCACCCATTGACCTCACATAGCACCAAGGTTGTTTTCCCTAGGGTCAATGGGGCAAAAACAAAGAGAAATAGGGGTAGTAACTTACCTTGGTTCAGCCCCTTCAAGCCACAATCCCGAAATTCCAAGTGGTGGGTGTTGTTCTCCTCAATCTCCTCTTCAATTCTATGGAGAGGATTGTGAAATGGAGGTCCCAAGCTATGGATTCCAAGGGTTGGGCTCTCAAGAACCCTAGAAACTCTTCTCTCAAGCTCTCATAGGAGTCTCCCACATTTTTGTGAAGTGTAGGCAGAAAATGAAGTGTTAGATGTGGAGGTTGGGGTTTAAAAGAGTTAATAAGGTAAGTGGGTGATGTTTAGATTAGTAGGTTTGTTTCTCTTTAATTAACCACACTAATCTCACCCTAAAACTCTAATAGATGGTTAGGATATGTCTTAAGGTAGTTAGGAGGGTTTAGGATTAGTTTAGGATGGGTTTGGGTGGGGATAGGTTGGGTAATTGTGTGAAATGAACAGAAAATCCCGTAACAGGGACTACCAGCAATGCGGTCGCATGGGATGGGTAGGAAGCGACCGCTTCCTTCAATAAAATTCCAAGTTTCAATTTTGTTTCCTTTGCTTGGCCTAGGTCACTCCCCTATGCATCCTCAAGTCTTCCAATGCACAAAAGGGCCTAGAATTCAACCTTAAAAGACTCTTAAACATAACCAAATCATCAAGGGTTCAAACCTCAATCAAACATGGTCTAAACTCCCATAAACAACACCCGAAACAACTTGGGGCGAAACCGACGCAAGACGTAACAACTTGCTAACGAAACGTCGAATGAAACCACAAACAGACGGGTAACAACCCATGATTGTAAACACCTAAAAGGGCTACAAAATAGGCCTGAATGCCTCTCAGATGAAGAACAACAGATAGGAGAAAAGGACTCCCGAAGGGCGAGACAATCACCCGGCTCAATCTCGAACTACGCGATAAGGAGAATTGCAATCCTCGAAGCGTCAAAACTTCACGAGACTTAAAGAATACATCCAAGTAGAATTCTAATGCATCTAAACATGTTATTTAATCATCATGTAAAGATCTAGGACTAAATCAAGGCCAGGAACACAAAACCCGAGTAAACTCCCAATCGCGTCGCATTTCGACTATCGTCGGGTTACGACTTGTGACTTTAGCAACTCAACAACTATATTGCATCTCTTAATAGCATTTTGGTCTTAATGTGATCTCTCCTACCCGTACAGACTCTCTCACAAACTCAATGAGCAATCAACCAAAGAAGAAATGCGAGCATTGCACGCATTTCAAGCTAACCGGGAATCAGGGTCTTACATAAACTCTGAACCAATATAATCAAAGTCTCCAAAATAACTTTTCTATAAAAGACATAACAATTAATAATTAACCAAGTTAAATACCAAGAAGGACAAAATATTTAATTAATATACTTTAACTATATAAACAATTAAAATAAAGTCAATTTAGAAGTCTCTAACAATATAAAACCTAAAGATACAAAAATCCTAATAACTAATTTCTTCCATGAATAACCTTTCTATAAAGAGGTTTAATTTATAATAATTAAAGTCAATTTATAAATCTCTAACAATTCGTATGTGGATCCATTCATGGATGGTACATGGGTTGTTAACGTGGTAGAATTGCATTGTGCATTGCAAGTTGGAGAGGCAATTCATAATTGTGCATTGGATAATACTAGAGTTCATCTTGTTAAGAGTTCTATGCATGAATGATAGTGTAGACACCCCAATTTCTTACCCCTGCGCTACGATGTCCTAAAAAATATAAGTTAGAAACTAAATGGACTAATGAAAGTTATTTTCGTTACGTTTCAGGGTAACCATACCTTAACGGAGAAATAACCAAAATCAGAGGGGTGGAAAGTGCAAATGCCAAATTGTCAAAATAGAAGGAGGGAGCTGCTCCCCCTAGCCGTGGGAGCTGCGCCCAGGGTATGAAGGAGTCGCACCTTCCCCTTATTTCTTCTTCTTCTGCTGCAAACGTATGCAAGACGTCGGGATGTCGAAGCTTGATCAACTGAGAACTCTGGTAGCCCGTCAACGCCGGTTACTTTCCTTGACTTTTGCTATAAATAGAGGCCTTTGGCCTTCAAACGTAAAAGCCTTCTCTTCCTCTCTTCTCTCCCAAAGGAGCCTTTACCGAAGAAGCTGCTGTGAAGTCCTCTCCTCCCTTGCCCGAGCAAGCGAGCCTTCCTCCTCCTCGCCCAAACGAGCCTTCCTCGCTCCTAGCAAGCCTACTCTCCTTGCCCAAGCGAGCCTTCCTTTTTCACCGCAAGCCTCCATGCCTCCATCCTTGTCCCAACAAGCCAATCAAAAAGCCAAAAACTAACGTTACGCTGCCCAAATTCTGCAAAACACGACGACAACAACATAAACAAAAGGAAAAGAAAAAGACTTTCTCTCTCGAGAAGACATAGGAAGCACTCGTCAATCACCTAAGCCAATGCGTATCGAGTTCAGATACTCATGCTTCAAGAGGTAGGTACCAACCTATTATGTTGTTCTCGCAGTTACTTTAAATAGATAAAAATGTATAATATTTATATCATGCATGCTTGTAAATATTATCTGCTAATAATGTTCTTATTAGTTTATTCTCCGTTTATATTTTAAACGTAGCAAAAATCATAATATTTTCTTTGCTTTGTCAATATTTTAGAAAATAAAACTATATTTATATAATGTTAATAAATCATAAAAATAGTTGTTATTATGCCTAAATGATATTGAAAATAAATCTCCTTCATTTTCCATTATATATATATATATATATATTTTTTTTTTTCTAGTCTAAATATACATAAACTAAGCATGTTTTGGCAAACCCGTTATGAGACCGAAAGGGTGAGTCGAGTGTCTAACCCCTCCTTTCTAACTCGTAACTTATCCCCCGAACCCACATTTTAATTATGATATTTTTGGTGTTTCTCTGTTTAACCTTAAAATAGAGGTGGCGACTCTACACACACATTTTTAAGAGTCCGCAATGAGGCCAAGCGTATTCCACACGCTTTAATGTTTTGAAGCCACCTGTCTTCACATAACTAGGTAGGTTCGAACAGGGTTCTCACAGATAGTGTGATTGCGAATCGTAAAAGGGACTATTTAGAGTAATACCATGGAATTGTTGATGCGCTCCATAATACTTTTTTAGGTGTTGAATTGGTAGATCCGCATGGTATGTCTAGATTTCATCATAGTGTGAGTCCTTTAATTGTGAGTATGCATGACTTTTTTTATGATGAGATTGTTGAAGTATCATTGTTTTCATAAAATTTATGGATTGCATGGTATACATTGATGGTATTCAAAGTGCAAAGGGACGGAAGAATTAACAAACAATGAATTGCAGGGATCAAAGTGCCAAAAACAAAAGAAGAAAAGAAGGTGGGAGCAGCCTATAGTCAAATTGGACGCTGCGCCCAAAATGGCTATATGCGGCGCCCAAAATGGCTATAGGCAGCGCCCACATTTCTCCTGTTCACTGTTGTAATTTGCTTTTGGTACAACTCCTTCAGCGTAAGGTACAACACGTTAAAGAACATAGATAAAATATCTGATGATCTTTCGCTGTTAAGGAAGCCCAGGTTTCAGCCTATAAATACGGAGGCAGTGCACTGCCCAAAGAGACGAGAATTTTACGGAGAGAAAAGTTACGAGCGCTGTTATGCTATGAGTTTTCATATCAAACCCCGAAGCTCCGTTAGGTTGCCAAAACTGCCCCTAAACACATAAACCTTCTGGCCAAAGTGAACCTTAGTTACCCAACTAGGTTTCCACCATATTTCACCGGTTCCAAAATCCCAAAAAGAGTAGTTGCACTTGCCCTGCCTGAATCCAGATGTCAAATCTAGCAAAAGCAAGCAATTGCTCTGCCCGATTTCAGACTCGACAACAACAAAAACAAACAAAAGCAAACAATTGTGCTGTCCGGATCCCGAGGCGAAAAGCAACCAAAAGGAGCCGTCACGCTGCCTAAAATCCGAAAACAACAACAACAACAACAACAACAACAGAAAACAGACTCCCTCTCCCTGAGGGACAGAGCGAGCACACCTTAAAACCTGACAGAAGAGAAGTTGGTTCGAGATAAAGCCCACACACTTCAAGAGGTAGGTAATATAAAGTTGTTTAATATGTTGTCTATAAAAATAGTGCTATTTAAATAATAATATATCACAAAATAAGTCATTATAATGCTAAAATTTCTGATATAAATAGCACTAAAATAAGTCGTTATTATAGCTTAAATTTAATAGACATTATCTGCAACTCTAAAGTGAGGTTGTTGTAATTTTCTTTATTTCTATTGTCATATATATACATACACACACACACACACACACATATATATACATACATATATTTAAATGCTTTATTTAAGTTGTTAAATTTATAAAAGGATTATATCTAGCCAAAACTCTATTTTGAGTCCGAAATGGCAAGTTGGGTGTCTAACCCCTTCCCAACTCGTAACTTAGCCTTCGAACCCTTACAAATATGATATATTTGGTTTTTTTTTGTTTATCCTTAAAATAAAGATGACGACTCTGTTATTTATATTTTGAGTCACAATTGAGGCCAAGCGTATTTCACATGCTTCGAAGTTT
Organism: Codonopsis lanceolata; assembly: GCA_013146195.2. NCBI lineage: Eukaryota > Viridiplantae > Streptophyta > Magnoliopsida > Asterales > Campanulaceae > Codonopsis > Codonopsis lanceolata. The sequence goes on from CM028380.1 coordinate 94,265,781, forward strand.
CGAAACCACCCGCTTTTCAGTAACGGGGGAAAGGGTTAAAAACGGGGCACTCACATAAAGCTATGCATCATTTGATATAAGACGATGCACACATTTGTCATCGCGATGCATCGATTTTGCATCATGATGTATGAAATTGCGTTATAGCAGTTTTTAAAAAATATTGGAGACTAAAGTGATCGAAAATCTACCAAAGTGTGTAGGCTCGCAATTTCCTCAAAGAGTAGCCCAAACAAGGCTTCAACAACCATCATCCTAATCCATCACGTCATCACTCAAGTGCATATCATACAATGTGTCTACCATCGTCGTTGCTATCATGTAGCCACCGGCGTAAATATTATCTGAAGGAAAACAACTTCTATAATTCTTAATAAGAAATCCATTTCTCAAAGCAAGCATCAGATAATTGTTCATAGTAGCTATGACAAGTGGAAACTATTCAACCATACTCACCGAAAGACCCAACCAAACCTAATCCAGTTATCTTCTTTGGCCTTGTTACCATAGCCTAATCGTATCTTCATTCAGGAAGAGACTCGTAATAATCCTCTTCCCACAACAAGCAAGTCACCATCGTTATCACCTTAAATAAAGCACACACCGGCCATATAAACGCTATGAGCTTTCCCCGATTTGAATGCTAAACAACATGCTTGATAAGGATTTGCCAATCAAAATGTTGACGCAACCACCACGCGTATACCATAGCAACCAAATAATTCAAAATACCAAAAAACCTAGATCCATTGCAACTTGCGAGGGGAGGGGAGCCAATCTAACAACTCAACCCGACGAAGGGGCTTAAGAAGGAGGAGTAGGGGAACACCACCATGTCTACAAGTAGGGAGTAGATGTGAAACCTTCAACCATAAGCAACACCAACAAAACTAGGGAACAACCTGCCAAAAATTCAAACAATTGTGTTCGAACCGAAACTATTTATTAAAAACCTAATTTTACACAAAAATTCAAACAATCACGATCGAAATCTCCTACCTTTCCATAGAGAGAGGAAGTATAAAAAGCATTAAAGTTAAATTAGTCGGATATTCAAAAATAAAATAAAATAATACTCTCTTCATTTTTAAAATATTGTCCTCTTTGATTCAACACACCATTTTAAAAAAAAGTAATTGACTGTAATATAAATATTGGTGAAATGTGCGGTTTCCTTTAGTACCTTTGAGTATGTGACTATATTTAAAATAGATCGAAAAAGTAAAGGTAAAATGATAAAAGTTTTTTTAAATGAGAAAATTTTGAAAGAAAACAATTATTTAAAAACAGACCAAAAAAAGAAAAGAAAATAATAGTTTGTAGATGGAGTTAGGGGAGAAATATTCATATTTCTAAAGCCCTAACAAAGCCAAGCACTAGTATCTAAAAGAGTTTAAAAAGGAGCAAAGAGCAAGTGGAGTATCTAAAAGAGTTTAAAAAGGAGCAAAGATCAAGTGGCCTTTGATCAGTCCAAAAAGTCAAATTAATAAAATATGAAACGAAAAATAATTAAAAAAGATAAAATGACAAATTGACAACGACAATGAAAATGACATTTATGATTCAAGAAGAGTTTTTAGAATCCAGTGACGGTGTAGTGAGACCAAGACCAAGAGAAGAGGCGGGTGTGGCTCCGAACGAACCTGCCATTTATCTTCAAATCCATTGCAATTTCTTCCCTTCTCCACACGATCATCTCTTCCAAACAAACCCACTTTCTCTCTCTCTCCCTCTCTCCATGTAGTTAAACTGTTATATATATTTGTGTGTGTGTATTGATAGTTGAATTCGGGAGTTTGTTCTTGTTCTGCTATCAGTAGCCATGTCCGTTCAATCCATACCTCGCATTCCTCAGTTGGCGTCGAGGCCCACTTCCGTATTTAGCAGTAACAGGGAGTTTTTATTTGTTGATTTTGTTGGGTTGTGTTGTAAATCGAAGACTAGAAGATCAATCAGTAGTAGTAGTAGGAGTGTTCGTAGTTTCTCAAATAAGAGGAACTGGTCCTCATCATCGATTAAAGCTGTTCTTGATTTAGAACGTGTCAATAATGTCTCCCAACTTGATTCCAAGCCCAAGGTTTCGATTTTCTTCTTCTTCTTGTTAATTGGTTCATTTACAAGTGTACTGCATTCGGTGTTGATGAATCTTGAAAATTTGATTTTGTACGCTTCTCTTAGTTTTATTATCTGTCTTAATGATTATTGAAGTGAATTTGCCCCATTTTCAAATTGATGTTTCAAGTATTGTTAGTCTGCTATTGAAAGTAATCATTCTAAGTTTCGTAAGTAGTAATTATGAATGGAAAATTCCATAATTTCAAAGGAGGAAGTCAATCTTTATCAATCTTCATTTCAGAAAGTGGTCAAATTGACTTGAAACTCTTTTTAGGGGATAAAGGGAGTGTCATATTTATGTAGTAGGAGGACAATAAGTAAGAAGTTAAAAGTTTGTTAAGACGGATGATCTTGCATTGTACCGGCTAACAAGGTTGATTTCAAGTTGTAGTAGGTCACATCACATTAGGTGATCACATAATCACCCAATCTTCCCAGATATAAGTCCTGTGTATGAAAGCGAGTGTATGAAAACTTACTGGGCTTCCGGAGATGGCCGGGGCCGGGACCAAGTGCATTAACCCAAGGGTAATGACACTAAGTTCTCTATGGTTGCACCCTCGCTCTATTAGGAGTCTCCACAAGCGAGCCGACTCGAAAGTCAAAATGCTTAACAAAGAGGACCTCTTGTCTGCCCTAGAAAATTGAGCTGGCCTAGAACCCTGATTTCCAATCGCAAGGGTTCCAAGGAAATAACTCCACGCATGAGGTAGGGGCAACACCACTAGCACTTACATCCCTTAGGAAGGACCCATCTTTGGGCACTACTCAGTGATATACTCTAAGTGCACTGGCCGGTATAGGTTTACCGAACCCCGCGAGGCTGAGCCAGACTGCCAGTTTTTGGAACCTTGAGAGGTTATTGGTTAGCACCTCGGATTGGGAGAAAGTCTCACGTGTTGTCCATGTGTGATACCACGCATGTGCGATGCGTGTGACCTAATTACGGAGGATGGAAAGAGCTGGTGCTGGTCCCACTAACGAGACACTTATATTATGATCATTGGAGAATCAATAGGATGACGACATGTCGACACCTTGAAGGGAATAGTATATTCTATATGTCATTCCATACCCTCTATAAATAGAGTTATAACCTCATTTTCATTTAAATTTTAATAATCTTCTGACCCACGTTTCTAGCTTGTGACTTGAACCAGTGAGCATTAGAGAGCATTAGAGAGCATTTTCGCTATCACCAACCTTTGCCCTCTTTCTCTTTACCTAATCATTCTCGTCTTCTACCCAACCTTTACTATTTGAGGTTCTCCGACAGCACTGCGTCACGCCAAGCAACCTCACATAGCACACATCACACTCCTTGGAGACACTCACATTCTACACAAGTATTTGGGACAAAGACTGAACCGAGTTAAGTATGCCTTTTAAATGTTGATGGAGTTAAACGTGGATATGTATTGAGCCAAGGTATTATGATGATGTTAGCCCCCTAGGTAATAAGTTCACTTAGTCAAACTTTTATTCTAATTGACCCAGTTTGGTTGGAAACAGCACAGCTTCTGAAGTGTTTATTGCTGCTATGAAAAGCAGAAAAGTTGTTTTGCAATATCTATATCTTGTTATTGATCAGAAGATGTTCTATATACGCATATAAATCCTACTCCCTTCATCCCCAAATTATTGTCCTGCTTTCTTTTTTCGTCCGTCCCAAAATAATTACTTTCCTTTTTAAGACAACACTTTTACCACTTTACCCTTACCTTTTCATCCTACTTTAATTATGGGCCACATACACATGGGCTTTAAAGTAAACTTCACATCAAACTAATATTAATAATCTAGTCAAATGTGTTTTCTTAAACCGTGCGCCAAGTCCACTAAGACGATAATTTAGGGACGGAGGGAGTAGTAGGAAATTGTAGGCTTTTCTGTCGTTGGGTTCTTTTCAACATGTACTATTATTAAGAGAGGAGGTTGAATATCATCTAGTGGGTTGTAAACTTGTAATACAATATGTTCCTCTCTCAGTATCTTTACGCTGGAGAGTATAGTTTTCTAAATTGAGTTAGGCCAGACATCAGGCTTAACTGAGAATAGTTGTGAACTATCAATAGGGATCACTATTCTCAAATTTTCTTGGGGTCAATGCAATGACTTCAATATATATTATTTAGGCAACTGTTATACCTTATATGCTCTCTTGACTTGATATATTAAATGGGCATAAAGGAAGAGTTTTACCACTCTTTCAATTTTGAGTTTGTGATTGGGCCTTGCACCCGTGCTATATAGGTTGTGGCTGAAGGGAGCACAATATTTTTTGTAAACCTAGAGGAGGAGGAACAATGACTAACAATAATGCCCCAAGAGCTTTGCCTGAAGCAGAATAAATTACTGTATTGAGCCCTTGAAGGGCATCGGACTTTGACTCAAAAGTCTTAGTATTCAGTTTTCAATGAATGTTGAGGAGCATTTGTGAGAAGTTGAAGTATCTTAGGCATCTTGATAAGGTCTTCCTGGGTCTTTAGTGGTGGGCTTGAAAAACAAGCCTCCAAATTCGTTATAACGAGCCATGTAACCAAGAGGTATCTAGCTAAAAATGTAATAAATTAATAGCTATACAAAGGAACCCCCCCAATTGGAGAATATAGATACTGTCAGGCACCCATAATTAGAAAGTAAATGAATACTAGTTTAGGTTGTTTAGGGGGTTCAGAAGTATCACCTTAACTTCAAAAGGATCTCTCAACTCTTAATGTGCCTCTTTTTTCTTTCTAGTTACCTAGGGTACTTAGGGCCATAGCCTGACTGTTACAAGCCGTCTCCTTCTCCTGCTATTTCCCCAGCATCGTAGAAATCAGCGCTGACTTAAGCACGATCCAAACTATCCTGATCAGAGAGAAGGCAACATGACGAGACGATAGTGTAAGAGATATTGATTTGGCTGTCTACAACAACTTTGCACCATACTTCAATAATTAAAAAGTATATATCTTATTTTCCTCAAAATAGTCTATTTCATCATGGAATTCGGCGATGCAAACAAGCAAAAAAGAAACTTTCAAGTGATTATCTTTCCCACAAATTGTTTTCACCTGCCATCATGATCTGTACTTTTATGCTTTTCAGGTAGCAAACTTGGAAGACATACTATCTGAGAGAGGGGCTTGTGGAGTTGGGTTTGTTGCCAATTTGGACAATAAAGCATCACATCAGATAGTTAAGGATGCTCTTACTGCCCTTGGCTGCATGGAACATCGCGGGGGATGTGGAGCAGATAACGACTCTGGTGATGGTTCAGGATTGATGACTTCGATTCCATGGGATCTCTTTAATGATTGGGCTGACAAAGAAGGGATTGCTTCATTTGATAAATTGCACACTGGTGTTGGAATGGTTTTCCTTCCTAAGGACGCTGAACTCATGAAAGAAGCTAAAACAGGTTAGTGGTCAATCTTCAGAGAACATCACACTGCAACTAGTAGAATTGGTACAAGTCCTTGATGATTTTTCTCCATGAAGTTAGGCTTGATATTAGATATTCTTAACAATACTTGCTTTCAAAGATGATGAGTCCACCTAGACATTCTATGTGCTTAGCAGTGAAGGAAACATGAATAGTTTTCAAAGGGATTTAAGATATCAATGGCACAAAATAAAAAAGTACTTGAGATAGCCAAAAAAATTGAAAAGTACAATATATAGGAGCCAAACCTTTTCTTACAGAACAAAGCATTGAACTAAAATAGAACTGTTTACAGTAACAGTTTCTTAGCTTCATATGTTGACAGTGTTTCCTGATAGCTTGGTCATGGTATGAAAACTTTGACTTTCTAGTTGTCGCTAATTACCCATTTTACTGCATCATAATGAAAAGTGCTAGATTTCTACCAAAAAGAATACCTCAATCAAATTATTGAAACAAGTATTGAACACAAGAAATAGTGTTTGTAAGTTACCCCTTTCTCAAGGTTAGGGCTTGAACTTTTCTCATCAGAGCGCAGTCCTTCTATCGAAAAAGTTATTCATTCTGGTTGTAGTTCCTCATTTTGTTGAGTTCATTCAGGGGTATTTCAGTAAAAGTTTTAAACCTTCCATCCAGAAATCTGGACGAAGTGTTGAACTTGATACTTATGTCCAAATACAATGATTAAACCATGAAAAAAGAGAGTATTGTGACCAAATTGAGATGTAAGCCTTTCTTGTTTTTTTTTTGTTTCTTATGTAAGAAAACAAGAAAATTAGATTAAAATAGAAGAATGTACAAGAAGATGGAGTCAAGGAACATAGAGAGAAAATAAAGAAGAAAAAGTTTAAACCAGAGCGTTCAATCCCTCTAAAACTTTGATAGAGGAACCCCCACTAAAGGCTCCCATCACTGATGCCCAAAGAGAAGCCAAATAAACTCATTCTATCCCACCAAAGCGACCTCTACAATGTCTGATCCCTGAAAATTCTGGAATTCCATTGGTCTAATATACGAAAAGATAAGAAACACCCTTACTGCCACTACAAACGAGCATCACCACTATTCTAAAACCTCTAACATGCATCTACAGAAAAGAGAAAACAGAACCAGGATTAACTAACCTCTCCAGTAACTCCAAAGAATTCAGATCATAAGAACTGAGCGCCCCTACAATGAAGAAATAAGTACTGTGAGATTCTCTTACACATCATACACCACTCTGAGGAAATCCTCTTATAAGGCCTATGCCCTTGCAGTTTGTCTTTCATGATTTTTATGAACAACTTAACCATTAGAATATTAGAAGCTGCTGGTTTCCATAAACAAGGAAGATTAGAAAATAAATCAGTTATAGTTAGTCATGGAGCAACTATGTGGTAAATGCTACTTACCAAAACAAAAATGGTAATTATCACTGTAAGACATGGTTAATATGACAAAGTTCCCTGGTTATATAGTTTGGGATGATCAAGGTTCTAAAGCTAATTCAAGGATGTAATACCTCTATCATGAGCATGTCTGGTTCTAGAATGTGCTCTTTTCTGTTTCATTGAATAGTGTTTTATCATTGATATTCATCTGATCTTTGCAGCAGTTATCAATATTGTATTCATGTGTGGCTGATTAATAGGTTGTATGTGATTAGGTCTGGTTAATTTTGGTGCTCTCTCTTGAGGCTGGCTGTATAGTAGCTATTTCGTCAAACCTCACAGGAGGCACCAAATTGACCGTCAGATTCTTTGTTATCTGGTTCTGTGTGCAATTAATTCCCTTTTGGTATAGGCTATAAATTTGGTAAGTGTTGGTGCATTTGCAATGTATGTTATGGTTTGTTTGATGAGTTTGTTTATGCTCCCATGTCTTACCTAATATGTATCTATCTTAGATACTTTTATATTTTGGTAACTAAATTCATTGACTAAAACATGTAATATGGTTTATGTACATCTTTTTCTGAGTGTTAGTTTGATCACTTGTGTAGTTATTATTGATATATTCAAACAAGAGGGGCTTGAGGTTCTTGGGTGGAGGTCAGTTCCCGTTGATACTTCTATAGTTGGTTACAATGCAAAAGAAACCATGCCCAACATACAGCAGGTTTTTGTTAAAGTTGTCAAGGAAGAAGCCGTTGATGACATTGAAAGGGAACTGTATATCTGTCGTAAATTAATAGAACGAGCTGCGAGTTTAGAAACTTGGGGAAACGAGCTTTATTTTTGTTCATTGTCGAATCAGACCATAGTCTACAAGGGAATGCTTCGCTCTGAGGTTCTTGGAAGATTTTACTATGATCTCCAAAGTGATGTTTATAAGTCCCCTTTTGCTATCTACCACCGAAGATTCAGCACGAATACTAGTCCTAGGTGGCCACTTGCTCAACCAATGAGGCTACTTGGTCATAATGGAGAGATCAACACCATACAGGTTACATTATCTCAAGCCATCTTTGATGTCTTGTGTAATATAAATAGTTTCTTATATGTCTTTATGTGCAGGGAAACTTAAACTGGATGCAATCTCGGGAGACCTCATTGAAATCACCTGTTTGGAATGGTCGTGAAAATGAAATTCGTCCTTACGGAAATCCGAAGGCATCCGATTCAGCAAATCTTGACAGTGCAGCAGAAGTATGGGCTACCAGTTTGATGTTCTTACGATTATATATTTGCTTCTTGCATATCTTCCTTGCTTTCTTTTTCTTTTTTATTGATGCTGCTTAAAGAATGAGCCATAGTAGAGAAGGGAAACAAACTAGTGACTAATTTGCATTTGGGAGATAACTCCACTTACGAATGGAACATTCTTGCTTATTGATGTTTACTAAATTCTTTTTAAGGAAAAATAAGAAACCCAAAACTAGGTTAAGCTTTATTTCCTTTATGTCTTAATATTAGCATTAGCTTTGACTTATGAGACAGATCGGCATGTTTCCTTTTAACCTCTGGGCCTCTGAGGCTAGGTAGTATTATGGTCTTCATTAGGTCAGTAATCCAAATAAGAGCCATGGGGCTGGGCTTTCAGGAAATACTACCTAGCTTCAGAGTATTATAGTCTGCATTATTGAGTGGATGTGGAACCTAATTAAAGTATGGTCCTTTTCGTATGACGAATAGGAACAGCATTTACACAAATCTACTGTCAAATTTAGTTTCCTCATAAATAAATATACATGGAAATTGTTAAGATGGAGGGAGAGGGAATGATTGGTGTTAACAGTTATTATGTTAAAATTAGAAGTTGAAAGTTCGGGACTTCTATTTGGCTCGTTACGAAAGTCGACCTGGATGTATTGGCCCATCTCCACTGTGAAAGGAGAACTTCTCGATTCACAAACCTACAAACTGAGGCAGATCGACATGTTTCCTTTTAACCTCTGAGCCTCTGAGGCTAGGTAGTATTATGGTCTTCATTAGGTCAGTAATCCAAATAAGAGCCATGGGGCTGGGCTTTCAGGAAATACTACCTAGCTTCAGAGTATTATAGTCTGCATTATTGAGTGGATGTGGAACCTAATTAAAGTATGGTCCTTTTCGTATGACGAATAGGAACAGCATTTACACAAATCTACTGTCAAATTTAGTTTCCTCATAAATAAATATACATGGAAATTGTTAAGATGGAGGGAGAGGGAATGATTGGTGTTAACAGTTATTATGTTAAAATTAGAAGTTGAAAGTTCGGGACTTCTATTTGGCTCGTTACGAAAGTCGACCTGGATGTATTGGCCCATCTCCACTGTGAAAGGAGAACTTCTCGATTCACAAACCTACAAACTGAATGATGTTACTGCATAGGCTTACCACTTGGAGAGGAAGACCTTACATTGGATTCTTGAAAGTGTGGGGATGTGTCCTAAAAATTAGAGGGAAAATTAAGTATAATGTCCATTATGACTACATAATAGTTGAAGTGAGTAGGGAAATGGCATGAGACCTTTTTTTTTAAATATTCATTGGGGGGGGGATTATGTTAATCTTTGTAACCCTCTTTACCTAGGAATGAATGTTCGAGGTCCTACGTCGTAATTTCTTCATCATTTTTTTGAGGATTTGTTGGTTGCTTATGGTGGATGTATCCTAAGGGATTTTTTGGTGAAACATGTTAAATCCTTGTGTTCCATTGTGGTTGTTGATCTATCTATCCCATTAGGTCAATCGTTCTTGCCATTGTATCTCTAATCGTTCCATTGTGTTCTCAGTTAAGTCCGTCTACTCCCAGTTGCTGAATGCAAGAAACAACATTTTCCCTTGGAAGTTGCTGTGGAAGACTAAAGCTCCCAGTCGTGTAGGCTTCTTTGCTTGGGAGGCTTGTCATGGAGCCATCTTAAGCGGGGATAATCTGAGGAAGCGGCACAAGATCTATGTTAACTGGTGTTACATGTGTAAACAGAGCGATGAAAGCGTGGATCATTTGCTGATTCATTGCCCCATGGCGACGGATTTATGGAATTGGATTTTTGGCCTGTTTGGAATTGCCTGGGGTATGCCTAGATCAGTTTTGGATTTATTCTTGAGCTGGTCTCTATACAAAAGAAGTTGGAAAAATTCTCTATGGGAGGTTACTCCATTGGCGGCTTGTTGGGTCATTTGGAAGGAAAGGAATAGGAGGGCTTTTGATAACGAGGAAGGGTCTTTAGAGAAGCTTAAAGATACTTGGCTGCGCACTATTTCTTCTTGGTGCCTTGAGTCAGTGGACCTTTCCCAGACTCCTACTCACTACCTAGAAGTGATAAGGAATTCCCTCCAGCTCGTGTAGGTTGAGATCTCTTGTATCTTCTCTTTATTGTACATAGGCCGCGTCACCTATTTTGACGCTATTCGTATATTATACCTTTACTTATCAAAAAAAATTATTGATGGTGTAAATACTTCAACCTTCCACATGTGCGAAGAAAGATTTTTTTTTGATAAGTAATCATAATATTAACACTGCGTCAAATGAGGTGACGCGTCCTTGTACACTGGAAGTATACAATACCAAAAGAATTAAATCTATAATCTATCCACCATATTAACATTAGAGTCCCCTGAACTTGAAGCCACATCCAAAAATCCAGTGGCTATGCACCTCCTTTAGTCTATCGACATCTACCTCCTCATTGTAAGCACCCTATGGTTCCTCTCCTTCCAAACACTCCACCAAATTGCCAAAGGAATAGAATTCCATCTTCTATTATTGCTTATACTGCAGGAGGAGCCCCAACCATGAAGAGGATGGAGTGAAGTCCTTGGCATCACCCTAGAAATACTTGCTGCACACAAAAAGGAATCCCATAAGACTCCAACTACACGTAGTGCAGAAGCAAGTGATTTACTGTTTCCTCTTCCTTTTTACACATGAAACACCTGTTAACATAAACCTTAGCCTCCCTCAAAACTTCTCATACAAAGAATATCACTCTACTTGGAGCCCTCGACTTCCAAATTACTTTCCACAGATAGTTATTCCCGACCTCATTTTTTAAGAAAGAGTAGAAGCACTTTACTGTGAATATATTCCTTTTCGAACCGTCCCAAATCACTCTATCCTCCCCCATACCCCTTCGGACATCATTCAGCATTCCGAAGAGTCTAGAGATATTGTTAAACTCCTAATCATGCAAATTTTTGTAGAACTAAGGGCTCCAAGAATCTTTCCGATCGGAGCATTCCACCACCTCACTAACCATCTCATCCTTATTTACGTCTATCTCAAATAAACTAGGAAAACCCATTTGAAGAAAAGCCGTGCCGCACCACTTATCCTTCCAAAATCTCACCTTCTCCCCATTTCCAATTGTTAGCGAATAAGGGGTATTATAAAAGGGTGTTATGTGTAACTTATTGTCTAATATGCACGTATATATAAATACCCTAGCCTATCTGTTTAGGGTTAAGGCTTCCAAATCATATTCTTCTTTCTTCTTCTCTTCTCCGTTTCTTTACATGGTATCAGAGCAGGTTTCTCCATGACAAACTTGGTTTGATCCATTTCTATTATTTATTATTTATTATTTATTTTCCTTTCTCTACATGCAAAGGTGAGGACGTCGTGTTCCTTTCGTGCGTCGCCAGGCTGTGCGATGCGAGTAGTTGCCGGAGTGTGCAACCTTGATTGATAGGCTAGCCCAGGTTGTGGTTTTCCAGTTGTGTTTGTAACCGAGGGTTTCTGTAGTGCGCAAGGGGTCACAGGTCGTCGTTGTTCTCCAGACGAGTTCGCATGGTTTCTGAGTGAGTCAAGTCCTTGGCCAGTTCTTGCTTCTTTTTGCGACCCACGCGCCACCCAGACGAGTTCGCAGTCTCTAGGCGACGCCAGAGGATCTGTTTTTGTCGCCGGAAAATGTCACTGTTGCCGGAGTTCAAGCCACGCGTCTGCCGGAATTTCGCTGGAATTTTCATCTTTTCTGGTTCGCCCAAGTCCAGGCAGTCTGCCTGTGTGGTTAGTTTTCTGGTTGGACGTGTGTTGTGCCTCTGCTGCTGTTTGTTTGGTCTCTTGGTACCTATTATTGTTGGGATTCTTGTGTTTTGTGTATTATGGCGACTTCTGAGACTATTTCGGCAGTGATCACCACTCCTAATAAGCTTATAGATAAAAAGCTTGATGGTACAAACTATATGATGTGGCGTAAGGTGGTTAGTAAGAGTCTTATTGGTATGGAAAAGGGCGATCATCTCACGGCTATTAAAACTGGTGAAGGTGCGAAGGTTTGGATTCGAGATGATGCATTACTCTTTGGCCAGATGATGAATTCCATGACTGATAATGTTGCCGAGTTAGTTTCACATACCGAAACAGTCAAAGGTCTTTGGGAGTATTTGGAGGTGTTGTATTCGGGCCGTGATAATCTGAATCGCTTGTATGACTTGTCCACTGATGTGTTTCGACAGAATCAAAGAGATCGCACCGTGACTCAGTACTTTGCTGATTTTAAGAAAATGTCTCAGGAATGGTGCACTTTGCTTCCAATTACGGCCGATGTTAAGGAGATGCAGGCACAACGTGAGCAGCTCCTTGTCATGGGTTTTTTAGCTGGCTTGCGACCTGAGTTTGCTACTGCTCGCTTGCAGATTTTGTCTGGTACTGACATTTGCTCTTTGTCTGAGGCTTTCTCGCGGGTTTTACGCACATCTCCCAAGCCTCCTCCTGTCGACGGGGATGCGGGTGAGTCTTCTGCTCTTGCCGCACAAGCCTTTCATGGCCCCAGAGGTTCTGATCATGGTGGTCGTGGTGGTGGCGGACGTAGAGGTGGTAGAGGAGGTCGGGGTGGTCGTGGTGGTGATGATGCCCATGGACGTGGGGGGCATCAGGATGTCAAGGTATGTTATCATTGTGGGGACACGGGGCATCTGCAACGCAATTGTTGGAAGTTACATGGGAAACCTACTGGTAGCCGATTTGCTAATGTCGCTACTCATCCCGAACCTGTTAGTCAGTCCTCTCCTTTGCCTGAACGGAAGATGGTTATGATGTCAGATGAAGAGTATGCTCGGTATACCCAATTTCAGGTCTCTCAACCGTCTTCATCTTCCTCTTCTGCAGCCACTCTTGTCCATTCAGGTAAACCTACTGCGTGTCTTTCGTCCTCGAGTCGCAAATGGGTCATTGATTCTGGTGCTACCGATCATATGACCGGTGATGCAGGTATTTTATCTTCCTTTACCTCTTTTATATTGCCTAGTGTCACTTTAGCCAATGGGTCTGTTGCATGTGTTTAGGGGAGCGGAATCGCTAGTATCACTCCATCTCTATCTTTGTCTTCTGTCCTTTACCTCCCTGGTTTTCCGTTCAATTTACTATCCATCACTAAATTAACTCGTGATTACAACTGTAGCGTCTCATTCTTTTCTGATTCTTGTGTCTTTCAGGATCTTACGACAAAGAGGATTATTGGTAGAGGCTACGAATCAGGAGGGCTTTACTTGCTGAATGATGTTGTCTCTCCTGTTGCATGTTCCAGTGTCACTTCCCTTACAACACATTAAATTCATTGTCGTTTGGGTCATCCTTGTCTCTCGAATTTAAAGAAGTTGTGCCCTAGTTTAGAGTCTTTGTCTACATTAAATTGTGAAGCTTGTCAGTATGCTAAACACCATCGTGTTTCATATTTTCCTAGAGTCAATAAAAGGGCTTGTGTCCCGTTTGAGCTGGTTTGTTCTGATGTTTGGGGTCCGTCTCCGGTAGTGTCGAAACTTGGTTATCGTTTTTTTGTTACATTTGTCGATGATTTTTCACGTGTAACTTGGATTTACTTAATGAGAAATCGTTCTGAGTTATTCTCTATTTTTTGTGGTTTTTGTGCTGAAATTAATACCCAGTTTGGTGTGCCTATTAAAATTCTTCGTAGTGACAATGCAAAAGAATATTTCTCCACCCATTTCTCTACTTTTATGAATGACCATGGCATGACTCATGAATCCTCTTGCACTGATACACCTCAACAAAACGGGGTGGCGGAAAGAAAGAATCGCCATCTAATGGAAAGTGCTCGGGCTCTTAGCTTTCAAATGCATTAAGTCATTTTGGTCGGATGCAGTTTTGACTGCCTGTCATCTTGTTAATAGGATGCCATCCTCGGTTCTTTGTGGGGAGATTCCATATCGTGTCTTATATCCTTCCCGTTAGTTGTTTTCCGTGTCACCGCAGACCTTTGGCTGTGTTTGCTTTGTTCGCGATCATCGACTTCATATCACCAAGTTCGATCCTAAGTCCCCCAAATGTATCTTCCTTGGCTACTCTCGGTCTCAAAAAGGGTATCGTTGTTTTTCTCCCGAGTTGAATCGTTATCTCGTCTCTCTTGATGTCACCTTTTTTGAATCTCAATCATTCTATCCTCTGCCTTCTGTTGACCCATCCTCTTCGGACTCAAATGATGATTTCCTTGTCTATCACTTTGTCCAGTCTGAGGCAGCCCCTGTACCACCTCCTGTCCCTCCCAGTCGTCCCCCCATTCAGCAAGTTTACTCTCGCTGTCAACGAGAGGAACCTCCTTCTGTACCTCCTGATGTGGTTACTATCGAGCCAGTCCTCTCGTTTGCAGATCCTAGCACTCCTGTGCCACCACTATCTGATCTGGATGTTCCGATTGCTCTTCGCAAAGGTAAGCGTAGTTGTGCCCAATATTTCCATTGCCGACTACGTTAGTTACTCTGGTTTGTCTTCTTCTACTTCTTCCTTAATTAATTCTCTTGAGTCTTATCCTATTCCTAAGTGCATTAAGGCGTTGGCTCACCACGGTTGGAGAACCGCTATGGAAGAGGAGATGAAAGCTCTGGAGGAGAATCAGACTTGGGATTTGATACCTTTGCCGAATATTAAGAAGGCAATTGGTTGTAAGTGGGTTTTCACAGTGAAAGTGAATCCTGATGGTTCCCTTGCTCGATTGAAGGCTCGTCTGGTTGCGAAGGGTTATGCCCAAACTTATGGTGTGGATTATTCAGAAACCTTCTCTCTAGTTGCAAAGTTGGCTTCTGTTAGGTTGCTTGTTTCTCTTGCTGCATCATACCACTGGCCGCTTCACCAACTAGATGTCAAAAATGCTTTTCTTCATGGTGACCTACACGAAGAGGTTTATCTTGAACAACCTCCTGGTTTTGTTGTTCAGGGGGAGTCAGGGATGGTGTGCAAGTTAAAAAAATCGTTGTATGGTGCAAGCAGTCTCCTCGAGCTTGGTTTGGTCGATTTAGTGAAGTTGTGTTAGAGTTTGGCCTTATGCGGTGCAGCGGTTATCATTCGATCTTTTATCGACGATGCAGCGAGGTGTATTCTCTTGGTTGTGTATGTTGATGATATCGTCATTACTGGCGGAGATAGTGTGGTAATTTATGCTCTAAAGTCTTTCCTTCAAGAAAGATTTCAAACAAAAGATCTTGGGAACCTCAAGTACTTTTTGGGAATTGAAGTTGCCCGTTCGAAACAAGGCATCTTTCTTTCTCAACGGAAGTATGTACTGGACTTACTTACTAACACTGGGATGTTAGGGGCAAAACCAGCTGAGACTCCTATGGATGCTAATGTGAAGCTTAGAGATGATGATGGTGAAGAATTGAATCATCCGGAGAGGTATCGTACGCTTGTAGGGAAGTTGAACTATTTAGCTGTGACTAGACCGGACATTGCGTTTGCAGTAAGTAAAGTCAGTCAGTTTATGTCGTCTCCACGATCTACTCATTGGGAGGCTGTTGTACAAATCCTCCGATATCTCAAAGGAGCTCCAGGCCGTGGGCTACTTTATCGAGATCATGGGCACATAAGAGGTGAGGGTTTTTGTGATGCTGATTGGGCTGGATGTCCTATTAGTAAGAAGTCAACCACGGGATATTGTATATTTGTTGGAGGCAACTTAGTGTCTTGGAAAAGCAAGAAGCAGCAGGTTGTGTCGAGATCCAGTGCGGAGGCGGAATATAGAGCCATGGCTCAGTCAACTTGTGAGTTGATGTGGATTCGCCAAATACTTGAGGAGATGGGGTTTGGTAGTTCAACACCTATGCAGCTATGGTGTGACAATCAAGCAGCCATCCATATTGCATCGAATCCTGTGTTTCATGAACGCACAAAACATATTGAGGTTGACTGTCATTTCATTCGCGAGAAGCTACAACAAAAGATTATTGTCACAAGCTATGTCAAGTCCGGTGATCAGCTGGTTGATGTTCTGACAAAGTCGGTGGTTGGAAATAGGTTGCGTTATATGAGTAACAAGCTGGGCATGCATGATATTTATGCTCCAGCTTGAGGGGGAGTGTTAGCGAATAAGGGGTATTATAAAAGGGTGTTATGTGTAACTTATTGTCTAATATGCACGTATATATAAATACCCTAGCCTATCCAGTTTAGGGTTAAGGCTTCCAAATCATATTCTTCTTTCTTCTTCTCTTCTCCGTTTCTTTACACCAATGTTAAAGGAAATTTGATTTTCGAAGAAGTCTTAGACTTTCCTAATTCCCTTCCAAACATTTACCCCATAAGAGCATATCACTTCCTTAGGAAACCACAAATGGTTCCCTACACCATATTTGTCTACCACTACCCTTCTCCACAGCACCTCCCTCTCCCCCAAAAATCTCCACAACCATTTACCAAGCAAAGCGTTATTGAACTTCTTAACGCTCTTTAACTCCCAAGCCTCCAATCCTCATGCTACTACACACATTTTTCCAGTTTACTAGATGATACTTCCTCTCTTCCGCACCCCCTTCCCACAGAAAATCTCTTTCCAATTTCTCGATCCTATTTACCACCGATGACGGAATCTGAAAAAGAGAAAGCATGTAGGTTGGCAAATTTGATAGAGTACTCTTGATCAGCGTTAATCTTCCTCCTTTTGACAAATAACGTCTCTTCCAACTCGCCAACCTTCTTAATCCCACATCCCTACATTCTTGAAAGCTCCTCCCAAAGGAAGACCTAGATACTTCGTAGGAAGATGACCTGCTGTGCACCTAAAAAACTCTATCAAGCTCCCCAAATCGAAGACTTCAGCCACCGGAATTATTTCACACTTTGAGATGTTAATTTTCAGCCCTGACGCTGCGTGAAAAAAATAGGAGAACCAGCCTTAAGTAACCAATTGAGTTTTATCCGCCTCACAAAAATACATAGTATCGTCGGCGAACATCAAATGCGAGATAGAAAAGTCTGCATTACCTTCTTCACCAACCTTGAAGCCCTGGTTGAAACCCTTGTCACTGTCTTATCAATCAACCTGCTCAAAGCCTCCATCACTAGAGAATAACCCGGTTGGCTCTCCATTGACCAAAACCGAGAATCTCACCCTAGAGATGCAGAAATAATCCATTTTCTCCATTTCTCCCCAAAACCCATCCTCGTCAAAAGATATAACAAAAAGTCCCAGTTAACGTGATCATAGGCTTTCTCTATATCCGGCTTACAAAGCACCCCTGGAACCCCACTTCTGACCTGGCGTCCACCACCTCGTTCGCTATAAGAGCAGTGTCTAAGATCTATCTGCCACCAACAAAGGCATGCTGTGACTCTGATACCACCTCACCAACAACCTTCCTAAACCGCAAAGCGAGAACTTTAGCTATTAGCTTATACATGCCCCCCACAAGACTAATAGGCCTGAAATTCTTCAATTCTTCCGCCCCCTAACGCTTTGGAATGGGCGCAATTAAAGTGGCATTAAGACTTTTTTCAAAACCCCCCGCCTCATGGAAAGAGTGAAAAACCTCCATAATATCAAACTTCACTATCTCCCAGCATCACTTAAAGAAGGCAAACGAGAAACCATCCGGACCCGGAGCCTTGTCTTCTTTCAAATTCCTCAAAGCTTCAACTACTTCCTCTTCTCTGAAAGGCTTCTCTAACCAAGTCTCATCTTCCTCCTAAAAGGAATACCGTTCAGTCCCCCCACCTCTATCTGTCTACAGCTCGTAAAAATCAATCATCCCTTTCTTAATCAATTCAGGATCTTCCAGCACCTCTCCATCTTTCTTCAGCTTACCTATCTCATTGTAACTGGAATGAGTGTTAGCCATGCGATGTATGAACCTGGTATTTTTATCACCTTCCTTAAGCCACTGAATTCGGGATTTTTGTCTCCAACTAATCTCTTCACTAATTAAGAGTCTGTTAGCCTCCATCTTTACCTCTTCACGCCGAGCATACTCTGCCACTCCCATACCACCCTCTCCTTCCAGATCATCTAAACGTTTGATCTCTTCCATTGCCGCTTTAATTCTTGACTCCACCTTACCAAAGGTCTCCCTATTCCACACTTTAAGGTCCTCCTTTAACAATTTGAGCTTTCTAGCTAGACGAAAACATGGCTTTCCCACTATCTCATAAAAGCCCCACTTGAGCTTTACCCAATCCAAGAAACCTGGCTCCTCGAGCCACATATTTTCAAATTTGAAAGAAGTACTTCTTTCCCGTCTCCCGAACTCAAGAACAATAGGGGAATGATCAGACCCTGGGTAAACATTTCTGCATTGCCTCCCCCGCCTTCTCCTCCCAATCTGAGGACAACAAAAATCTGTCAAGTCTCGAACACTGCCTTCTACCACCGCCTCTGAACCAGGTATATGAGCTTCCCTCTAAAGGCAGATCTAATAACTCTGCATCACTAAGATTGAATCTTAATATCCTTGACTTTATAAGAGTTTTATCCATAGGTATGCTAAATCAACATTGGTTGGGGATTGAAGCAGTTTGATGGTCAGATATGTTCTATGTAGAAGATGCCAGCATAACAGGAGCGCAAATAGAATGTGACTTAGTTAATCTTATGATGGCAAAGGGTCTATTTCACATGGTTTTGGATAAAACAAAAATGATGGAAGAATGAAAAGAAAAATGTGTAGTTTATTGAGTGGTTTAGAATTGTACTGACCTTTCTACTTTTAGTTACTGGTCTTGATAGGTGTGGATTTGAAGATCATCCTTGAGTGATTCATTAGTTGTGTGGATCAAACCTTTTGTCCATCCTACAGTCCATATATTAAATTTTCTTTATCATGGCATCCCATCTACGTCTCCATTCGTATCTGTTTCAATGATATCATATTGATGTATTCTTCATTAGCTGATAGTTTCTTCTATTCTTTGTCTATAGTTATTACTAAGAAGTGGCCGCTCTCCCGAGGAAGCTCTAATGATTCTCGTCCCTGAGGCCTACAAGAATCATCCTACCTTGACTATTAAATATCCTGAGGTACGCACGGGCAATTCTTTGTTTGATTGGAACATATACTAGTATATGCTTTAAGAAAGGTTTCTATTTGTTAGAGCACTCTGGATTTCTTTCTTATTGTGCTGATGAGAATGTATACCATTGCCTTTTGTTCATCTTAAATTTCATTTGGATGATCTCTTCCAGCCTTTTCATGATTTACCTGCTGAACCAACATACTGTTTTTTTTATTGCTGTCTCCTAGAATATTATGAGCTCATCCAGCTTCAGTTAAATTTTCTTGGGGTTAAGACTCATATTTCCCTCTCTTTAGGTTATTGATTTTTATAACTACTACAAGGGTCAAATGGAGGCTTGGGATGGACCTGCCTTGCTCTTGTTCAGGTAAAGCTTCCAATGTGAGCTTCTACAAGTAATTGATCCATGTGATTTGGAGATTACAATTTAAAATATTTGTCAAAAAAATAAAAGGCGCCTTTGATGAATTCGGGAATATCTATAAATTCAATTTTTAACCATGTATATCAAGTTGTATGAATCACTCTGAATGTAAAGTAATATCAGATTTTACTTTGAGCAAATGCTTTAATATAGCATACGATTAAGAGAAACTTAATCGATTTAGGTGGTAGGCTTCAAACTTACAGTTTGTCTCTAAATTTAAGCTAACATTAACCTTTTTTAGAGCTGGAAAATATACACAATTTTCGTGAAGAGCATAAAATTCAGTGTATAAAGTATGTGGCTCTTTAGTGTCATCAAATGTTTGCGAAAAATATTTTGATGGGGAAGATGAATAGTTCTAATATTAAAAATGGTTTCTCCTAAGAACATGAGAAATATTTATTTTAAAAAGAAAAAATCTGTATTTTTGTTTCAAATGTGATGCATGGAGGCCTATGTTTTCAACTTAAAAATCTCTAAGCTCCTATTTTATACTATTTGACATTCCCTCCGTTTCTAAAAACATGTCTTGTTTGACTAGGCACACTGATCAAGAAAAGTTAATTGATTCTATTATAATATTAGGATGTTGTGTGTTTTCCTCTTATGGCATACTCAGTATATAGGTAGGCTAGAGGGGGGGTGAATAGCTTATGCTGCCATCATTAACATTTCATAACGAGGATAAATCATAACATTATATTAAAATGAACTCATCAGATATGCTACTGCAAAGCTGCTGAGGCAGATATCACTGTTATATACTTTGCTGGAAAGAGTATGGGCAGCGGAAAAGAATAATCAAATGTATATAACATTGAAGATAAAACTTTGACAAAGTGACCGATAACTTTTACTTCATAAGATGCAAACTTACAGTTCGATGGACAAAGAGCTAAGCAAGATAAAGCATGAAGGAACAGGTAAGAGAAGTAAAGGTTGAATATTGAAAACTTATTTTGTATTTAAAATTTAGTAGAGGTTCATCAAATGATGGATATGCTTACTACATCAACCTAAACTCTCTAACCTAAGCTTCTGCCGCCTCTCGATGATCATGGAGGAGAAGTGGGTCAAACGTATACCAGCTTCATCTCTTCCGCACTCCCATGTCTCCTAGGAAGAAGGAGATGGTAGTGCCGATGAGATGGCTTAATGAGAAGAGAATATTAGAGGTTGTTCGATTAGCTAGTAATCGAACAATTGAGTTCTAAGCACTTGATCTCGTGTGATGATTCAACATCACACAACCAACAACACTTGCAACGCATTAGAAGTCTGAAGGTATGAATGTGATTGGGATTAGCAGGAGCTTTTCTTGGATATCTTCAAGCAGCTTATCATCAACGTCACTATGGTGTGCTTAATCTTTTGCAATAGATAGGGGTCTATGCACAGAAGAGACACCGAGTCTTTCATTGGAAGAAAGAACTCAAATCAATTAGGAGTTCTTGACTAAGCACAACTTCTTCAGTCTTTGGGATTCTGAGTGAAGATCCGAACACTTGTCTTCTTCTTTTTCTTTGTGTAGTGAAGAGGTTCACATACACACTTGTCTCTCTTGACGCATATGTTGTGTGTCCGCACACACTTGAAGAAGTGATGAGAAGTTTCTTTTATAGACCGATGAAGAAAAAGATCCGTTGAGATTCTAGATAATCTTCTAACCGTTGGAGAGGCTGATGCGCTTGAACCGTTGGTCGAAAGATTGTATGAAGATGTCTGAATATTTGAGAAGTGCTCCGTGAAAGATCCCGTTGAGATAAGTCTTGAAGATTGTGTTTTTTCATAGAAGAGGAAATGTCTGATGGATAATAGGGAAAGGCACAGACATCGATAGAATCTTCTGGCGTTGGCATGAAGATCTGCTGTTCCTTTCCTCTATGCTCAGTACATGCTCCAGACTTGAGGCACACACATCTGCTTCTTTTGAAACTTCTTTTGAAGCTGGTGGAGTTGGATAATAGTGAAGGCACAAACATCGATGAGAATCTTCTGTGTTCTGTTCTGCTGAACATCGCACTAGTCACACTTATCCGCTATTGAGTATTGTTGTCAAACACTTGGTAGGACAAGACCGGTATATGTAGAAGGACAATGACGCAATCTATGACCTATAGGAAGCTCAAGGAGTTGCCACACTAACCAGTACGTAGCCCGTTCAGCCACTTTTGAAGCAAACTGTTATAATGGAATCAAGTAAATCAATGTGTTGGGAATATGCAAGTAGTATAGCAGATATGATTGCCCAGGCATATTCCAACAGGGACCCATCAATTAAATTAGGAATCAAATCAAGCGTAAAATAAAAGTAACATCCAAAAACGAAAATACTTGAGAGTGAACATTTCTTCTTGAATGGCCTAAAAGGAAAGATGGATACTTTTTAGGAATGGAGGGAGTATGTGAATATATATGTTATCTAAACAGTTGCTATATTACTGATGTTCATATTTGTATGTCAACAAACTCTAAATTGTGAAACAAGATACATAACTAAGGAACTAAGGTCATGCCCAATGGTAAAGTTTATAGAGAAATCCGTGACTCTAAAAGTTATTTTTAGCCCACGAGTATTGGTAAGCAGTAAGCACATCTCCGAGGGTCCATGATAGGATTGTTCGAAATGGTTGATTATGTTTTTTTTTGATAAGTGAAGAGTATATATAAATAACAGGCGTCAAAACAGGTGACGCAACCTTTGTACACTAGGAGTATACAAACTACTCAGCTCTAAAACTATTCACAAAATCCACAAAAGAATGCCCAAGAGATTCATTTGTCGCTGAACACCACAAAAACAATGTGCGCAAAAGACAGTCTCTCAATTGATCCAACGTAACCTCACTATTATCGAAAATTCTCCTATTCCGCTCTTTCCAAATAGTCCACCAGATACCCGCCGGAATAGCACCCCAAAGAATATTACTCCTCCTATGATTGGAGCAGGACCAACTCAAAAGCATCCCCGACAGGCGGGCATTACCCACGAGATCCCAAAAGACCCATAACAGTATACCATAGAGAGCGAGCCACCGGACAATGCAGTAACAAGTGATTAACGCTATCTTCGTCACCTTTACACATGTAACACCGGTTCACATAAACCATCCCCCTTTTGCGAATGTTTTCTCCCGTAAGAATCGCCTCATGACAAGCTTCCCAAACAAAAAATGCAACGCGAGCAATACTCTTCCAAATTCCTTTCCAAGGAAAGGGATCCCCCACTCTGCCCGACATAGCACAAAAATAAGATTTAACAGAGAACTTTTTGCTGTTCGATGCATCCCACCTTGCCTTATCAATTCTACTCCCGTCAATCTGAAGCGAATAAAGCGAAGTGAAAAAATTTCCACAAGCCTCCATCTCCCAATCTTGAATATCCCTACGAAACAAGGAATTCCAGACCACTCTACCCTGATCAATATGCAACACCGAACTAACATAGCAGTTTTGTCCACCGCCAAATTGTACAACTCAGATAGACTCTCCATAGTTCTTCTTCCCCACACCACTTGTCTTTCCAAAATCTCACTCTCGAACCATTGCCAACCTCAAAAGAAACAAACCTTTCAAACTGCGCCCACCCTTTACAAATCCCTTTCCAAACTCTTGACCCAAAAGAACCTACAACGATTTTAGGAAACCAAAATGATCACCCTCTCGTATCTCTTGATCACCACCCTCCTCCATAACCCATGCTCTTCCTCCATATATCGCCAAAACCATTTACCAAGTAAAGCTGAATTGAAACAACTTAGCTTTTTGATACCTAAGCCTCCTTTCCTGATGTTCAAACAAACCTTATCCCAATTAACTAAATGGATTTTATGCTCCTCCCCTTGACCCTCCCACAAGAAGTCTCTCTCCATCTTTTCCAAAATATTACGCGCTGAAGTAGGCACCACAAAAAGCGAAAGGAAATAAGTGGGTAGACTGGATAAAGTATTTTGAATAAGCGTAAGTCTACCCGCTTTGGACAATAGTTGTTTCTTCCACCCGATCAACCGCCGACCAAATCTTTCAATCACCGGATTCCACATAGCTCTACTTTTGAAAGAGCGCACCAATCGGCAAACCAAGATAAGTCGAAGGTAGATGAGAAACCTTGCACAAACCAAAAGCAAGCAAGCGATGAATATTCTCCACCACACCCACCAGTATGATTTCACTCTTAGCAATATTAATTCGCAGCCCCGACACCATCTGGAAGAAAATGAGCACAAGACGAAGATAACCCAACTGCCCAATCTCGGCATCACAGAAAATTAAAGTATCATCTGCAAAGAGCAAGTGAGAGATGGCAACCTCCTCTCCTCTATACCTTCCCAACCCGAAACCACGAATAAATCCTCCTTTCACAGCTTTCTCAATAAAATTGCTTAAAGCTTCCATAATAATGATGAATAGAAAAGGAGAGAGGATCTCCTTGCCTCCTTGCCTCCCCTCGAACTAGCAAAGAAACCAGCAGGTTCGCCATTAACCAAAACCGAGAACCGAAGAGATGCAAAACAAAATCCACTTCCTCCATTTAACACCGAACCCCATCCTTTCCATTAAAAACAACAAAAACTCCCAATTAACATGGTCATATGCCTTCTCGATATCCAATTTACACATCAACCGGGACATCCTGTTGCATCCTTAAATCCACAACCTCATTGGCGATAAGCGACGCATCTATAATTTGTCTCTCCCCACAAATGCATGTTGAGAATCCGATACCAACTTCCCAATCACGTGTCGCAATCTGATTGACAACACTTTAGAAAGAATTTTATAAAAACCTCCCACCGGACTGATAGGTCTAAAATCTCCCAAATTTGTAGCACCGGCCTTCTTCGGGATAAGAGTGATAAAAGTGGCATTGAAACTCTTCTCGAAGCACAAATTGGCATGAAAATAGTGGAACACATCCATAATGTTATCCTTAAGAATCTCCCAACAAGAAGAGAAGAAGGCTATAGAGAAACCATCAGGACCCGGAGCCTTATCACCATTCATACTACGCAAGGCTGCCAAAACCTCCTCTTCCGAGAAAGGGCATTCTAAAGAACACCTATCCTCCTCCACCAGATTCTTAAAATCAGTGTCTTCCAATTTGGGATGCCACTCCCCACTATCCGAATATAACTTAGAATAAAAATCCACTATGCCATCCTTAATAGCATCCCTTTCTTCAAGAAGATTCTCTCCAATAGTAACTTTCCGAATCTGATTCACATTCTTATGAGCACTTGCCATCTTATGAAAAAATTTAGTATTCTTATCCCCTTCTTTCAGCCACTGCACTCTTGATTTTTGCCTCCAACATACCTCTTCCTTGATAAGCAAAACCTCAAGCTCGCTTTTCCAATTTTTCCGTGCCTCTTCTTCCAATTCATCCAAACCTTCTGAACCCGCCTTCTCATCCAACAATCTGATCTCTTCCATGATTTTCTTAATCTTGATATCAATCCTCCCAAACACCTCCCTATTCCACACTTTCAAATCCAACTTAAGAAGTTTCAGTTTCTTAGCAAGAATAAAGTCTGGGCTCCCATTTATCTCATACGAGCACCATCTAGAACGTATCCATTCTAAGAAACCAGGCTCTAAAAGCCACATGTTCTCGAATCTAAAAGGAGACTTCCCTTTCCGCATAACCCCACACTCCAGCATAAGGGGAATATGGTCCGACACTACTCTGGTTAAACAATGCTGCACCATATCACTAAATACATCAGACCAATTTGTAGAAGTAAGATATCTGTCAAGTCTGGAGAATTGCTGTCAATCCCCATGTCTGAACTACGCGAAATTGCCTCCCAATAAATTCAAATCCACTAGCCCCATTTCATTGATGAACTCGTTAAATTCCGTCATTGCTCGAGAAAAGACCTGTGCACCCGAACGTTCCACAGGAAATCTGACCACATTAAAATCCCCTCCTATGCACCAAGGTGCTCCCCATCTCAATCTAATCACTCTTAACTCTTCCCACAAATTCTTACGGAGGTTGTCTGCACATGGCCCATACACCCCAGAAAAAATCCACTCCTTGTCATCCACAATCGACTTCATCAGAACAGAAACAGAATGTTCTCCCACCACTGCATCCACCTTATCAATCACCCTTTTATCCCACATAACAAGAATACCACCAGCTGAACCAATAGACTGAGAAAACACCCAATCAGTCCACCTTCCAAACCCTAAACTACTAGCCAACCTACTGTCAACAACTTGCATTTTTGTTTCTTGAAGACAGATTAAATGCGGATTCCACCTCCTTAAAGCAGCCTTAATAACTAATCTCTTCCTCACAGAATTTAGACCCCACACATTCCAAGAATCTATTTTTAGATGCATGATAACTTATTTCTGATTGCGATTCCTCCTCCCCTCCCCCTCCAAACTACCAGACTTATGAAACTTCAGACTACTACACAACTGCTTTAATTCTCTTTTTTCTTTTTCTCTCACAGCTGATTTCTGTGGCCCTTTTTTCGCATCTGAAGTTCTCCACTGCTTCTCAATATCCAAGAGCAAATCCATAATCCTATCATCAAAACCATCACAAGCCACTCCCAAATATCTGCCAAGACCTTTGGCTCTCCTACGAACCCATAACGACAATTCCTCCTGCGATGTACAATCCTGCAAAGAATCTGAATCGCTCACATCCTCTGGATGAATCGCGTTAAGAGGGGTGCATTTGATTGGCTCCACCAGTTCTTCCTTATCCACCATATCCACCTCTTGCCCCTCCATCAATTGGGCACACCCTGCAGAAGAGTGACTCCCTTCGGATCTGACTGCACCCGACACTTGCTCCGTAATACCTTCAGGAGAGACGAAATCCTTTTCGACACTCTCATCACTTCGAAACTCTTCAGACGAACCCGTCGCTTGCTCCTCCACTTCAGGCGCCTTCATCACATCTACGAAGGCCTCAGGAAAGAAGAATCTCGTCTTGTCATACTCCACTTGAGAGCCCAGTAGCCTATCCTCAAATATAACTGGATCTTCCTTCTCCTTCTCACCCGACTCATTAACATTAACTGGTCTGATCTTACCATTAGCATAGAAGGCAGATACAAATGGCCCACTAATTTTGCCTCCTGTAACCACATCCATCTCCTTCTGATAAACCGAAGGCTTGTTCTTAATGGGAGCCCAAACAGCCTTTCCCTTCACTCTCTTGTTAGGAATCCCAACCCAATGCCCATATTTTTTGACAGCCAACCCATGAGACCTAACACCACTGCCACCCCCATTCGAAGGAAACCCACTCCTCCTCTTAACTACGTCGATTGGTTTTGAGGGTTTAAAATTTAAATTCCTGTGAGCCTACGTGCTTGTCCCTTCTCCTCTGCCCTTATGCCTGGAACTACCAGTTTCTTGAAAGCCTTGATGATGCACTCCTTTAAACCCGGCATGCTCCTCACTTGCAATGTTCTCAACGAACTGCACCATCGATACCACCAAACTTTTTGTGTTCTTACCTTTATCCTCCCTACTCCGCGGAAAGCAAGAAGCAGACGA
This sequence comes from Codonopsis lanceolata, assembly GCA_013146195.2. Classification (NCBI taxonomy): domain Eukaryota; kingdom Viridiplantae; phylum Streptophyta; class Magnoliopsida; order Asterales; family Campanulaceae; genus Codonopsis; species Codonopsis lanceolata. The sequence continues at coordinate 94,292,927 of CM028380.1, forward strand.
CTCCAAAAATTTGGTAGCTGATAAAAAAAGAATAATTAAACCCCATTTGATTTCCCATTCATGAATATCCCAGCATATATAAGTTCATTTCTTAACCGCATCAAAGATTGGCTATTTCATGTAATATGGCTATTATGCCTCCAAATTTTTTGTTTCATTGATTGTTTTTGTGCACCGATTTTAGTTTATCATGTTTGATAAACAAACCTCAACTTTTTCTCTTCCTAATTTTTAAAGTTTCGTACCACGTGAGTCCCTTTGTGGTGGAGTATAGGTTTTTTTTTTTTTTGATAGGTAATGTGATCCCTTGTTGGTACGAGGTTGGTATGAGGATTGGAACTAAGGATCTCAGGTGCCGTTTGGTAGCCAGGATTAAGGCCAGATATGATTAATAAGCTGAGTTGCCTGATGTTTGGTATGCAATAGGTGGTCGGGACTAATAGCACGAGTTATCCAGATAAAGTCATTATCCCCTCACTATTAATACCAAGAGGGACGGTGGTATTATTAGTGCCCTCACTAAAAAAAATTGGGGTTAACATTTGTAATCTCAAAACTACCCCCGATATACAAGTGAGGATTAATAGCGAGGGCACTAATAGTACTGAGATTAATAATACTGCTTATCCTTGTCCGACTACCAAACAAGCCCTCAAGGTCTTAGCTTGAGGGCCTTTGCCATCTCTCCACCCCTTGGGGTACAGAGAGTACCATTGATGTTTAGTTGCTCTAGAGATACCAAAAAGCATTCTATATTTTATATTCCATTGAGAAGCAAGAAGAAACAAAATTTAATTATCATATTTCGTAATGCCCAGAGAAATGATTACATGGAACTTCTCCAGTTAAATCATATCCCTTTTCGTGGATAGTTTCTCATAGCTGATCCGCGACCATTAGATCCAGTGATGTTCTTTTTTAATTTCTTATGGTTACGTGATATTTTTTTTGGGGAGGTCTCTTCCTTTGTGAGATAAGTCCTGCACAACTGCACTTTTGGTGTTCATTTCCAGAATTAATTCACTCATAATTGGTGCCGTGTCTCATTTTACTGTTTGCTTTCATGTGTCACAGTGATGGAAAGACAGTTGGAGCTTGCCTTGATAGAAATGGACTTCGCCCTGCCAGATATTGGCGGACAGTAGACAATGTTGTCTATGTTGCATCAGAGGTGTGTGTATCACATTTATCGGTCTGAAATTCTGTTTAAATGTTTTTTTTTGTCTTTTACGAACATTGAAGTCTGAGCACAACCCACGTCGACATATTTCATGCTACTATTCAGCTTGTGTGGTGCCAAAAATGCTGAACTAGAGCACGGCTTGGCTCACTAATTTTTTTTGGATAAGTGAAGTATTATATACCAAAGCGTCAAACGAGGTGACGGCTTGGCTCACTAATGTGAGTTGATGCACCAACTTCAGCAATCTGTTAACATACTTTGTAAGTGGTAGATTATCAAGTTATTGAATTGTTTAAGCTATCAGGGTTGGACAATATGCAAGCTCCCAAGACCGTCCTTCACGTGTGGCCTTTTCACATATGGAGAGACAACTGTAATAAATCATGATCGATGTAGACAACTGAATGGTGGAACAAACTTATAATTGGAGATTTCTGGCAAGAACATCCTACTGTTTGACACCATTTAGATTACCAACTTATCTAAAATGTGTATCAGTCTGTGTATGAGCCCACCAATGCATGCTAGGCTTCTAATTTGTTTATAATATTGAGTGTGGTTTGGCTGAGCATGTTGGGGGCTTGGAATTACTTTTGAAAACACAGGAAGTGGTGAGCATAAAGTAGCTATGATCACGCACTTGCCAAAAATGGTATTATGATAAAACTAACTATTATATTGTTTTGCCATTAATATCCTCTTATCTATCAAAAAAATAAAATAAAAAAGTCTCCATACTTTTATAAATATTGATAACACGATTATTAAGATACGAAAAAAATTGTTTTATCAGTGGGATCGTATGCCTTTGGTAGCTTTATTACTATTAAGAGGATGATGGCCAGTGCACTTCCGCGATTGCGGAGTCTGTGAAGATCTATATAACATAATCTCGCTCAGTTTAAATCCTGACCTCCAGGTTAGAGGGCAACCTTACAGTTTTGCCCATTGTGCCAACTCTTGCCATTGGAAGCATTAATATTATTAATTATTGCTATTATATATATATATATGTGTGTGTGTGATGTGAATTCTAACCCCGAAACCCTCGTTTGTTTATGAACCAACTAGGCTGAAGCCCAAGCTGCCCGACAACTACAGTTTGATGGTGAAAGTCACGATTACTCACACTCAAACCCCATGCCTAGGCTGTCCAAGAACAACCTCCAAAGCATCCCTCAAACCTCACGGCAATACCAAAGAAAATGGAAGTACGGATAGGCGGACTCACCAGTCGAACTTCACTCGCTCGACGTAAAGAAATCTGACGAACAATCAACCTTGGCTTCACTCACCTAGATTAGATTGAATCAATTTTAAACAAAGAACGAAACTTGTTCTTCAAGAAGTTTTCCACACAATAATCTGCTTTATTGAATAAAAGAGATGCCTTTAAATAGGCTACAAATAAACCCTAAATCTATTACCAAAATTAAAGACTTCCTAATCAACTAGGAAAACAAATAAAAGGAAACCTATTTTAAAAGGAAATAAAATAACTACCTATCTAATAGCAGATTCTCCTAACCAAACTCTAATCTGACTTCCACTTGGAATCACGGAGGACGGCCTCCCCATGCCTTGTGACTGCCGTGACCTTGTATGGGGTGCTATGCACGGTTTGCCATCCCCGTACCACCCTTCCTTGCGCTGACCAAAACCCTCCTCGACCCATCTGTGCCGAGCCCAGCTTCTCCATTAAGTCCAACAGCCCACGCATCTCTTTCCAGCCCACTCCCATGCTCGCCACTCCCTCTTGAACCTCCTTGGTTCATGCTGCCCCAGCCCGTGTCCCCTCTTGCAATGAACTTCCAGGCCGTGTGTGTCTTTTACCCAACTCCCAGCCCTTGTTGTGTCAAACCCGCTTGCAACTCCCTTCCAACCGTGTGCAACTTCTACCCAATTCCCAGCCCATATTTTGTTACTCCGGAGAGCCCCATTCACATCAAACCCTCCCTCTTTGGAAAGGATTGACCTCAATCCTTGGCCCTCTTCCATGCTAAGCCCTTCTTTCTGACTAGTAACTGCTCGGTCTTCCATTTCTTTGCCAATTCCCATGAGTTCGTAACCCATAACTTGAACCTTCTCCCGAGCAGCCCAACACTCTCTTGCCAATCCTTCATTCGTGCTTGACAACACAAAGTTTAAAAACACCTTAAATTCCTGCCAACCTGTGGACTCATGCATGCTAGCCTTCAGTGCTCGCTCGCACTTAATTCCGTGCTCCTCGAGGATAATATGCTGAATATCTGTGCTCTCTTCAATCTGACCATACTCACTGCCTACTTCAGTTTTCTTCCCCAACCCGCAACCTTTTCTTTTGAAATTACAACAGCCCTGTCCTTCATTCCTTTTGTTTTCCTTGCAAACAAACTCCTCTTGGTTGATAAAGTCGTGGGTGACTGACTGTTAGAAGAGATTGTCGATGGTTTGATCCGAATTTTTTTTCCTTCCTTAGTTATTGTGTAGGTATTCTCCCTTCCGTCATGCATGACACATCTGTCGTACTGCCATGGTCTACCCAAAAGTACATGACACACATCCATGGGCACAACATCACAAAGGACTTCATCCTCGTACCCTTCCATCGAAAAGGTAATTAAGGCTTGTTGATCCACTTTTACCTCAGAACTGTTGTTAAGCCAATGCAACTTGTATGGATGTGGGTGAACTACTGTGGGGACCTTTAGTTTCTCAATAAGGACCGTAGCCACCGTGTTCATGCAACTCCCCCATCTACAACGAGCTTGCAAACTTTCCCTTGGACGAGACAATTATCGTGAAAAATCTGCTCCCTTGTACCCTCTTCCCTGTCTTTGGTTTTCGTTTGTAAGGTACGGCTTAGTACCAAAGTATTGCCGTGTACATCCTCACAGTCCATCACTTCCTCTTCCCTTTTTTCAGCCTCAATTTTTTTGCGCGATAATGTCTTCTTCTATGGCTTGGATTTCATGCGCGGTTAAGACTCGTTTCGTTGAGCACTTTGGCAATGGCCATACCCTTGGCACTTGAAACACTTGACTGAATCTTTGCTCTGCATAGGTTTCTTGCCTTCTGCCTTCTCTCCCACGCTACCCTTATCACCCTTGCTCACCTCTTCTTCCATCTTGCTGTTTGTGTTGTTTGATGAAACCTTGAGCCCTACGGTTCCTCTTGTGGCTGTGCCCTTGTTCCATCTTTTCTTCTTGACCTATCGTTCACACTTAATTGCCAGCTTGCACAATTCCTCTAAAGTAAAACATGGCTGCAATTCACCATACTTGCTACCTCGGGTTCCAGTCCGCCCATGAACCTAGTAATCTTTTGTTCCATCCTTTCTTGTGCGTCACACACTATGGAAATCTTCTCGAATTCCTCGATGTATTTGCTCACAGTAGTTTCTCCTTGCTTCAGTTGATGAAGGATGTTTGTGCTGGGTAAAAACCTACGGTCCAAGTACTTCTTTAATTTATCCCATGACTCAATTTTCTCCTTGCCTTCCCTCCTCCTTTGAGTCTTGAGATTTTCGAACTAGATGGAGGCATATTTGGTAAGCTTCAGAACAGCCACCTTCAACTTCTTTCGATCACTGAATTCCTTGTATTCGAAGACCCGTTCCGTTCTCCGAATCCAGTCTAGATATTTTTCTACGTCCATGGAGCCTTCAAATTCTGGGATATCCAACTTCAAACCCCGACCATCATCATCCTTGTTTTTGAGAGGTTGAACCCATGCGTCATCTTCCTCCCCATCTTCAGCGTTCTGATTCCCCAAAGCCGCCGGCCTTGCTTGCAGTCCTAGCATCAATTCTTCCATCATCTGCCTTAACTTGTGGAGCTCTTGATCTCGCCTGATGTTATGCGCCTCCTCGAGAGTACGCCCTGGAGGACATCCACCACCTCGAAGACTCAAGCTCTGATACCACTTGATGTGAATTCTAACCCTGAAACCCTCGTTTGTTTATGAACCAACTAGGCCGAAACCCAAGCTTCCTGACAACTACAGTTTGATGGTGAAAGTCACGATTACTCACGCTCAAACCCCATGCCTAGGCTGTCCAAGAACAACCTCCAAAGCAGCCCTCAAACCTCATGGCAATACCAAAGAAAATTTGCGCTGGTGCCCCTCATGCCTAGGCTGGTTGTCCCCCTCATGTTTGTTTCTATCTTTTTTTATTAATAAAATTTGCGCAGGTGCCGCCCTGCTTCCCTAAAAAAAAAAATACCAAAGAAAATGGAAGTACTGATAGGCAGACTCACCAATTGAACTTCACTCGCTCGACGTAAAGAAATCCGACGAATAATCAACCTTGGATTCACTCACCTAGATTATATTGAATCGATTTTAAACAAAGAACGAAAACTTGTTCTTCAAGTAGTTTTCCACACAATAATCTGCTTTATTGAATAAAGAGATGTCTTTAAATAGGCTACAATTACAAATAAACCCTAAATCTATTACCAAAATTAAAGTTTTCCTAATCAACTAGGAAAACAAATAAAAGGAAACCTATTTTAAAAGGAAATAAAATAACAACCTATCTAATAGCAGATTCTCCTAACCAAACTCTAATCTGACTACCACTTGGAATCACAGAGGACGGCCTCCCCATGCCTTGTGACTGCCGTGACCTTGCATGGGGTGCCATGCACGGTTTGCCAACCCCGTGCCACCCTTCCTCGCGCTAACCAAAACCCTCCTCGACCCATCTGTGCCAAGCCCAGCTTCTCCATTAAGTCCAACAGCCCACGCCTCTCTTTCCAGCCCACTCCCTTACTCGCCACTCCCTCTTGAACCCCCTTGGTTCACACTACCCCAGCCCGTGTCCCCTCTTGCAATGAACTTCCAGGCCGTGTGTGTCTTTTACCCCGCTCCCAGCCCTTGTTGTGTCAAATCCGCTTGCAACTCCCTTCCAACCACATGCAACCTCTACCCAATTCCCAGCCCATATGTTGTTACTCCGGACAGCCCCATTCACATCAATATGTTTGTAAAGCTTATAGTTTAGTTACATAAGTTATTCGAAGTCATATTTTTTATTCACATTGTTCAGATAAAGGTCTTCTCTTTATTTGCACGCGGTCAGTTGAGATGATATGTGGATAAAAGTATATCTGGCATATTTCTTCCATAATCACTTTTGATCATGTGGCAACCCAATGGTTGAAAATCAGTTTTATTACCTTTATCAAAAAAATAAAAAATCAGTAATGAATTCACATAACTTCTTTTGCAGAGAATAACTCTTGTAAGGATCAATTGTAAGGAAGCACTTTTTCAAAATTAAAAGCTATGCGAAAGTAGCCTCATGCTTTTAGAGAATGGTCCACAAATGTATATCAGCTCTGAGAAGCTACCTAGGTTACAAGGGCTCAGGTGCAAGTGCAGGTGTGTCTAGAAGTTAGAGATGGGGAAAACATGGATTTTATTATACGTGGCCACGGGTCAAAGGGATCCAAAATTAACACATGAAAATTTATATTTAAGAGTTGATGTACTATAGTTTAACTACACATTATGGATATGACACATGATGGTTATGAAACGGGAATTGGTTAAAGGTATTAAAACTTTGGGAGTTTATTTAGGAATAGTTGACTGCTCAATAGCAAAATATTTGAAAATCTTAAAAACTTAAGTGAGAATCATTAGCTGGCATATCCAAAAAAAACCTTCAAGAGTCTGACACAGATCCTACACCCTTGTCCGCATCATGTCGAACACCGGAATGTCGAGTGAAACAAAGAGTCCTTGTCACATAGCTGAGCAGAAAAATATGCAAAAACATATGATTAACTCACTAATAAATCTAGCCTATATCGTGGAAGTAGCGAAGAAGTAGCAGTGGCTCGAGGACTAAACTTTGATTATGCAGAGCTCAATTACTTTGGTATATACTGTTTTCTTCATACAATGAAAAGATGATTTCGCTATTGAAATTTGTGAGAGCATTAGTATTCAGATAATTATTTGGCAGTTCCATCTAACACGGTTTCTACGCGTAGGAAAAATCATTTCTGAGTGGCTTCTGAAGGCCTCACTAGGAACAATCTTCCAACAACTAAAGGTCAATTAATTACTGTTTTGTTTGGTAAAACTGGAAATCAAGTGCGAAAAACTTTATCTGAATAGCACACGTGCTGATGGCTTTAAGCTTCACAATTGTAGTGCCGGTTCTTTCAGTATGGTTCAATGTATATTTTGCTAAAAGAAGGAAATTTGTTGACAAAAAAGGATGTGTATAAGGTGGACAACGGCCCATTAGAGAGAATACAAGTGGGAAAATTAAGCACAAATGCCAAATCAAAACTGAGGTATTGGCAACTTCTAGAATACCCTATGTTAAGTAATCGACTCATCTGTTTGTTAAAATTGAGAATAAAGCTCCGAAAATTGATGTCTGAAAAAGTATGGCTGAAAACATTAAGCTACTGAATTTTAAGTACTGAAAAATCAATTGTAGCGATCTTAATATTTTTTTGACAAGTAAGATATTATATACCAAAAGTGTCGAATCAGGTGATGCGTCCTTTGTAAACTAGGGGTATACACAAAAAGACACCTAGAGAGATGAGTCAAACTATTAACAAAGTTTGCAAAAGAATATCGAGAGAGATGAGTCTCCACCGACTCAGCACACCAAAAGAATAGAATTACTTAACAAAGGGAAAATTAAGCACAAATGCCAAATAAAATATATGAAAAGCTTGTATGCCAATCACCATTGTTACTGCCAGATCATGTTTTTATTGTACTTTTTTTTTTACTTGCTTGCACAACAACTAGTAAAAAACAATTAATTTTTTATGGAAACTTTGTGAAATTGAATTGTTTGAAAATTATATCTGGTTCTTTACATCTTCAAATGAACTTATGTATAGTGACACAAGAAATTATGGAGAAGTTTTTTAGAGACTAAGAAAAAACATACAAAACATGGAAATAAAATAGAGGAGACGTCATAAAATTGGTATTATGGTAGTGGTAATGCGGAAATTATGGAGGTGGTTGTTGGGATGGAGGGTTATGGCGTAAGGGATGATGAATAAAAGAAAAAAGGGACTAGGAAAAGAAAGTGGAGCGCTATTAACACCCCTTTCCATCTAAATACAGCCACTTTTATAAATACACCACCCCTCTTCATTTAAAACATATCTAAATGCTAAATACACCCCCTCTATTTCCTTCTCTCTATCTCTTTTCTCCTTCCCTTCCTCTCGTCTCCCTTCTATCTCTCTCCTCTGTTTCCCTCTCTCCCTATGTTTCCTTTGTCCTTCAATTGAAACCCCTCCCCTCAACCTCTGCCATCTCCTCCAGCTCCCTCTCCCTTCGCCTCCTTCCCCACCAACATCTTCTCTCTCTCTCTCTCCCTCAAAATCCCCCAAATTGAAGTCTTTCATCGCCACTGCCATCACCGTGGTCGCCCTAGTGTTCGGCTAGGGTTAACCAAACAACCTAGTGTTGTTTGGCAAGGGCTTGTTGTTCGGCTAGCCCTAGCCGAACAACACTATGGTATTGTTCATTGAGGGGATGCATCGGAAGGCTGTCTTTTTAATCAATGTCATTTTTGTAATAAAAAGGGGGTGTATTAGAGGGAAAGAGGGGGTGGTGGTGTTAATTGTGCTCCTCAAAAGAAAAGCGCCAGAAAAGAAGAAATAAAATGTTGGACACACTTCAAATTTTAAGTTGTAACCTTTTCACTTAAAGTTTTGGCCAATTTTAAGGGATTTTAAATTTATTAGGTGATGTAATATTGTATTATCAAACATTCTTATTTTTAAACTCACTAATTTTTTCCGAATTAAGCTCTTAATTAGGTTAACAAACATACCCTTAGTTATTAGAAAGCGTCGCATTATTCTTGTTAACAGATGTTATTTCTGCAACGAAAGCGAGGAAAGTGTGAATCACATCCTTATTCACTGTCGAGTAGCTTCTGAATTATGGATCATGGTGCTGAGCCTGTTTAAGGTCTCTTGGGCAATGCCGAAGTCTGTTGCTGAGCTTTTTAGATACTGGATTGGTGCTGGCAGAATCAGGAAGAATCACATCTGGGACTGGGAGGCAGCCCCGCTGAGGCTGTGCTGGACAATTTGGAAGGAAAGAAGCCATAGGGTTTTTGACAACGAGGAAAATTCTATTGCCGATCTAAAGAACTCTGTGCTTCATATGTTATATTTTTGGTGCTAGGGGGCTGTGCTTTGTCCTTCCAGCATAGTCTTGACTTTTGTAGACTTTGTAAATAGGATGTCCCTAGAGAATTGATTCTTCAGGGCTATTTATACTCTTTTTGTACATAGGACACGTCACCTCTTTTGACGCTCGTTTATGTATATACCATTATTACTTAGAGCGCTTAAGCTGTTAAGGGCCCAACAATAGATAGCAAGCCTCAACACTCCCCATAAATGCGATCCCCACTTGTTGAGAGATAAACTGAGGTGCATCTCTAACCAACCAAAATGCCAACTTGTGCATTGACAATATTGAGGGAAACAAAAGCATGTTGAGAGACTTGAATTCAAGACCTCGCCAAAACAGTGATACAATGTTAAGTAGCCAACTCATCTAAAAGCTTAAAGCTGTTGGAGAGAGGCCAACAATGCTTATCAAGCCTTAACAAGCTATTTGCTAAATGCATGTATTGGCCAAAAAGATAAATCTTTTTCAACAAGTGTATAGCAGACTGATTTTGGTAAATTCTTGAATTTTGCTCAATCAAACTGCATCACACAACTGGGAAGTCACCAAAACTCCCAACATTAAATCTCACCAACACTCCCAAGAAAATGAACAATAGGACCTATGTTTTAGCAACAGTAAGTGATATCCTTTATTACTAAAGACTTCTGTACCATGATACATATGGGTAAATCATAATCTATGCATATGCCTTACTAGTATTCTTATATTGGTCTTTTCTCATTCACTGAATTAAGTGTTGGCCCTTCTAATTGTTGATCTTTGGTTGACAGTCACTGTTAACTAAGACACTGATTACAGGTTATCTTACTTTATCTAGGTTGGTGTTCTACCAATGGATGATTCAAAAGTTACGATGAAAGGCCGTCTAGGTCCAGGAATGATGATAGCTGTGGATTTAACCAGTGGTCAGGTTTGTATGGAGTAATGGCTGGTTTGTACTAGATGGTGAATGCTGCTAGGTCTATATATATATATATATATATATATTCATTCTCTTTATATATGGTCTCTTGTCAACTTTACTGCTGAATCACTATAATTAAAAGTTTTTCTTAATATATTTCAATTAACTTCTTTGTCAGTTAGTTCTGCAAAACTCATTTTGCTGGCTCTCTTGCTAAAAGCTAGTAGACTAGTGAAGCAGTTGCACATCACTTCAGTGAAGGCCATTGTTGCTTCGGCTATAGAGCCACCAAATTATTTTTACGTAAACAATGAAAGTGTTCTTAGGAAACTTGAATGTGAATGATAAGGTGAAAACATGAAATTTTTTATTCTTTTCCAGCTGATCACCACTTCGGTTCATCTTTCCATCTGAAAATTTGGGGAATGGTTTTGTAGTGTGTCATATTTTACTCATATATATTTGGAACCATGCTTTAACATTTTCTGGCATTGATGAACATTCTCTGTAGCCAACCTTTATTTGATTGGTAACTAGTTTGTATTCTTAGAATCTTGGTGTTTAGAATGTTGAAGGCAGTCCCTGCTTCTATTAAGTAATGCTCACTTCTTTACTCAACTTTCTAATTTCATGCTTCTTAGTACATGGGCTTATTCTACTTTTCTATTTCAAAGGCTGTTAATGATTTTCAAGCAAGCTTCATTAATTACTCTCTACACAAAACAGGTTTTTGAGAATACGGAGGTTAAGAAGCGAGTTGCTTTATCAAGACCTTTCGGAAAATGGCTGTCTGAAAACATGCGATCCTTGGAGCCTGTAAATTTCCTCTCCACAACAACTATGGAGAATGAAGCAATACTTCGACACCAACAGTAAGACACTTTCCCCATATCTGTGTCCATCCCTTATAAATCTGTATTTACTAATTTACTCTTCCAGTTAGGTAGCTGTTCCCCTAGAATTCGTGGCTAAATACCTTCTTTGCTCATCACCTGGGAAGGGGAACTGCATCACTTGTACGTTCAGATTGAAGATCATGATATAATATATGCATACCATAGACTACTATACCTTTCAAAATTTTCGTCGTCCATGGCCTATTGTAATTGGCTCTCAATACTTTATAAACCTAGGCATTGTTGCCCACCACCAAGTATTCCCGAGTGACAACCGTCCCAAACACTTGCACAACATAGGAATCACAGCTCATATGTGGCTTTATAGAGGGTAAGTACAAATTGGATCTCTATGAATTCTCCGGTTTAATATGGATTGATTACAGCAGTAGTTAAACTGAAATACTGATAAATGCACTATAATGTCCTACTATAGTTAGCATAACAATAACAACATTAAGCTCTACTATAATCTAACTTCACTGCACGAGTTCAAATATGAGTAATAGCATGACTCAACCCTCCCATGTTACTGGTATAATTGCACTCTTCTTTTTTGTGGCTTTCACACAAGGGCAGAATGAATGTCAACAGTATCTACCAAGAACAATCCAAGGGGCACTAGAGCAGAAGATTATATCTCAAACATGTAGTGCGTTGTAATCGACTGCAAAAAGCTAGAATTTTCCAAAAAAGCGACTACTTAAGTTTCACTTTATTTACAAAGATTGAAAATAGGCCGCCAGATTGAAGAAAACGAGGAGTCATTTGGGGACATTTGTGTAGAGAGTTGAAAGCTCAAGGCTTGTGTAGGAATAGGACTCGAAATGCACCAACTAGCTTTTGTTCGAATCAGTACAACAAGCTGAATGAGCTCCAAATCAATAACTTAGGTGATTGAATTATCCGTTGGAAAAAGGGCATCCCTCTTCAAAGAATCGTGTTTCCTTTCCAAATTCATTCTGCTTAGAGTATATGGGTCTAATGTCATAGCAGGCCATCCTTCTACTTTGATACCATGTTAGAAGACAAATAGTACTCCATTCCTCCCAAAAGATAGTCCCATTTCCGTATTGGAAAGTTAACCTAACACAATATCAACTTACCATTTACTATCCATTTATTATGTCTTAGGTAATGAACATTAAAGCCTTTAGGAGACCGTTGGATCCACAGTTTCAAAGTGGGAAGGGGTAGAGATTCAAACATGACGGCTTCACACCTTTTTGCAAATGATACTCTCGTCTTTTGTGAGGTAGAGGCCTCTTAGTTTGGTTAATTACGCTTAGTTATGCCATTGTCTCCCAAGACTCCAAGAGTTATATCAGATCATGTCCCATTACTTCTCGAATGTGGGGGGTTTATGCAAAGGTAAGTCTCTATTCAGGTTTGAGAATATGTGGCTCAAGGAGCCGGGGTTTGTGGATTGGGTCAGATTAAAGTGACAATCCTATATTCCTATGAGGTAGATGGAAATCCTGGTTACATTCTGGCCAACAAACTTAAACTTTTGAAGACAGATATTGTAATTTGGAACAGGGAGGTTTTTGGGAAGATAGAAATCAGAATTCAAAAAGCTGTGGAAGAGCTAAAAAGGCTAGAGTTAAGGGCAGAGATGGGAGTTCTGTCTGCAGGGGAGGAGGAACAGATGGTAGTGGTCAAGAAAGAGTTGGAGCAGATGTTTCTTAGCTAGGAAATCTGTTGGAAGCAAAAGTCCAGAGTGCAGTGGTTGAAGCAAAAGTCCGTAGTGTCTCGATTGGGGGAACACTTCTGGAAGATAAAGAAGAAATCAAGGAGGGTATTGTGGATTTTTACAAGCAGTTGTATTCAGATTGTGGCTATTATCGTCCAAAGCTGGATGAGGTGCAATTCAGTTCTCTTGATGAGGAGGATAGGTCAGCTCTAGAGCAATCTTTTTCTGAAAATGAAGTGGTGGCTGCTCTTAACACATTGAGGGGAGACAAAGCTCCAGGCCCGGGCGGTTTCTCGTTAGCTTTTTTCAATGTTTGCTGGGAGGTGATCAAGGAAGATGTTATGGAGATGCTTCAATTTTTTCATACCAGTATGGGTTTTGAGAAGAGTCTCAATGCTACATTCATTGCCTTGATTCCGAAAAAATATGGAGCTAGTGAGTTGAAAGATTTTAGGCCCATTAGCCTGATTGGTAGCGTTTACAAGCTTTTAGCCAAAGTTCTTTCTTTGCGTTTGAGAAAGATCATTGGTAAAGTTATATCAAAGTCCCAACAAGCTTTTGTGGGGGAGTGTCAGATTATTGACGCGTATTTTATTGCTAATGAGGCGGTGGATGCTAGATTGCGCAATGGTATTCCAGGATTATTTTGAAAGTTGGATATCAAAAAGGCATATGATCATGTTAATTGGGACTTCTTATTTTACTTGCTAGAGAGGATGTGGTATGGTGCTAAGTGGAGGAGATGGGTGAAGTTCTGTATATCTACAGTTCATTTCTCAGTTGTGGTGAACGGTGAACCTGCTGGATTTTTTGATAGCTTGAGGGGTTTGAGACAAGGAGATCCTCTTTCTCCTTTTTCTTTTTATCATCATTATGGAGGCGTTGAGTAGGCTTATGGATAGAGCTGTTCAAGGTGGTTTTATCAGTGGGTTCAGGATGGGTTGTGCAGATAGCGCAGAGTTTTTAGTGTCACATCTTTTGTTTGCAGATGATACGTTGGTCCTCTGTGGTGCAGATTTTTCACAGTTAGGATATCTCCGGTTAGTCCTATTATTTTTCCAAATAGTGTCGAGCCTTCGGATCAACATTTCTAAAAGTGAAATCTTACTGGTTGGAGAGGTAGTTGATGTGATCCCTCTAGCTTCTTTCTTTGGTTGCAAAGTTGCTAGAATTCCTTCGTCGTATCTTGGCTTGCCTTTTGGAGCTCCGTATAAGAGTAAAGCTTTGTGGAATCCGGTGATTGAGAGATTTTAGAAACGTTTATTAAGTTGGAAGAAGCAACTGTTGTCGAAAGGGGGACGCTTGACTCTTATTAAAAACACTTTGTCGAGCATGCCTACTTATTTTATGTCTCTTTTTGTGATGCCGTCCTCAATTCGCAATCGTTTAGAAAGATTGGAAAGAGATTTCCTTTGGGAAGGTCAAGTGGAGGAGCGCAAGTATCATCTTGTTAGGTGGGATAAGGTTTGTTCCAAGTTGAGGGAGGGTGGGCTAGGTAAATAGTTATGGAGGTTCCTAACCGAGAAGAATGGCTTTTGGTGAAAAGTGGTGTTTAATAAGTATGGGGAAGGTGATCATAAGTGGTTCCCTAAGGTCATTGATAGTCCATATGGAGTGGGTGTGTGGAGAGGTATTTGTAGAGGTTGGAATTCTTTTGTGAGGAATATATCTTTTGAGATTGGTGATGGTTCCTCGGTGTGATTTTGGACAGATAAATGGTGTGGAGAGATGGAACTTTGGAGGGGTTTTCCTGATCTATTCATCTTGGAAAGGGAGAAAGATTGCTTGGTCAATTCAGTGCTACATCTGGGATAGGGAATGGATCTTCAGTCAAATTTTGGAAAGACAAATGGTGTGGGGATATGGAACATTGGAGAACTTTTCCAAATCTATTTAACATAGCATCCAATAAGAAAGTGATGGTTAACTCTATTTTACATTTTTATGAAGGAACAACCACTCGGAGTCCCACCGTTAGAAGGCATCTTCAAGATTGGGAGATGGGTCTTGTGTCAGTTTATCGAGAAGCTTACTTGCAGCAATTATTGGCAACAGAGAAGACAGGTGCTATGGGAGGGAGCTAAGAGAAAAATAATCATTGTTAGATCGTGTTTTCACTTTTCACATTTTGACAAACGGTTACAGGGGTCTCTTTTCTTTGGAAAGCTATTTGGAAATCAAAGGCTCCTGGGAGAGTGGCCATTTTTGCTTGGGTAATTGGGGTTTTTTGATACACCTTATGGAAAGGATGGGTTTTGGTTTCAAGTGGAGGAGATGGATCCAGTTTTGCATATCTTCGGCTAGGTTCTCGGTGTTGGTTAATGGAGAATCCGCAGGTTTTTTCCCGAGCTCGAGGGGTTTGAGACAAGGAGATCCCCTCTCCCCTTTTTTGTTCATCATAGTCATGGAGGCCCTTAGCAAACTTCTGGAGAAAGCTGCTTTGGGAGGCTACATCAATGGGTTCAAAGTGGGTGGGGAAAACTCTACGGAGCCTTTGGTGTCTCATCTCCTCTTTGCAGATAACACTCTAGTTTTTTGCGGTGCGGAGCAGTCCCAACTAGGCTATCATAGGATGGTACTGCTTTTCTTTCAGGCGGCTTCTGGGTTGCGCATCAATATTTCCAAAAGTGATATTATTCCAGTGGGCGATGTTCAGGATGTTAACGCTTTGGCTTCTTTTTTCGGATACAAGGTTGCCTATCTTCCGTCCGTGTACCTGGTTTGCCTATTGGAGCCACGTATAAGAACAAGAATGTATGGAACTCAGTGGTTGCTAGATTCGAACGTATTTTCTGTCACTCTTCGTAATCCCAGCTTCGGTTCGAAATAGATTAGAGAAGCTGGAGAGGGATTTTTTGTGGGATGGTCGGTCGTCAGTGCGGAAATTTCACCTTGCTAATTGGGACATAGTTTGCTCTGATTTGGGGAAAGGGGGCTTAGGAGTGAAAAATCTCAAATTGTTTAATGAAGCCTTGCTTGGGAAGTGGTTGTGGAGATACTTGTCAGATAAGGGGGCCTTATGGAGGAAAGTGGTGGAGAGTTAGGGAATCATTTATGGTTTCTAGCAGAGGTCTCTGAAGCTTTTGGGGCAGGAGTATGGAAAGGTATTAGTAAAGGCTGGAATGCTTTTGATAGGAATATTTCGTTCGAGATTGGGTCGGGGGCGAAGGTGGAATTTTGGAAAGACTTATGGTGTGGAGACGGGGTGTTATCCAGATCATTTCCAGAGCTCTTCTCCTTGTCTAGGGAAAAGAATAGTTTGATCAGCTCGATGCTCTCTTTAGAGGGAGGTCGAGTATCCTGGAACCCGACGTTTAGAAGAAATTTTCAGGATTGGGAGATTGATTCGGTGACTAGATTTTTTGAGCTCCTTTACGCTCAAAAAGTTGGTGGCGAGTCTGATAGGGTGGTTTGGAGAGGGTCGAAGGACAACAAATTCTCAGTGAAAGGTTATTATGCCAAACTGTCAAATAGAGACCGGTCATCTTTTCCATGGAAGTCGGTGTGGAAGACGGTAGCTCCAAGTCGCGTAGCCTTTTTTGCTTTGGAAGTGGCGAACGAGGCTATTCTAACCGGGGATAACCCGAGGAAAAGAGGGATGATATATGTTAACAGATGCTTCTTGTGCAAGGAGAGTGAGGAGAGTGTAAATCACTTGGTTTTGCACTGCCCGGTGGTTGGGGAACTGTGGAACCTTTTGTTCCGCTTGTTCAAAGTGGAGTGTGTACTCCCGGAGGCCTCCAAAGATTTGCTGTGGAGTTGGAGGTATTTTTGGCGTAGGAAGGAAAGAAATCTTTTGTGGGAAGTTTCTCCGTTGGGGGTGTGGTGGACAATTTGGAAGGAAAGAAACCGGAGAGCTTTTGATAACGAGGAAGGATCTATTTCAAATTTGAAGAGTGCTCTGCTTCATCTCCTGTTGTGTGGTGTGCAGGGGTTGGGCACTTATACTCTCCCCCGTCTTCCTCTTTTGTCAATTTTGTGCAGAACTTTCCTTTACGATAGTTAGTCTTTTGTCTTTTTTCTTCTTTGTAAATAGGACGCGTCACCTGTTTTGACGCTATGATATTTATATACATTTACCTTTATCAAAAAAAAAAAAAAAACAAAGCTATTCTCACTGGGGACAACTTGCAGATTTGACGCTTTTTGGATATATATTCCTATTTTCTTATAAAAAAAAACAATTTTTTAAATTTCTTATGGATTAGTGAATTTTATAAATCTTTGGTCAAAGTTTAATTAAGTTGACCCAAAAATGTCAAAGTGGAACCTTTTTTTTGCGACTGAAGGAGTATTTCGCATGTAAAGTGATAATCGAGCTTGATTGGAGGCCTAGTTACTAAATATATATCAGTAAGATTTTTACTCGTTTTTGGTTTTGGGTTGGTGATGGAACTGTTTGTTTTTGTGAGGATATACCTTATGAGCATGTTGCTTTCTCTATTCTTTATACGAGGTCTTTCTGGTTGTGAATTTGTGATGCCCCAATAACCACATATGATGCTGGAGTTTGTGAAGGAAATATACCTCACCTTTTGCCATAAACAATAGCAAGTTACTAGGACTATCTACCAGATCCTTCTTTTTAGCCTGTAAAATGCAATATGTTCTAGGTAGAAATTAGGAAACCATTTCCTTTTAATTTTACACCTTATTGCGTATGCTGTTTGAATTACCCCAAAGGGTGGGAGAGATGACAAGGGCACTCATAGAAAGACCTTGATGTCCTTGGTTCCAATCTGATGTGGTGTAGGAAGCTTGAATCAACAATCTGCTCAAGCAATTTAAACAGCCACCAAGCTGTTCAAAATCTCTTGCAAAACAGCCCCAAAACTTACGAGGAACCCTAGCCGTTTGATGTGTGTGGACTGCCCAAGAATTGCTATCTGTCCATGCAAATTAAGACCACCCAATCTGCCCGAAATCTGTGCACCACAACCTCTCTTAATCACGCCTAAAACTGCCCAAGAACTTCTACCTTGGCCGAGCTTTAAAGGACTTCACAACCAGCCCTAGAACTCTTACAACTCACACGAAATAACAAATAAAAGATAGAATCGGGTTCATCAGTTAGGCTTCACTACCTAACGTAAAGAATCCCGTTTGAAATCACTCGCTCGGCTTCACTCACCTTGGTTGGTGAAATCAGTTTTGAAGAACAAACTTGTTCTTTTGTTTTTTTTTCTCAATTCCGAAAATCTGCATTAATCAATGAATAAGATGCCTTTAAATAGGCTACAAGAACTTAACCCTAATTTACTTACCTAATTTAAAGAACTCCTAACAAACTAGGAAAACAAAAGTCCTAATTTAATCTAGATAAATAAAAAGGAAATCCTAATTTACTAGGAAAGTAAATAAACAAAATTAAAGGCCTTTTTACTTTTTAGGGCATTATTACAAAAACGGGATTTAAAGAAAGTAAACCAAAATTACGTGAATCCTTAAGGCTGCCTTGAACCCTCCTTCCAACCCCTTGTACACGCCATTCAGCCCATGGCGTCCCTTATTCAGCCCCATTTGGATACTAGGAGCAATAAGCATCACCCCATTTGGTCCACCATGCATCAGCAATACTTTCCATGCAAATCCCTTGCCTCTTTTTAGAACCCAACACAGCTGCTGTCTTGCTTGTGCACCCTCTTTGTACAACTTCCTGTTTCCCCCTCTCCATGTAATTGACAAGCCCAAACCTTATTAACCCATGTACCACATCATTTCCCTCCTTTAAAGCCTTAGAATCCGTGGCCCCTTTGATCAATGCTAAGTCATACCCATTTTGTTGTTCGTCTATTCCCAACTTTGAACAAGACCCCCATGCTCCCGCATCACGATCCCCATACCGGGTCACACTTACCTATAAAAAATAAAATAATAATAATAATTAAAAAAATAAATATATATGTATATATATATATATATATATATGTATGTATATATAATTTTTAGGCACTTTTTTGTTTTTCCCTTTCTGTCTGAGTGGTAGCCTTCTGGTTTTACCCGAAACCTATTATAAAAGTTACTGACGTGAAACACTGACCGATAATCCTCCTTTGAACAATGATCCAATGTGGGAGGACTTCTGCCTAATTCCAACAAATCTTTCCTTCATGGATGAGTCTAGCCCATCCATGGATCCTTTGAATTGAGTAGTTTCACAAAGCTACAAGTGATACCCATGCTTTGAGTGAAATTGGCCAAGTATCTGCAATGCTGTCCCTGGGTGTTTGCGAAACATCTCTAGAGACCTACATCTAATGAGGTAATCCTGTCTCTGCATCTTACTCGCTTGGAGATGTCTTCCTGAACCACTCCTATGGCCCTGATACTGATTTTTGGGAGATGCTCACATCGTTTGATCACTGCTCTGCAAGGCTTATGTACACAATTTGGAACACAGTTTAACCCAAAAGCTTAAGATTTTGGATATGAGATCCAAAATTATCCGAATTGCATTTTTAAGCCACCCGTTTTGCACTTGTATTCAACTTGGAGACATGGTTTACCCTCTCGCACCATGTTCCAGCAGATGATTTTCTTTCAAAATGGTCCTAGTTGCAAATATGTGTCTGCAATTGCTTTTATGGTAATACAGCTGAAAAATTCTGGGCTGTGGACTAAACTAATTTTGTTGAACTATGTAATCTTCAAAGGTGCTTGTTGACATACTCTCTTGTGTTTGTGTCACTTGGATTTCAGTGCATTATTTACCAAGTCTCAATGTTGACAGATAAACTATGAGTCAAAATCATAAATGCGAGCATAATTGGGATTGGGCAAGTGCTACACTTATAACTTATTTTCATTCTTGTATCGATAGGGCATTTGGTTACTCCAGTGAGGATGTCCAGATGGTTATTGAATCTATGGCCTCACAAGGGAAAGAGCCTACCTTTTGCATGGGAGACGATATTCCATTGGCCATTTTGTCTCAAAAGTCACATATGCTTTATGATTATTTCAAGCAACGGTTTGCTCAGGTTTGCAAAAGTTATTTTTCTCATTTTCCATATTCTTTTCCTTTTCATTTCATTTTAAATTTAATGATATGAATTATTTAACTGCGTGGCGGCCATGTTTGAATTGCTATAATATTAAATGATCACAATCAGTTCTTATGTAGTTTGTACATATGTTTATTATGGTGAGTTGCTTATAGAAAAAATGTTCATTTTGACAAGTAAATCCGCTCAAGAGCACCTAAGAGCACGCACTAGACTAGACTAGTTAAAAGGCACTGGGGTCATCAGAAGGGATATCTACAGTCAAACTTCAGAAGTGTGGTGTTTCCATAATGTTGTTCATTATAGGACACATTTATTGTAATGTGTAATGAACATGATAATGAAACCAAATGGGGAGATTAAATCCTAAATCACGTGTACCGTTGTAGGGCCCTTTCTCAAACAACTTAAACTCTTTAATAGGTTTTTAGGATGATATGATGCGTCACTTGTAAGCCTCAAGTCTAGCTCAGGTGAGGGGGCACATTGAAATAGAAGCCCAACATCGGTTCGTTATGTCCTTGCAACTCAGTATATTAGATCCTAGGGACAAATCACTCGCATGACAATTGGCTTCAAGCTGGATCCACATTTGATGTCGAGTAACCAGGGATGAGGCAGTTCTTGATATCTGTTGTTAAGCTTGATATACATTGTTGAGCCCCTATCTAACAGCTTAAGCTTTTAGATGAGTTGGTTACTTAACATGGTATCAGAGCTCTGGTTTGGCAAGGTCGTGGGTTCGAATCATCCCGCTTGCATTTGTTACCCGGAATATTGTGAGTGCATGTTGTCACTCTGTTTGGTTGTGATGCCCTTAATGAGGCATGTTTGTATATCTCTCCACGTGTGGACGGGTCACACGTGAGGGGGAGTGTTAAGCTTGATATACATTGTTGAGCCCCTATCTAACAGCTTAAGCTTTTAGATGAGTTGGTTACTTAACATCTGTATTTAATGCTCGTGTTCCTCTGTCTTGGGACCGCTAGATTGACTCATGTATATATGAATTTGGAGAATCCATCTTCGTTCAGTTGAGATATTGCAATTTTGGCGTGCATTGTTTTGCAGTTATTCTCACGTGAAATATAAGGTTGGAATTCCCCAACATCATAGGGTAGTAAGTTTAGCAAATCAAATGTGAAATGCACGAGGCTTACCTTATACATCTTGCTGACTACATTAATTTTTTTTTGTTTTGAGGTTTTTTATTAAAATGGTATTAAGTTCTAGGATTTCTAATCTATATATGCTTACACAACTGTGGTCCATGTTTCAACCCTATTACTTGGTTTCCTTTATGGATTTATCTTTTGTAACTTTGTCACGACTCTAAAACTCTACAGCAACTGTAGGTTACAAATCCTGCTATTGATCCTCTTAGAGAAGGACTGGTAATGTCTCTTGAGATCAATCTTGGGAAGCGTGGAAACATATTAGAGATTGGACCTGAGAATGCCTCTCAGGTATGTCGGCCATAATAAGATTTTGTTCAAGGTTTTAATTTTTAATTTTTTACTTTTTTTTATTCTGCACTTTCTATACAGTACTATAATGTATTTTATTCCGATTCTTATTTGCGTTTAATATGACTTGTAAAAAGTATGTCCATTCACTTGGAATTAATATTCATGTTCAAGATAATGAATAAATTTTTGAGTCAATAACCGCGTTTGAATATTTTTGATTAAAATTAGTGAACATTTACCTGTGAAAGGGGGTTACAATGTTTTTGAGTGGCTGACTGTATCAATTAAAAGCAGTTTCATGTTAAAAGGTTCCAAGGATGTAGCTAAAATGGCCATCAAGTGTTGCAATTGTTCATGCTCGACTTTTACTCCCTCCGTTTCTAAATAATTGTCTTGCTTTCCTTTTTTGTCCGTTCCAAAAAAATTGTCTTGTTTCTAAACTTTCTTTTTTAGGAAAACACTTGTACCTTTACCCTTACTTTTTCTTCCTACTTTAATTATGGCCACATGCACAAGAACTTTAATGGAAACTTTGTACCATTATGTATAATAGTCAATCACTTTTTCTTAATTTGTGTGCCAAATCAAACTGGACGATTATTTAGAAACAGAGGGTGTATCTATTTCTTAGAGTACCTGCGAAATTATTGAGTGGAAAAGTGCTCTTCAATGATTAGGAATCAGCAAAGATCAACTAAGTGCGATTTATTGTTAAGTAAAAATGACAAGAGTATGTGTGATAGACGGACACCAAAGATAATATATTCATATTTGTCTAGACCTTGGGAGTTGCCTCACTTCGTCAATACCAACTTTCCAAATAAGCGATTGTGGAGCCCATCATTGCTCCTTGTAAAAGAAAAAAAGTGTATATATATATGTGGTGTTTTTCCCTTTCATTTTTGTCCCTTTGTCCCCATTTTCTCTTTGTTTCCTGTTCCTGTCCCTTATCTAAAACAAACATACCATTAGTTAACCTATCTCAAAAATTTAATACTTACTAATAGTTCTTGAAGTATGTAGGTATTGAATCCTTAGACGAGTTGCTAAACTTTACCCACCTATTTACTTGAAGATAAAATGTTGTACATGATTAGCATTTTTCAACCATTATAACTGTGTGGAGTATTATTGATATCACTTTAAAGTGTAGTGACTAGTGATATTCCAGCCTTGGCTCTCTCTTTAGACTGAACTCCTTGCAATTCACAAAATTAGCAGGCTAAGAGTGACATACAGTTATGTAAGAAGACAAACAATAACCAAGGGTACAAGACATTGCTCGAAACTAGCATAAGTTATCAAGAGCTTTAGAAAGGGTTTTGATGTTACCAAGAACCTTGAATAAACTGATGCTTCTAATCACCATAATTGAAGCAGTAGTCCGCAGACTCCACACGTGGGAGTTAGTGAAGCTGATGGGACTACTTAGGCCCAAATATAGTGTGTTTGATAGATTGGGATGTCAAATCAACTTTGGGCCTAGTTTCACTTCATGGACATTTCAACTGGGTCAAAGAGGCCTGTCCTAAGGCTGATGGGCTTCATAATATTTTCTCTAGACTGGGTAAATCAGCCCAGCAAAACAGTGTGTTCCAAAGGCTTGGTCCCAACAATAGAAAGGGTTTTGGTGGGGTCAGACTAGCAGGGTTTAGGGAGCTATCAGATCTGAAGTCAATTGAGTCAAAGTCCAAGGTTTCAGTCTCGTCCTTTCATAGCACAATAATGTGAGAGGTGAGTCACATAGTACAGCACCAGAGAAAAGGTTTCCTCGATTAGTAAATGAAGTCTTTGGTCAAGCACTGGTAATGCAGGTGGTGCATGTGCCCAGGTGTGATACGGGGAAAGTTTTTAGATTAAACCCGAAGGATTAATCAAGGACTCTTGCTACGAAAAAACCCTTTAAATTAAGGTTGAACACGTCAAACCTTATTAATCCTAGAATCCACTAGGAACGAACAATTGGAATCCACCAAAAAAAAAGATTAAACCGTAACTTTATTCAATTTTCTGAACCATTCGGAAATGACAACAAACCTGTATTTGTAAAGTTTATAGCGTTTGGAAAGGAAGTTATAACTTCCAAAAAAACTGCCCTAACTTATCTAGTAACCAACTAGAACTTTAAATTCATCAATTAGGAATCTAAATCTACTTCTAAATAAAAAAAATACTATCCTATTAATTACAAATTCGAAATTTATAATAATAGTAAAAATAATCAAACTAAAGAATAAATTGCTCCAATCTTATCCCACAACAGACACCCGTTCTTGAAAAGAACTCGTCCTCGAGTTCATACTAGAAACTTGATTACTAATATTGTTTTCTTGCCAAATGAAGAGATATTTTGAGTAGGACACGTTCTTCCGTAACTTTGATTCTTCAAAATCCTTGAACAATTCCGTAATTGAAGAGGACTCAAAAACTTGAAAGAACGTAGAACTGAACAACCCTTTTGCATAGGACATGGGCACACCATAGTAGTTGGAATGCCTAACAGAAGCTTGTTTGACATACTGCATAGGCACGCCATATCAGTTGCAATACCGAACAAACGCTCACTTGACATACCACGTGGGCATGCCTTATCAGCCACCACGAACAGATCATCCTTATCAAATAATTTTGCAATCAGAATATCTTCTGTATCCACAAAATCATGATGTTCATAGCCCTCTCGCTCGATAAATAATTGAGCAACATCATCATACAAGTCCCCAAAATCAACCTCAAGAAAATTGATATTTTCATCTGATCTTCTAGTAATCTTTGTGCCCCCATCTTTGCCATGTGTGATGCCTTGGTCAACCCGTGCGGCTTGCATCCTTGCCTCCTTTTGTTGAAGACGCTTAACCAAGATTAGAAGCCTCACAGCCAGTTCCTTGAGCACTAAAGAGACAGCAACATCATCGTCACTCCCGATAGAATCATCATCTCCATCTTTGTAAGCCATTACCGAGGAAAAGCCTCGCTCTGATACCACTTGATATGGGGAAAGGTTTTAGATTAAACCCGAAGGATTAATCAAGGGCTCTTACTACAAGAAAACCTTTTTAAATTAAGGTTGAACACGTCAAACCTTATTAATCCTAGAATCCACTAGGAACGAACAACTGTAATCCACCAGAAAAAAAGGATTAAACCTTAACTTTCTTCAATTTTCCCAACCATTCGGAAATGACAACAAACCTGTATTTGTAAGGTTCATAGCGGTTGGAAAGGAAGTTATAACTTCCAAAAAAACTGCCCTAACTTATCTAGTAACCAACTAGGACTTTAAATTCATCAATTAGGGATCTAAATCTACTTCGAAATAAAAAAATACTACTCTATTAATTACAAATTTGAAATTTATAATAATAGTAAAAATAATCAAAGTTAAGAATAAACTGCTCCAATCTTGTCCCACATCAAGGTGTCATCAGTTTCTTGCTTCTCACTCTTGTAATTCTGGTAGAGAGACGCTAGATGCTTTGGTTGGCAAAAACGGGTTGAACAACCTCCCGTTGATTCCGGCTGTTGGGGTGAGCGCATGATACGTTACTGGAATGTGATGATTGGCTAGGACTGAAGGCCCTGAACACTTTTCTCTCTTAGTTGATAGTTGATACTATTACTCCGTGTGTTAGACTAAAATGGGAATGATTCTGTTGAGGACATAAGGTCTTACTAGACATTATGAGGGCATTATCATCCATTAATTACGTACACCTCGAGTCCTCTACTACTTTAAGCAATGTAGTTTATTACTCCCTCCGTCCCTAAATTATTGTCCTGTTTTCCTTTTTTCGTCCTTCCAAAAAAATTGTTTTGTTTGTAAGTTTCCTTTTTAGGACAACATTCTTACAATTTTACCCTTACTTTTTCTTTCTACTTTAATTATGGGCCATATGCACATGGGCTTTAAAGGAAACTGCATATTATATCAATATTAGTAATCAAGATATTGTTTTTCCTTAATCCTTGTGCCGGGTCAAACAGGACAATGATTTGGGACGAAGGGAGGAAGTATTATTATTTGTTTTCTTTTTGAAGTTAACTGGTTTATAATTTTTGGACCAGGTGATGTTATCCAGCCCCGTACTTAATGAAAAGGAGCTTGAATCACTATTCAAAGACCCATACTTGAAAGCACAAGTTCTACCAATATTTTTTGATATAAGGAAGGGACTAGAAGGTTCAATGGAAAAGACGCTGTCTAAACTTTGTGAAGCAGCTGACGAAGCAGTTAGAAATGGTTGCCAGTTGCTTGTGCTCTCTGACAGGTCTGATGAGCTGGTGAGCACTTTTAGGTTTTTTATATTATAATCCATTATTTGTTTAGGTCTCTCTCTCTCCAGCGTTCATTATTTTAAATTTGAAGCAGTATGCTCCCTCCCTCCCTGGATGTTTGTCTTACTCTTCATACCGTTGTCTTATTTTCTTTATTACTATATATTTTGTTTCTTTTGGTGAATGTCTACCCAATTATTAAGCTGTTATTTATGTTTACGTAATTGAACAATCCAATTTTCACCAATTTTGTGTGCTAATTATTTTTTTAGCTCTTTATACTCTGTTCAAAGCCTGATCGCACTTCATTCTTTGTCAGGAACCTACTCGGCCTGCTATTCCAATACTTCTTGCTGTAGGTGCTGTTCACCAGCATCTTATTCAGAACGGCCTGAGAATGTCGGCTTCCATTGTTGCAGACACAGCTCAATGCTTCAGTACTCATCACTTTGCTTGTTTGATCGGATATGGTGCAAGGTATCTTTCCTTCTTTAAGCCTATTTTATTGAGAGTATCTTTCCTTCTATGATTAAGAGTACCTTGTCTAGCTTGCCCACCTATTTCATGTCTGTGTTCATTCTCCCCTCTTCTATGGCAAAGAGATTAGAAAAGCTTGAGAGGGATTTTTTGTGGGGAGGCCCTATGGAGGTGTGAAATTACCATTTGGTTGATTGGGATACCGTTGTTGCAATATGAAAGAAGGTGGTTTAGGGATGAAAAATCTCCAGGCTATTTATACTGCTTTATTGGAAATATGGCTTTGGAGATTCATGGTAGAGGAAGAGACTTAATAAAAAAAAGTGGTGGAAGGTAAATATCGTATAGGTGATCTCTGATGCTTTTTTAATGAGGTTCATACTCCATATAGGGTAGGTGTGTGGAATGGGATAAGGAAAGGTTGTTGTTCAAGCGGCACATTGCTTTTGAAACAGGCAATGGCACCTTAATCAGGTTTTGAGAAGATAAGTGGTGTGGGGACACAGATCTGTGCAGAGCTTTTCCCTCTTTGCTCAAGTCAATAAGGAAGCTCTTGTTAGCTCTATTTTACCAAATCTGGAAGATATTGCCATATGGAGCCTTTCTTTCACAAGACATCCTCAAGGCTGGGAGGTAGAGTATCTGGGCTTGTTTTTCAGGCTAGTGTATAAGGTCTACGGAAGTAGGGAAGACAAAGTTCTTTGGATAGGGGCAAAAAGTAGGAAATTCTCTGTTAAATCGTAATCTTTGGCGTTGACAAGTAGAGATAGTTCTTTTCCTTGGAAGACTGTGGAAATCAAAAGCCTCGAATAGTAGCGTTTTTTGTTTGGGAAGTGAATAATGAGGCAATTCTAACAAGGGACAATTTGCGAGCCCAGAAGAAGAACTATGTTAATGGGTGTTATATGTGTAAAGGTGATGGGGAGAGCAGTAACCGCCTTTTGATACACTGTCCAGTGGCTGGGGCAATATGGAATTACCTACTGAACCTGTTCCATCTCTCATGGGTTATGCCTAGATCTGCGAAGGAGCTGTTTAGTTGTTGGTCCCAGTACAAGCAATGAAGGAGAAACAGCGCATGGGGTACTGCCCCCTTGGTAATTGCTGGACTATTTGGAAAGAAACCAGCATTGTTTGATTGAAGGAGATACTGCTCCAGACTGTCCTTTTGGTGCACAGAGTCGGCTCTGATTATAGTTAAATTATTTTGTAGAGTTTGCAGACAACTTTTTTGTTATGTAGGCCCTTGTGTAGGAGTATACTCCCTGTATACAAAGGATGCGTCACCTGTTTCGATGCTTTGATTTATATTATTTTATCTTAA
This sequence comes from Codonopsis lanceolata, assembly GCA_013146195.2. Classification (NCBI taxonomy): domain Eukaryota; kingdom Viridiplantae; phylum Streptophyta; class Magnoliopsida; order Asterales; family Campanulaceae; genus Codonopsis; species Codonopsis lanceolata. The sequence continues at coordinate 94,320,336 of CM028380.1, forward strand.
TCTATCAAAAAAAACAGAAGATTGATGGAAAGATGTAAAGGGAAAGAAGTATTTACATATTGTATATTGACTTACGGAAGGTGTATGATTGAGTCCCCAAATATTCTTGAAAATGTTCAATTGCTGCTTTTCAGTTTTTAGTTGCGTGAAAAGGTTTAGTGTATGTTAATAGTCCTGTTTATTGTAGACCACAAGGGGTGGGAGAAACGGCAAGGGCATTCAAGCAATGAACTAGAGGTCCTTGGTTCCAATCCCCATACCAACAAGGGGTCACACTTATTGTACTCATTTACCCATGAATTTTTATTTGCAGTGCTATATGTCCTTACTTGGCATTGGAGACATGTCGACAATGGCGCTTGAGCAAGAAAACCGTAAACCTAATGCGTAACGGAAAGATGCCGACCGTTACCATAGAACAGGCTCAAAAGAACTTCTCCAAGGTTTGTATCCTTTTGCTGAAACCCCAGTGTCCATTAAAAATATATTTAAGCATAAATGTTTTTTTAAATTATATAGTCTGATCAAAGCAATACTTTCCTGCATATTTCAGTTGATTTCCTTTTGCCATATCATAAGATTCATCTTTCCTTGAAAAAGTTAAGTATATATCATAATTTTGATTCATCAGTAAATATATATATATATATATATATATGTGTGTGTGTGTGTGTGTTTCTATAATACTTGCTCATAAAAGTTAAGTATAGTGAGATTCATTTCGATGTCATTATCACTCCCGAGTTCCAAAGCGGTCGAGCAACTACCCCTCTCTCCTTCCAACTCCCCACTATTCAGGGAGCACACCTGTAATTAACTTAAATCAATTTATTTTTTGAAACTAAATCCCAATTTAATTTATGTCACTTTTGAATATTTCTATTTTAATTTTTTAAATGTATGAACCAATTCCACCAAATAAATTACGTAAGTTTGTAATTTGAAATAGTAAATATATATATATATATATATATGTGTGTGTGTGTAAAATACTGTATATATATATTTGAGAGCAAAAGAAAATATTCAAGGATATGTTTGGTCCTTGATAGCAATATTCTGCAATTCCATATAGTCGCAACATCATTGTATGCCCATATACTTTTTATTGAAAGTTCTTACAAGTAATCATTTAGAATATCCAAATTTACATGCTGATAAACAGTATTAATGCCTAATGTGTAGAAGTTACAGAAACAAGATGATCCCGATAGGGGATTCCTCTTTGTGCAAATACACCCAAGAATAGCGAAAACACTGCACTACCACACTGTACGTTTGTTCTTCTATCAAAGCTTCTAAAAGTAATCAAAAGAGGGAAACTCACAACTGCAGGGCTAATCCAGGTCTCTCCAATGACCGCCAATAACATAACGCAGTTTCCTGGAGACAATTTCTTGTACGGCCTCCTGCTGAAGATCACTAGTATTGAACTTATTGAGGACCTAGCACTACACACCCTGATTGTGAAAGTTACCCTCACTTTCCAAACAAGGAAGCAGGTGAAAAAATGTGAGAGATGGGTCCGAGCCAAATGGGACAGAATGGATTTCCAAGAATAGGTCCTAGAAAATCGATGACCTAATAAAATATGTGAGAAAAGTGAACATGGGAGAGAACCCCCAAAAGAGCAAGCCCCTCTTGGTTTTTTTATCATCAAGATTCTAAATAAAATTGAGGACCTACTCATATATGGCCAATTGATTTCCATTTTTGTGGTTTGAGCTTCGAATTTAGCATCTTGCTCTTCTTGACACTTGGCAAACTCATCTTTGAAAGCTTAAAATGTGCCTGAAGGTCATTGTTGGAGACTCCCATAGGAAAATCTGCAAATTTTCAGAACTTTGGGGTGGTGTTGTTTATATGTAACCTGGAGGGTATTTGTTGAACTTTCTGGAACTTGGAGGGGCTTCTTGTTTTATTCTGGATATTTTTGTATCAAAATTTGACTTGGAAATTAGAATTTTCCATGTCTTTTGCTTGACCTAGGAAAGGGAGATGGCAACAACAACCAGAAGGATAGTAGCCTAAATGAAAGCTCCGATCTGATCCTACTCTGGGATGTCGATTGTCGCGACTGCTTATAGGTGACTGTCGATTTTATTATTTTGGTGGCGATGGAAAAATATGGAATGAGGGTGATTTTATGGATGAAGATGAAAGAGCCCTGGTGAATTTTGGCGAGAAAGCAATATCAAACAGCATTTTAATGTTGTTAGATTACCTGCAGAACGCAAAGGAGCCAGAGCGTATTCCCTGGCTATGGTGGAGCTTCATGAATTTATTAATGACTTGGAGCTGGTGGATCTACCTCTTGAAGGGGGAGAGTTTACGTGGTTCAGAAATAGTGAGGGGTCTCAATGTTCGAGATTGGATAGATTCCTAGTAAGCTCTAGTTGGGTGGAGAAATTTGGGAGGGTATCCCAATCTTGATTGTAAACAGAAATAAAGGAGAGAAGAGAGGAGCAGGCAGGGAACATGATCGTTTGCGCAGTCGCAATCTCTGTGCGCACTTCTATTAAAAAATAAACGATGTGTATATATATAACAAATACCCTACTACCTAATTTACTAAACTACCCTTAATGTCTAACACTCCCCTTCAAGCTGGAGCATATATATTTATCATGCCCAACTTGTTACAAATATAATCAACCCTTGACTTAGTCAAGCCTTTAGTCGACATATCGGTAGGTTGTTCTCCGATGCGCACGTATGAGGTGGAGACAAGATTACGTTGGATCTTTTCTCGAATGAAATAACAATCGACCTCTATATGCTTAGTCCTTTCTTGGAAAACTGGATTTGTAGAAATATGCGTGGCTGCCTGATTATCACACCACAATCTCATAGGCAGAGGAACCTTAAACCCAATCTCTTCAATCAATTGTTGTATCCACATAAGTTCACAGGTTGTCTGAGCCATAGCATGATACTTAGACTCTGCACTTGATCTCGCCACCACACTTTGTTTCTTACTTTTCCATGATACAAGATTTCCGCCCACAAACACAATATCCGGTAGTTGACTTACTATCATCCGGTGATCCTGCCCAATCAGCATCAGAGAATGCCTCAACCCGCATATGCCCATGATTCGCATACAATATTCCTCTACCTGGTGCTCCTTTCAAATATTTCACAATTTGAATCAATGCATTCCAGTGTGTAGTAGTAGGGGCTGCCATGAACCGACTCACTACACTCACCAGGAAAAAGCAATATTTGGACGAGTTACTACAAGATAATTCAACTTACCAACCAATGTCGGTATCGATTCGGATCCTCGAACATCTCCCCTTCTCGGCTACAAGTTTGACATTAGGATCCATTGGAGTGTCACACGGTTTCACTCCAAGCATTCCAACTTCCTCAAGTAAATCAAGGACATATTTTCTTTGACACAAGAAGATTCTTTTCTTGGACCATATCACTTCGATCACAAGAAAGTACTTTAGAGTACCCAAGTCCTTTGTTTGAAATTTTGTTTGAAGACACGATTTGAGTGCTTCAATACCATGTGTATCACTACCTGTGATCACAATATCATCTACATAAACAACCAAAACAATACAGCCACTGCTAGTCTGCCGAAAGAACACAGTGTTATTACACGTACTCCTCTGTAATCCAAACTCTAGCACGACAGCACTGAATCTGCCAAACCAAGCCCGCGAAGACTGTTTCAACCCATACAACAACTTTCGTAACCGCATACTTTATTCACATACTCCCTTGAGCAACAAACCCCGAGGTTGCTCCGTGTAAACCTCTTCACGCAAATCACCATGAAGGAATGCATTCTTGACATCCAAGCGATACTGAGGCCCGTTATTAGAAGCGCTAACTAACGATATCGGAAGGCGAACAGAAGTGAGCTTAGCAACAGGAGAAAAAGTATCAGTATAATCAACACCATACACTTGTGCATACCCCTTTGCAACCAATCGAGCTTTTAACCGAGCAACAGTACCATCAGGATTCATTTTAACTACGCACACCCATTTACATCCAATAGCCTTCTTACCATCAGGAAGTGTTACCAAGTCCCAGGTCTCATTAGCCTCAAGAGCCTGCATTTCCTCTTCCATAGCGGACTTTCAACCACTATGAGATAAAACTTCAGACACATTTTTAGGGGTGACAACGGAATCAAGGGAAACAACAAATGAACGAGAGGAATCTGACAGGTGAGCATACGAGACACAAGAGGTGATAGGATGAACACAAATACGTGTTCCTTTGCGGAGTGCTATAGGGAGATCAAGAGATTTTTGTAAATTGATTTTATATGTACAAATCTGATGAAGAAAGTGTTAATCATTTGTTGATTCACTGCCAGTGGGTAGGCATTTTTGGGATCCGATTCTGGGAATGTTAAAGATTGTGTGGGTGATGCCTAGCTCTTTTAAAGATGTGATGTTGAGTTGCTCTATTTATAAGCGGAAAAGGAGGATTTTTTTTTGTGATATGATTCCTTTAGCTGTCGTGTGGACTATTTAGGGGGAGAGAAATAAAAGGGCGTTTGAGAATGAGGAATGTTCTTTGCTTAAGATGGAAGACACCATGCTTCGCACTCTATTTCTTTGGTGTTCTAAGTCTTCGGAGACTATTCTGACTAATTATTCTTTTGTAGAATTTGTTAATAGTCTTACTTTTGACTAATATGTATACTCCTAGGGTACAAATGATGCGTCACCTGATTTTACGCTTTGTTAATAGTCTTACTTTCGACTAATATGTACACTCCTAGAGTACAAAGGATGCGTCACCTGATTTTACGCTTTGTTTTATGTCAATACTTATCAAAAAAAAAAGATCATCTTAAAAACATCATCTTCATGATTAGGATCCATTTCATATTATAAAACAAATGGTTGAATTTTGTTTTGAGTAGGAGCAAGGGCAGAATAGTGTCATTTAAGTGGGTGCAATGTTTAGTTTGTATATTGTATGCTTTTTATTCCAACGTAAATTACTCACCAAAAGATTACAATGATTTATAGGCTCAACAAGCAAACCCTAATTCTTGAACTTTACTCAAATACCCCTAACTAGTAAAAATGCCAAAATAACAAAAAATAATAATAAAATTGAACATAAATCAATGATATCCTATTTGCTTCTGCATCAGTAGGATTCTAACCTTGGTTTCTCTGATCGAGTATAATTTCGATTTATTTAAGAAAATTGATGGTCAAAGAATGGTGAGATTTGCCTAGTCAAATCCTGTAAGAATGACAAAAAAATGGTGGTTTGGTGTTGAAGATGGTATAAGAGGAAAAGGACAACCACCAATAAGAACTTGGAGAGAGATGAAGCTTTATAGAATTCATGCGAGACATTCCAACAGTCTTTTGATGAATGATTTGAAGAAAGAACTCACAGCAGAAGCTTTCTGCTTTGTAGCCCGCAGGCATTGCGGTATTCCTTGTGAGTTGAAGCTTTCAGAGGTGAAGACTAGTGGATCTCTTGTGAGGGTGACCCAAACCATGTTTTCTTGTCTTCCTAACATCTTTCCAATTGAGTGTGTGCACTCATTCTATCCTAGCGTAATTCATCTTTCTCTTCTATCCTATTTTCTTTTCTTCATCCTTCTGTAATCTGCCAAGCATCATGCATCCCCAAAGTGTCCTTGATTGATAATTTTAGTTTCTTTTTTTTGTTTTTTCTTTCTGTATCGGATTCTCTGCCATTTACCACCTCTTCTATTAGAAGTTCTTCTTGCATCTTGAAGAAGTTTCAGTGATATCTTTATACCTTCTCATAAATTCTTTCAAACATGTACTACATTGGTTTTAGCAGCTACAGCTATTTGCAGTGTAGCCGCAGCAGTCACTAACACATGTTTCGGATAGATGAACGAGAGCATGAAACTAAATTAATTGATAGACGTTCTCAGTGAGTAATTTAGTGGGCGGGAAAAGAACTAATTAGATTTGAATGTCCTTTATGATATCCCAACAACATAAAAGCATTGTCTGCAACTCTTAAGATGTTCGGTTTTGTTGCAAATACTGGCCTGATTATTATCATGATGAGCTCTATTGTTGATGATTATTGCGGTCTGTTTTTTTGTATTATGCCTTTAACTTGCTACTGATCCCGTGGTCGGTTTACTGCAATGAAAGGTTAATACTTGTTTTATATCATCTGATGAAAAGAAAATAATAATTGGTGCATGCTTTTCCAGGCAGTTAAATCTGGCCTGCTGAAAATTTTATCCAAAATGGGAATCTCATTGCTTTCAAGGTATGTCCTCATCTATGAAATAGATCAAAACTTTCGTAAATGTATTTTTCATGTTTTGTTTTGCTTCTCTTCTTTGTGAGATCTCACAAGCACTCGGATTTAGTTATTGTGGTGCACAGATATTTGAGATATATGGATTGGGGAAAGAGGTGGTCGATCTTGCATTTTGTGGGAGCGTGTCGACTGTTGGTGGATTAACTCTAGATGAGGTGAGATAGACAAGTGAATTAATTCTTTCATAATTCTTATCATACTCCCTTGTTGTAATGATGAATAAGTTCTTACTGACTGAAGTCCAAAAGTATACTTGTATGGTAGTAATTAGGGACTAGGATCGACATGTACTGTTTGTTTCTCTACCATGTATGTTGTATACAGAAAGCATTCTGGACATTCTCTTTTCTTATTTTAGAAACTGCATCTAAAATACGCTTTTCTGAATGGTAGCAAAAACTGCTTTGCACTTCAGATTATTGGATTAAATTTCTTTATCAATACATTGTACCTTTAGAAACACTTTTCTAAAACTAATTTGGAGGGTTACCGGAAACATTTTTGGGAAAAAGGGGTCAAATGTTAGGATGATTGCCTTACTTTTCCCATGTTCAGACTAAGGAATGGCTCTCTAGATGTGTGTTTCTTATTAGCAGGAGCTGATGTACATGTTTAAGTTACATCTGGTTTGTCGGTGTATATCAGTTTAAATTCCATGAAATTTGTTAAATTTTTTGCATCTTATATTTGTGAATAGTTAACAATTGACTTGTTTATCCTCTAACCGGGCATGCGGCTTGCCTGCTATGTTCCGGGTCTTAGGAATGAGTATCACTTAAAATTAGTAATTAAAGATGTACAATGCTCCAAAATTATTAAAGACCAGGATTTCTAAAGCACAAACCGGAAGTATAGTGCAGATAACATTGCTATGGTGAATGCTAGTTTAATAGGATAAGTAGATTCTCTAAATTCCTCACCCCTTCTTACGCTTGAAATTATTAATAGAAATTAAGGCAAATTACTTGAATCGTCCCTGTACTTGTACCTTTTGCACAAATCATCCCTGAATTTTGACTTTGCTTGTGCTTGGTTCAAAGTTCACCATTTTCTGTGCACCATTAGTCCTACGCGTGGATGCCGTTACAAAGTATCCGTTAAATACTTGTATGATAAGTATAGGGGTTTCAAATATAAATCTTCAAATTTAACGTCTTAAATTTAGAAACTAGATTAATTATTATACTCTCTCCGAGTCTCCGTCCCACAAAAATATTCCCACTTGACAAGTCAAACTTAGCTTTACTTATACCTTCTTCAAATTGCACCCCAATAACTACTCCCTCCGTTTTTAGAATATTGTCTACTTAGATCCGGCACACCGTTAAAAAAAAAGTAATTGACTGTATTATAAATATTGGTAAAATGTGTGGTTTCCTTTAATGCCCTTGAGTGTGTGGCTATAATTAAAGTAGGTAGAAAAAGTAATGGTAAAGTGAGAAAAATGTTTTCTTAAAAGGGAAAGTTTTGAAAGAGGACAATTATTTAAAAACGAACGAAAAAGGAAAGAAGGACGATAATTTGAAAACGGAGGGAGTACTATCTTCATAAATAAGACTTTTTTGGGGGACAAACCAAAGAGGAAACAAGAACTATTTCTTTGGGACAGAAGTAGATAATAACACCATTTAGTCTTGTAAAATATGGCCGATTCCATGACTAATTGGTTTTATTTTCTATAATAATTTAATACATAGAGCTGCTAGCTTTCTTCTTTGGCCGTAAATCAGGGAGTCTCCCCACTAAGTATTTGGGATTACCTCTTGGTGTGCAGTTTAAAAATGCAGCAGTTTGGAATTCAATCATCCAAAGATTTGAAAGATGTTTGGTGGGATGGAGGAGACAACTTCTTTCTAAAGGTGGTAGACTTACTCTGATCAGGAGCAATTTGTCCGGTCTTCCTACATACTTCATGTCTATTTTTACGATTCCTTCCTCAGTTGGTAAAAGGCTAGAAAAGCTGGAACGAAATTTTTTGTGGGAAGGGAATGGGGAGGACAGGAAGTATTACTTAGTGAATTGGGACATGGTCTGTTCTTCTGTAAAAGAGGGGGGATTGGGGATCAAGAGATTAAAAAATTTCAATGAGGCGCGGATGGCGGAATGGTTATGGAAATTCATGGTAGAGCCCGACTCAATTCATGGAGAAGAATTGTGATGGATAAGTATGGCGAAGGAGAGCATCATTGGTTTCATAGGATAGTTTCGAGCCCATATGGGACTAGTGCGTGGAAGGAGATTAGCAAAGGGTGGAGGAACTTACAAAAATTCATTTCTTTTGAGGTTGGTAAAGGAAATTCTATTAGGTTCTGGAAAGATAAGTGGTGTGAGGGTAGGGAATTGAGTCGAAAATTTCCGAACCTGTTTTCCTTTGCCGAGGATGTGGATGGGCTGTTAGTTCGATGGTCCAAGTTTCAGGAGATAAAATCAGCTGCAACCCTTTATTTAGGAGGCATGTGCATGACTGGGAGCTTGGAAAAATAGAGCAGCTTTTTGAAATTTTGTATGATATACATGTTGATCTTGACAGGGAGGATAAGGTCTTGTGGGAGAGAACAGTATGCAGAAAATTCACAGTGAAATCCTACTATGAAGCCTTATTGAAGAGAGATATCCGTGATTTTCCGTGGGAGATCATTTGGAAGTCAAAGGTGCCTAGGAGGGTGGCGTTTTTTGTGTGGGAGGCAGCGTTAGAAGCTCTTTTGATGGGAGATAATTTGAGATAAAGAAAGAAGGTTTAATGTAAATTGGTGCTATATGTGCAAGAAAGATGAAGAAACAGTGAATCATTTGTGGCTAGGGTCTTGTGGTCTTACATCTTCAGACTGTTCAACATATGTGCAAAAAAGATGAAGAAACAGTGAATCATTTGTGGCTAGGGTCTTGTGGTCTTATATCTTCAGACTGTTCAACATAGCCTGGGTAATGCCCACAGTGAAAGAAATGTTCTGCGAATGGTTCTTTTATAAGAAAAAGAAAAGGAAGCAAGATGTTTAGGAAGTTGCTCCTTTAGCGGTTTGCTGGGGCATATGGACTGAACGCAATCGCAGAGCTTTTGAAAAGTGAATCGAATGTAGACAGACGGAGCTCAAAGAGTGGACAGTTCTTTTGTTGAGTTCTTAAATAGATTCACTATTGTATAGCTTTTGTGTAGGTTCTCTTTGATTGTATATATAGGCTGCGCCACCTGTTTTGGCGCGTATTTATTTTATAATTACTCTTACTTATCAAAAAAAATAAAATTAATACTCTTTCCATCCCAAAAAGAAAATATTAGTCTCACTTTCCATTTTTATTTTCCCTAAATAAATAGTCTGATTTCTAAATTTAAACCATTGAAATAGAAGATTTATATTTAATACCCCTGTCACACGACAATTTATGGGATATTTTATGACGGCATCCACATGAAGGACTAATGGTGAGCTGAAACGGTGTACTTATAACCAAGCACGAGCAAAGTCTTAAGTTCAGGGATGATTTGTAGAAAAAGTGTAAGTACAGAGACAATTCATGTAATTTTCCCTAGAACTTATGTGGGTATTTCATGTTTTATAATCCTGTTTTTCTTTTCCTTCTCTGCCTGAAATAACTTTTGAACTGTAAAATGCAATAAAATAATGTTCCACATGGTTAATAGCTCAGTATTGCAAGTGATTCGCTAGTGGTATCAGATACACATTTTAGAACAGGCGTTATTTCCCCAAGTTGATGGTCCCTAGTCATGGATCACATTTGAATGCTAGCAGCCTCGTGTTCAAAATAAGAAATGGTCCTTGTCTTGTGCATCTGTTCACTTTAAATTGATCATAACTCAAAAAATGAGGTGTAGCATTGATTGCTTGAACAAATTTTGTTCACTTTAAGCTTAATATGGACCTTTGACATTAACTGTACTAGCTTCTAAGCCCAGAAATCTTGGGAAAATTTGATGGCAATAGCATATGCAACATAATTTTAATCTGAAGTTCCTCGGGTTAGAACTGATCTATAATTACTGATTAGGTATTGTTGTACTGAAGTTTTGTTCACTTCTTGCAGTTGGCAAGGGAGAGTTTGTCGTTTTGGGTAAAGGCTTTTTCTGAGGATACTACGAAAAGACTCGAAAATTTTGGGTTTATACAACTTAGACCAGGAGGTATCTTTTGTTCAAACATGTTTAGATTGTGTTATATGTGGGTTTATTTAATGCTTCATATCAATTGTTATGTTTATAGTTATTCATGTTTGTGACAGCTCATGTATTTCAAAAAAAAATTACCTCCTGCTTGTTGACTTCTGCTTTTAGAGTAGTATAAGAACCAAATGAACAAGGGAAATTGGAAGATCTGTCACAGAATCTGTTGAAATGATCAAATTAACTTGTAACTGAGATGCCATCTTGCTGGTAGGCTCGTGGGATGACGTTGAAGATATTGGATAGAATCTGGAGCTTTAATATGTTTTGGAAATACAAGAATATGATTTGCAACTTATTCAATGATTATCTTTCTTTCTGAAATTCAAATCTCTTCTATTCGTGGGGCTAACATAAAGACTTAAAGAAAAGCTGAGTTACCCATATGTTGTTAACCAATTGGTGTTGTAGTGAATACCAGGCTGCATTAAAATTATAAAAATAATGTAACACCCAAGTTAATCCTTCATAACACCCAAGTTAATCCTGGGTTGGTTTTGTCACGATATGGATCAGAATCTCTCCAAATATGCTGAATTATTAGTGGAGTAGTGATGTTATTTGTTTTCTTAGTAGTTGAATCTTGTTTACTTTTTCCTTCTGCATATAGTTTTCCGTGGAGGGTATTTTACCTTAGAACTTGAAGAGTATATTTAAAATTATTTTTATGGGGTTAAAAACTGCTAATTACTGTAGTATTGTAACCAAAATGGTTCTTGAACAGTTTGTTGGTTAGCCGCCTACATAGGGTTACTCATTTGATTTACCAGCTGCTCTCCCTCTCTCTCTCTCATGAGCGCAGAAAAATCCACGCTCATGCACTGTGCTAATGATTGGACCGGCAACATTCTTTTGGGAACTTCTCTACTGACCAGGATTTCTTATTGTGTTATTTTGTCTAATTGGAAGGGGAATATCATGGAAACAACCCAGAGATGTCAAAACTGCTCCACAAAGCTGTTCGTGAAAAGCGTGAGAGTGCGTATTCAGTTTACCAGCAGCATTTGGCCAACCGACCTGTGAATGTGAGTTGGAGGGATTGTTTCCTCATCTTTATTTCCTGAAATCACTTATTATCTTAATGTGGTCCTTTATCCTAAGTGTCCATGTCCACATGGTAAAAAGCCTTTCTGATTGCTTTATGCTGAAGCAAATAAATGAAATGACTTTGAAACATTAGATGACCAAAATGATCTTGTAAGCTTATATTGATGAAACACTCTCATCTCAACAGTTATGTCTTGTTTTGGACAACAGGTTCTTCGTGATCTTCTTGAATTCAAGAGTGACCGCTCCCCAATTCCAGTTGGAAGGGTTGAATCTGCTTTATCTATCGTTCAGCGGTTCTGCACTGGTGGAATGTCTCTTGGGGCTATTTCCAGGGAAACCCATGAAGCGATTGCCATTGCAATGAATAGGATAGGTGGCAAATCTAACTCTGGTGAAGGTGGTGAGGTAATCTGCTCAGTAGTTATGTACATTGCCCTTTTTCTATTCTGATATAAAAACATATAATCCTTCTTAGTTTTATTTATCAACAGCCTTTTGTTTTGGGGATGTTATGATATATATATGATGCTATTTTCATCCAGGATCCAATTCGCTGGAGTCCACTGACTGATGTTGTTGATGGGTATTCTCCTACATTGCCACACCTTAAAGGTCTTCAAAATGGGGATACTGCTACAAGTGCTATTAAGCAGGTCGGAACTTTATTATTTTTTCATCACAAAGAATTCATTCCACTTCATAGTCCATATGTATAGGCATTCTCATATGCTTGAGAAAGAACCACTATTACTATCTTATTGCCAAAAGTAGAAGCCAAAGGGATATGCTCAAACAGATGACACGTGTGTAGATAGAAGTCATCGTTGGTGCACAACATTACTAGAAAGCCCAATGGATTGTAGCTTCTCATCCATGTTTACCAGGGAATGACTAAATGCTTAACTGAGAATTGTGTATTCTTCAGGTTGCTTCAGGACGTTTTGGTGTCACTCCGACATTCTTGGTGAATGCTGATCAGATAGAGATCAAAATTGCTCAAGGTGCAAAACCAGGTGAAGGTGGCCAATTGCCTGGGAAAAAAGTTAGTGCGTATATTGCAAGGCTAAGAAACTCTAAACCTGGGGTTCCTCTTATTTCTCCACCTCCACACCATGATATCTACTCCATCGAAGATCTTGCTCAACTGATCTTTGATCTTCATCAGGTGATTATGTGTAGCATCCTGAATTTATGTTAATCATAATAATTATTTTTCAACAAAGAATGCGAATCGTGTTTTGAAATATCGTGCAAAGAGCAGATTAACCCCAAGGCTAAGGTATCTGTAAAGCTCGTTGCGGAAGCCGGAATTGGCACTGTGGCATCTGGAGTTGCGAAGGCTAATGCTGATGTTATACAGGTACCCTGGAGATCTGCCATCTTTGTATAATAGCATTGACGTATTTCACATCCTTGATAATATACGTTTCATATGTTTTTTTTCTTATAAAAACAAGCTACGAAATGGAGTCTGACAAAACTCAGGACAATCTGTGCATATTTTTTTTATTACAATTTGGAAACTTCATTCTGCTCTAAAGAAAATGGGATTTGTAGAAGATTAATCCACAAACTCACAGAGATTTGGTCTTTTCCTGAGATGACTGCATTTCGCACTCTTTTATGTCATCCTCGCACCATGGTACTTTCCTGATTAGGAAAGTGATTATCTGCTGTATTCATTGGAATTACTCTTATCTCATAGTTAATTAAGATAGAAAGTTGCATTTGCTGTAAAAGACAGCTATCAACAAGAAAGTTTCAGAAGTACATTTCTGCTTGGTTGACGCATGTACTTGGACAACTTTTAAATTGGTGGGGCATTCCTTTGCTCGAATCAAGAAGAACATAAGGGGAGGTTCATAAATATGATAGGAATCATCACAAGGCTTGACTCATAATTATTCTCTTTGTTTTACTTTTAGGTATATTGATCTTTTTTTTTAAATATGGTACTCCCTCCATCCCAAAACAATAGTTTCATTTTCCTCTTGTTATGTTCCAAAAAAAGTAGTCTCATTTCTGAAGAAGGATAAAGTCCCTTGAGACTGATTTATATATTCAGAACTGAACTTTGATTATTTTTTTCCATAATCATTTTACATAGATTTCTTTTGAATTCTCCTCCCCTTCTCTATGCAACCATATGCACCCTCCCTTTCTCTCTCATAGACACACATGGAGGGTTTGAACCTTACATTTTCATCCTTCATCTCTTATTCTTTTCTCTGCTGGTTTTCTTCCGTTGTGTGTATTCTTTCCTTCGTTCTTCTGCTTATTCTCGTATCTCCTTCCCTACTGTTGTACCATCGGCTGGAAAACAAAAATAGATACTCCCTGCGTCCCAAAATTATTGTCCTGTTTGACTAGACTAACATTGATTAAAGAAAAAACAATTGACTTGATTATTAATATTGATAATGTGTAGTTTCCTTTAAAGCCCATGTGCATGAGGCTCATAATTAAAGCAGAAAGAAAAATTAAGGGTAAAATGGTAAAAGTATTGTCCTAAAAAAGTAAAGTTACATAAAGCAATTTTTTTTGGGACAGACGAAAAAGGAAAGGAAAGCAGAACAATAATTTTGGGACGGATGGAGTAGTAAATATTCTTTTGGTATCTCATTGGGTGTCAAGCCTGAGCCTGACTAATGACAGCTTTTCAACAACTGTTCCTTTGCTGCAGTTAAATACATGGTGTTTTAATGCATTGGTTAGTAACTAGGAGATAACATTTTCAATCTCCCTTCCTATAAGAAAGGACATGTAGAAACTTTTGAGGCTCTCACGTTATACTTGAACATAAGAACACGGCCAACAGTAACCACTGATAACCCAAACCTGGTTTGCAGATATCGGGGCATGATGGGGGAACTGGAGCCAGTCCGATAAGTTCTATAAAGCATGCTGGGGGTCCTTGGGAACTTGGACTCACCGAAACACACCAGGTTATTCCACTGAATCATTGCCCTTATTGTTTGTAATGTTCATATTATCACTTTATCGTCAAGGGATTTAACAAGTCATGTGCAGACACTCATTGAAAATGGGCTCAGAGAAAGGGTCATTCTCCGAGTTGATGGTGGCTTCAAAAGTGGAGTTGATGTCCTTATGGCTGCAGCGATGGGGGCTGATGAGTATGGTTTTGGGTCAGTGGCAATGATTGCTACTGGATGCGTCATGGCCCGCATTTGCCACACAAACAACTGTCCAGTTGGTGTTGCCAGTCAGGTAACAAGTACAATGTTTTACTATCTATAGTTTGTGGGGCTCTTATTACGATTTGAATGCATTTCCATGTGTTTTATGATGCTTATTTATTATAATTCTCTTCAGAGAGAAGAATTACGAGCTCGTTTTCCCGGTGTGCCTGGTGATCTTGTTAACTACTTTTTATATGTTGCCGAGGAGGTAAAATCTTGCTTTCTTTGAAATACGTATTTTATGAGCTATATTTGGGTTGATTGATTGTTGTGCTGATTTATTTTTTTAGAGACTTAATTTCATTGTCTATCTACGACTTGAAGGAAGTGGTGCAAAAGAGAATCAATTAAGAAATGGATACAAAATTGGTCGGAATATGATGTCAAGATATTAAAAAGGGGTCATGCTACCAAGTTAAGTAAGGGCACTGGTTAATGATACAGTTTTGTAAATATTTTGTATTGGGAATGACCCTCATTACATGGGGGAGTTCTTCAATACATTGGGGGTTGTTCCCAATACAAAATCTCTCTATTATTGTATTCTTTAGAAGTGCCTTAGCCCTTACGGCACTTGTTAGCATTTTCCTCTGAAAAGTACAACATAAAATTAGGACTTATCCATATAATGACATATTTGATATAATTAGAAGAACTCCAGCGAAATTAATTTATATTATATATATATATATATATATATATATATATATATATATATATATATATATATATATATATATATATATATTGAGAGAGAGAGAGAGAGCTGTCTCGAGCCCCTAGGTATTATCTACTGAAGCAGTGCAGATAGGCTAAGTTCCATATTCATCTTGTGGAATGGGTGGAGACACAACACATGTTATTGCATCTGGTTTTAGTCTAAATCCAGCTTTCTACATCAGGAATACTAGTCCACAACATGAATCAATGAATCCCCTATGATTCATGTTTTTGCTTTATCAAGATAATTAATGTTTGGCTTGATGGCAGCCTATAAATAGCCTAGTTCAAACAGTTGTAAGGCAGATTTTGGATGTTCCGAAGTCAAATTGCTGGTTTGAGGAAGTTCAAGATGGTCATTGTTGATATTTTTGAGAACCCATCTTTTTCCTTTTGACAGATGAAACCAAACTTTCATTTTTCTAGAAAAAGAAAAAAGAGCCACCTTATCATCTTTTATCTTTCTTTTATAAAAAACCACGGGGGCCATCAAACTACATACATCCCTCTTCGTTTTTCTTTTGTTTGAACATTACACACATCTTTCTCACACATAAACCAGATCTTTATAAGCTTTTTGCATTCGTCAACCAAATGAAGAGTCGCTTTTGCTTTAAAATTAGAAACTGGAAGTTGAAAATGGTCTTATTATTATAATTTACAAACTTAGTCACAAAAAATATTATTGTTATTTATAATAGTTTCTTAACCCATGACTGGAAACATTGGCAAGAGCTGAAGGCATATCAATCGGACACTATTGAAATTCTTTTTTTTTTTTTTTTTTTTTTGATAAGTAAAGTATTATATACCAAAGTGTCTAAACAGGAGACGCGACCTTTTTACAAACTATAAGCATACACAAAACGGACTAATCTATAGAAAGACTATTCACAAAGTCGATACAAGAAATGTTGTGAATGTTGGAAGAATTAGTGTCCTCAACCCCCAAAAAGACAACGTACGAAGTAACTCATCCTTTAACTTATCCACCGTCCTCTCCTCATCCTCAAACACCCTCCTATTCCTTTCCCTCCAAATGATCCACCAAATACCCAGAGGAACTGCGTGCCAGAAGCTGATCCTTCGTCTCCGCTTGTACAAAGACCAACTCAAAAGGAGATCTTTAACAGATCTCGGCATCACCCAAGCAACAGAGAACAGACCAAGCATTAAATTCCAAAGCATAGACACAATAGGGCAGTGCAGCAACAAGTGATTCACACTTTCTTCACATCCTTTGCACATGAAACACCAATTCACATATATCACTCGACGTCTCTGCAAATTATCCCCTGTAAGGATGGCTTCACTAGCAGCTTCCCATGCAAAAAACAAAACTCTACTCGGAGCTTTCACTCTCCAAATACTCCGCCAAGGGAACACAATCTTCTCTCTGTTTGAAAGAATATGATAATAGGATCTAACAGAAAAAATCTTCCTCTTCGAGCCCGCCCACACCACCCTATCCTCCTGCTGCCCCACCGAGTGAGAGTATAACTTAGCAAAAAACTGAACACAAGAGTCCATCTCCCAATCTTGAAGATCTCTCCGAAATATGGGACTCCAAGAGACTTTCCCTTCCTCTATATTCAAAATCGAACTTACTAAGCAATCTTTCTCACTTGCTAAATTAAACAAATCTGGGAAAGATCTCCAAAGCTCCCTGTCATCACACCATTTATCCTTCCAGAATCTAATTGTAGACCCATTGCCAACCTCAAAAGAGATGTGTCTCTCAAACTGAGCCCAACCCTTCCTGACTCCTTTCCAAACCCCCACCCCATAGCAGGTAGAAACATCTTTCGGAAACCACAAATGCTCACCCTCACCATACAAGCTCACCACCACTCTCCTCCACCAAGCATTCCTATCCACCACAAATCTCCAAAGCCACTTCCCCAAAAGAGCCAAATTAAAAAACTTAAGATTTTTTATCCCCAAGCCTCCATTTCTCACACTATCACAGACTTTCTCCCATCTAACCAAATGAAACTTTCGCACCTCCATAGACCCATCCCACAGAAAATCTCTCCAATTTTTCAAGTCTGCTGCGAACCGAAACTGGAAGCACAAAAAGAGACATAAAATAAGTGGGAAGGCTAGAGAGAGTATTTTTCACTAGAGTTAGCCTTCCCCCCTTTGAAAGATACTGTTTTTTCCAACCCGCCAATCTCCGCTCGAACCTCTCGATGACAGAGATCCACATCTCTTTACTTTTATGCTTCGCTCCTAAAGGTAACCCAAGATACACCGTCGGAAGGCCCCCAACCTTGCAACCAAAAAAATTGGCCAAGGGAATCAAATTAGCCACCACGCCAACCGGAATAATCTCGCTCTTAGCGATATTAATTCTCAATCCCGAAACCGCTTGAAAGAAAAGGAGCACAAGCCGCAAATAACCTAACTGATGAGAGTTAGCCCCACAAAAAACAAGCGTATCATCTGCAAATAAAAGATGGGACACTATCACTTCCTCTCCACTACCTCTACCCGCATTAAACCCCTTCAAAAAACCACCCCACACAGCTCTATCCAACATCTTGCTCAAAGCCTCCATCACAATGATAAATAAAAAAGGAGAAAGAGGATCTCCTTGCCTCAACCCCCTCGAACTAGCAAAGAATCCGGCAGGCTCACCATTCACCAACACCGAAAAACGAACTGTCGAGATGCAAAAAAGAATCCACTTCCGCCACTTAAGACCAAACCCCATCCTCTCCAGCAAATATAAAAGAAAATCCCAGTTGACATGATCATACGCCTTCACAATGTCTAACTTGCAGATCAAACCTGGATCTCCACTTTTAAGTCTAGCCTCCACCACCTCATTGGCTATAAAAGAGGCATCCACAATTTGACGATCCCCCACAAAAGCATGTTGGTTCACTGAAATAATTTTACTCATTACCTTCCTTAATCGCAAAGATAACACCTTAGCAATTAATTTGTAGACACCACCCACTAAACTGATAGGTCTGAAGTCGCTCAAATCCTTCGCCCCTTTCTTTTTTGGAATTAAAGTTATGAAGGAAGCATTCAGACTTCTCTCAAAGCACAAGTTTTCATGAAAATAGTGAAACACCCTCATCAAATCCTCCTTTATTATCTCCCAACAATGCTGGAAGAAGGCCATAGAAAAACCATCAGGACCCGGTGCTTTATCACCCTTTAAACCACGAAGGGCTACCACAACCTCCTCTTCAGAAAAAGGAAGCTCCAGAAAATTACTGTCATCTACATCAAGACAAGTAAAAGATGTGCTGTTGAACGAAGGCCGCCACTCCTCTGTTTCAGAAAATAACCGATGATAGAAACCCACAATACCTTCCTTAATATCCTTGCTATCCGACAACTGAACTCCATCGATCCATAATTCCCTAATCTGATTCGCTGACTTGTGGGCACTAGCCATTCTATGAAAGAATCTAGTATTTCTATCCCCTTCTTTGAGCCATTGAATTCTGGATTTTTGCTTCCAACTGATCTCTTCGCAAAGCAATAACTGATCTAAATCCCTTTGCAAATTCAGACGGAGCAGCTCCTCTTCCTTGCTCAAAGCTCGAACCCCTACTAACCCATCCAAGCCACTGATTCTCTCCATCAAAGAATTAATCCTTACTCCCAGCTTACCAAAAACTTCTTTATTCCACACTTTCAAGTCCTCTTTGAGCAATTTAAGCTTCCTAGCCAAAGTAAAGCTAGGGTCTCCTACAACTGAATACGAAGACCATTTTTCTTTAACCCAATCCGCAAACCCCGGGGCCTTCAACCACATATTCTCAAATTTAAACGGACCTTTCCCTTTCAAAAAGCCCCCACACTCAAGAAGGAGGGGAACATGATCAGAAATAACTCTAGGCAAACAAGACTGAACTGCCCCTGAAAAAAACTCCTCCCAGTCACCAGAAACAAGGAACCTGTCTATGCGAGAAAATTGCGAAGTATTCCCATCTCTAAACCAAGTAAAATCTCCTCCTGACAAAGCTAAATCTACCAATTCCCCTACATTAATAAAATCATTAAACTCCGACATAGCTCGAGTATAGACTCGGGAAGCAGACCGTTCGTGCGGGAAGCGAACCACATTGAAATCACCACCTATACACCAAGGGGCATTCCACTTACGCTTAACTGATATAAGTTCCTCCCACAAGACTCTTCTATCCACCGCTGCACATGGACCATAAACACCCGAGAAAACCCACAATCTATCATTTTCTTCCATCTTCAGTAAGCATGAGACAGAGGAAGAGCCCACAACAGAGTCCAACCTTGAGAACCACCTGCGATCCCACATAACTATTATCCCTCCTGCTGCCCCCACCGAATCTAAACACTCCCAGTCTAACCACCTACTCCCCCATAAGCTGGAGATCACTTTCCTGTTTACCTTATCAATCTTAGTTTCAATCAGACAGACAATATGAGGCTTCCATCTCCGAAACGCAGCCTTAATAATACCTCGTTTATCCACATCATTAATACCCCGCACATTCCAAGATAAAATCCGTAGATGCATAATCAAACAAATTTTTTTCCCACCCATCATCCCCCACTTTCCCCTTTAACTGCTCATAGTTCAGACTACAGCACAGATTCTTCAGCTCTCTTTTTCCTTTGTCTCTTGCTTTACAGCTTTTCTTGATACTACCTTCCTCTGTAGACCTCCATTTCTTCTCAATATCCAGCAATAAGTCCAGCAATTTATCTTCAAAGCCATCAAAAGGGATTCCCAAAAACTTACCAAATCTATCCGCCCTTCTCTTAGCCCATAACGAAATATCCTCCTCCTCAGATTCGATCATAATAGTCTCATCTTCATCTACACTAGGACTGATCACACTAATCGGAATTGCTTCACAAGGGGCTGCGACATCTTTACCACTAGCTGAGCCCCCAAAAAACCTGCCTAGTTGAGCTTCACCCTGCTGAATCTGACCTGTACTATCTCCACTCGTATACATTGCTGCTGGGCTGTCATCTTGTCTCTGTTCCACACCGGACTCTGAATTGTCCATACCTCCATCCCCTTTGTCTGACGCTGAATCTTCTGACTCAAGCTCGACCTCCATCTCTCTGCACGAATCAGACCCTACAAACTTTGCGCCACCATCAACCAGGTCTTTCGAGCTCTGCGTCGCCTCCCCTTCCTCCTCATTCGTCACCTTACAAGGTCTATTGAAATTCTAAAATAAATAAAAGCTAAAAGTTGATGGAGTAGAACTCTGATCGCAATTTTAAGAATTATTTCATACTTAACGGAACGAAGAATAATAGCAATTCCAATAATCTTGGGTGAAGCTCCCAAACTGTATATATACACAATCAAATTGGAAGGTGTTGCAATTTTACTTCTCTTAAGAATTTTTTTCCGATCTCCTTTCATTGCCTTCAGTTCTTTGCTGCCCACCACCACCAAGTCAAAATTGTCCACCGAACCACCTTATTAATGTTGCATTGTTTTCCAACACTTTTTATTGCTCAGCCTACCCATAACGTGAAAATACCCGGGCATACAACAAAAAATCACAGCATGTTTAATTAATGTGAACTATGATTAAACTCTGTTGTGATCTTAATCTAGGCTTACATTTATTTCAATTTTTTTTCTTTATGCCGGGGTCCTCAGGCCACCACCATCCATCCCGCAATCTGAAACACCAACCTAATTACGGAGAAACAGAAAAAAATAATAGAAGCAATAAAGAAATAGATCTAGGGTTCTGATGGTTGCATCAGATCCGAGCATTCAACAATATTCAAGATTTTTTGTTTTTGATAAGTAATAAAGATATAAAAATACTGCGTCAAAGCAGGTATCTGACACATCCTTGCACACAGGGAGTGTACAAGACAAAAGAATTAATTAACAGAAAGATTGTCCACTATTTCTACAAAAGAATCTCATAAACTCAAATCTGTCTCCGAACACCAAAAGCGTTGAGTCCGAAAAACATCCTTCTTGACCCGAGCAATGTCCGACTACATATTTTGGAAATCATTCTTCTTGATCCGAACACTCTGCAAGGAGCCTTTGTTTTCCAGATTTCCTTCCAAGGGAAGAAATTCCTATCAAAATCATTTAAATTCGAATAAAAAGATTTTACAGAGAATCTCATGTTCTTTGAACCATTCCACAAGACTCTGTCATCCCCCACGCCTTGCCTGTTAAAAGCATATAACATTTCAAAGAACTGAGCAGCATCCTGAAGCTCCCAATCTTGGAGATCCTTGTGAAACATAGGATTCCCAGTGTCTATCCCATTTGTGATGTCGAGGAGCAAACTCACCATTTCTTCTTTAATTTTTTTATAAGTAAAGAGTATTATATATTAGGCACCAAAAAAGGTGGTGCAACCTTGTACACAGGGGGTATACAAGATAAAATATTATATAACAAAAGACCTATCCATTATATATACAGAAGAATCCCCAGATCTGGGAACAGCTTCTAAGCACCAAAATCTAAGGGTCTGGAGAAAAGCTTCCTTGATCCGTCCTATATCAGTCTCAACATTCTCAAATATCCTTAGGTTCCTTTTCTTCCAAATGATCCACCAAATCGCTGAAGGAGCAGAGATCCAGAAAGAATTCCTGTTTCTTCTTTTGTAAAAAGACCACCCACACTGAAGCTCAATAACAGTAGGCATGACCCAGGAAACCCCAACCAAATTGAAGAACAGATTCCATACTTCTTGTGTTATGGGACAATGCAAGAGCAGATGATTCACATTCTCCTCCTTTTTTGCACAAAAGCACCAATTAACGTAAATCTTGCCACGAGCTCTCAAATTCTCCCCTGTCAAAATGGCTTCCCGGGCTGCCTCCCACACAAAAAACTCACCCTACTGGGCACCTTTACTCTCCAAATATCTTTCCACGGGAATGAAAATCTGTCACTGATCTTCAACTTGGAATAGAAAGACTTGACTGAGAATTTTCTATCCTTAGTCCCCTCCCATGCAATACTATCTTCGCCCGAATCTTGTCTCTTCACTTCGTGAAGCATAGCTATCATTTGGACCAGTTCCCCAATCTCCCAATCCTGGAAATTTCTGCAAAAAACAGGATTCCAAGAATCTGCCCCACCATGGATTTCTAGAAGTGAACTCACCATATCATCCTTGTTGACGATTAGGGAAACTGAATTAAAGCAGTGTGTCCCCACACCACTTATCCTTCCAGAATCTGACAGAATTACCAAACCTATATTGAAAGAGTTCTACTTCTCCGCACCATTTGTCCTTCCAAAATCTAACATGGCCCCTGTTGCCTATGTCAAAACCTATAAAGTGTTTGAAAAGGTCCTACCCTTTCGTGTGCCTTTCCTTACGCTTGAGAGATTTTTGTGTACCTGTCAACGAAGCTCTTCTAACAGGTGACAATCTGCTGTCCAGGAAAAAAATATATGTTAATTAGTGTTTGCAAGGTGGATGAGGAAAATGTTAACCATCTCATGTTGTACTGCCAGTAGCTAGGAAGTTGTGGGATTTTGTCTTTAATCTGTTCAAGATCAGTTGGGTTATGCCCAGATCTGTGAGACTTTTGATGGCAAGCTGATCTTTGTATAAAAGGAAAAAAGAAAAATTCTCTCGGGGAAGTGGTTCCCTTGGCAGTATGCTGGTCCATCTGGAAGGAACGAAACAGAAGATGTTTCGAGAATGAAGAGAGGAAGATGGAAGAGCTTCAGGTGCAGATTCTGCAGTCAATGTTCTTTTGGTGTCATAATTTGATTGAGCAGGGTGGCAATCCTTTTGAAGAGTTTGTTGAAAATATATCTTTAGTAATGTAAATAGCTTGTATACTTCCTGTGTACTAAGGATGCGTCACCTGTTTAGGCGCCTTTAATACTATCTTTACTTATCAAAAAAAAAAGGAAGTATGGACTTCCTTGGGAAACCAATGATGACTCCCTTTCTCGTACTTACCCACCACTACTTTCCTCCATAGCGCTTCTTTGTCACCTAGGAACCTCCACAGCCAGTTACCCAACAAAGCACAATTGCACTTCCTGAGATTTTTTTACTCTCAAGCCTCCGATCCACAAACTAGAACACACCGAATTCCATTCTATAAGTGATACTTCCGCTCCTCCATGCTCCCTTCCCCTAAAAAATCCCTTTCCAGTCTCGATTCTCTTCACTACGGAAATAGAAATCGTGAATAAGGATGAAAAGGAGGTGGGAAGATTAGACAAAGTACTCTTGATCAAAGTTAGCCGTCCTTCTTTCGACAAGAATGGTCTCTTCCACCCCGCCAATCTTCTTTCAAACCTTTCAATAACTGGATTCCATATAGCAACATTCTTAACCGAGGCACCTAAAGGAAGACCCAAATACGTCGTTGGAAGACAAACAGCCTTACAACAAAAAACAGAGGTCTGGTTCACCAAATTCTCCCTCACGCTCACATGGATGATTTCACACTTTGACATGTTAATCTTCAGACCCGGCGCCGCTTGAAAAAATAATAGCACCAAACGAAGATTTCCCATCTGAGATTTCTTAGTCTCACAGAAAACATGGGTATCATCCCGGAATAGTAAGTGCAAGACTGACAAATTCGGAGCAGCAACTCTGTCCACTTTAAATCCCTGAATATAACCTCCTGCCACTGTCTTATCAAGGAGACGACTCAAGACTTCCATAATCACAATAAAGAGGAAAGGAGAAACGGGATCCCCTTGACGAAGACTTCTTGAGCTTGAGAAACTCTTTGGCTGCCCATTGACCAAAACAGCAAATCTCACCGTAGAGATGCAAAAAGAATCCCATTTCTCCCTGAAGCCCATCCTAGTCAATTGATGAATCAGAAAATCCCACTTAACATATCATAAGCCTTCTCTATATCTAATATACAAAGCCCACCTGGGACTTTGCTCCTCACCATGGGATCTACCACCTCTATGCTATCTAGGCTACATCTTCTTTTTTGGTGATAAGTAAGGATTAATATAAAACAAGCGTCAAAACAGGTTTAGAAACAGCGATGGGAATCAAGGCTACATCTAAAATCTAGCAAACCCCACAAAGGCATGTTGAGATTCTGAAATCACCTCTTCAACTACCCTCTTGAGCTGAGACGCTTATTGCGACTGACGTTGTCCCCTACTAGTGATTCATACACTCGTCCAACTTAATCTTCTTGGCAGTGCACATGGTAGGTTGGTGCATGAGGATTCACAGAAGGGAACTTAATGATACTTTTTTTTTTATGAGAAAAGAAATATGTTGGATTAAAGAGAGAGAATACAAAGGGACGGACAAGAATTCCATCAAAATCAGAAAATAACAAAAGAAGATACAAAACTGCAATTAGAACCAAATTGCATGCCAATCACGTTGAACCACAGTAAGTGGAATGCATTGAAAAGCGCCTCTAGCTGAAGCCCAAAGAGAAGCCATAAATACTTCTCTTCCCCACAGAATCCCAAGAGTGTCAATGTGGACACACATGCATCAAGTTTCTTCCCAAGTCAGTAGGCCCTTAGTATCCTATTTATTTTGAAGAGGGTGAGAAGCGAGAACTATCTTACCCCCATCTGATCAATACAACTCAGCATCTATATTGTCGTACTTGGAACGGCACCGAGTCCAAGATCCAAAAAGTGATGGGGAAGGATCTCAAACTAATACATCAGAAACCACTACAAGAATTCTATCTCCAGTATTCACTCTAATCTTCTTTCCATATCACCCTTTGAATTCATTCTCTTTTCCAGAAACCCGATTACTTGGAACAAATTTGGCAGTCCTGGGTAAAAAGGCCTTCAAATTTGAGAGTTTTTATATTAAAATTGTGAATCCACGAACTTAGAATAACAATTCGTGTTCCAGAAATTAGAGTTTGCGGATTAGCTCCAGCTCCACTTTTTAATCACCGGTTTGCACTTGGAGCTTTGTTGCAGTGCGGTAGCATAACGGATTGTGTGACTCAGCTTTGGGCTTCTTACCCTGGGCTTGGATTTGCTCCTACATCAATGAGACATGAGAAAGAAGCTCAAAGTGGCTGATAAATCAAAGAATCCCGTCAGGAAGAATAAAATCAAGAAGATCCATTATATGCAGCTGCAAATTTCTGGGACTAAAATTTAACCTAGTGAAGTTCTTCCGTTTCGTTGGCTGCAATTGAGTCTCCATCTGCTCTTTCTTAGCTTCCTCCATGTGCTCATGACTTCTGTTTGACTCTTGATATTGTAACTTGGATCTCATGTTATGACACGAAGTTGGTTCTCTCACCTAGAACCTTAAAGTTATTGAGTACTATCCTGAGAAGCGTACCTCATACCATCTGTTTCTAATTAGTGTCTCACCAAGAAGTATGTGTGCAGCATTCATTGGCGAGACATCACACCATGCAATCCACATGAAATTACCTATTTAAGTTGGAACTAAGCACCTTGGTGATGTGAACCCATTCAATGAACACTTCGGGATCTGCCTTGCCTTGGAAGGGAGAAATCTTCTTCTTGATATTTGTTATCTCTCTATCTTGATATTGATTCTGTCTCCTCGCTCCCCCATAGCCTTATGCCCTATCACCATAATCATTCTCATCTTGATCCCACTCTTCATGTTGCTCATAAAACTCTCTCCTTCTCGCTTGATACCTTGGAGAGACGGCTTGTTGTTGCGGAGGTGGATGTGGTTGTCTTTGCCTTTGTGGTTGTGGTTGTGGTTATGGTGGTGGTGGTGGTTGTTGTTGTCGTAGCTCTTGTATAGAGGCTGGCATTTTTTCCACTTGTTCGGTTATTGTAGCCAATAATGCAACCACATTGACAACACGAGGATCTAGACTAACCCTTCACCACCTTGACTCATGGGACTTTCGTGCGAAATAGAGCAACCTCCTGCATGGCGAAGATCAGTAGCACAGGAATTACAAGTATAATAGTAAGAAATTTTCCTCACCAAACACTCATGTATAACACTTGCAATTTCTTGTAGGGTGCTCGTACCTGAGAACTTACCAATATGGAGTGCACATTATAACAGAGTTCTTGTCCTTCGAACTTACCAAGCTTGTTGAGCTGTAAGTTTGTGGCGTTCCATAGCTTTGGTTCCTAGTTAATTGTGACTAGTGGGTCAATGGTACACCCCAAGGTTATAGGGATTGGTATATCTGCCCTAGGGTTGTGGAAAGCTCCCTATCAATTTTGTATACACCGTTTCCGCGCTTTAAAGATTCAAAGGTTGGTTAGATTCTTTCTAACCGTTCTTGGGTTCACATACTTGGTGAAATAAAAATGCACAAGGTAGGGTAAACAGCAGAGTCTGATGCTTCAATAACTTCAGTCTTTCTATTGCCCTTGTTGAGATCATTTTGCGTGAGCATCCATCTTCAATCATCGTCTTGCAAACCTTTTCGCATATTGGAACGTTAGGGAGAAATGGTTCCTAAAATTTCTCTTTTTTAGACCCAGATTGATCAGGTTCAGCCTGTCCTGGTCGATTTCCGATCAGGATTATGGTTACACAGCTACAAGGACGTTGGTCAGTTTTGCCCCGACTGTAACCAGTAATTCTGTTTTAGTTTTCTGGCATCTTATATTTTTTCTGATTATTTGAAGTTCTTATGTTGTGCATCTATTATTGTGTTCTCTAATAATGTTTTGGCCAGGTAAGGAGCACGCTGGCCCAGCTGGGGTATGAGAAGCTGGATGACATTATTGGACATACAGATTTGTTGAGACCTCGAGATATTTCATTGATGAAAACTCAGCATCTTGACCTCAGTTATCTTCTTTCTGTATGTATTACCATTCGTGTGCACCTTCATGTGGATTTTGAATAATCTCGAAGTAGATTCGGCTGGTTCTTGTAAACTAAATTTCACTTCCCTTTCCAGAATGTGGGATTACCAAAGTGGAGCAGCACTACTATTAGGAACCAGGATGCTCACAGTAATGGTCCTGTTCTGGATGATACTTTGCTTTCAGATGTTGAGGTAAAATCTATTTGATTAATTCTGGTGGCTAAAAACTACCAGTAAACTTTTGGCATTATTAATTTTCATTATTCTTTTTATTTTACTTAAAAAGGCGAGCCTTGGCGCAACAATAAGGTTGCACCATTGTGACTTGCAGGTTACGGGTTCAAAGTATGGAAACAGTCTTTGTGCTTGCAGGGGTAAGACTGCGCACATTTGACCCTCTCCAAACTCCGTAATGAGGGGAGGCTCGTGTGTTGGGCTGTCCTTTTTTTTCTTGTTTATATTTCATTTAGTTAATGTCACTGTCCTATGATTAGTTTCTATTCATTGTTCTAGGGGTGTGTAGGTGAAAAATAGTTAGAATTGTAGCACTAATCAACAACTTAATGGCTTAAGAGGAAGAACAAAGGATAATGTCTTTGGTATAAGGAGGACTCGGAAGGTTTCTCTCATTTGAGAGAACATAGGCTTCCTTACACGCTAGATTGGTGATATTTAGAGTGATGCGACCAGCCTCCTTAACTGGTACAGGAAAATGAATACATTGTTGTACTTAGTTTCACAGAAATCTCCAAAAACACATCTTTCCCTAAATAACAGCTATGATTATCAAACCGTTCTGGGGCCTTCTGGCACAAATGAGTACCCCTCAGTCCGAGATACTTTTCCTCTTTAGTTTGTCCCAATTGAAGAGGTAGCCTCCTTTTTCAGAAACTTTTCTTTAGCATAATAACTTTTATAACCTATGAGTTTGTAGTTGAGAATAACCATTTCCGATCAACTAAAGCAAGTTGAAACTGTGGCCAAACAAAGATATGGGAAATTTGGTGGCATGATCTATGTTAATCGTTGCTACATGTGCAAGAATGAGGAGGAGGATGTGAACCACCTGCTGTTGCACTGCCGTATTGTTAGGGAGATATGCAATTTTATTTTCCTCTCTGCGGATTTCTTGGGCTA
This sequence comes from Codonopsis lanceolata, assembly GCA_013146195.2. Classification (NCBI taxonomy): domain Eukaryota; kingdom Viridiplantae; phylum Streptophyta; class Magnoliopsida; order Asterales; family Campanulaceae; genus Codonopsis; species Codonopsis lanceolata. Next base: position 94,348,683 of record CM028380.1, read on the forward strand.
TGCAGAGGACGGTTATTGATACGCTTCGAGGATGGTCGTCTTTTAATAGGAATAGTAGGAATGTCTTCTGGAATTACGCCCCTACAACAATTTGGTGGACCATCTGGAAAGAGAGGGACAGAAGGGCATTCGAGAACATCGAATCTGATATTGAAGGAATTAAAAAAGAATTTTTTGTTGTCTTTGCGATTCTGGTGCTTAACAGTTGATCCTACTTCAGTATAGTTTTTGGGTTAATCTTGTGTTCAATATAGTTTAGTTCTTGTATACTCCCTGTGTACAAGGACGTGTCCCCTCATTTGACACTTGTTAATATTACTTATACCATACTTCTCAAAAAACAAAAAAGATATGGGCATTTTAGAGAGTTCAAGGCTTTTCAACCATTTTCTTAGTTTGCATAGTAACTCAAGGTGTACCTTTTTGTTTGGGATGGAGGGAGTTCATGTTACCTTCAAGACACACAAATGATTTGCTGGATGAACGCCGTTGCCCATGCTACGCCCTCAATTATTTCTATCTAAAGAATGATGAGGATAAATCATGGCCATAAAGTAGTTTTCAACTCTCTTTCCATGTTTGTATTTGTCGAATCAGCTTACTGTGCAATAAACCTTTAACCGCTGTTGGTGATTCTTACTTTGCAAACCTCTGCTTGTACCGACTTGCTGGCTCCGGTGTTCTGGAAATATTTTATAAATAACTGCTTGCTCTCCTTCGGTTTGGAGCCCTTTAGAACTTAGCCCCTATTCATCTCACGTAATTGGTCGAAGGTTATGGTAATTACCTTGGCAGTGATCATTGAAGCCCTTAGTTCCCTAGAACGCCGATATCAACCTTTACCAACTACCCATAATGGTCGGTAATGAGGCTACTTTGTTACCATCAAAACCATTTGAGATTGTGATTTTTATCCCAAATTACACGTAGATAACTAATAAAATTAACTCCCACCAACACAACCATTACTAGCCAGACCTCCAGCCTCATCACCGCCACTTTCAAAAACCATCTCCAACCACTTCCCTAATGGCTATCAGTGTCATATATCTCCAGCTCCACCTTTCTTATCCATCCATAACCACTGCCATGCGGCCACCTGCTGTTCATCACCACCATCTCTACAGCTCAATCAATCTCCATACTATCCTTATTTAATTAGTCCACGATAAAGTTAATGGAATAGCTACTCTAGTGAATTGCATTTTGGTAGTAACGTTCCAATATATGGTACATCTTCCTTCAAGACCATTAAATTTTGCTTCTCTTTAAGCATAATGAATACACAAACTTCATGAGATTTCCTAACCATAGCATCTATGTTAGTCGACATGTACCATTCAATTCAACGGTAAACTTGTGAATTCCCATACTTGTTCTGTGAACCAAGCAATTCATACTTCAGTAACTTTGGTCCAATAGATTTTTGGTGGTGGTTGATGCTGCTGTTGTTTATTACTAATTACTCAAAACTCTGACTTTTGTTTATTTGATATAATCCTCGTTTGTGTTTTTCATCTATATGTGTACGAGTTATTTGATTTTATTAGCATATTTTAAGGGATTTTCTTATCTTTACAGATAGCAGAAGCCATTGAGAATGAAAAAGTGGTAAATAAAACCGTACAGATATACAATGTGGACCGTGCTGTTTGTGGACGCCTAGCAGGTGTAGTTGCAAAGAAGTATGGAGACACTGGTTTTGCTGGGCAGTTGAATATAACGTAAGATGCAGCTTGTAATAGAAAGCATTTGGATATATTTATGGATATGGATAATACAATCATTATCATATATTGAGATGCCACTTGGCTGGTATAGGCTATGAATTGACTCTCTATTGTGTATACAGATTTACAGGGAGTGCTGGCCAATCATTTGCTTGTTTTTTGACTCCTGGAATGAACATTCGACTAGTAGGAGAAGCTAACGACTATGTGGGGAAGGTTTGTTAACCAGTCTACTGTCCATGAGCATTATGCTTTGGTTCAGAACCTGCTATGTATACAATCTAGAAGCCTGCACTGATTCTTGAGTCTCCTCTCTCTTTGTTATATGGAAATGCTAACAAGTTAACATATATTTGGAAAAAAAAAATTTATCGGGAACACCTCCAGTGCGTTGGGAACACTTGCCCATATATTAAAGAGAATTTCCAATGCATTTGGGATGCTCCTAATACAAAACTGTTCTTTATATAGATGTTTAACAAGTTCCCCAAGGGCTCTTGTTAGCATGACCCAAATTATATCAAATATTGACCAAACAACTCTGCAGTTCTTTCATAAGAATGTGGATGCCCTTTTTGTGTCATCTCGTTAATTCCTTTTAGTGACTCATAGTGGCAATTGCTTGCCAGGGTATGGCTGGAGGTGAAGTAGTCGTCACTCCTGTTGAGAAGATTGGATTTTGCCCCGAGGAGGCCACCATAATAGGGAACACCTGCTTATATGGAGCAACAGGAGGTCAACTATTTGTAAGAGGCAAAGCTGGGGAGCGTTTTGCTGTAAGAAATTCGCTTGCTCAAGCAGTAGTGGAAGGCACCGGAGATCATTGTTGCGAGTACATGACTGGAGGTTGCGTTGTTGTGCTTGGAAAGTAAGCATTCTATTTTTTACGTCTTCTTATTTCTCATTTAAGTATTACTGAACCAATGAGGGCGAGAAATTCAAATTGCCTTGTATAATTTTGTCAGAGTTGGTCGAAATGTAGCAGCTGGTATGACTGGAGGCTTGGCATATATTCTTGATGAAGATGATACTCTTATTCCCAAGGTTTGTATGGATGTACTTTCTCTGAGATGAGATCCCTCAACTGCTAAACTAAGTTTACGCCTGTAAACAACATTCTTATTCTTAATATATGAAGTTCAATCGCTCCCTCCATTCTTCGCAATGAGTCCTTTTTTGACTATTTTTTGGTCTACGTGATTAAATTTGACCAACAATATATATAAATTTATTTGCGTGAACAAATTACAAGAATTGCAATTCATACTATCTTTATGTAGTTTTTAATAATTAAAATTTACTACCTAAAACATAATGGGTCTATTCTCCTTCGTGATTTATTGACTTGGTTTGTGGTATTTGATTTTTCCTCTCTTTGGTCCCACAATGTTTCTCTCTACCTCTCTTACTTTTTTTTTTCAATCATCACAATAAAACCCAAAACCCTAAAATCCAGCCATCAAATTGCAAAACCAAACACACTCAACAGATGTATGCTTAATAATTATTTGATATTACACTTGTTGACACACTTGTTGACTGTTAAAAGTAGAAAAGGGACTCTTTGAGCAGAATTGTGGGAGTGTTCATTAGCTACTAGTGATCTGTCTTCTCACTTCTATCTTGTTAGTCATTTGGTGAGTCAGTAATACTGTGTAATTTATCACAGATAAACAAGGAAATTGTGAAGATTCAGAGAGTGGTTGCACCTGTGGGTCAGATGCAGCTGAAGAGCCTTATTGAAGCCCATGTGGTAAGTTAATAATCAAATTTATTCATCTTGTTGCTTGTTGCACAATCAGACCCATAAGTTGCAAAGAATAAGGCCGAAATCTTGAACGTACACTTTTGTAACTGAACTACTTTTATTGTCCTCTTTTATCAAAGATGTATTTGCAGATTATTTCTGGCATTGTATGAATGCAATGAAAGGCTGGTGGATTTCTTGCTTAGGATATTTTGTACAATCACTTTTTGGTGATTAATTGCTTTAATTAGTTGTTCAGGAATAGCTGGGATTTGAGAATAATATGAGATTATGAGGTGCATAAGATGTTGGATGTTGTCATAAAATCAGGAAATCATAGTACTGTTAAGTGTTAATTGTCTAGCCATCGAGTTAGTAAGGTTTTGATCAAATCCATGTGTTAAGGTTCCAGACCTTAAGATTGACAGATGTAGTTTTACTTATTGACGAAATACTTGCTTAAATGCATTTGCAGGTGTGGCACATGCACATGCATACACCCATTTGTATTTATATTTTTTTATCTTTTTATACCATAATTTTTTTATTGTTGGAGCATGACAAGTTTTATTTATTTAATTTTTTTAATGGTAGGTAGTCATTAGTAGCTATGTTTCAAGGTAATGGAGGGTGTAGTTTAAGGACATTCTTTGACATGTCAAAAATGTGTGATGAGACCCTCCCCTTTTCTTTATGGTATAGATTTGTTCAAGTTATTAAGTGGTAATGTCTTCAATCTAGGAAAAAACTGGAAGCAGCAAAGGCTCGGCTATCTTGAAGGAGTGGGAGAAATATCTGCCATTGTTCTGGCAACTGGTTCCACCTAGTGAAGAAGACACCCCAGAGGCTTGTGCTGAGTATGAGCAAACATCTGCGGGCCAGGTGACATTGCAGTCTGCGTAGATAGAATACTACGATACGGCTATGCCACACTCAGCCATACCTGCTATACAAATAATTGCAGTCAAAAGCTAACCAGAATGGATCCTAGCTTGTTTTGGGGGAATAGATCTCGAGTGACCTTGAATTGTTTTATGTCAGTGCGTTCGACAGAAGTTGACAGAGGTTCAATTAACCTAGAAAGAAAGTTGGAGATCCTCAATTTGTCATAAAGAAAGAAAACTTTGGAGCCCTTGAAAGAAATGTTCCATGCCACGTGCCATGCGATCAAATGTATAGAGATTCTGAAGAAACTGTAAATTGTAGGACATACCAGATGTATTCGAGCCTTACTAGTTGTGATGGCTTGTTGTTGGTAACTGTCTTCTCGTTATTGAGAAAAAGCACATTGAAAGATAAAAGGTTCATCAGTGTTTCTGCAAAGTTTTACAAATTCTTTATCCAAATTGCTGTAAGTTTACATTTATAATAATCCTTCCATGCAAGAATATCCCAGAACTCCATTAGTTTTGGAGTGTTTGTTATCAACAAAACCTATTTGGCCTTGTTTTTAGCATCGTATTTGGCTATAAACGATCTTGAACACTATCATTTATTCAAGAAATGTTTGTATTCTAAAACTGACGCTCTGTATTTTAAGTTTCCTTTCTGTCAGAGCTATTTCCGAAAAACCTCTCCTTTGTTATAGCAGCAATGATTTCATGGAGGATTTGTTTATGTATCCCTTGACTGACAACTGTGGCCAGGCTCCATCTCCGTGCAAAAACCTGTTTTTAAATTATAGTGAAAGAAAAAAGCAGCTTAGTCATTCTCAATGTTTGAATTTTGCTGTTTCAGCTAGTACATGAATGAATTGTTTGCTTGAATTCTTCTCCGGGAATACGTACATATGCATGGCTCAGTTAAAAGTCCGGTTCATAGATGATGTCCCCGAGATACGATCAAGATCTGGACAAGAACAAAACCCTCACTTTGGATGTGATTGTAACATTCTCAGTTGAAAACTTGATCCATTATGAGTGGACCCAGCCAAAAGTCTGTAGATGATGTTAGTGTTTAGTGGTAGTAGGTGGCCACTTATAAGATCATATCTGCCAAGATCCCCGTCAATATGCTCAACACTTTTTTGACTGAGACCGCTATGATGTCATGTGTACCGACCCGAGTCAAAAAACTTGCTCTATTATGATATTGGTCCACTAAGTATCTGAGTCAACTTGATACATCCTATGTCGACCTAAAAGTTTATAGATAATGTTGGTGTTTATTGGCGTCGGGTGATCAATTATAAGGCACAAACAAGTCTCGTATCTACCGATGTTGATTGGGGGCATTACATTGATCACCAACATACTAATTGAAGAAAGAATTTTTCAATATACATTTCTTGGTATCTGCTGAAGAGGCCTTATCGGTTGTCAAATATATACCAAAGTGGAGCAGGGAAACTCAAAAAGTTTTGCTCAAAATAATAATCTCACTTTTGGTTTTTGTTCCCCTCAACTTGATTCATCTTTGACTATTTTTTTATTAATATTTACTTATTATTATCATATTCTAACTCCATTTTTATTAAGCTTCGAGTTATATTCTTGCACAACTGGGCCCAAATATCAGTATTGGAGGAGGGTTGCGTTAGGTAGGCTGACGGCTACTATAAAACTTTTTCATATATCTATGAATATGAATCTCAGTGGAAAAGTCAATCTTAAGTCATCGAGAAAAAGGCCAAGTTCAATTGTTTTTATCTTTATCAAATTTTGAAAGTTGTCATTGATAATATTCCTAGTATTGTATCAATGATTGAAATTCAGATACTGAAGACATTTGTATATGTTAAATAATAAATAGTGTTTTGATATTGTCATAGGTTGACTTTCTAATAAAAAAACTATCCTCTTTTTGGGAGGAAATTAGGTCTCTTGAATAATTTTAGCTTTCAAATGCATAATATATACTGTATTAGATATGCATGTGTGTGTATATATATATATATATATATATATACATACATACTGTATTAGATATGCATGTGTGTGTGTATATATATACTTACAACCATGAACTAATAAATTACTCCATCCGTTTCTAAATTATGGTCTTCGTGGACTTGATGCACGGTTTAAAAAAACATATTTAACTGGATTATTAATATTAGTTTGATATATAGTTTACTTTAGGGTTAAGTATACCATTAGTCCCTGAACTTTGGCTCAACCCATCATTAGTTCCCCAACTTCAAAAAGTTTTACCATTGACCAAAGTATGCATTTTTTTTTGCTTATCGGAGGTCCCTAGCCCTAACGTCGTTTATGTATTTTCGTTAAGTGAGCATGTGCCACTCACATGCACAAAATATGAGTGTTATGTATAAGATTATCAAAATAAGGGAGTAAGGTGAAAATTTTCAAAGTCAAATCTCTCCATTAAAACAAGTGTCTCCCCTAGAGTTGTCGCCCGTATAAACATGGAAAACCCGAATACATGAAATAACGGCAACATAAATAGTGAAATCGGATGACTCAAAGGAACATTTTTGTCTCGAATAAATTTACTATGGTGGTCGGCGGTTGTTATAGCAATAAAATTCGGTGAGTCAACTCGAAACCTTTTTTCGTTGTTTTCCCATGATCCAATAGAAGCTAGCTTCTTCTGAGCTCTGTTTAAGAAATTAATAATCTTAGGATCAGACGACGTGTACTTCATGAATTTCCACATGTAAGCTTATTTTTCATTTAATTTTGAAGATAATTTATATTAATCAAAAGGGACGCGCTATTTAGACCCCCGGTTCCTCCAAGTTGACCCCCTTATAAGTGTACCCCCCACCTCATTTTAAAATACTTGATAACTATATGTGTACCCCCCTGTTTTCCTATTTTACCCTTTCTAAGTTTTTAACACATTAACCCCTCAAAACCCCAACCACCCTCAAAACCCAACCGCCATCCCTCAAAACCCATATCAGGCTATGAAACCCCTCCCCCTCCAATACCCACACCCATTCCTTACTCAAGCCACAACCCACACATTTTTCCTTCCCAGTCCATCCCTTCCTCAAGTCTTCATCTCCTCCTTCAGTTCTTCATCTCCCGAATATTATCAAAAATGGAAAGAGGTATGTATATTTTTAATTGATTTTAGTTTGATTTATTGTGTTTATTCAATGTATTAGTTTGTTGATTTTAGTTTGATTTATTTTGAATCACGTTTTCTGTTTAGATTGGTAAGAAAATTTTGATTTTTGTAAGGAAAAATCTGGCCCTGAACTCCGGAATACGGGCTTAATGTTCGGCATGCACCCTCCGAACATCTTAAAAGTGTTCGGACCTGACCTTCCGAACATTTTGAATATGTTCGGAGGGTACATGCCGAACAGTTTTAGTTTTTTTTTTTTATTTTTTTATTATGAGCATGTTAGTATGTTCGGAGGACTCTTACCGAACATTTTTCAATTGTTCGGAGGGCACTCATCGAACATTTTGAAAATGTTCGTTAGGTATCTGCCGAACAGTTTGGATTAAAAATGTTGATGTGCATGTTAATCTGTTCGGAGACCCCCTACTGAACATTTTTAAAATGTTCGGTGAATAGTAACCGAACAGTTTGAAAAAGTTCGGTAGGGGTCTCCGAACAGTTTTGATTTTAAATGTTGATGAGCATGTTAAATGTTGATGAGCATGTTAAGACTCTCTTCGAGACTCTCTCTTGAACATTTTTAAAATGTTCGGTGTAAGTTTGAAAAGGTTCGGTAGGGGGGTGCCAAACAGTTTTGATTTTAAATTTTTTCTATTTTTTTAAAAAAAGTTGATGAACTAACATGTTAATTTATGAATGTCATGTACAGAAACATACCAAAGGAGGAAGAATAGACCCACCGCCTCGAGTCAAAAATCAAGGGCTGAGGCTGAGGCACAGGCACATGCACAGGCGCATGCCCAGGCCCAAGCACATGGACATTCTGACGAGGAAGAACCGAAACCAATGGAGGAACAGGGAGAGCCCCTGATTACTTTTCCATGTCCTGGGGGTCCATCAGAAGACAGTGTACTTCGTTTCTACCTGAAACACATAGTTGTACATATATATCAAGGGCTAGAGCGATCGATGCTGAAGGTGAACAACCACAAAAAAAAAACTTTTAGCATGAAAAGTAAACACAAAAACTGCTTCCCAACTATGGAGGGACACTCTTATTGCGACCAAACTAATGCAGTTAAGGCATGTTTCATATCTAGAGAGTGATAAGGTATTGGTTAGTGTCTTTGTGGAGCGGTGACATGCAAAGACCAATACCTTCCACATGCCATTTGGTGAGATGACTATAACACTTGATGATGTGTTATGTATTACTGGTCTTCCAATTGCTGGGAAGTCTGTCTTTTTGGAAGGTTCAGTTTCCGCGCAAAGTTCGGTTAATTGCGTTTGTCGGTATTTAGGAGTGTCTGAAGATGAGGCAAGAGAGGGAATGCGTGGTGCTAGAGGGCCGTCTGTGAGGCTAGAATGGCTACGTACCCGTTTCACTTTGGATGCATTGTCTGAGGATCCAGAAATGGTTGCTTTCTCTCTTCGCGCCTATTTGTTATACATGTTGGGTTGTACAATTTTTGCTGATAAGAGCGGAAGTAGGGTTAGCATGACATACTTGGAGTTCCTCAGCGATTTGGATGATGTGCATACTTACTCATGGGGAGCAGCAGCCCTAGCCTTTCTATATAAACATCTAGGGAGTGCAACAGAGGTGAATACGAGACAGATGGCCGGATATTCCACATTATTGGAGGTAATTACTTGTATTTATATTTTAATTTGTATACTTGTATTTATATTTTAATATACTTGTATTTTTATATATTTATATACTTGTATTTATATACTTGTATTTATATTTTAATTTGTATACTTGTAGTTTGTTCAAATAGGCATTGTAAAAACACTTACGTAACTTGGGTTGTGTGTACCTCGATAAAATGGCCTTAATTTATCAATCTGATACAAATAACTTTAGGGGAAATCTTGGCCGCAGTCCTCAACGGGAGATAAGTTACAGATATTTGTGTATCAAGACATACCAGAGCTACATTATATGGTGATGCAACCAAGTAATCCATTTTCGGCAAATAAAACGAATGTTTTCGTGGCGCATTGTCCTTGTAGTAATCCAGCGTTTGCAGGACCTTATCAACACGATCACTTGCCAGGAAAACACGTTTGTATAACTCTAAGTTAGTTATCAACTCATGATGGAGGTCTCGTCAAACTGCAGGCCATCCATCTTGAGTTAACCCAAGTGCGGCGGCAACTGCACGATATCCGCAATGTCCATCTGCTTTAACATCTTTTGTTTCCGCAATAAAATTGGCAAATTGTGATGGGAGTAGGTCAACGAAACGAATCGCATAGTTGAGTTTCAATCGTTGCCGTGTAACCTATTGAACGAAGACGAATTAAGCATGAATTTAGCATTTTTTTTTAAATTGTAAAGATCTAGTAAACAACAAAAACACATTAATTAAAATTACCGGTATCTTTCGCCTAGTAGTCGATGGGCCAACCTCGTACGTCACTTGTTCTCGCGGCGAGTAACTGTCTTCCATCGACTCGATATACTCAAACCTACTTGGATCACGTTTTGTTGATTTGTCAATTTTAGCCTTTTTTCTGTGGCCGACTACGAATAACTTCCAAAACCTGAGGCTTAATCAGTGATGTAATTGATTGCTTCACAAACTCTCTTGCTCTCTTCAACAGTGCCAACCTATCTGAGTCGGTTGAGGCATTGTTGTATATAGAATGAATTTCTTCAACTGTGTTTTTCCATGCACAATCCATTTCACCCCGAATTCCATCACCTTCGCCCTTAACCGGTAACATATCCAACTTTCTCCAAAAACTATCAACTTGGTTAAGGGGAATTGGCCTACCCAATTTCACAAGCTCAACAATCTCATGCGCACAGTGCAAACCACACGTCTTTCTCAGTACACAACCACACAACAAAGAATCCACAACAGTATCTTTGCCAACCACAGATTCTACTTCATAAATTTTATTCAACGCTTGTATGGATAACATGCCTCGCAGATCCATGTATATAGATGATTTGAATTTGTGCATGACTACATTTCTACTCTTCTCAAATGAGTGTTTGATTGCGATGTGAGAAGTCTCAATAAGAGTGTGAATTTGTCGCCAACAAGTCTCAAAATTACCTTGGCTCGATCCAAGTTGCCTTTTCAATGACGCATGTTGACTCTCCACCCTGAAAGTACAAACAATATTCAGTAATTTGAAGTACGTATGTAACAAATAAATGAAAACAATTAATACCTGCTTGTAGAGGTATTGTCATAATGCATGACAGTATTCGTCCAACATGACACAAATCTTTCTTTGTAGGGCTCAATCCATTGATACATCACATAGTTGATGGAACTTGGATAATCTTTGAACTCAGACTACAGTCTTCCCAAATAGTCATTATATTGCAACTCAGTATCAGACTTTACCAACAAATTCCAAAACATATTAAACTAATCCCACTTTTCTTTCGCCGTTAAGATTTTCCTACAATTTGCCAAAACATTCTTATTGATGTGCCATCGACAAAGGAAATGTCTCGAGGTAGGAAACGTTATCTCAATTGCATTCATTAAAGCTATTTCTCTATCAGTAATGATCACATTAGGCATGCTCCATTGGTTCATCAATGATTTCAAGCATGAGCACGCCCACTTATAGCTGTCTGCTTTTTCATTCTCTAAATAAGCAGCTGTAATTAAAAAAAGTTATATTTGTAGACGTCACACTAACAATCTCCAACAAAGGTAACTTGTACCTATTTGTCTTGTACATGCAATCCATTAATATGACTTTCGAAAAGGCACGTAATAAATCAACACTTCCTGGGTGAGCGAAGAACAAATCCTTTCACAAGTGTTCGCCTTCTCGACCGCCGATGATGACGGGACATATCCATGCTTCTCTAACATAAACATAAGCTGTTGCATTTGTGATTGACCTTCACGCTTGATAACTCTATTCTTCAAACGTACATTGTAGACCGTCCTTATTGTAGATCTATTTTCTTGAAATTTTTCTTTCAAACGCGCCAAAATGTCATTTGGTCTACTATTGGCGTGTCATATCAACCACATATTCCTCCTCAACTTTTGATAATCGAACATATGAATGACCTTCTTTGTATACTATCCAAGTTCATGATTGTGACACCGCACTTCACAACCAATGACCATTCTCCAACCGACACTTCTCCGCCTCAAATTAAATGGACAACCAAGCTTAGATCCGGCTTTTCCACTTTGATTTTCATCATTTACTTGTGATTTCGCTCCACCGTAATGACCAACACGCCACAAGTCATTAATACCTGTGGCTTTTTCTTACTCGCACTACTGCTCGACCTCCTAACTATTATTACCATTTCGTGCTCATTCCCCTAGCACGCACTCCAATCAATCAACATTTGGCGAGATGAAAAGAGTTCATGCGCCATGAATACATCGCTGTAATCCGCAATATCTTGAATAGGAACTATCACATTATTTTCAACTTCAACAATCTCATTATTAGTACCATCAACACTAGGATTTGTTGACAACGTGTTTGAATCCTATCATCAAATACAATAACCCATAAAAACATAGTTTTTTAAAAAACCGCTTTGTTAGGGGGTAGGAACATTTACAAAATGTTCGGTGTGCATCGTTGAACACAAAATGAAAACTTCCAGCTTTGGAACTAGAAGAAAATTTCAAAAAGCACGCCCATCTAACAATTCAAAAAATGTTTGGTTGGACCAAGGCGATTTCAAAAAGTTTGGTTATGACATCCCAATGTTTGGGAACTAGAAGAACATTACAAAATGTTCTGGGTGACCTCCAATCGACATTTCAAAATTGTTCTATGCCACCTACCAACAGCCTCAAAAATATTCGCTATAGAAGCCGAACACATACACAAACCGTTATTTACTTGAAGACCCATTTTTAACTTAAGAAAAATTTTACAATTTATTAAAACAACAACGTTTTAAATACTTACCACAATAGTCATAATGACTTGTTTTTCATCCATGCTTGATATCTTCACACCCAATGTTGAAGCCCTAGTTTTTTTTTTTTTTTGAAAATTAAAGGTTTTTGAAGGTGATTTCTTCACAACAAAGAAGAGGTAGATGAAGGAGAACAAAATATTGTGTTTAGTAATTATGTTTAGATGAAGAAAAAAAAGTTTGAAGAAGAATGTATTTAGAAGACTTTAAGGATTGGTAAAAAGATGAAGAATGAGAAAAGTGGGATGAAGAATGGGAATGAAGAATATGAAGTTGGGAAGAAGGTGTATATTTGTT
>CM028380.1:94361530-94472241 GCA_013146195.2 Codonopsis lanceolata
CGCCTTATCAAGTATTACTAAGTTGCACCCAGACCTGTAAAGTTTATGTTTTAGTGTTTTAATGTGAGCTACTTGTCGTGGCTTTTTCTTTGTCAATCGAGTCTCCATGTGTCAAGACCGGAGGTAGACGCCGAGGGCTTCAAATAACGCCCTCCTTTTTATTTTTATTTTCATTTTTTATGTGCTCTAATTTTTGCCTAGGCCACCCTTTCGGTTTTCAACCTAGCGAGCTCTTTTTATTATTATTATTATTATTATTATTTTATATGCTCTAATTTTTGCCTAGACCGCCCTTTCGGGTTTTCAGTCTAGCGGGTCCTTATTATATTTTTTAATTTTTTTTATATGCCCTAATTTTTTTCTAGACCGCTCCTTTCGATTTTCGCCTAGCGGCCGAGAAAGCATGACAGATGGCTCGCAGTAGTACTTGAAGTTTGTCGAGGTTGAAAGGTCGACAAGGTCTTCTCCCATCCTCGTTCGCGAGAAGCACAAAGACCTCCCGACGGACTCTTAACAATGTATGGTCCCATCCGTGAGACTCTCCATTTTCCCCTAGTTTCAACATAATCAGGGGTTTTTCTCGCACAAGGTCCCCAACTTGAATATCACTCGCCGACTTTTGTTGAAGGCTCCTGGGCGATACGCCTTTGATATGCCCTGCATGCTCTAAGGCCACAGGCGCCGCTTCATCATTAGGCCGCCTGCATCACTTTCCCAGCTCAATTTCTTCTATATTGGCTTCCATCATCACTCTCAATGATGGAATTTCCACCTCTATTGGTAGTACCACTTCCATACCATATGCCAAAGAATAATCAGTCTCAAGGGCGTGATATCGATTTACGCAGCCCCTGGGGCTAGTGGCAATTTTTCTGCCGCCTTCCTCAGACGCCCATTTTTCTCGATGATGTTCTCGAGATTTTATCGCTTCAACGGCACCATTGGCTTGTGGCCGGGTAGGGGAGGATTTGTGTCTTTGGATTTTGAACTCGCTCTAGCGTGACGGTTCACGCCCCTTCAAAATGAGAGCCGTTGTCGGAGATGATTTCAAAGGTACCCCATAGCGGTATAGATTTGGCCCGAATAAATTCGACACCTTTCGGGCGCTTAGTACCAGGAAGAAGCTTTACCCACTTTGTGAAGTAATCGACGGCTATAGACATATTCATGGCCATTGATCCCTTCGGTGAATTTGGCCTATGACGCCGATACCCCATGTTGAGAAGCGCTGGGGTCGTGAGTTGTATAGACGCGTGGGGGCACATGTCAGATTGGCAAAATGACATTTGTCGCAATGTCGCACCCACCGAATACAGCCGAGTGTACTCCAATAGTACTTCTGGATGACTTTCTTTTGAAAAGATATGGCCATTCATGTGGGGCCCATGTGTACCACCATGTAGTTGATCCATAATTTGCTCACTGGCCTGATTGACACATAGTAAGTTGAGGCCTCGATAATGCCTCTTATACAGCCGCCACCGCCGAGTACGAACGGGAGGCCCATCTTCAGGGAGACTCTTCCCCTCTTGTCTAGGTTAGGAGGATAAATATTTTTCTGGAGCAGATTTAAGATGTCAGCATACCAGGGCTCGTGATCTGCTTCAGAGGCTGCGTTGATTTTGAAACAGTATGCCGGAGTGACCTTCTTCCCGACTATGAATGGCTGAACTTTAGTTTCGGCGGGAATCTGTACTAGTGACACCAGAGTGGTTAGGGGCCAATTGATTGATTCCTATCTCGCATGTAATAGAACGAAATAGAACCAAATCGGGCGGCGATCAAGTTATTAACTTGGCATGATAGAGTCAGCAAATGAGGGTCTGGGTCCTCCATCTTCCTTCTACTTGATTTATGATTAGGCCGAGTCTCCAGAGACTTCGAGATCTTTAGCTCCCCTTTGAGAGCTTCTTCGAGGCCGAATACACAGCTTCATACCGCCGTATTCTTTGAACATTCGAACTCCAACCTTATAGCCAGCGGAGTATGAGAGTCAGCCGAATCAATTAACAGGATTCCTATGCTAAAGCCTCTTTTGTTTGCGGCTCCGTCAAAGAACATCTACCAACAGGTGTCTTGGTCAGTGATTTCCAGGATACCTTCATCTGGGAAACTAGGCTCAGTTGCATCTTCGGCCTTCAAAGGTAGATCGGCTAAGTGGTCTGCAATGACACTTCCTTTGATAGACTTGAGAGTGACATAAGTTATGTCAAACTCATTAAGAAGAAAAGACCACTTGGCCGCCTACCGACAAAGGACGGCTTAACCGAAGATGTATTTGATAGGGTCCATCCCGATATGAGCTTGACGGACCTTCCCCGAGATAGGTTTTGAGCCTCCCGAGGGCCCGCAGGCTCTGCAAGCTTTTTTTCCAAAGGTCGAATAGTTTAGCTCGCTTCCTTGTAGCTTCCTACTTATGAAATATATGGCATTTTCAATGTAGGAATTTTCTTTCTCTTGGGCGAGCATAGCCCCTACTGAGGTGTCTGTGACGGTTAAGTATATGAGGAGAGGTTTATGTATGGGGTGGAGCTAGCAATGGGGGATTGGTAAGGTAGGCTTTTATTTTCTCAAGGCTAGCCGGCACTTTGTGTCCCAGACTTGGTTGGTATTCTTTTTTAGGAGTTTAAAGAGGGGCTCACAGGTGGTGGTCAGCTGTCTGATGAAACGGATGATGTACTGCAACCGGCCTAGGAAGCCTTTGACTTCGGTGGGAGTTTTTGGCTATGGCATTTCTAGGATGGCTTTGATTTTGCTTTGCCGGCTCGATCTCAATGCCTTGCTCGCTTACTAAAAATCCCGTGACCTGCTCTCCGTAACCAAATAATGTACATTTGGTGGGGTTAAGCTTCATCCGTGCTTTCTCGAGTCTTTCAAGAACTTTCAAGATCTTAATGTGAAAGCACCGGCCGCTGAATGCACGATCATATCATCGACATAGACCTCCATCTCTCTGTGGATCATGTCGTGGAAGAGGGTGGTAGCAGCTCTCCCTGGTAAGTGGCTCCGCATTCTTTAGTCCAAATGGCATGACAAATGTAACAAGTTCCCCGTGTGAGTAGTGAATGAGGTCTTTTCCTGGTCTTCGCCGCCATTTTGATTTGGTTGTAGCCAAAGATGCCGTCAACGAAGGATCGGACTTTGTGAGTCGCGACGACATCTACCACAATATCAATGTTGG
Source organism: Codonopsis lanceolata (assembly GCA_013146195.2). NCBI lineage: Eukaryota > Viridiplantae > Streptophyta > Magnoliopsida > Asterales > Campanulaceae > Codonopsis > Codonopsis lanceolata. Next base: position 94,364,712 of record CM028380.1, read on the forward strand.
GTGGGGAAGTCATCTTTGGGCGACGCTGTTGAGGTCATGCTGAAGTCTACACGATTCTCGACTTTCCCGCTGGGCTTGGGAACAAAGTACTATGTTGGATGTACCAAAGTCGGGTATTCAACTACCCGAATGAAGTTGACGCTAGCAAATGCTTCATGATTTCTTCTTTGACTTGTAGTGACCATTCTCGCTTGATGCGCGGAGCTTTTGTTTGACCGGGCGGCATCCGGTATGGAATCCGTGCTCGACTATAGATGGATCTAGGCCGGGCATATCTTCATAGACCAGCGAAGATATCTACGAACTCTTCGAGGAGATCAATGAGTGCCTTTCTTTCCGGACCTTGGAGGTAATCGCCACTCGATTTCTTTTGACTTCATTGTCCAAATTCCGTCTGTGTTGATAGTGGACATGTCTTCAAGATTCCGCCGATGAATGGCTCTGCTCCTCGATACTCAACCGACTTTGCAAGCTCAAGCGTATAATTTTTATCTTTTGGGTCCATTTTATTAAATGACTCATTATCATAATTATTATTATTTAATGCGCCTTTTAAATTAGGTGCAACTAAGGAATAAGCAAAGACATCCATATTATTATTAAAAGCACATTGTATGGGTTATTACATTGTCGAGGGCCCTGGGTTTGAGATCCTCAATTATAGGTAGCGGATTGGTAGATGACCAACGTGCAGCTAAAGCTGTGGGAAAGGATCGTGGGATAGTATATCCGGCGGCCTACCAAGTCTGCTCCATGTGTCGAGCGGACCGATCGTGGTGTACCAATTCGCAGAGGCTTATTAGACATAGACTCAAACTCACAGGAGCTTTTCATAATCGCCTCTGCCTATCATACACGTAAAGTCGCCTCCTAGACCGCCATCATCTAGCAGGCCAAAGATAATCATCTTGGTCTATAGACCAAGCATTTTCAATGGTGACAGCTTTATAAGCGGTGCTACGGGCCTGTGGTAACCTGCTCCATATCATCCGAGAGAATACCGACATAATCAAAGACTTCCCAACCAGGCACCTTTTCCCACTGTCTATCCAGGTTCAGAAACATGAGATAGGTTTTTTCTCTTGCGTACAAAATAACCATTTAAGGTTCTTACGTAAGGTTGGAGAGGGGGATATTCATAAGGACCCTTTTCTCTTTCTTTCGCCTTTCTTTTCTCTTCATGCTTCATGATCGCGCTATTTCAAATGGAGTAGGCGTGTATCCTAGACCGAAATGAGGGATACATTCCTTAAGTTCATCTTGGACTAAATTAACTAGCCCTTGCCGATTTCCGAGACCTAGACCGCATATAATTCATTTTTCGAAACATGTTTAAAGGGACCATGTTTCCTAGGGAAGTAACTTTCTTACCAATGATGTCGGCCGACCATATTCAATGGCGTTGACCACATTGGGATAACCTCAAAGCCAGAGAAAAATACCGAGAAAAATACCGTCCTCGTGCTCTATCTCGAGGATTGGGATATTCTCACTTTCCTTATTTTCCATGATCTTGTCGGCCAGAATGATTACTATGTGGTCATCGTGGATGAATTTGACACGCTGGTGTAATGCAGAGGCTACCCCCTTTACCCCATGAATCCAAGGGGCCCCAACAGCTAAGGTGGTCGGGTATATCCAGACTTGGAACTCAACTGGCATGTTTAAGGGCCCAACGGTTAACATTAAAGTGACCACCCCCAAGACACACATCGACTAGTGTTGTCGTATGCCTTAGCTGCAGGAAGGAGCGAGTTCTGATATCTTTATCCCCAGCTTGGCTAGTGTACTGGCAGGACATACATTCAGTGAAGACCCATTATCTATCAAAACTCGAGGAACCCGTTTCTCCAGAATTCCCACAGTGATGTGAAGAGCATCAATGTGGTTAGTTCCTTCCCTTGGCAGGTCTAGATCGGTAAACATTATTATGTTCCCGAAATGGATATTTTCGATCATCTGAGTGAGCTCGTCGGGGGAGGTTTCAATAGGAACAAATGCCTGGCTTAATGACTTAGCCAGTGTATCACGGTGGGTCTTAGAAGCACACAGTGCTCCAGATGGAGATGTTGGCCTGAGTTTTTTTCATCTGAGCTAATAAAGAATCTTCCACAGTTTTAGCCCCAAAGATTCCGTTACTTGATCTTTTCCGCAGTGGTCACCTCTTTCGAGTTTGGCCGGTAGGCTCGGCCGATCGGGTAAGGTGGCTAACATTTCCACCAACCCAAGTGGCTTTTTCAATGTTACAGGTGTTTTGGCTACCAAGGATGGTGTCCCAAGAGAGCATATTACAGCTAGGCTCTTTTATGGATAAGGGTGGAGGAATAGGAATGAGGATATATGGAAGTGGATGTTTATTTATTTCGAACTTGGGAACAAAAGGGTTTTTATCTACCTCAATCATATTGATTTGAGGTAGAGGGTTATTGACTACATTTGGTCTGGGTGGAGGTTTTTCAATAACCTTATCATCTATTAGGTCTTTGATAGCATTTTTTAGGGTGTAACATTTGTCGGTGAGGTGACCACTGGAGCGATGATATTCACAGTACTGGGTATGGTTCCAAGTCCTGGGCAGAGGGTAAGGTGGCTTATAATTTTCCAGCGGCTTCAATACTCCTTGTGCCATTAGTCCCCGCAGATCACGCATTGAGCTTGGGAGCTTGCATCAAAATGCCTGCTACCCCCTCGATTTCAAGTTTCTAGCCGGGCCATTATTTGCTCCCATCAGATGATGACATCGTCCGACCCATAATACCATGGAACAGAGCTATAATTTTGGGTAGAAAATGGGGTTGAGGCATTTCCTACCATATTGACGACTGGAGCTGGTGCGGCTGTCTTTCCTTTGGAGTAACGGAAAGAACTAGGAGACGTATTGGTTTTTAGTTGGCCAGTCCGTATATCGTCATCAATACGGGCTCCTATATCCACTATTTCTTTGAAATTGGTATAGGGGAGGTACCGCATATGTTCCAGGTAAATGGGTTGGAGGTTTTTTATAAACATCCGGCATGACTCGGCCGGATCAGTCATCAAAGGTCGTGCCCGGCTTTCTCTTCCACTGATCGCAAACTCGGCGCATGTTTCCTTTTCCCGTTGGGTGAACGATTCAAGGTCCCTTCTATTTTCAGGACTGGTATTATCTTTGTATCTTTCGAGGAATGCTTCGGCTATCTGGTCCCAAGTATTCATGGTACTGCTGTCAGACAGCATTAACCATTGTTTGGCAGCTCCAACCAGGGTGAGGTGAAAATTGGAAGCCATAGCTTCAAAGCTACCTCCCCTAGACTGCATGCCAGTCGAATAAGACCTCAAATGAGATATAGGGCATCCAGTCCCGTCAAACTTTTCTATGTCGGGCATTTTGAACTTTGAGGGAAGTATTGCTGATGGTTGCAATGTTAGGGCCCGAGTAGAAAATTCCCCTTTATTGAGGAGTTTAAGCATCATGGCCTTCCTATTTTCCATGTCGGCCTCCATTTTAGTGGTTGGGGGAGTTGGCTTTTGGTATATACTGGCTGGATTTTGGAAGACTGGGTTATTTTCGGGCTGAAGGTAGGGATTTCGGGCTGGTGGGTTTTGGACAGTGTATGGAATCTGGGTTAATGGAATTTGGGCATTATAAGGATTCTGGGTTGGGTATGGATATTGGGTTGGATAAGAGTCTTGGGTTATTGGATTTTGGATAGTATAAGGATTTTGGCTTGGTTGGTTTTGGGTAATATATGGATTCTGGGTTGGTGGGTTTTGGGTTGTGTATGGGTTCTGGATTGGTGGGTTATTGGTAGCTTCAGCCGGGCGACCAGGATCATTAGGAGGTAAATATGTGGTAACTTGACCTGGTGGGTTAAAGCTTTTTGGGTCCATGTGTGGGCTATTTAGGAGTGGGTTAGTCATAGGAAAAGGGAGGTCATTTGGGTTTTGAGTGTTTGGGGGAAGATATGATGGATAAAGAGGGTAAGGATAAATATTTGGGTAGTAGGGACTTGGTGGAAGATTGGGATTTGGGATAGCGGTAGTATTTGGTGGGTTAGTGTTTGGCTGAGGAGTTGGGTTAGGAGGCACCTGAGATGTGGATGCTTCTTGGGGAATAGTAGGGGAAGAATTCACCTCACTAGCCATTTGACTCATCGCTGCACCCAACCTTTGGTCAAACCACTCCTGCATTGCCGAGGCGAACGCACTGAGCCCCCGAATGCACTCCATAGCCGATGCTCACTTTCTTCTGCCATACTGCTCGGATTTGTGCCCACTGAACTAATTTCGCCTCTGCCGAACCGATACCCTCGATCGATTCGATTTGACTGGTTTCCCGTATCAACCGGCTAGTATTATCTCTGCCTTTCCAAATTCGGGCCAGGTCTCTGAGGAAAATGGGGTTTGGTAGGTATCATAAGTCTGGTTGGAGGCTGTCTAGGCTTGGAGTACAGCGTGCCTTTTTATTAGTATTTAATTATTATATTATTTATTTTTTGTTCCCTACAATTGACCGGATAAGCACCTGCTTTATTTTGACATTCTCAGGACTTTTCCTGGAACAGTGGATTCTTTCTCCAGAGTATAGGATCAACGTATTCCACCTGCTTTTCGACTCCCCAGGACTAGACTTAGTCCCAGGCGAAGGGCCTATACTCTTTCCGGGATCCACCATCCGAAATGGTCTAGGTCGAGCCTCTGAGAATTATAAGTCAGCCCCTGTTTATTTATTGATATTTATATTTTTTTTTGTGCGCACTTACTATGTATATTTTTTTTGAACCTGCGCATTTTTTTTCTTCTCATATATATATTTTCTGATTTTTTTTAAGTTTTTTTTGACAGGGGCTGACCCACAATTCAAAGATGCAAAAACCGGTCGGTCTGTGAAGTGTCCTGAAAAACTATATGCATTCTAACGTTGGCTTATGCAGGGGGTAGGCTGGCCATGGTGTAGGGTAACAGTTCGGAATATTCCTATATGCGTGCACGTGTGTGCGGTATCTAAAAAGCAGTAAAGTCTTTATTTATTTTACAAATATATGAACATAAAAATAAAGCAAATATGGCCTATCTTGTTGTTATATGTGGATTTTATCGGCTTTTTATTTTCGAGCGCAAGCAAGCAAGCACACCATTTTAAGAAATAGAAAGAAAAGTGGGGAAATTATCTATTCCTATTAATTACAAATTTTGGGTCCTATGTCCCCAAAATAAAATGACGGAATGAATGCATATATGTATAAATGTACAAAATAAAGTAAAAAAAAATGAACTGAAGTAAATAATAATATAGAGCCGGAAGTAAAGCCCCAGCTCTTTTGTTGTGCTGCCCGGAATTTATTGTAATAATATATATATATATATATATATATATATATATATATATATATATATATATATATATATATTTATTTATTTATTTATTTTTGATTTTTTCTAAATATTTTTTTTGATATATATATATGAATTTTTTTTATACTCTTAAACACGCCTGTACCAAGTATTGGAACAAAACTGCTGCCAGATGGAGGATCATATCCACAAATATGACCACGGCCGTATGGGAACACTTTATTCAAATGCGTAAATTAATATGACAAGCATACTGCAGCCAGAAACAAATAAAAACAAAAAAGTTTTATTTTACGAGTCTAGCCCTCTATTTTATTTAAAATAAAACAACTCCCCAGCAGAGTCGCCACTGTGAGGTTCCCGGGGTGCGACCCGCGCCCCGCGCGCCCTTGGATAGGGGTGCGCGTACGTGCGGATGCGGGACACCACTGCTCTCGTTCCACCCTCCCTTGTTTAGGGGAAGACGAAATCAAAAGCGCGAGAGGAGTGCTGTCTATATTAGCACGTTGGAATGTGCCTCGGTTGCCCTGAGTGGATTTTGTATCCAATATGGGAACTGATGGTTTTTCATATCAGGTTATCCCTTGTTTAGGGATAACAGGATATGGGAATGCATTACCCTTTCATTCTCATTCTCCCCTTTTGTTTTCAGGGGAAAAAGGAGAAATGCAAGAAAGGATATTGCGACGCCCCCACTATGGATTTATTGAAAATAGCCTTATGGCCCATTCAGATCACTATGGGAGCTATGGGTTTTCCCGCATCAAATTATCCCTTGTTTAGGGGATACCAGGATATGGGAATGCATCACCCCTCCATTCCCGTATCTCCCTTTTTTAGGGGAGAACAGGAAAGTGCAAAGAGAGAATGTTGCGAGGCCCCACTGGATCTGGAAGTTTTAGAGTCGCCATCTTTATTTTAAGGCAAAAATAAAGAAAAACCAGAAAAAGAAAACCAGATATTTTTAAAAAAGCGGGTTCGGAGGCTAAGTTACGAGTTGGGAAGGTGCTAGGCACCCAACTCACCCTTTCGGTCTCGAAAATGGTTTTTGGCTGAAGTATGCTTATTGTCACATTTATTTAGCAAATAAATAAGGTATTATAATGACAAGGGAAATTTAAACAAATACATTCGTGGCCACATTATTTACGGACTCATGCAGTCTCCTTCCAATAATTACAAACATATTTAAGAATATTTGGCCATTATAACGGCTCTTTTACATAATATTTCCTATTCTAATCCGGGCAGCACAACGGCTTATATGGGCTACATTGCGCCGGATTTAAATAACAACTCTTTTTTTAAATAGATGATAGAAAATAAATAAAGAAATAAAGCGGCGCTCTTAAAGGTATTACCTTTTAGAGCGGCGGTGTGCTCGCTCTGTCCTTCAGGGAGAGGGAGTCTTTTTGTTGTTTGTGTGTGTTGTTGTGTTGATTTGGGCAGAATGACTGCTTTATTTCTGAGGGTTTGGGTTTATCAACTCGGGCAGAGTGACAGCTTATTTGGGTAGGTTTTGGCCTTTTTGGTTGGGCGGAACCTAGACTTAATTTATTGACTTTTTAGCTCGTTACTCGGGCAAAGTAACGGCTTACTTTGAGATTTTTTGGACTGGGAAATGAGGTGGATACCTAACAACTAGGCTAGGGATCACTTATAACCTATGGGTTTTTGATTTGGCAGAGTTTGGACGGGGTTTGGAGACTATAGGGGCTTCCACTCACCTATCTTGCACCTCTCGTACTAATAATATCGAAGGAAACGAAGCAGAGCTTCGCTGCGATCTAAAAATCGCGGAAGAATTGAGCACTGAAATGAGAGGCCGGGACCATCTATTTATACTGAGAAATGAGGACACGGCCGACATTTGTTGATTTCTTCTTCGTGCATCAACCTCTTGTACCGCGTGCATCAGGACTTGTACAATTTCAATGTGAGAGAAGCGTACAGTGGAAAGGATGGTGCGGCCAAGGCACCCTTGGTGCGGCACCAAGGGGCGTTGGTGCGGCACCATGTAGCTTTGCAACTTCTGGATTTTTGCACTTTACCCCCTTGCAGTTCACTGTTTCGCGCATCCTGCTTTTCCTTTCGCATTTTTGACTCCTGTAACTTGACATTTGTTAAGTTTTAACAGTTCTTGATATTTTATGTCAGTCACATACCAGGGGTACGAAATTGGGGTGTCTACAAAGCCACGCCCAATTTCAATGGTGGCCACACCCATTTCCAAACTATGCACTTTTTGTACACTTTGGTCCCTGCAGTTCGTCCTTTTGCGCATCCTGCTTTGTCCTTTTGCACTTTTGACTCTGTAACTTGAAATTCGTTAATGTTTTAACAGGTCTTGATATTTCATGTCATGTCACATTCCAGGGGTACGAAATTGGGGTGTCTACACTACCCCGTTAGTAACATGACGGCCCAGCAAGTTCTTCAGTCCACGCCTGATAACGCGGGACGGCCCCTCGGCAGCTACCATTATCCATACCAAATACCCATGGGAAAGAAGCATATAATCAGCAAATGGATAGGCTACCTCCAGCCTCTCAGAATCTCGTTGCCACATACCGTAAATAGTGGCACCCAAGTCCTCGTCGGTATTCTCCACCTCTATATATATAGGACGAGTTGAGTCCGGGATCACCTGCTCTCTCCCAAATTGGCGCAAGATCCGGTCAGGCCTATAAAAGGAGGTCCGCTCAATACCCAGCATGACCACTTGACTATTTTCAGCGGAATGCAGAAGAAAACACCGGATCTGCCAATGATGAATTACCCAAAGTATGTCCATGGAGCCCCTGCGGTAAAAATGATCAGCACAATCAAATTCAGAGTAATTGGTCTGAGGAAGGTGCCCGCGAACGCCATAAAGGGCTGGGTCATATGGTGTTCCATGCGATACGGGAGCCAAAACCCAAAGAAAATGCTCCTCCAGCCACATATGGAGCAAAATGGGGCTACCAGTAGGGAATAGTTCTTCACCGCCGGCAAAAGCAGTCCGGCCCGCGAAAGTCTCCACCAGAATCACCGGAACAATGTTCAATCGGCGATCTCGAGCCTGTAATGCAAAGTCAACGACCTGCACATCAATGAATCTGGGTTGACCCACCAACAAATATCTCCCTACCAGGCAAAGGAAGAGTGCCGTCAACCTACGCCGCAGGTAATCTACATCATCCTCCCTATATTATGTGAAGGCCCCAGCGAGGAAAATTAAATTAAAATTTACTCCATTAAAGAAGCCTGGAGTAGCCTGGCGGGTAGTATGGAATAGCTCTCGGATGGCCATGTATGGACGTCTCCTGTGGTCAGGCACTGCGATCTGGCGAGAAGGTGCCACCCCCAGCATTGCACAGAATTCTTCAAATGTGGGGCACATCTCATTCATGCCGAAGTGAAACAGATGGTCTTGAGGAGACCAAAACCTGGAGGCGCCCCTTAACATGTCCCAATTTATAATGACGTTCCTCCAGGACAATAGGCACCTGAATCCAAAAATCCAGAAATCTAAGGAATTTTCATAAATGATCAAACCAATCCCGCTCATCAGATTGCAGGGAGAGAATCCAAAAATCCAAGGAATTTTCATAAATTTCAATTTCCAAAGCCGTATGAATACGTGCGGCCATTTGTGAAAGAGATGCAAGGGATTATAAGACAAAAGGGGGCAACGGCTGAGCAGAAGAGAGCTTAAGAGTTGCAAGAAGAAGGAGTGAATGAGCTTGTGAAAAAGCAGGCCAGTCTCCGTCCGTTTTTATACCGAAAATTGAAGAAACATACATTTCTGAGCACAGTGCATGAGTAGTGATGAACAGTGGCTGCACAGGAGAAACTCATGGAGCCACCATAAGCTCCTCCTGGTGCCGCGCCAAGCCCCCCATATGACCGCGCCATGGTGCTCTCCACTGTACCAAGAAAACTGTTGGTATCCTGGTTTTATCCGTCCCGGCCATCCACTGTTGTTGTGTCTGATCGAAAGAAAAGAAAGAGGCTATAAAAGAAGGCTATGGCCATGGGCTTAATAGCCACAATACGCCAAGGAGACAGGGGAAGGCGGCCGTCTCTCCATTCCTGTATCATCAGAAAGGCCCACTCCAATCCGAAGGTGTATTCTTATAAACTCCCTTTCCAAAAATACAGGGTCCCATTACCTTTTAGATGTTTGGTATAGCTTTATTTTTTGTGTGTATTTGAGTCTACATGTGTAACATTTTGCATCATATACAATTATATTGTATTATATAATAAATGTCTGTACATGTTTCTTTTATAAAAAAAAGAAAAAAAAGAAAAGAGACTAATAATCGCAGGCATCCAAAGCTAATGCGCTCGGGACGACTGGCTCCTATCAAGGCCACCACCCATGACCCATGGACCCGCTGTACCACCAGCTATATACACCCGACCTCTGCCTCGGGCACGGCTCGACCCGATATCCGCGTCATCATCACCATCTCGACGCCGGGCCTGCCGTACTGTGCTGCTCCCTCTGCAAGAGAACTCATCAGCAAGCTTCTGATAAAGCTTGCTAATGCTGAAGAAACCCCACAACAGCTTCTTGTAGGTGGACACGTTTACCTATAAAAAAAGTGACACAAGAAAAAGAATATATTAGTCTCCAAAAAATAATAATAATATATAGACATGCATAAAAAATGATGGAAAAAATATATGTGTGCATGATAAGAAAAAGAAAAAATAGTAATATAATAAAGGTAAATGTGTCTATCGAACGGGCCTGCTCCAGGACCCGACGCTCCTCAGGGATCTCGACATCTGGGAGAACCTGCTCTACCATATGACTGCCCCACTGTTACTGGAAGGTAGAGAAGACATCGTCAGGCTCTGCGAACTCCATGCTCTCGTCGAGAGATGAAGTAGAAGGCCTTGGTCTGGCAGAGGCATCAGAATGCCGCCTGGGCGCGGCAGGAGCAGGGAAAGGAGGATGCAGCACTAACCTCAAGAAATCCTCATACGCCATAATTGGAAAATCTCATGGCATGAGGTATTTCGGCTTGTGCATCGATACTGCTTGGCGGTATTGCGCCCCGTATTCTTGCATGTGCATTGTATGCCTGTTTTCTTACTTTCTTGGTTGATTGTTGAGCATGTCTACTTGTTATATAAATGTCTTAGAATCATTCATAGATCATTTTAGAAGTCCATAACATGTTTAGAATCATATAAACTTGTTTGTAGAATCGCCGGTTTAATCGCGTTGAACTTAGCCTTAGCGATTCTTCTCGTTGCTCGTATTTGCTTCTATTTCGACGTACGAAGTGTTCGTTGAGTTCTTGACTTTATATTCAAGTCTTATTCATGTTGAAACAAACCTATTTCATGCCCAATACATCCTAGATTGATTGAGGTTTGATTGTAGTTTGATCCGTTGTTCATTCGTCGCGTGGTTCGCGCCTTGTCCTAGCTTGTTCCGGGGGTTGTTCGGGTGAGTTTCCGATGTGTTTTGAGTAGGGTTAGACCTTAGAATGGTTGCCCAAAAGTTTGGGACCATTTAGATCAAGTTTAGACCAAGTTTTAGAGGTTCTGGAGCCGAGGCGGCCGCATGGGAGCTGGTGAGGCGCCCGCCTCAACTGCTGAGAGTAATTGCTGAATGGTCTGAACTTTGGGAAGGCCTCAGTACATGAGGCGGCCGCATGGGCCTTAGTGAGGCGCCCGCCTCACTTGGTTTGCTGCTACGGGCAGATTTCTTCCTGTTTCGGAATTTGACGAATTGGACATTTCAAACCCCTACTTAAACCTATCCTAAACCTCCCTAACCCTTCCTACTTAAGTCCTAACATCCCTAACTAGATTTCTAAGTTGGTTTAAGGGTCCATTAGTTAGTCATTAAGCCCCAAATCAGATTTGAAAAGGGACCACAAGTGTTTGACACTTGTCCCACTCACCATTTGACCAAATATAAGCCACAATCAGCTCTCTCCTTCTCATTTGCTGGTAGCTCTCTCTCAAAAACGAATTCTCTTCTTCTCCAAGGTCCTTCCATGGTTTCTTAAGGTCTTCTTCATCATCTACTCTCAACCATTCATCCATTGCCCAAGAGCCATTCATTAAAGTTGAAGAGCTCATCAAGGGGAGCATTTCCATCCGAATAGCTTCTTCTAGTTCTTTCTTTGGTGTGTATCAAGTAAGTTACCTACTTAATCTTCTTCTTCTTCTAGTTCTCATTGACCCTAAGGAAGCAAAGTCTATGTTGGTTGAGGTCAATGAGGGCACTTGTATGCTTCATATGCTATGTTGTTGTATGTTGAAGTTGTGAGCTTGCTAGGAGCATGCCTAGGATGATTTCCTACCTATGAATGTTATAATACTCTTCCATCATGTCTACTTAAAGTTTTGAGCATGTTAAAGCCATGTATGATGTTTATGTTGGAAGTGTTGATTTATGAGAATGCCCTAGTTATGCCTTCTTGAAATGTTGTGAAAGTGTTATGTGTTCAATTCTAAATTTTGGACTCTATGATGAACTTGAATCACTTTGCATTGCCTTGGTGAGTTTATAATCTTGTTGAACCTAGAAATGACCTAGGTTGGGGTTATGAAGCATATAGCTTCAATTTCTCCAAATTTGGGAATTTAGAACAAAGACTCAACGGAGTCGACTTTAGGGAATATTTGAACGTGTTGAACCCTAGTTTCAATCCCTACGAAGTTTGGACACCGTTTGATTGGTTTACTCAAGTATGAGATTGGTTTGATTGTGTATAACAAGCTTTTATGAAAGGTTGGTTTTGTGCAATTTAATTTGCCTTGATATGATTTTATAGTAGAGATTGATACCCTACTTGGTTGGTCGAGTTCGCTCTTGTCGAATTCGGTCTTTGATTGGTTTAGTCAAGTAAATATCTACTTGTGCATCACATTGAGTCCAGCTGGCATTATTGGTTGTTTATCGGGTCAAGGTGGGACGATGCATCGCCTTCACGAATTATGGGATTCGTGCTCGCTATGGATCGCCGCACCTAGGACTTCACACACACTCCATTGTTGGCCGCAATGGGAAGTAGCCCTTTCCGTATCGCTTAAGTGCCGCATTGGCTTGCTATCTAGATCGAGTGGTACTTGATAAAAGTTGATGCATTCACAGAGCATCAATGTTGCACGATAAAGTATAATAAAGTTTTATTGCAGGATCTACGAAGCGGCCGTGACTATCATATCCTACTTGTATGATTTACTTTCCGCACTTACGTGAAATATGTGCTAAGTGCTATATGAGGATCATGTATGATAATCGAGATAAATGTCATGCTATAACATGTACATGCATTATAGTAACTTACTAAGTCTTTCGACTTACCCTATTTGTTTGCTTTGTCTTTCCTTAGATCCGAGCCGAGGAGACGGTCCGGGATAGACTCGCTTGTACTTGTGTGGTTGGTTGTTTAGCAGGTTGCTCTTTTGGACTCTTGTTGTTAGACTTTTATTTTTGGTAAGGACGTTGGGAAGCAAGTCATGTAGACTTGGCTTGGGGTATATGTTGTGTTGTTGATGTAATAGACTTAACTACTTAATACTTGTAATCTTTTGGTAAGCCGACTTACATGTCGAGCCTGTTTATATGTGTATGGTTCACTACGGTTTTCTTCCGCTAAAGCTCGTTTAAATTGTTGTTGTTGTTGTCTCCGGCATGTTGTGGCCGTTGAGTTTATTATAAGCATGTGTTAATAATTGTAGGAGTAGTTGTTGGGTTCCGGCTGTAACGTCGCCGATGACTTGCTTAAATTAGGTTGTTTTTCCGGCCAAGTGTAGCCGAGTTGTTGTTTGTATGCAATGTTGCGCCACATGATTTTTGTGATCCTACTATGCATGCTTGTGTTATTGATGATTTGGACGGCGCGACTCGGGATCTCGCATTGGGGTCCGGGTCGGGTCGTCACAGCAGCTGATCGGGCTCTATCACCCAGAAAGGAGGCCGAGGAGGCACCACTGGAGGTACTAAAATAGACTGATGCTGGCAATTAACCCGCTCGCCCATGCATAATGAATCCACCATAATGGATACCATCAGTATCCAGCAACGGCTATGTCCCAAAGCAACTGCATAATGCCCCTCCAGACCCTCCTAAGGAAGGAAGTGCACTGTGCCAGGACTCGAGCTCGTGATCCGTTCCCGCACTCATTCCTTATTTTTACAACCACCGTCCTGGGTTGGTTGAACCCTGTTCTCATCAACATACTGGGACAGATATGGCGGCTAGTGGACGCGCTGAAGGAGAGGACCCGGCGAGAAGTGGAAAAATGAAAAGGCCCAGATCTGCAATAAAAAAAGAGAGAGAAAAAAAATGTGTTATCAGCAATAAAAAAATGTGTGCTGTAAAAAAAAAGAAGAATAAAAAAATAATAAATACATATATATCAGAAGCAGAAAAGGCATATACCTCCCACGCATGGGCAAATCCATTAAAGGTCGACGAGTCGTTCCGACAGGCCCTGTCCATAGAAGCATATAATTCAGCTAGGCCCGCCTGTCCCTAGTCATAAGAAGGGATCCGCTCGAAATCAGCCAAGCATGCTAGGACGAAAACCCGCAGGGTGGTAGAGGAGTTGGCAAAGAGCGTCGTGCCAAGAAAAAAAAAAGAACGTTCTAGCCACTCGAGTCACGGCAGCCATATCATTTGTCGGCACCCGCCCGACATTGCTGAGAAGCCAGTTTCGCACGCTGCCGATAAATATCTCATCCGTCGATTTGAACTTCGGCTTAAAGCCCAAGAGGTCCACCACCTCCTCTCGACGCCGACAGAGAGTATAATCCGGGGCCAGGGTCTCCCCAATTCTGGTAGGAAGGCCAGTGATAGCGGCGAAGTCGCAAGGGGTCATGGTAGCCTCCCCCCAGCTGAAGTGAAATGTATGGGTGGTGTCCCACCAGAAGTCCCGCAGCGCATCAAATATTGACAGATAGCTCGTGAAGGGACGGAAGGCGTGTAGAAAAATGTTGAAACCAGAGCCCTCCAACAGAAGTGTGCCGCCTCGGGAAACATTTGATAAATATCCATGACATTAGTACATGAAGCCCGAACTCTCTTGAATTTCCTGCGAAACTGGAAAAAAAAAAAAAAAAAAAAAAAGAGAAGGGGGGGAAAAAGGTAAGTCCACTATCTTTATTTTCCTTGTAAAGGTTTTTTTTTTTTTGACAAACAATAAAAATGAATAAGTATGAATAAATAGTAAACATGTTGCATACATTGTATTTCATGAATTATAAGATTGCATCATGCTAATTTCCTAAAAAAATCAATCATTTTTTAAATAAACACTTACCATTTAAAAACAAAAACAAAAACAAAAAATAAATAAATACTTGTATAAATACATATGTAAATAAACATTTAGTTTCTTTAATAATAAAAAAACAAAAAAATGTGTATTTCAAAAATATATGTAGTATTCTTTTACATCCTTTCAATAAATAAATATGTATTTTTGTAAAAAAAAAAAAAGAAAAGAAAGAAGATTAAACATTATGTGTATTGTTTTGCATTCAAATAATTATTTTTGCATCCTAAGCATCATAGAAATACATGTTAAGTATGTATACTGCATTTTTGCATTTATCATTTACATAATAAAATAAGAGAATGTTCATGCATCATGTTAGTAGATATCCTATATTTTTCTGCATTGCATTTGCATAAAGTAAAGTAGTACATACATCCATCATGTGCATTTTATTGTCCAAATAAGCTACATTAAGGGTACGCTAAAAAGAAAATAAAATGTCACCAAACATGAAAATAAATATTCTTATGTCATTTGCTATGTCCCTACAGTATAAGCATGCAAGAAAAATAAATTCTAGCGCATGAAATATATCTGTTTTGTCTCATATTTATCCGAAAATATGCCCGAAAATGTGTTCAGAAAAATTTGAATTGTATTCCGAAAAGTCCGCCTCGTGAACATATTGCATGCAAAAATATGTTTTAGCCTAGAACATGCATCATATAGCTACAATTGCTTTGATAATATAAATCATGCATAAGTAGGGTCAAATAGTAACCACTAGTCCAATCATGCATCGCAAAAATAAATCACATAAATTTCATGCATCATTACCTAATTGCATCATTTAGGCTTAAATAGGACATGCATAAGCATCGTTAATAAAGCCAGGAGTGCTCCAAAGTTTCCAAACATTGCTAAAATCTAGCAGATCTGAAGTATATCCGGAAAAATCTAGAAAGAGAAAGAAACTTACAGAAGTAGGTGGAAGATTGGACACGTGAGTGTTCCGGTCACGAAGAATGTTTCCCCAGTCATCCGTGGAATACCGGTATTTAAGCTTATTTCAGACCAAGGGAGGAAACTCTTTCCTCCTTTCGTCAGAATCTGGGTGCATCGGAGCTTTCCCCTTCTTGGATCGTGAAAAAGATGTCATTTGCTAGATAAAACACTCGAATTGGTGAAAGAAAATTAAGAAAAGGAGCGAAAATAAGAAGAAAATAAGAAAAAAGAAAGGGAGGCAGCAATGGCGAAGTGAAGGAAAGAAAGGAGCAGTGGCTCCCTTTCTCCACTCTCCGTCAATAATAAGGGAGGAAAAGGGAATTTTTCCTTTTCCCCCCTCCGAAGTCTGAAGCTGCGACACTTAAGTCCTCAAGTTCCAAAAATTCCAAAATGGCCCCTAAGCTTAACGAAGAGTTAACAAAAGTAATTTTGTTAACCAAAATTGATGGTCATCCATCCGAGGACAAAGAAAGAGTAATATCCCCAACAGGTCAGCCGCAAAATAAAGAAAAAATTTAGGCGGCAAGAGAAAAAAGAAAAAGAAAGAAAGAGAAAAAAAAGAGAAAAAAGGAAAAAGAAAAAAAAAGTGAAAAAGTGAAAAAATGAAAAAATGAAAAAAATGAAAAAATGAAAGAAAAGAAAGTCCCTGGCTTGGAAAAGCGAGAGTGACAGAAATGTCAAAATCAGTCGGATCCGCGGTAGCCATCCAAGCACGAGAAGGTAGGAAAGGTAAAGTATTCTTACCCTAACTCTAGAATAAATTCTTTTCAAAAAGAGTTTTTGTTTTCCAAATAAAATAAAATAATAAAAGAAATTTTTTTAAAAAAAAAGTTTTTGTTTTTCAAAAAAGAGAGAGAGAGAGAGAATAAAAAAAAATTCAAAAGAGTTTTGTTTTTCAATAAAATAAATAAACTGTCTTTTTCAGAATATTTGAAAAAAAAACAACAAAAAAAAGAAGAATATTTGAAAAAAACAAAAAAAAGATGAATATTTAAAAAAACAACAAAAAAAGAAGAATATTTGAAAAAAACAAAAAAAGAGGAATATTTCAAAAACAAAAAAAAAGATGAATATTAAAAAAGAGAGGAATATTTGCAAAAAAACAAAAAAAAGAGGAATATTTCAAAAACGCAAAAAAAAAAAGAGGAATATTGAAAAAAACAAAAAAAAACAACAGAGAGAGTGAGAAGAAAGGGAAGGAAGAAGAAAGATCCTTTTTGGCAACAGTTTTCGAAAAACTTGAAGAAAGTTTTCTTTGCCGTGTTCGGCGACAGATTTTGATCGGTCGAGTGCAGTTTTCGGAGAATTTGAAAGTTTTCTCATTTGTGTTTTGGAAACAAGGTATTGACCAGCCAGACACATATTTTTTAAAATGACTCTTAACATATTTCGATGACAGGTATTGACCAATTGGAATATGGTTTCCGAAATACATTCAAATCTTCATACCGTATTTGGCGACCGTTTGAATACGGCTATTCGAAAAACATGAAAATCTTTTTCCTGTTGTGTCCTTGGTTGGGTTTTTAACCCAAAGGACATAGGATCCTCGTTGGTTGTAGTTTAGGTTTTGTCCTGAACTACGTTTGGTCTGATTTCCTTTATTAAGGAATACGTAGGCAGCCTACACTAGTAGGTCCGACCATCAGAGCACTTCATTTACATATCTGCTTAAAAACTGCGATAACCTGTTATAACCGACTAAATATGTCTAGGTTATGAAGTTTGGATAGCATGATAAATTGTTGCATTATAACTGTTACCTGTTGCATTTCTCTCCCATTTTAATTGAACAAAATTGGAGAGTCTATTGTTTATCAACGACGTTCGTCTACTCAGTAAGCCTCGGGTTACCCGTAGACTCCATCGTTAAGGGGCTCTGTAGACACCCCAATTTCGTACCCCTGATATGTGACTCTGACATGTGATATCAAGAACTGTTTGAAATTAACAAATGTCAAGTTACAGGAGTCAAAAATGCGAAAGGCAAAGCAGGATGCGCAAAACAGTAAAGTACGAGGGGTGAAAGTGACAAAATTGGAACCTGAATAGTCACTTGGTGCGTCCTTAAGGGACATCTGGCACCGCGCCAAGGAGAGGTGTATTCCGCGCCATGCTCCCAACAGTGCCTCTGAAACTTAACGCATTGTACAAACTGTGAAGGCCGGAGTACCTGCTGATTCAGCTCGCTGAGGGAATTTTTAATTCCCGATGAGTCCCTCCTTCCAGCTATAAATAGGAGTGTTGGGGCTCACTTCGGACGAAAAAAATCAGAGACGAAAAAACGCTGAAGAAAATCTTCTGCGTTCTTACAACGCCGAAGTAGCGAGAGAAGTGAGATAGGGAGTGTGTAGCTCACGAAAGCTTTCAAACCCCGTCCAAACTCTGCCAAAACACAAATCCACTGGTTAAAAGTGATCCCTAGCCTTTTAGTTAGGTATCCACCCCACTTCCCCGACCCAAAATCCATAAAGTAAGCCGTTACTTTGCCCGAGTAATAGGCTGAAAATCATCCCAAATAAGCCGTTATTCCGCCTAACCAAAAAGGCCAAAACCATCTGAAATAAGCCGTCATTCTGCCCGAGTGAACGAGCCAAATCATCCAAAATAAGTAAGCATTCTGCCCGAATCACAACAACAACAACAAAGACTCCCTCTCCCTGAAGGACAGAGTGAGTACGCCGCGCTCTAAAAGGTAATAGCCTTTAAGGGTGCTCTTTTTATAAAGTTACTTTTTAAATCCGGCCCAATGTAGCCAATATAAGCCGTTGTGCTGCCCGGATTTAGTTAGAATAATTATGTAAAAAGAGCCGTTATAATGGCCAAATATTTTTAAATATATTTGTAATTATTGTAAGGAAATGGCTGCAAGTCCGTGAATAATGTAGCCACAGATGTATTTGTTTTATTTTCCTGTCTTTTAATGCTTTATTTATTTTCTAAATAAATATAACAATAAGCATACTTTAGCCATAAACTATTTTTGAGACCGAAAGGGCGAGTTAGGTGCCTACCACCTTCCCAACTCGTAACTTAGCCTCCGAACTCGTTTTCAATCCCTGGTTTTTCTTTTCTTTTTTGGTTTGCTTTATTTTGCCTTAAAATAAAGATGGCGACTCTAAAACTTTTTGGATCCAGTGGGGCCTCGCAACACTCCTTCTTTGCACTTTCCGTTTTCCCCTAAAAAGGGGAGAATGGGAATGGAAGGGTGATGTATTCACAAATCCTGGTATCCCCTAAACAATGGATAACTTGATACGGGAAACCCAAAGCTCCCATAGTGATCCGAAATGGGCCATAAGGCTATTTTTATAAAATCCATAGTGGCGGCGTCGCAACATCCTTTTTTGCACTTTTTCGTTTTCCCCTAAAAAAAGGGAAAATGGGAATGAAAGGGTGATGCATTTCCATATCCTGGTATCCCTAAACAAGGGATAACTTGATGCGGGAAACCCAAAGTTCCCACATTGGATCAAAAATCCACTAAAGGCAACCGAGGCGCATTCCAACGCGTTATCTTAGACAACACTCCTCTCGCACTTTTGATTTCGTCTTCCCCTAAACAAGGGAGGGTGGAACGAGAGCAGTGGAGGTCCCACATCCGCACGTACGCGCACCAATATCCAAGGGCGCGGGCGCACTGTTCCCGAGAACCCATAGGGCCATTCTATTTAAAGCACAAAATAAAATCTACTCTCCAGGAAAATTAAAATTTAACAACCTAACTAAAGCATGCAAATTAAAATAATCAAAATAATTCTAACACCCTAACATGCAAAAATTTGACGAATCAAAATTTTAAATGGAAAGGGGATAGAAGATACGTGGATTACAAGCTTTAACTGCAATGGAGGTTGACCGGAATTCCAAAGCTTTTCTCGTCGGAATCAATGGTGGCTTCCTTCTTCAATGCTTGAATGGAGGGGAATGGAGAATGGAGATGAGGAATCTTGAAGGAGGAGAGCACTTGTATCTTGTAGTTTGGTCGGAATTTGAACAGAGAGAAAGAGATTGTCGAAATTCTTGAGAAGTAGAATTGCTGAAACTGTGAATGTGATGCTGCTCGGCTCATGCTTATAAAGAGGGCCTTGCGGCCGCAAGGTCTTTATGCCTTGCGTCCGCAAGGTCCACAGTCAAAGGGCACGGAAGTTGATGGTATAGGCTTTCACGCATTTGTCATTATTAGGGCCTTGCGGCCGCAAGGTATTTAGGCCTTGCGTCCGCAAGGTCCACAGATTTTGTGCCTTAGGAGCTGTTTCCCAGATTTTTGACAATTTTCATTTTAGTCCTTCTGTTACGTTTTGTTAGGTCCGTTTCTTTCCTACACTCTGAAAATTCTACACAAACTTCTAAACTTGAACTATGTCATTATTAGAAACATATACATACAATACTAAGATGCTTTTCTCCCCCAAACTTGAACTATGTCATTACTGGAAAACATTTAAATTAAATGTTCATAATTAAATAAGACAGAGAACACCATATTTAAATTATTCTACGAAAGCAAATAAAATTTCATCAAATTAAGTAGGTTGCCTCCCACTTTGGCTCGACCCAACTACAAACCTATTCTCTCGGGGGTTTGGTGTCAGAGAGACGAATGAGTTCTATAGTTCTCTCAACTGACATGGGTTCAAGGTACAGTTTGAGTCGGTGACCATTAACTTTAAATATCTCATTGGTTTTTGGGTTTTTGATATCAATAGCTTCATGTGGATAAATTCGAACTATAATGAAAGGACCAGACCATTTTGATTTTAATTTTCCTGGAAATAATCTGAGTCTAGAATTAAAAAGAAGTACCTTTAATCCTGGACGAAGCATCTTGTTAGCCAGTCCCATATCATGGTATTTCTTGGTCTTTTGTTTATAGGTTTGTGCATTTTCATACGAATTTAACCTATGCTCTTCTAATTCATTTAACTGAAAAGGTCTTTCTTCACCAGGCAAAGTTAAATCAAGGTTAAGAGCTTTAATGGCCCAATAGGCCTTGTGTGCAATCTCTACTGGCAAATGACAAGCTTTGCCATACACCATCTGATATGGACTCATACCTATTGGGGTTTTATATGCAGTTCGATATGCCCAATGAGCATCTTTAAGTTTTGGTTCCCAATCCTTACGATTTGGTCTCACAGTCTTTTCTAAGACTGCTTTTATCTGTCTATTACTAACTTCTACTTGGTCAGAAGTCTAAGGATGATATGGTGTAGCTAGCTTGTGAGTTACACCATATTTTCTAAGGCTCGAATTTAATAATTTATTAGTGAAGTGTGTTCCTTGATCACTAATTATAGCCTTCGGTACTCCATACCGAGCAAAAATATCCTCCAAAAACTTGACAACAGCTTGGCCATCATTATTTTGGGTAGCAATGGCTTCTATCCATTTGGACACATAGTCAGCATCAACTAAAATATATTCACAACCATTAGAAACTGGAAAAGGGCCCATAAAGTCAAAACCCCAAACATCAAAAATTTCAACAACTATATTAATATGCAATGGCATCTTATTCCTTTTACTTATTCCTTTTACTTATTCCATCAGTTCTTTGACATTTATCACGTGTTTTACAAAATATGTCAGAGTCTCTAAAAAACAGTAGGCCAATATAATTCAGATTGCATGATTTTTCTAGCAGTTTTGCTACCACTAAAATGACCACCACAAAAGTATTCATGACAGAATGTCATAATACTTTGTTGATCTTGTTCTGGGACACATCTCCTAATTATAGAGTCGGAACATATTTTAAATAAATGTGGTTCTTCCTAAAAATAATGCTTTTCATCAGTTAAAAATTTCTTTCTTTGATAAAAATCAAAATCAGGATTGATGATGTCAGATACATAGTAATTAACAAAATTAGTATACCAAGGTTCAAAATTTTTAACTGCTAATAATTGTTCATTGGGGAAGTCTTCATTCATATGGATTTTATTATCAAGAAATTGACGTTCAAGTAAAGGTAAAAATTCCAACCTGGACAAATGGTCAGCTACAACATTTTTCGTTCCCTTTTTTTATCTTTAATAGTAATGTCAAATTCTTGCAGTAATAACATTCATCTTATGAGTCTAGGCTTTGCCTCCTTCTTACTCAAAAGATATTTTAGGGCTGCATGATCAGAGAATATAATAACTTTTGATCCTAACAAGTATGATCTAAATTTTTCTAATGCATACACAACTGCTAAAAACTCTTTTTCTGTGGTTGTACAATTGAGTTGTGCATCATTTAATGTCCTACTCGCATAATGAATCACATGCGGTTTCTTGTCTATCCTTTGTCCTAACACAACTCCAATTGCGAAATTCGAAGCATCGCACATGATCTCGAAAGGGAGAGACCAATCAGGACTGGTTAAAATTGGGGCTGATGTCAATCGTTCTTTTAATAAATTAAATGCATTCAAGCATTTTTGGTCAAAAATGAATTCGGTATCTTTTGCCAACATATTGCATAAAGGTTTACAGATTTTTGAAAAGTCTTTTATAAATCTTCTATAAAAACCCGCATGTCCTAGAAAACTTCTAACACCCATGACTGAAGTTGGAGAATGTTGTTGTGATATAACTTCAATTTTAGCCTTATCAACCTCAATTCCTTTGTTAGACACAACATGACCTAAGACTATTTCATGTTTAACCATGAAATGGCTTTTCTCTCAACTTAGGGTCAAATTAGTTTCGCAACATCTCTTTAAAACCGATGTTAGATTTTCAAGGCAATGATCAAAATAATTTCCGAATACTGAGAAATCATCCATAAATACTTCTACACATCTTTCCACTATATCGGAAAATATAGAAATCATGCATCTTTGAAAAGTAGCTGGGGCATTACAAAGTCCAAAAGGCATTCTCCTAAACGCAAAGGTACCAAAGTGACATGTAAAAGTGGTTTTCTCTTGGTCTTCTGTTGCTACTGGAATTTGATTATAGCCAGAAAAACCATCAAGAAAACAATAGTACTCATGGCCAGCTAATCTTTCAAGGATTTTGTAAGACCCCGATTCCCGGTTAGCTTGAATTGCGTGTAATGCTCGCACTTCTTCCCTTGTGGATCGCTTATTTGATTTCTGAGAGAGTCTAGATGTGTATGAGAGATCACATTAAGACCAAAATACTTTTAAGAGATGTCATTTAGTTGTTAACTTGCTAAAGTCACAAGTCGTAACTCGACGATAATCGAAATGCGACGCGATTGAGAGTTTACTCGGGTTTTCGTGTTCCTGACCTCGATTTGGTCCTAGATCTTTACATGATGATTAAATAACATATTTAGATGTGTTAGACTTCTAGATGGATGCATATATGTAAGTATTAGATATCATTCATAATATCCTTAACATGATTTAAATCTTGTTTGAATGCTTGTCGAATCGACGGTTTGATTGCTACTTTACTTCTTATCGTTCTTCTTCTTTGTACGACTTTTTCGGTTGGTATTATTTTGACCCTAGATGACTAGGGGACCTTGGGTAATTAACTTAGAATTATTTTTGAGTGGTCGTGTAAACGTTTACACATGCTCGAGTTTGATTTTCGGAAATTCGCGTATTTCCAAAGGCCACGATAGGTCTGTAGTATTTTGGCCATAACTTTGTGTACGAAACTCGAAATTCGGATCCGTTTGATGTGTTAGAAACTAGACTCATAGATATTTCTAAACATACCTTTTGTGTAATTTTAGGACGTGTATTTAGGTACAGAACTATTTTGTAAAATGACCCAAATTCTGGTCTACTATAGTTGACCATTCATTAACTTTCTATTTGGCCAACCTAACCCTACCCAAACCCAAACTAACCCAACCTAAACTACCCTAGTTCGTCCTACCTATCCTCCATTGCATGCTCAACAAGTTTTGAGAGTCCTTGGGTGCATGCAAACCACTTGGCATGTAGAGACATCCACATGCACAAACATGCATTGGACACCTTCTCCCACCCCACTTCAACCAAAGATTGACCAAATGCCTCCACTAAGCCATCCTATTCAGCCATCTTCTCCAAAAAACGTGGCTTATCATATCTCTAAGGTTGTAGAGGTTTTCTTGAAGGGTCATAGGTGATCAACAATGGTGGCCAAGTCTTGAGGAAGCCATTGCCAAAACCCAACCATAGAAGATGAGAGGAGGTCAAGGAGATCACGTACCCACCCTTGCATGGACGTTTTGTACATCTTGTAGGGCTTATTTAAGGTGAGTTACAACATCTCTTTCTATTTATTTTAGCCTCATTGACCCTAGGGAAAACAATCTTGCTATATGAGGTCAATGAGAGCACTTAGGACTTTGTAGAGATGTCATGTTCTCGTATATGCTAAATGATGAATTTTGGTTGTATGAACAGATTATAAACATATTATAAACCATGATTATGATGTCATTTAGGTGTAGTAATGTATGATAAATCATTCTACTTTGTTGTTTAAGTGTTGGGAACATATTGGATGAGATAGTTAGGCTTGTAGAGATGCCATGTTCTCGTATATGCTAAATGATGCATTTTAGGTTGTATAAACAGATTATGATCAGATTGTAAATCATGATTTTAATGTTATTTAGGTGTGATAATGTATGATAAATCATTCCATCTCGTTGTTTAAGCATTGGGAGCATGTTTGATGAAATAATTAGGCTTGTAGAGATGCTATGTTCACGTATATGCTAAACGTTATATTTTTGGCTGTATGATCAGATTATAAACCATGTTTATGATGTTATTTATGTGTGATAATGTATGATAAATCACCCTACCTTGTTGTTTAAGCGTTGGGAGCATGTTTGATGAAATGGTTAGGCTTGTAGAGATGCTATGTTCTCGTATATGCTAAATGTTGCATTTTCGGTTGTATGAACAGATTATGAACAGATTATAAACCCTTATTATGATGTCATTTATGTGTATTAATGTATGATAAATCATTCTACCTTGTTGTTTAAGTGTTGGGAGCATGTTTGATGACATAGTTAGGCTTGTAGAGATGTCATGTTCTCGTATATGCTAAATGATGCATTTTTGGTTGGATGAACATATTATAATCAAATTATAAACCATGATTATGATGTTATTTATGTGTATTGATGTATGATAAATCACCCCATCTTTTTGTTCAAGTGTTGGGAGCATGTTTGATGAAATAGTTAGGCTTGTAGAGATGCCATGTTCTCGTATATGCTAAATGATGCATTTTTGGTTGGATGAACTGATTATAATCAGATTATAAACCATGATTATGATGTTATTTATGTGTATTGATGTATGATAAATAACCCTATCTTGTTGTTTAAGTGTTGGGAGCATGTTTGATGAAATGGTTAGGCTTGTAGAGATACCATGTTTCACTATATGCTAGATGATGAAATTTTGGTTGAATGAACATGTTGTAAAGTATGTTGATGATGATATTCATGTGTAGATATAGATGATGAATTATTCTATCTTGTTTGTTTAAGTGTTGGGAGCATATTTGATGAAATGGTTAGACTCATATTTGATGAAATAGAAAGAATGAATATATATGCCTTGTTTGTGACTTTTATTCTATGTTGACTAGTTAATTGTTTGAGTGGAGTTTTATGGGTTTAATAACCTTAGTAAACAGATTGTAAAGTATGTTTATGATGATATTCAAGGGTAGAGATATATGATAAATCATTTTATCTTGTTTGTTTAAGTGTTGGAAGCATGTTTGATGACTTGTGAATGAGTATATATGCCTAACTTGTGACTGTGATTCTATGTTGCATACTTAAATGTTTGATTTGGGGCCTTATGGGTTTAATGACCTTAGTAACCTATTTATTCATGTTAGTATGGACATAAGAGAGTATTGAAGCCAACGACTTCTATACCCTAATTTTTGAAAGATTGATTATGACTCAACGGAGTTGACCATTGGGTTAGTATGACATTAAGGAGTAATATGCCTAAGTCCTACGAATTTTGGGGTAGTATTAATGGAGGTTAAGCCTCCAAGCATTTTAAAGTGTATGAAGAACACTTGATGATTAGAGCCTTGATTTTATCTCTAATGTGATTATGTGCTAGTTGTGAAGTAAAAGCATGACTAGATGATTGTAGAATACATGCCTACTTATTTGAGCATATGATAATGTATTACGTGTGCTTGAAGTTTGAGTCCAGCTGGAGTCGATTTGTTGAGTTTTTGGGGCGGGACGATGCATCATCTTCACGAATTGTGAGATTCGTGATTTTGATGGATCGTCCGCCGGATTGCACCCTCTATCGATGGCCACGGTAGGGAAGTAGTTGATCTCAGTTGTAGTATGGAAACATGACTTTGATAACTATCGGAACTCGAGCGGGGAAATGTCTCGGGGACGTCGATATCCACGAAAGGGATATCGAGGACACATAAAGGTTTTGCACATGTTTTGCGACATGCGCAGAAAAAGGGTAACGATATCACATCCCTTTTGTATGAATTGACTCACGAGTGCTTATATGTGAATAATGTGCTACGTGAATATGATATGATATGAATTGATGGTTGATTGAATTAATGAAATGTTATACTTGTTGATAACATGATATTCAAGATTGTTAAGTATGAATACCTTGACATGATCATTTATGAAATGTATATTATGTCAATAGCATGAATTATTATTGTTGAGCATGATGCCATGACAGGAAGTTATGTTAGTAATTTTCTAAGTCTTTATGACTTACTCCTATTTGTTTTGATTGTTTTCCCTAGATCCGAGCCGTGCGAGTGGTTCGAAGTGATTGTCGAGTTACGTTGGTGAAGCTTTGACGAGGTTGCTACCTTGTATTTTAGTACCTTTTCTTTTGGCAAGGGCAGCGGGAACATAAAGTTATATAAACTTTATGTGGGGTAGCAAGACTTGTTGTGTTTGGTTATTAGTACTTATGTTTATTAGTACTTAATATTTGAGAGCCGACATATGTTAGTTGTTGTAGACACCCCAATTTCGTACCCCTGGTATGTGACTGACATAAAATATCAAGAATTGTTAAAACTTAACAAATGTCAAGTTGCAGGAGTCAAAAATGCGAAAGAAAAGCGAGGATCTGCTTGATGAAGCTGCGGGGCTAAAATGACAAATTTTGAAACTTCCAAAAGGGGCTTGGTGCCGCCAATGACACCCATGGTGCCGCACCAAGCATTGTCTTGGCCGCACCATGGGTTGTGCTGTACCTCTCTCCCACAAAGAAATAGTACAACTTTTCAAGCGCAAGGTACAAGCGCCCGATGCATGGGAAAGAAATTCAGAAATTCCAGCCGCGTCCTCAGGCACTGCTATAAATAGAGGCCTCAGCTCCCAGTTCTTGACACATTTTTCATCCGCGATTTTTTATCGCAGCGAAGCTCTGCTTCGTTCTTCAGTTAAAATTAGTACGAGAGGTGCGAGATAGGTGAGTGGAAGCCCCTAAAATCTCCAAACCCCATCCAAACTCTGCCAAATCAAAAACTCATAGGTTATAAGTGATCCCTAGCCTAGTTGTTAGGTATCCACCTTCAAACCCCAGTCCAAAAATCCCAAAATAAGTCGTTACTCTGCCCGAGTAACGAGCTAAAAAAGTCAAAACTTAAGTCTAGGTTCCGCCCAACTGAAAAGGCCAAAACCAACCCAAATAAAGCTGTCACTCTGCCCGAGTTGACAAGCCCAAACCTCAAAACATCAATCAAATCAAGCAGCAATCCAGTTCAATTCAATTCAATTCAAAACAAAAAAGACTCCCTCTCCCGAGGAGGACAGAGCGAGCACACCACCGCTCTAAAAGGTAATACCTTTAAGAGCGTATTTTTATTTCATTTGTATTTTTTCCTTTTATTTATTTTCAAAAAGTTGTATTTTAAATCCGGCACAATGTAGCCAATATAAGCCGTTGTGCTGCCCGGATTAGATTAGGAAAAATTATGTAAAAGAGCCATTATAATGGCCAAATATTCTTAAATGTGTTTGTAATTATTGGAAGGAGGCGGCGAGTCCAGTAAATAATGTAGCCACGAATGTATCTGTTTAATTTTCCCTTGTCAAAATAAGACCTTATTTATTTGCTAGATTAATATAACAATGAGCATACTTCAGCCAAAAACGTTTTGAGACCGAAAGGGCGAGTTGGGTGCCTAGCACCTTCCCAACCCGTAGCTTAGCCCCCGAACCCGCTTTCTAAAATCTCTGGTTTTCTTTTCTAGTTTTCCTTTATTTTTTCCTTAAAATAAAGGTGGCGACTCTAAAAACTTTCAGATCCAGTGGGGCCTCGCAACATTCTCTCTTTGCACTTTCCTGTTCTCCCCTAAAAAAGAGAGATACGGGAATGGAGGGGTGATGTATTCTCATATCCTGGTATCCCCTAAACAAGGGATAACTTGATGCGGGAAACCCATAGCTCCCATAGCGATCTGGTTGGGCCATAAGGCTATTTTAATAAACCCATAAGTGGGGGCGTCGCAATATCTTTTCTTGCACTTCTCTATTTTCCCCTGAAAGATAAAAGGGGAGAATGAGAATGGAAAGATAATGCATTCTCATATCCTGTTATCCCCGAAATAAGGGATAACCTGACATGAGGAAACCCTTAGTTCCCATTTTGGATACAAAATCCGCTCAAGGCAACCGAGGCACATTCCAACGTGCTAATATAGACAGCACTCCTCTCGCACTTTGGATTTCGTCTTCCCCTAAACAAGGGAGAGTGGAACGAGAGCAGTGGTGTCCCGCATCCGCACGTACGCGCACCCCTAACCAAGGGCGCGCGGGGCGCGGGTCGCACCCCGGGAACCTCACAGTGGCGACTCTGCTGGGGAGTTGTTTTATTTTAAATAAAATGGAGGGCTAGACTCATAAAATAAATTTTTTTTTTGGCTTTTCTTTGTTTCTGGCTGCAGTATGCTCGTTATATTAATTTACGCATTTCAATAAAGTGTTCCCATTACGGTCGTGGCTATATTTGTGGATATGATCCTCCATCTGGCAGCAGTCTCGTTCCGATATTTGTTACAGACATGTTCGAGAGTATAAAAAAATATATATATATAAGTATAAAAAAAATTCGAAAAAATCGAAATTCAAAAAAAAAAAAAAAAAAATATATATATATATATATATATATATATATATATATATATATATATATATATATATATATATATATATATATAAGGCGGTTTAAGTATATTGACTGGAAACTCCATTGATACCCTTAAAGCATTCTGAATAGGGTGTGGTATCGCCGGAGCATACAACGCCGCGTACTTGGCCGATCAAAAGCCTTCAAACACTATTATATATATATGATGTTTCTTTATTTCCGGGCAGCACAACAAAAAGAGTTGGGGCTTTACTTCCGGCTCTATTTTCTTATTTTATTTCTTTCAGTTCTTTTTTCTTTTTCACTTTATTCTGTAACTCTGTATATTTGTACATCTCTGCATTCATTATGTCATTTTATTTTGGGGGCATAGGACCAAAATTTGTAATTAATAGGGATAGATAGTTTCCCCACTTTTCTTTCTATTTCTTAATGTGATGTGCTTGCTTGCTTGCGATCAAACTAAAAAAGCCGAGAAAATCCGCACAAACAGCAAGACAGGCCAAATTTGTTTTATTTTATATCTGTAAAATAAATAAAAATTTTACCGCTTTCTAGATACCGCACACACGTGCACGCATATAAATATATTCCGAACTGTTACCCTACACCATGGTCAGCCTACCCCCTGCATAAGCCAACGTTAGAATGCATATAGTTTTTTAGGACACTTCACAGACCGACCGGTTTTTGCATCTCCGAATTGTGGGTCAGCCCCTGTCAAAAAAAATCAAAAATATATATATGTCAAAAAAAATGCGCACGTTCAAAAAAAAAAGCAATTATTGCGCGCAACAAAAAAAAAATCAATATAAACAATAAACAGGGGCTGATTTATAATTCTCAAATGCTCGACCTAGACCATTTCGGATGGTGGATCCTGGAAAGAGTATAGGCCCTTCGCCTGGGACTAGTCCAGTCCTAGGGAGTCGAAAGGCAGGTGGAAATACGTTGGTCCTATACTCTGGAGAAAGAATCCACTGTTCCAGGAAAAGTCCTGAGACTGTCAAAATAAAGCAAGTGCTTATCCGGTCAATTGTAGGGAACATGGAAATAATAATAATAATATACTAATAAAAAGGCACGCTGTACTTCAAGCCCATATAGCCTTCAGCCAGCCTTCTGATACCTACCAAACCCCCATTTTCCTCAGAAACCTGGACCGAATTTGGAAGAGCAGAGACAGTACTAGCCGGTTGATTCGGGAAACCAGTGCAGAAATCAGGTCAGAGGGTATCAGTTTCAGATCAGACGAGGGCAGAACCAGTAATCCGGGTTTCGAGCAAGATGGCGTAAGAAAGTGAACAGTCAGATATGGGCACAGGTTCAGGGGCTCCAGGATATGCTTCGCCTCCGGCAATACAGGAATGGCTTGACCAAAGGTTGGGTGCAGCGATAAGTCAAATGGCTAGTCTGGTACAGAATCTAAAATCCAGTGGTGAGGTGAACTCTTCTCCTACTATTCCCCAAGAAGCATCCACATCTCAGATGCCTCCTAACCCAACTCCCCAGCCAAACACCAACCCACCAAATACTACCACTATCCCAAATCCTAATCCTCCACCAAGTCCCTATTACCCAAATATCTACCCTTACCCACCTTATCCACCATATATTCCCCTAAATACCCAGAACCCAAATGACCTTCCTTTTCCTATGACTAACCCACTCCTAAATAGCCCACACATGGACCCAAAAAGCTTTAACCCACCAGGCCAAGTTACCACATATTTACCTCCTAATGATACTGGTCGCCCGGCTGAAGCTACCAATAACCCACCAATCCAGAACCCATATACTACCCAAAACCCACCAACACAAAATCCATATACTACCCAAAGCCAACCAAACCAAAATCCCTATATTATCCAAAACCCACTAACCCAAGACCTTTATCCAACCCAATACCCGAATCCAGCCCAGAATCCTTATAAAGCCCAAATTCCGTTAACCCAGAATCCATATACTGTCCTAAACCCACTAGCCCAGAATCCCTACCTTCAGCCAGAAAATAACCCAGCCTTCCTGAATCCAGCCAGCATATACCAAAAACTAACTCCCCCAACCACCAAAATGGAGGCCGACATGGAAAATATGAAGGCCATGATGCTTAAACTCCTTAATAAAGGGGAATTTTCTACTCGGGCCCTAACATTGCAACCCTCAGCAATACTTCCCTCAAAGTTCAAAATGCCCGACATAGAAAAGTTTGACGGGACTGGATGCCCTATATCCCATTTGAGATCTTATTCCACCGGCATGCAGTCACGGGGAGCTAGCTTTGAAGCTATGGCTTCCAACTTCCACCTCACCCTGGTAGGAGCCGCCAAGCAATGGTTAATGCTGTCTGATAGCAATACCATGAATACCTGGGACCAGATAACCGAAGCATTCCTCGAAAGATACAAAGATAATACCAGTCCTGAAAATAGGAGGGACCTTGAATCGTGCACCCAACGGGAAAAAGAAACCTGCGCCGAGTTTGCAAGTGGAAGAGAAAGTTGGCACGCACCTTGACATCCAATCCGTAGAGTCATGCCGGATGTTCATCAAAAACCTTCAACCCATTTACCTGGAACACATGCGGTACCTCCCCTGTACCAATTTCAAAGAAATAGTGGAGATAGGAGCCCGTATTGATGATGATATACGGACTGGCCAACTAAAAACCAATACGTCTTCCAGTTCTTTCCGTTACTCCAAAGGAAAGACAGCCACACCCTCACCAACCGTCAATGTGGTAGGAAATGCATCTTCCACTTTTCCTACCCAAAACTATAGTGCTACTCCATGGTCCTATGGGCCAGACAGGTCTGTCAACTCAGTCGGAGGGAATAATGGCCCAAACAGAAATTTCAGAAATCAAAACCGGCATTACGATGAACTGCAAGCCTCTCAGTCAGTAATCCTGCGGGGGCTAATGGCTCAGGGAGTGTTGAAACCTTTGGAAAACTATAGGCCACCGAACCCCCTGCCTGACAACTGGAACCATGCCCAGTACTGCGAGTATCATCGTTACAGTGGTCACCACACCGACAGATGCTACACACTAAAAAATGCTATCCAAGATTTGATAGATAATAAGGTGATTGAAAAACCTCCTCCCAGACCAAATATAGTCAATAACCCTCTACCTCAAATCAACATGATTGAGGTTGATGAAAACTTCCTGGGTATGATAGGCAGAGGTACTGATCACAAAAAAAAAGGCTCCTTGTTGAGTTTGAGTCCATTTCTAATAAGCCTCTGCAGAACTAGTATACTACGACCAGCCCACTTTTGACGCCCGCAGATCTGGTGGACTACTTTGGATATATTACCCCTATTCCTTTCCCTAGCCTTACGGATTTGGTCATCTACCAATCCGCTCCCTACAATTGAGGATCTCAAACCCCAGGTCCTCAATAATGTAATAAACCCTGTACGTTGTGCTTTTAATAATAATCTAAACGTCTTTGCTTATTTCTTAGTTGCACCTACATTAAAAGACGCATTAAATAATTATAATAATGAGTCATTTAATAGGACCCAAAAGATAAAAAAAATATTATTTGCTTGAGCTTGTAAAGTCAGTAGAGCCAAAGACATCATCAACAGCAACTGAAGACTGATCCGCTATCAATCCGGGGCTGGACAAGGAAATCAAAAGAAGTCAAAATCGGCAACTCCCTGCAAGGCTCTAAAAAGGATAACACTCATGGATCTCCTCAAAGAGTTCGTGGACACGCTTACTTGGTCCTATGAAGATGTGTCGAGGGTAGACCCAGCCATGGTCAAACACCGAACCCTCATATGTCCGGATGCTCAGCCAATCAGACAAAAGCTCCACTGCATCAAGTCAGAATGGTCACTACAAGTTGAAAAAAAAAGAAGAAAGGATGAAACAGCCGAACGTCAACTTCATTCGGGTAAAAAAAATATACAAAAATAAAAAAATAAAAAATATATAGTAATAAAAAAAATAATAGAAAAAAAAATAAATAAATACCCGATCTGGCTGTCCAAAAATAGTGACCATTCCCAAATCCAACAATAGCATGCTAGGCTATAGTCAAATCAAAAGCAGCAGGAGACCAAGAAGAGACCTCATCCCTTGGGGGACCTACTGTTATCATGTCATGCCGTCTGGACTAAAAAATGCTGGGGGCTACTTATCAAAGGTTGCTACCCCTCTCTTCCACGATGTGTCATATCTGGTCAAATGATCCAGTCAGGAGATGTCGTACTCCTCACAAGCCAGAAAAGAAGACCCTGTTCAGCCCTCCAATTTCAACGAGCTCTAAAGGTATGGTGCTCAATCCATTCTATCCAACAAGTGCTTCCCTCTCCAACCCGCTAGGCTGAAAACCCGAAAGGGCGGCTTAGGCAAAAGTTAGGGCATAAAAAAAATGAAAAAGAAGAAATAAGGGCTCGCTAGGCTGAAAACCCGAAAGGGCGGCCTAAGCAAAAATTAGAGCAAACAAAAAAAATGAAAATAAAAAAAAAAGAAATAAGGGCTCGCTAGGTTGAAAACCCGAAAGGGCGGCCTAGGCAAAAGTTAGAGCCAAATAAAAAATATATATCAGGAGAATAAGGAGAGGGAAGACACTCTTTGAAATCTCGGCATCCTACCTCTCGTCTTCAGCAGGCAAGGGGGCTCGACTGACAGAAGAAAAAGAAAAACCACGACATAAGCTCACAATAAAACACTAAAATATAATATTACGGGTCCTAAGGTGCAACTTAGGAATAATTGCAAAAGAAATTTAGATTATGCATTAATGGCATGTACATATCTATTATTGCATGTACCCCTTTTGTTTCCCCCAAAAACTATCCTTCATTTGCAGCTTAAGCCCCGGAGCAGTCCATCAATGTCTGTGGCGTCCGCCCGACCGGTCCCATATACTTTTTCTGCAAGGCACGGAAAAAGCTCGGTCTCATCAAAATGAGAAGCACCAGAAGTATCCTCGCCCTATTCATCATCTGCGTTGCCATTGTCCTGAAACAGCCTGACAACTTGGATCCCGATCATTCACGACTGCCCTGTCTGATTACAAAGGAAAATGCAGGAGTTGTGAGAATAGCCTTATGCCAAATATAGCCCTGCAACAAATATATGGCCAAGGAGGTGATTGTCTTTTCCTCTCCCCGCATACCACAAAAAAAAAAAAAAAAAGGAAAGAGAAACCCGCTCGAGCCCGAAGGTATACCTCTTTAAAACTCATTTCTGAGATACAACGTGCCATCACCCTTAGATACCAGTATAGCTTTACTTTGTGCGTGTGTCTTGAGTCTGCATGTGTTTATAAATTTTGCATCATATAAAATTAGACTGCATTGTAAATATTTGTACATGTTTTCAAAAAAAAAACAAAAACAAACAAAACAAAAAAAACAAAAAAAAAAACAAACAAAAAAATGTATCATTCTTTACGTAAGTAAACACTTGCCATTTTTTTAAAATATATATATATATATACATGAACAAAATTTACATGTAAATAAACATTTGATTTCATTTAAAAAAAATTTGTATATATTGTACATATATACCATATTCTTTTACATTCCTCCAATAAAAAAATATATAAAACAAAAAATAAAAAAATCGGGAGAGATGTATGTACAAGAAGAGAAAATTTTTCAGGTACATGCAACAAGGAAAATGCGGCGGCAAAAGAAAAAATTTTCGACTGAATCTAGAAAATGGAGCAAAAAGAAAACAACAGCAAAGAAAAGATGACATCAGCTGATACCAAAAGATGCTACAGCAAGAAAAAAAGGGAGCTTCTGGCCAAGGTTAGAAGGAGTAACAAGAACAAATGCAGCAGTATCAAGAAAATTTTCCAGCTAAAGCCGAAAACAAAGTGGGACAAGGGAAAAGACTTTTCAGCGAAGGCCGGAACAGTGATAAAAAGAAAAATCCCCAGCAGAAAAAAAAAAGAAAAATCAAAAGAAAGAAAAGAAAAAAAAAAGCAAGCAAAAATAAAATCCCCAGCATCAGGCCGAACTACGTTTGGTCTGATTCCTTGAAAAAGGATACGTAGGCAGCCTACATCAGTAGGTCCGACCATCACAATAAAAAAAAAAAGAATAAATTCCCTTGCAAGAGTGGCAGAAATGTCAGAATCAGCCGAATCTGCGGCAGCCACCCGGGCGCAAAAAGGTAAGTCAGGTACAGTATTCCTACCCTGATTTTAGAATAATTCTCTTTTTAGGAAAAATTGTTTTATTTTCAAATAAAAGAAAAACTCTTTTTCAAAATGAGTTTTGATTTCAAAAACAAAAACACAAAAAAAAGGAATATTTCAAAAAACAAAAAAAAGAGGAATATTTCAAAAAACAAAAAAAGAAGAATATTTCAAAAACACAAAAAAAAGAGGAATATTTCAAAAAACAAAAAAAAGAAGAATATTTCAAAAACACAAAAAAAAAGAATATTTCAAAAACACAAAAAAAAGAGGAATATTTGAAAAAAAAAAAAAAAAGAAAGAGGAAGGAAAAAGAATATTTTCCACTTCACAATTTTCGAAAATACTTGAAGAATGATCAATTCGCCGTGTTCGGCGACGGATCTTTAGTCAAGCACAATTTTCTGATATTTGAAAATTTTCGGGTTATGTCTGGAAACAAGACAGTGATCAATGCCCATACATACCTAGAAAATTTTTCTTAACACATTTCAACTACAAGGTATTGACCGGTTGAGATTGTGGTAACAGAAAAGCAATTTGCAGTGCTCGGCAACTGATTTTTAGTCAAACACAGTTTTCTGATATTTGAAATTTTTCGGATTATGTCTGGAAACAAGACAGCGATCAAGGCCCAGACATAATTAGAAAATTTTTCTTAACACATTTCAACTAGTTGAAAGGTGGTAACAGAAAAACATTCAAATCTTCATACCGCATTTGACAACGGTTTCGGACATGAAGAATACGGC
This sequence comes from Codonopsis lanceolata, assembly GCA_013146195.2. Taxonomy (NCBI): domain Eukaryota; kingdom Viridiplantae; phylum Streptophyta; class Magnoliopsida; order Asterales; family Campanulaceae; genus Codonopsis; species Codonopsis lanceolata. The sequence continues at coordinate 94,400,312 of CM028380.1, forward strand.
TTTTTCGAAAACACAAAAATCTTTTTCCATTGTAGTTTAAGGTTTTGGCCTGAACTACGCTTGGTCTGATTTCCTTTAATAGGGAATACGTAGGCAGCCTACATTAGTAGGTTCGACCATTAGAGCACAATAAATTCACATCTGCTTAAAAACTTCGATAATTTTTTTTTAACTGACTAAAAATGTCTAGGTTATAGAGTTTGGATAGCATGTCACTGTGCATTATAACTGCTACCAATTGCATTCTCCTGTTCTTAAATGAACGAAATTGGAGAGTCTCTTGTTAATCAACGATGTTCGTCTACTCAGTAAGCCGAAAGGTTACCCGTAAACTCCATCGTTGAGGGGCTCTGTAGACACCCCAATTTCGTACCCCTGGTATGTGACTGACATAAAATATCAAGAATTGTTAAAACTTAACAAATGTCAAGTTGCAGGAGTCAAAAATGCAAAAGAAAAAGCAGGATGCGCGAAACAGTGAACTGCAGGGGCTAAAATGACAAATTTTGAAACTTCCAAAAGGGGCTTGGTGCCGCCAATGACACCCATGGTGCCGCACCAAGCATTGTCTTGGCCGCACCATGGGTTGTGTTGTAGCTCTCTCTCACAAAGAAATAGTACAACTTTTCAAGCGCAAGATACAAGCGGCCGATGCACGGGAAAGAAATTCAGAAATTCCACCGCTATAAATAGAGGCCTCGCCTCCCGCTTCTTTTTCATCTGCGATTTTTATCGCAGCAAGCTCGCTTCGCTTCTTCGCTTAAAATTAGTACGAGAGGTGCGAGATAGGTGAGTGGAAGCCCCTAAAATCTCCAAACCCCATCCAAACTCTGCCAAATCAAAAACCCATAGGTTATAAGTGATCCCTAGTCTAGTTGTTAGGTATCCACCTTAAAACCCCAGTCCAAAAATCCCAAAATAAGTCGTTACTCTGCCCGAGTAACGAGCTAAAAAAGTCAAAACTTAAGTCTAGGTTCCGCCTAACCGAAAAGGCCAAAACCAACCCAAATAAAGTCGCCACTCGCCTCGAGTTGACAAGCCCAAACCTCAAAACATCAATCAAATCAAGCAAAGAATCCAGCTTCAATTCAATTCAATTCAAAACAAAAAAGACTCCCTCTCCCAAGGAGGACAGAGCGAGCACACCACCGCTCTAAAAGGTAATACCTTTAAGAGCGTATTTTTATTTCATTTGTATTTTTTCCTTTTATTTATTTTCAAAAGTTGTATTTTAAATCCGGCACAATGTAGCCAATATAAGTCGCTAGGCCGCCTTGATTAGATTAGGAAAAATTATGTAAAAGAGCCATTATAATGGCCAAATATTCTTAAATGTGTTTGTAATTATTGGAAGGAGGCGAAGTCCAGAATAATGTAGCCACGAATGTATCTGCTTAATTTTCCCTTGTCAAAATAAGACCTTATTTATTTGCTAGATTAATATAACAATGAGCATACTTCACCAAAAACGTTTTGAGATCGAAAGGGCGAGTTGGGTGCCTAGCACCTTCCCAACTCGTAACTTAGCCCCCAAACCCGCTTTCTAAAATCTCGGTTTTTTTTTCGGTTTTCCTTTATTTTTGCCTTAAAATAAAGGTGGCGACTCTAAAAACTTTCGATCCAAGGGGGCCTCGCAACATTCCCTCTTTGCACTTTCCTGTTCTCCCTAAAAAAGGGAGATACGGAATGGAGGGGTGATGTATTCCATATCCTGGTATCCCCTAAACAAGGGATAACTTGATGCGGGAAACCCATAGCTCCCATAGCGATCTGGTTGGGCCATAAGGCTATTTTAATAAATCCATAAGTGGGGGCGTCGCAATATCTTTTCTTGCACTTCTCTATTTTCCCCTGAAAGATAAAAGGGGAGAATGAGAATGAAAAGATAATGCATTCCCATATCCTGTTATCCCCGAAATAAGGGATAACCTGACATGAGGAAACCCTTAGTTCCCATTTTGGATACAAAATCCACTCAAGGCAACCGAGGCACATTCCAACGTGCTAGTATAGACAACACTCCTCTCGCACTTTGGATTTCGTCTTCCCCTAAACAAGGGAGGGTGGAACGAGAGCAGTGGTGTCCCGCATCCGCACGTACGCGCACCCCTATCCAAGGGCGCGCGGGGCGCGGGTCGCACCCTGGGAACCTCACAGTCGTGCCTTATGTATTTATGATGATCATGCTTTAGTTGTTTTAACCATATATTGGTTTGATTATTATGTTTATTATCCGACATGTTTTTAGCCGTTAAACATGTTAGACTAGAGTTGTAGACTTAGTTTAATGTTGGGTTCCGGCCGTAACATCGCCGATGACTTGATATGTAATTGCTATTAATTGTTATATGTGCCTATTATTGCGTCACATGATTTTATTTTTGGACCAAGAGATTCATTATCTCTAAGGTTGTATTAGTTTGAGCTTGTTAGCTCGAGCGCCACTGTTTAATTATATTACGCTTCCGCATGTGTTAAAGTTTTTGGCGTATCGCCGTTATGGCCTTACCCACTATTTGCTATTTGTTTTTGTTATGTGCCTTTTGAAAGCGGCACGACCTCGGGATCTCGTCTTGGGATCCGAGTCGGGTCGCCACAAATTTGGTCAATAAAAGGCAAGGGAAAGTGATCTTTCCTTGTTGTCACATTTAATATCCTGAAATCTATGCAGATCCTATAACCAGTAATAGTTCGTGTGGAAACTAACTCATCTTTCTCATTCTTAACAACTGTAATTCCTGATTTCTTAGGAACTACTTAGACTGGACTAACCCATTTACTATCAGATATCGGGTAAATTATACCAGCATCGAGAAGCTTAAGCACTTCTTTCCTTACTACTTCTTCCATATGAGGATTAAGTCTTCTTTGTCTTTCTCTAGAAGGTTTACTACCTTCTTCTAAATAAATTTTATGCATACACATAGAAGGACTAATTCCTTTCAAATTTGCTAAAGACCAACCTATAGCTTCTCTATGTGCCCATAGAACTTTTAACAAGCTTGATTCTTGTTCTTCTGTTAAATCCGCAACAATTATAACGGGTAGAGTTTTACCTTCCCCTAAAAATGCATATTTTAAATGGGACGGTAATGACTTTAATTCTACTTCAGGAGAGGATTTAATAAACGGAATAAACTTAGAAATTTCAGAGTTCACTGTCTCTTTTTTATCTTCCTCCTTAGAGTTCTCTTCTTTTTCTTTATCTATTTTTGTTTCACCAAAATCAGATTTTTGATTTTCTAATTCTTCTTCATCATTTTCACCAATTTCTATTTTGTCTGAATTAATTTCTAATTTGGAATCTTCCACTTTGTTCTTATATTCACTTTCACTCTTGAGAGCTTCTAATCTTTCCTTCTCTTCTATGTCGGCTTTTAGATGATAGAAGGTTCTATCGTCAAATCCTACATACGTATCTCTCTCATAATCATCGTCTTCAAAATTTTCTTTAAAGGTTTGAGCTGTAAGATTTTCAATTTCATCAATTGAGAAACATGCATTCATGTCACTCGGTCTATTTAACGCATCAAAAATTGAAATTTCTATAGTTTCACCCATAATTGACATTGAAAGTTTACCATTCTTAACATTAATCATTATATTAGCAGTGGCCATAAAAGGTCTACCTAACAGAATAGGGACTTCATTGTTAGTGCATATCTTTCTTTCCATCTCTAGAACCACAAAGTCGACTAGAATGATTAATTTATCTACTTGTACTAGAATGTCCTCTACTATACCTAAAGGATGTTTAACCGAACGGTCGGCTAATTGTAAAGACATAGTATTGGGTTTCAATTCATCCAATCCTAATTGTTTATAGACAGTGAAAGGCATCAAATTAATACTTGCTCCTAGATCTAGCATAGCTTTGATCTTTTTAGAACTACTCAAGGAGACTTGGATATTGAAACTACCAAGATCTTTTAATTTAGGAGGAAGTTCGGGCTGTAATACTACACCCACGTTTTCAGAAACAATAATCTTTTCATTCTTTTCGAATTTGTGTTTTCTAAAGTGGAGATCTTTGAAAAACTTAGCATAAGACGGAATATTTTTAATGACATTAAGTAAAGGGAGATTAATGTTCACTTTGGATAACATATTATAAATTTACGTAAATTGCTTATCCATCTTGTTTTTCATAAGTCTACCAGGGAATGGTATTGGAAGAACATATGGTGGAGGTGCCACATATGGTTCCTCAAGAGGTTCTGCCTCTTGTTCTTTTTCTTGGGTAACTTCTTCTTGACTATCTTTATTTAAAACTTCTTTTTCTACTTCTTTATCTTTTGCTTGAATATTTTCACTTTTATCCATTTCATCTTCTTTGCCAGAATTATCCATTTTATCAGGCACATCAGTAGATTGAGTAGGGTTACTTACCTCTTCTCCAATTATTCTACCACTTCATAGAGTAGTGATAGATTTTGCTTGTTCTGTCTGACTAGGGAACTTCCTATTTTCTCTTTCTTTTTCTTGATATTTTGCAAGATCATTTTTTAATTTTTCCACGGTTTCTAGCAAATATTTGTTAAGAGCAGTTTGTCCACTGTTCGATCCTTCTGACTTTGGAACTTCTTCAATCTGCAATTGACCTTGCTTAGGAAATTGTTGAGGCTGTAATGGCTTATTTCCTCCCCATGAAAAGTTAGAATGATTCCTCCAACGAGGATTATAAGTGTTGGAGTAGGGATCATTCCTTGGTCTTTGAGGGTACATGTTCATTGCATTAGCCTGTTCAGGATACACAACACTAGAGGGACACAAATTAGTAGCATGAGAATTTAATCCACAAATAGAACATGCTTCTTGGAGTTGCGATTGCCAACGTTCAAATTGAGCTTGGATTTTCTTGAACTTGAAATAAACTTCTACTTTTACCTCTCGTACTTTTCTGTTGAGAATTTGCACTTAACATCTCAAGCAAGTTTTATAATGCAGCTGGTGTCATTCAATTAATAGAACCACCGGCTGCACTATCAACCATAGTTTGTAATGCAGGCGAAAGAGCATGATGAAATTAAGTTACTAGCTCATCTTGAGGTAGATTTTGATGGGGACACATGATAAGTAAATTTTTAAATCTATCTCATGCTTCCTGAAATGTCTCTCCTGGTTCATTTGGAAAAGACATAATTTGTTTTCTATATTCTTAAAGAGCTGCATGTTGATAAAATTTTCCCATAAACAAATCATATAATTGAGTCCAAGTGTAAACACTTCTAGGTGCTAGATTCATAAACCATCTTCTCGCTGCATCTTTTAATGCACATTGAAAATATTTCATTTTTATTTGATCTTCAGTTAAACCTCCTAACGGAAAATTTTCAATCATGAATTCATATTCCTTAACAAAATTTACTGGATCTTCGGATGGCAGTCCATGAAATGAAGGCTACAAATTATAAAAATGATCTTTAAGTTCGAAATTTCTTACCGCTTCTGGTAAGACTAAACATGGTGTTGCATTCAACATGGGACGACCATAATCACTTATAGTTCTTTAATTGATTATAACTTCCATATTTCTATCAGCAGGTTCTTCCCTTCTTTGATTCACATTTACCAAGGGAACCGAATTTTCATGATTGTTGTTATTATCCATTGGAGGATCAACCAGATGATCCTCTCGATTCAACTGTTCTTGATTAACAGGCTGGTTTTCCAATTTATCAGGATCTTCCTGATTCTTTCCAAGATTATTTATATTTTGATTTAATTTTGCCAGCTTAAGATTTAGAGATCTACGACCGTGCATAAAATAACAAAAAAAAATAAAAACTAAAAATAATAAAAATCTTTTTGTATTTTTATATTTATAAAAACTGAATTTAAAACAACGCTACCAACAAACTAACTACGCAAACTAGCTTGTCCCCGGCAACGGCGCCAAAAACTTGATCGTGTCTTATTTTAATTATTTCCTTGCAAATGGACAAGACTATTGTAGGACAGCTTGGGAAGCAAGGGTCGAACCACAGAGACAAGAAGAATACTGATGGCAAGAATATCAATAGCAATTTTAAACTAAGGGGTTTTTTTTATATATTATGTCTAAACTAATTATTATACTAAAACAGTAAATCTAAGTAAACTAGGCAGCAATCACAGTTGTAAAGATCTGATGGAAGAGGGAAATCTAGGATTAGAGTTTCACTTGCATCTACTCTATTGCTTATTTAGATAAAGTATCATTCAATAACTTGGGTTCGTTCACGAAAGATAGATATAGCCTATCAAATTATCGTTTAGTCTCCAACTCCAAATAATTCATCCATTTTATATCCTAAGCACAAGAACATATGGAACCTAACTGTCACTTAGGTCATATATATTAACCTGACCCTAACTTATCACTCTCGTGCATCGATAGGTTCAATTTATCATAATGGTGAGCCAGTATACGACATATGCATATGGCCGTACAGGTTTCCGCACCTCTAGGCCTTTATTACTTGCGATTTCATTCATTTGGTCAAAGCTAGACAATGAAGGGGTTGAACACCATGATCAACAAGAATTGAATGAATAAAATTGTATATTAAGCCATAGATTCGATACGAGTTATCTCTCAACTCCTAGATTAATGGACAGTTAGTTCATCCTTGAATACATAACGAGATGAAGGAATACATGAATCGATCTTCAAAAACTGTAATTACAATGACTAAACTACGTAATACAAACTAAAATCTATGCTAGAGCTGTTTCCTAGCTCTTTCTGGACGTCCTTTGGCTTTGGCTACCGTCCTTTATTTATACCAAGGTGTTGTAAGGGAATAGGAGGTTCAATCCAGGTCAAAGACCCCGTAAAGTCGGTTCTGGGGACCTTGCGGCCGCATGAAGATTTCACCTTGCGTCCGCAAGGGTCTTGGACGGGCTCTTCAACTTTCTGCCTACCTTGCGGAGGTAAGGTCTTTTGGCCTTGCGACCGCAAGGCCTCCAGTTTGTCCTTTTTGTCTCTTTTCAACTGTTGCACTTTGCACCCTTCCTTGAAATCTTCACTAAAAGCTTCATAAATCCCAAAAGTTCACCTAAAACCCTAAAACTCACAATATAGCTCAAAAACACATATCAGTAGCAAAAAACCTCATGAAATTGCTCATTTTAAGTCATAAAAGTACCCGATATGGACGTATAAAATACGTCTATCAAGCTCCAAGTCCAAGCTCAATCATAAGGACGAATGATTGTATTCGTGAATATATATCATAGTCATAATAAGTGATACTTGATGAGTAAGATTGACGTTTTCCTATTTGTGTTATCGGTCTCTCTCTCTCTCTCTCTCTCACTCTCTTCTCTTGCTTTGCATGTAATGGTGTGAACGAAATCGTAGCCTCCTCGTTTCTTTATTATTATTTTTTTCTCATTTTGGTTGTGATTTGAAATTCACCTTTTATGTGTTGTTATGCAAGTAACTTTAGATGAAATACTCGAATATAAACGGTTGATTCTTAAACACCTTTTTAAATTGTGATGCATCAAATTTTAAATGTGATGCATCAATTTCAAATCGCAATGCATCACTATCGGGAAGTGATAGTTAGACAATTTTGAATCATGTATCGTGATTGAAAATAATGCATCCTGATTGAAAATCATGTATCGTGATTGACATAATAATGCATTAAAATCATGTGTTGAGGTACATAAATTGATACTTTGCACACGTGTTTGGTTCATTAAAGGTATAGTCGTCTTTAAAAAAAAAATACTTTTTCGGGTTAAACAAAGTGTTGGGGAGTAAAGCGAAAAGGGGATTGACTTGCTCTTCACCCTAAAAAGTAAGAGTTAAATGCTAAAAGTGTTATCTGAAATTTACTAATAAACAATATTTTTTGGACAGACAAAAAATGAAAGCAAAATACGGTAATAATTTTGTAACAGTGGGAGTACTCCCTCTGTTCCTAAATAATTGTCATTTCATTTTTCGTTCGTTTCAAAATAACTGTTCTTTTTAAAATTTTAGTTTTTGGAAAAATACTTTCACCATTTTACTCTTACTTTTGTATTTTAATTGTGATCGCATACACAAGAGTATTAAATGAAATAATCCCTCCGTTCCAGACAAAGAGTCTACTACTATACTAATATTTTGGAATGTTTCAATCTACGAGTCTACTTTCAAAAATTATGTTTACAATTTCTATAACATTTCATCTTTATCCACAACTTATGTTGTAACTACATTATTTGTCCTTAACTATTTTTATAATTATGAATAATTTTAATGACATTAATATATATCTTAATAATTAGATTTTTCAAATGAGGATTGTTTGAGTGAAACGGAGTGAGTAACATATTATATCAATATTTACAATACAATAAATTACTTTTTTTAAAATACTATATCGAGTTAAAGACTGACGGCTATTATTTTTTTAGCTAAAATTCCACAAATCAAACTATCTCTCGTGAGACGATCCTTGTAGTACTTGATAGAACATGACCTCACCTTGTACTACTTGATAAAACATGACTTGAGTGCATGGAGACGCCTACTCCTCCAAATGTCAGGGACGTCTCCATGTCCTTCTAGAGGTCTTGTCGCTTCAAGCCTTCAACTTGCAAAGAACAAGAACAAGTCTCCCGTTTCGTAACAAAAAGAATAGAGAATAAAGAGGCACACAATATAATAATTATGTGTATGTGTAGCTAATCCAGTTAGACTTCCACTGTCCCTAATAACGTGTGTGGGGATGGTTTGGAGATCGATCCAATGGTAAACCTTCTAAAAAGTTTAGGTTTTCCAAGGCTTCTGAAAAATTCTTACATAGCGCGTTTGCCGTTGTTTAAGGGACATGAGGCCAAATCAGCAGAACTCAAAAAGACCCAACGAAAATTATGGACCAAAAGTTGAGAAAACGATGGACGTCCCTTTGTATTGGCTGTCCTTCGTTCTCCTTAACACAAACATAGGGGAAGAGAGAGAAAGAAAGAGAAGAGAGAGAGAGAGAGAGAAAGGGAAGGAGAGAGAAAAGGAAAGAGAGAGAGATATTGACATTAGGGGGAAAAAATTGTTTCAAGGGTAAGACAATGTTGATCATATGACATATTTTCATCATCTTTTGCATTGACGATTTCAACAAAGTAGACAATGTTTTTGATTAAGACATGTCTACACTGGAAAGAAAGAAGATGATACCATCAACATGGAGATTTGATGTTTAAACTACGTCGGAGAAAGGAAGAGAAAAGGAAGAAGAGTTGATCGGCGAATGTGCAGTTAAAACCAGGCATCATGAAGGCGTGGGAGGCAACCGTGAGAAAGACACAAGCCGTTGCAAAGAAAAGAGCCAACACCATTTTCGGTTCAAACTACAATGCCCATATTGAAGACGAAGACGATGAACCAGAAGTCGAGACCCATGCAGCCGGAGAAATTTATCATGCAGAGAGATTTCTCTCTAATGGTGATTACTACACCGGTCATTGGTCCGATAATTTCCCACATGGGTTTGGAAAATATTGGTGGACCGATGGGTGTATGTACGTGGGAGATTGGTTTCGAGGCAAAACAATGGGAAAAGGTACGTTTAGTTGGCCTTCGGGAGCCATCTATGAAGGGGAATTCAAGAGCGGGTATATGGATGGGGAAGGTACGTATACGGGACCTAGTGGAGATAATTATAAGGGGTCTTGGGTTATGAATTTGAAGCATGGTTATGGAGTTAAGGAATATACGAATGGAGATCGTTATGATGGGGAATGGTGTCGAGGGTTGCAAGAAGGCAATGGTAAGTATCAATGGACCAACGGGAACTGTTACGTTGGGGAATGGAAGAATGGGATGGTTTGTGGGAAAGGGAAATTGGTTTGGACGAATGGAAATAGTTATGAAGGGGAATGGGAGGATGGGTTGCCTAAAGGACAGGGAACTTTTCGTTGGTCCGATGGGGGTTTCTACGTGGGAAATTGGAGTAAGGATCCTACAGAACAGAATGGGACTTATTATCCGGCTGGTTCATCCATTGAAGGGAATCTCGAATGGGATCCACAAGAAGTTTTCGAGGTTTATTTGATGGATTGTAAGATTTTCCCTCCTGAGAAGGTCCCGATTTTGCCATCACAAAAGAAGCTTGCGGTTTGGAGATCTACAAAAGGTACGGATCCAAATGTTAGGCCGAGGAGAATGTCTGTTGATGGTAGGATAGATGCACCTGTGGACAACGAGTTTAGTAGGATGCGAATGTTGGATGATAACATTGATAGGAATAACTTGAGGTCTAGAGATGATGGTGCCTTGATGGGAACGCAAATAGAAGGGAGCCCGATAAGGATACCGAAAGTTGTGAAGAGGCAAGGAGAGACAATCTGTAAAGGGCATAAGAATTATGAACTCATGCTCAATTTGCAGTTAGGAATCAGGTATGTTATGTTTCTTTGTTTTTTTCCTTCTATTCTGTTTCAAATTTACAACTACTTGTGTTGTGATATACAGAAACAAAGATAAAAAACGAAAGCAGAAAACACTTCTGACAATGCTCAATCCAAACATGTCCTTAGCGAAGAATATGATTATTTCATCTCTTCTTACTAATGTTTAGTTATGAATAATGTGGAGTTATTGCACAGGCATTCTGTAGGAAGACCTGGTCCAGCCCCATCACTCGATTTGAAGGCTTCGGCGTTTGATCCAAAGGAGAAAGTATGGACAAGATTTCCTACAGAGGGATCCAAACACACCCCTCCACACCAGTCTTGCGAGTTTAGATGGAAGGATTACTGCCCATTAGTTTTCAGGTCAGACATCATTTTTCTGCATGATCTTCTCTTGATTTGCATCTTATTTGAATTCATTGTGAACACCAAGCACGAGGATCATAGTCCTTAGATCCAGGCAGGGGCCCCTTGGTCGATTTCTCAGATCTGTCTCTAGAACAAGGATTTGCAGATGTTGATTATAGATCATATATGTTTTTTCAGAACCCTAAGGAAGTTGTTCAAGGTGGATGCAGCTGACTACATGTTATCTATATGTGGCAACGATGCCCTTCGAGAACTGTCTTCCCCTGGGAAGAGTGGGAGCTTCTTTTACTTGACCAACGATGATCGTTACATGATAAAAACAATGAAGAAAGCCGAAGTCAAAGTGAGATCTCTATTTTCCTACGGACGATTACTTAAGAAAAATAACTGTATGTCTCAAAATAAATATATCAGTTAACATTTTCAATCACATGGTTAGGTTCTACTAAGGATGCTCTCAGCTTATTACAATCACTTTCGTGCCTTTGAAAACACTCTTGTCACCAAATTTTATGGTCTGCATTGTGTGAGGCTAAATGGTCCTTCACAAAAGAAGGTATGTATCGCAGCAAGACCATGTCTTTCATTATAATAATGTTAGCATCAAATGGTTAGATGTTAGCTTTTGTCAAACCATGCACCATCAAGCGAGTTTTGTGGATGGTTCTCTTCTTTATGGGAACAAACATTTCCGTTTTGTCAAGAACCATAAATGGTTGTTGTTTAGTAAAACTTGATGTGTTTGATGATATTCTAGGTACGGTTCATCATTATGGGGAATCTCTTCTGCACCGAATATACCATCCATAGACGATTCGACTTGAAAGGGTCTTCCCTTGGCCGCATTACAGATAAGCCAGAATCGGAGATTGACACAACCACAATCCTCAAGGACCTTGATCTCAACTTCCTTTTTCGGCTGCAGAAGGCATGGTTCCAAGAGTTCAGAAGGTGACTCTTTTAACATTTTAAGCACTTTCATGTATCCTTTGCATACAATGACAATGTATTGCCTTGTTCAGTTAGCAATATTAAGGGGTCCCCCCCCCCCACCACATCATTTCCTTCACCATTCGACACTAACAAGTGCAATAACGATAAATCTTGAAACTCAGGCAAATCGATAGGGACTGTGATTTTCTCGAACAGGAGAGAATAATGGATTACAGCCTTTTGGTGGGAATTCACTTTAGAGAACCAACTACTGCTGGTGAATTTATTCCTTCGGGCTCTAGAACACCAACTGGTTATACCTCTGATCCTTCTTTTTTCAAGCTTCCATTGTCGGATTCTCATTGTTTGATATATGATTATGATCTTCACAGACCAATTGCCAGTTGTTGGACTACTCATGGCTTGTTCTTCATATAAATAACCCAACTCAACTCATATTATAAGCTTCATTCATGCAGATAATGGTGGCTCCGATGGTGATTCAGTTCCCCGACTTTCTAGAGCAGACATGGACCAGCTTCTTTTAGACCCTGCCGGGTAAACCATCTGCACACCAAGATAATATCCTTTAGCAGCGATTAAGCTTATTAATCAAATGTATAAATATGTCTAATTACCATTTGTTTTTGAGTACTGCAGGTGGGCGAGTATTAGGTTGGGAGTGAACATGCCAGCGAGGGTAGAGAGGACTGAGAGAAAGAACGATTGCGAGTTTCAGCTAGTAGGGGATCCAACCGGGGAGTACTATGACGTCGTTATGTTCTTTGGCATCATTGACATACTTCAAGACTACGACATTACCAAGAAGCTCGAGCATGCATACAAGTCCATCCAATATGACCCTACCTCGATATCAGCTGTTGATCCTAGACAGTATGCAAAGCGCTTTCGTGATTTTATTCTCAAAGTTTTTGCTGAGGATGCTTGAATAATCATCCAAAACACCTATCGCACGTTTCCTGTTTCTAAGGCAGCGCATTTAAGCTCCTGGACGGATAATTGTCTGGTTTGGTTATGTTGATGGAGGATCATCAAAGACACGATCATTGAGCTTCAGGGAAAATGTATTTGATTTTCTTCCATTATATTCTTTTATTTCTTTTTGCATAGATACGCATTATAGGTTATATATTTTTTCTGTGGGTGGTTAAAGGTAGCGACAATGTTGTACCATGTACCAGAACATACCACAGGTTGAATTTGTTGTAACATACACGATCGTTTTCTGATCAGTTCTTTTTCTTTTTCTTTCGTGATATGTGAAGGTATTTGGAAACATTTTGTAGTAGGAGCCAAAATGAAATTGTAATGAAAAGAGTAAGGTTATTGACAGAATGACTACTCTAGCTCTATAATGAGAGTCTTGAATTGCATACTACATGGTTCTTTCACACAACTATACTGGCCAGTATTTGTAACAACACGAGCCCGAGAGCTCGGTCCGCTACATGTAGCCTACACATTGGCCCACTGAGCACGCAACACCTTGGGTCATCAGGCTCATTAAAAGCCGTCATCAGGCCCACCACAAGCCGACCAAAAAGTTCATGGATGATGTTGATGCCCAGTAGTAGCGCATGACTATTTTATAAATTAAATTACATTCTCCCTCACTCAAATCCTTGACGTCCTCGTCAAGGCCGAATATTACATTCTCCCTCAACATACCACAGATTGAATTTGTTGTAACATACACGATCGTTTTCTGATCAGTTCTTTTTCTTTTTCTTTCATGACATGTGAAGGTATTTGGATACATTTTCTAGTAGGAGCCAAAATGAAATTGTAATGAAAAGAGTAAGGTTATTGACAGAATGACTACTCTAGCTCTATAATGAGTCTTGAATTGCATACTATATGGTTCTTTCACACAACTATACTGGCCAGTATTTGTAACAACCCGAGCCCGAGAGCTTGGTCCGTTACGTGTAGCCCACACACTGGTCCACTGAGCACGCAACACCTTGGGTCATTAGGCTCACCAAAAGCCGTCATCAGGCCGACCCAAAAGTTCATGGATGATGTTGATGCCCAGTAGTAACGCATGACTACCTTATAAATCAAATTACATTCTCCCTCACTCAAATCCTTGACGTCCTCGTCAAGGCCGAATATTACATTCTCCCTCACTCAAATCCTTGACGTCCTCATCAAGACTGAATCATACCCCGGGTGATGCAGGAATCAGCTGAATATTACATTCTCCCTCACTCAAATCCTTGACGTCTTCGTCAAGCCCGAATCATACCCTGGGCGATGCAGGAATCAAGAGGTGGCTCGTATGGTTATCAAGAGGTGGCTATCACCTTCTACGGTGTAGCACTTTGACCCGCACAACACTTGTTCCCACATTTCCGACCAGGACCTGCTTTGATACCATTTATAACGACCCGAGCCCAAGAGCCCGGTCTGCTACGTGTAGCCCACACATTGGCCCACTGAGCACGCATCACCTTGGGTCATCAGGCCCGCCACAAGCCGACCCAAAAGTCCATGGATGATGTTGGTGTCCAAAGGTAGTGTGTGGCCACCTTAATTATAAATCGAACACAATTCCCACAACTATCGATGTGAGATGGGGTATTACAGTATTATAGTAAGTTCTTTCACTCATGCGAGAGAGAGGGAATACAGACACTTTAATTCATCTGTTGTTGTGATTTTACACCATTTACCAAACAATACAGGAGCAAACTCAGCCTAACAATCCTATGTATAACAGCAGGAGGTATTTTTCTAGGATGGCAATTGAGTTCCCAGTTTAACTCAATAATCCTTGGCCTGTGGAACAATGTTAAAAACCAAAGAAATACATAATGAAAATATTCAAGATATCAGTTCATCAATCGTAAACAAACTGAAGTAACTGAGTATCCTTGGCCGAAGCCTCACTCGATCTGTCTTGGGCTTATGGTTGCCTAGGCTCAGACCCCCACAACACAATGCTATACACTGAGTATAGCAAACCAGTCCAACCAAGAGTTCACAACCGAAAGGGACGATTCTTCCAAGGATTTCTCACAGTGAAGACAAACCCAAGCCTTCCAACAGAATACACCAAGAACCCGATACCCCCTCACAGTACTCTCGTTTTAGGGACCTCAAGAACACGGTGTTTCCTTTCACAGATAACCTCACTACTCACAGCTTTTAGAAGCAGAGAAGAAGAATCAGAAGAGAGTGTACACAAAAGACAGAGATCAGAAGGTTTGCCTCCCTATTGCCGTGTATCTGCCGTTTCTATGCCGTGTCACCAAGGGGTGAGAGAGAGAAAGTATATATATTGTTCAGCCAAAGCAATCAACAACGAAGAATCAGAGACGGGGAGCAATCAACGAGCTGGTTGGAACAGGAAATTGAAGTGGCCAGATTTTCAGGGTCAAAGGAAGCAATACCCGAAAATAAAACCAAGGTCACAAAGACCACAAGCAGCAAACAGAGGCTACACAAACAAAATAGAGAGGGGGGGATGGGGCAGGCTGAGCAAAATGGGTTTCTGGGTTGCTATGGGTTTGGGCTTCACAAGTGGGCTGCCCAAAAGAGGCCCAGCCACACTTACAATCTCCACCTTGGAACAAGTACCGGGTCAATCACATTGAACTCATGGACATAAATGGGGAACATCATAGCTTATCCACGGAACTTGTTCCAACACAAAGTAGGAAACAAGAACACCAGAAAGCAAACACAAAGTAAGCATCAAATCTAACTTATTCTAACACAAAGTAAGAAGAAGAGAGACACGACAACAAACATCAAGTAAGTCGAGGATTTTCCAAGGCGATAACAACAATCCACACATATCATATATCATAACAAGAGAACTCATAACAAGGGTTGCTCCAACATATTTGGAGCCGGGGGAGGGGGAACAGGTTCATTTAAGCAAGGAAACTCATTCTCATTAATTAAAGATAATATCTCTACTAATGATTGTTTCAAAACCTGGTTCCTTTTTCAACCATAATTTATAACCTTTCTCACCCTCTGCGTACCCTAAGAAGACACACCTAACCGGTCTCGGTTCAAAAGTGTTGTTCTCTCGATGCATATAAGCAGCACAACCGAAAACTCTAAAATTTTGAAAAGCAACTTCTCCACCAGAAAACACATCCTCGGGACATCTCCCATTAGGCGGGATAGGAGACCTATTAATGACATAGGCGGCACACACTACTGCCTCTCCCCAAAAACATTTGGAGAGACCTGACGTGGCAAGCATGACCCTTGCACGTCCTAGCAAAGTCTGAATCATACGCACAGCAACCTCATTCTGATGAAGGCTACCAGGGATAGATTTTTATGGTCAATCCCACTCTCGGCGCAAAATCTCTCAAACTCACAGTTGCAAAACTCTAACCCACTATCCGTCCTAAGCTTTTTAATTTGCATACCGATTTAATTTTCAATTAAAATCTTCCAAGTTTTAAATTTTTCAAAAACTTCAGTTTTCTCTTTCAATAAAACTATCCAGACTTTTCATGAGAAGTCATCAACGATAGACAGAAAAAACCTATTCCCACCATGAGTGGGTAACAAAGGACTTGACAGATCCACATGGATCAACTCAAGAGAATTTTTTATAGAGTATTTTTCTAGGGAGGGAGGTGGAAAACTAACCCTATGATGTCCAAGGCTTTTATCCATCAAATTTGTTATATCACTCTTAACAACATTTGCATGATTCTCAATAAAAGACACAGGAGCAGCATCACACACATACAGGTTTCGTCGTTTTCCAGCTTTGAAAATTACCAAGTTATCTTTTAAAATTTTCATCTCACCCCTTCCTCATCTACCCTCTAACCCATCATCTTCCAATGATGCACACACGATCAGATTATTACGTAAATCAGGCACGTGTCTAACATTTTTCAAAGTCAAAATATAACCAGAATCAAATTTTAAACACACATTGCCAATTCCAGCAATTTGACAATTCTTACCATTAGCCAAGGAAACAGTGCTAGTTTCCACTTCTTTGTATGAAAAAAAAAAAGAATTTTTAAAGGTGTCATGTGAAACGCACACGCGGAATCTATAACCCACTCATTCATATATGCAGAAATAGAGTAATCATAATTTACTTTGCTTTCACAAGACTCCATTACCATAAAAACATCACCACCATCTTCATACAAGGCCAAATTACAATCTTTTTTATTATCATGATTCTGATTTTGACTTTTCTTTTTAGGATTTGTGCAATCCTTCTTAAAATGTCCAGATTCACCGCAGTTGTAACAATTTCTTTTCTTAGATCCATTCTTAGACCTACTTTGGCTTCTACCCCTGTTGTTTCCATAATTCTGATTTTGACCATGATTTTGTTCTTCACCATTTTGAACATTGTTCCTATCAAGTTGTCTTCCTCTTACCATATGAACCTCACCGACTTGAGATTTACCCCTATTTACTTTTAAGTCTAATTCTTTGTTTTTTAACCCAACAATCACCTTATCAAGTGTGATATCATCCCTATCATACTTAATAGCAGATTTCACGTCAGCATAAGAATCAGGAATACCATTTAAAAGTACAATAGCAGAGTAATCATCAATGTTTTTATCCCCGGTTTGCTTAATGTCTTGAACTAACTTAGTGAAAACATCGATATTATCTGCCATGTCTTTATCAAGGTCTAGTTTGAATCGAAAAAACTGTTCCAAGAGATATAATATGCTAGGTAACAATTTTTCATAATAAAGTTCTTCTAGTCTATCTCAAAGTTCTTTAGCAGATCCAAGTTTACCAACCTTCCTTATCACTGAGTCATTCAAGTTCAAAAGAATGGAATAATAAGCCGACTCATTCATTTCAGTCCTATCGTCCGATTTTTCAGTTTCAGAAAATTTTAAAGTTATAGTTTTAAAGACTTTTTCCATTATCAAAATGCCCTTCATTTTCTGTTGCCAAATAAAAAAATTCGTTTTCTCATCAAAGGGTACCAAATTATTGGACGATAACGAGTTTGCCATTTTGGAAAACCAACACAAAACAATAATAAAATATCACCAAAAAACACACAAAGTAATTTATATTTTTATTTAACACAATTTTCAAACAAGAAAAAAAATCACCCAAAAGTTTCTGGAAAAACTTTTCAAATCAGAATATTACCAATCAAACCAACAATGCACAATGGAAGTAATACGAACGTAATCGATCCAAACAATTAAAAATTAAACACAAATTTAACCAACTAGAAATCAAGTAAAAGTTTAAGTTTGGAAAACGATACCCAGAAATCACTGACTGTGATTTCTACCTTTGGATTGAAAACAGCTCCACTGTTTGTCAGTACTGTGGGTCCCAATGAGCACAATAATAAGCTAGAAGGGGGGGTTGAATAGCTTATTAACACTTTAAAACTTTTAAAGTAAGTTCCTTGAAAGTTACTTGCAATCTATGAAAAGAATCAAGTAGCGGAAGACCTTCAAGAGAATTGTTCCAGGTCTGCCGATAAGGACTACCGGTAGACCTTTTACAGATTACTTAAGTTCTGCTGAAATGGATGAAGTAAACAATGAAACTAAGCAGTTCAATAATTAAACAGATAGTAGGAAATAACACAAGTATTTTGGGATGGTTCACACTATAATGAGTGCTACGCCCACCACCAAGGCAAATCAACCTTGGATTTAAATTGTGCACTATGTTTTCCACTTAGATCAATTACAAAGAATATCGCCTAATGGATCGTGTACAAAATATTGACTTGTGTTTGGGTCTAGGGAATTAAATATCGTAAATACAAGATATTTAATTGCAAGATATAGTTAATTAATGGAAGTAAACAACAAGAAGAATAAAACAATAAATGTTGAAGAGCAGCTTCTTGTTGTTGACGAGGACTTCTAGATCTGTTGAGGATCTATTGAATGCACCGAGCTGGTGAAAGACTTGGAGTTGTGTAGATTCGAGCAATTCTTTTGTGTTCGATTGATTACATGCTTGTTTTTGTTCCAGTCTTTAATGGCAGTATTTAAAGCAGGTGCACTTCAAAAGATCCGTTGGAGAAGACGAAGACTTCAACAGCTCTTTTCATAAATGCATTAAATGCATGGGGTCGATCAAGGAATTTCGTCTTCACAGATAACTAGAGCGAGATAATCATTTCGAGATCTTCAAAAGGTGGGCGATTTGGTGTCGATCCGAGAGATGAAGCGAGTAGGGGGATGCGCTTTTATCGCTTTTCAGACGAAAAGTATTCCTACTTTTCGGAAAGTTGCTTTCGGCGGCTTGACATGTCAGGAAAAGACTTGGATTAATTCAAATAATATATGGGAATAAGTTTGAATTAATCCAGGTAGCTTTGATCTGGAGAGGACACGTAGAAGCAGATCAGCTGGACACGAGGTCTACCGATCTTTAAGCTTTGAGCAGTCTTCCAGTGAAGCCGAGAAGTGGTCTTCCGATGAACCTGAAAAAGTCCTACAAAAACTATACAAGGCAAAGTTCTATACACAGTTGCCACGCTAATCGATACGCAGCCCGATTAGCCACTGAAGTATAAAACTAATGTAATGTACTGATCAGATATAAATTTAACATAAGAATCAACAAGTACACTAACAAGCTCTGATACCACATAATGTTGTGATTTTATACCATTTACCAAACAATACAGGAGCAAACTCAACCTAACAATCCTATGTATAATAGCAGGAGGTATTTTTCTAGGATGGCAATTGAGTTCCCAGTTTAACTCAATAATCATTGGCCTACGGAAGAATGTTAGAAACCAAAGAAATACAGAATGAAAATATTCAAGATATCAGTTCATCAATCGTAAACAAACAGAAGTAACTGAGTATCCTTGGTCGAAGCCTCACTCGATTTGTCTTGGGCTTATGGTTGCCTAGGCTCAAACCCCCACAACACAATGCTATATATTGAGTATAGCAAACCAGTCCAACCAAGAGTTCACAATCGAAAGGGACGATTCTTCCAAGGATTTCTCACAGTGAAGACAAACCCAAGCCTTCCAACAGAATACCCCAAGAACCCGATACCCCCTCACAGTACTCTCGTTTTAGGGACCTCAAGAACACGGTGTTTCCCTTCACAGATAACCTCACTACTCACAGCTTTTAGAAGCAGAAACGAAGAACCAGAAGAGAGTGTACACAAGAGAGAGAGATCAGAAGGTTTGCCTCCCTATTGCTGTATATTTGTCGTTTCTATGTCGTGTCACCAAGGGGCGAGAGAGAGAGAGAGTATATATACCGTTCAGCCAAAGCAATCAGCAGCGAAGAATCAGAGACGAGGAGCAATCAACGAGCTGGTTGGAACAGGAAATTGAAGTGGCCGGATTTTCAGGGTCAAAGGAAGCAATACCCGAAAATAAAACCAAGGTCACAAAGGCCACAAGTAGCAAACAGCGACTGCAAAAAAAAAAATAGAGAGGGGGGAATGGGGCGGGCTGAGCAAAAGGGGTTTCTGGGTTGCTATGGGTCTGGGCTTCACAAGTGGGCTGCCCAAAACAGGCACAGCCACACTTACATCTGTCATCAGAAAAAAGTTCATCCATAGCTTTTGCGGTCGCAAGACGACGACATATCTATATATATATATATATATATATATATATATAATGGCAAGGGTAGATTTCTCCCTCCAAAATCTAATTTTTAAATTTTTGACTTTTGAGTTACCATTTCACTATTTCTCTCTTCAATCTTCTCCAGTTGTATTTCTCTTTCTCTCTCATGTCTACTCCTTATTTTCTCTCTCATCGCCAACATCTCATCTCTTTTAATTATGTTTAATTATTTTTCTCTCTTTAAACATAAAAAATAATAATTAAAACAAAAATAATAGTTTCGGAGTCAAGAATACAAAAATATAAGAGGTTAGTAAAATAAAAATAATTTATGGAACAAGCCACTATAAAAATAAAAGTTACAGAATCAACAAAACAAAAATAATTTAATGCAAAGGTTAGTAAAATAAAATTAATTATGGAACAAAATTTTAAAACAAATTCAAAAAAATATAAATGTAAAACAAAAATACTTTAGTACAATAAAAATATTTGATAGAACACAAATAATAGTTACAAAGTCAATAAAAACAAAAATAATTTAAACTGAGGTTACTAAAATAATAAAAATAATTTATGGAACAAAAGTTTAAAATAACTTCTTAAAAATAGCTATGTAAAACAAAAATACATTAATTAAATAGAAATATTTGATGGAACAAACATAATAGTTATGGAATCAATAAAACAAAAATAATTTAAACTGAAGTTAGTAAAATTAAAAAAATAATTTATGGAACAAAAGTGTAAAACAAAATTTTAAAAATAGTTATGTAAAACAAAAATATGTTAGTGAAATGAAAATATTTGACGGAACAAAAACAATAGTTACAAAGTCAGTAAAACAAAACAATTTAAACTGGTTAGCAAAATAATAAAAAAAATTATGGAACAACATTTTTCAGTAAAACTAATTCTTAAAAATAAAAAAAAGTTATGAAGTCAATAAAACAAAAAATATATAATGGAAGTTATTAAAATCAAAATACTTTACAAAACAAAAATAATAGTTGACGGTAAAAATAATTTCGTTATTTTGATTTTAGCTTATTTTCTTGTCAAAAATATATTTATTCAAAAAATAAAAATATAATTTAATAAATGTAATCACTCAAAAGGAAGAAATTATTTGAGTTCGGATTCTATTTGTAAGGCAGAAAAAATTCTAGTTTGTTCGAAAACATTAATATTACAAAGTTTTTGAATAGTATAAAGTGTTCGGAGTTGTCAGATCATGAATTGACACTTAAAATTAATGTTCATGTAATGCTATTGAGAAACATTAACCATGTTGTGGGGTTGTACAATGGAACAAGACTAATCATTATAAATCTTAGAGATCACATTATTGAAAGTTGAAACGAAGCAATGTTGGAAAAAATGTTTTTATCTCAAGATTGTCATTAGCTTTATCTGATGTAAGCATTGACACCCCAGTTGCAAGACATGTGAGACTATGACTTTGGTCCCCCAAAAAATACTCAATTTTTCGGGCCCCAAATTTGAAAATTACCCTTCGTATTATTATTAATAATAATAATAATAAGCCCTAAAGTACAAAATTATAATAATAATAACCATTATATTTGTAAATTAAGACTCAAAACTTGTATTTTTACTGACTTAGACCCAAATAATTGATTTTTTTAAGTATAAGATTTTTTTATATGTGCAAGTCTAATTATAAAACAACAATGTATACTATATATTAAAATAGAGAAAATGTACTTGGTAACTAAAAAAGTTATTTGTTTGTTTTTTGAGTGATAATGAAACTTGAATTTTTTTTTTCTTTTCATGTGTTATTCCCATGACTTTGTAATGAAATTTTTTTATATATATTCTATATTTGTTTCTTTAATTTTTTTAAAAATATATAAAAAAAATGTTACAAACAAAGGCCCCGTTCGATTTAATCGGTTTTGGGCCTCATATTTTATAGGGTCAGCCCCTGGATGTAAGACTGTCTTTCAAGTTCCAGAGAAGACAATTTTCATTGTTGATATCATATGCAATGACAATTAACAAGTGTTAATATCAATAATTGCACGTATGTATCTTTTTTTTAAAAACCAGTATTTAGTCATGAATAGTTATATGTCGTAGTTTCTAAAGTAACAAATTATTTTGGTTTGAAGATATTAATATGCGGTGTAGATGAAAAATTAACTAATAAGACAACAAATGTTGTGTATAAGGAACTTTTTTAGAATTTATAATGATTTGTGATATTTTTATGTGTAATTGCTAATAAACCGATTCTCCTTATTTTGTTTATGTACGATTTAATTGACGTGCGTTTAACGCACGGGTTTAAAAAACTAGTTGTTGATATTTTTTTATGAACTGTTCCTGAAGCCTTCATTTCAACCAGATAACCTTGGTGGAATTTTCTTCAACTTCTAACTTGGTTTACACTGATTGAAACATTAGTTTATAAGAGAATATAATATATTTAATATATATTATATTTATAGTATTAGTAAATATAATATATGTGTAATATATTATAATTATCTTTAGATTTGCTTTCCTAATTTACTTGTATTTAGGTTTCATAGTTCCTCTTGTATTTAGGTTTCCTAATCCCTCTTGTATTTAGGTTTCCTAATCCATCTTGTATTTAGACTAACTTGTGTAGCAAGTATTGTAACCCTATAAATATGTTCACAATATCAATGAAAATGCTATGTCATTATTCCTAAATTTTATCAGTTTCAACATGGTATCAGAGTCTCGCTCTTAAAACCTACAACCACCATCTTCCGCCAACCCACGACTTCCTCAACCTTGTAGACACCCCAAATTCGTACCCCTATTTTATATTGTCAATTAAATATTACAAAATAGACTACTAATTATTTCTTGTATGTTTCAGGAACAAAGGTACAAAAAAATCAAGAAAATGAATAAAACAAACAAAAAAAAAAGAAAGAAAATCAAAAAGAAAAGCAAACAAAAAAGAAAGAAAATCAAAAAGAAAAGAAAAAGACAAAAAAACGAAAAGGCAAAAGAAAAACAAAAAGAAAACAAAAAAGAAAAAAGAAAAAAGGAAAATAGAAAAGGGAGCCGCCGGTCCCCCTTCCATTTACTTAGCCCCCAATTTTCCTTCTATATAAATACTCACTCCCAGCGCACCACTCCCGGACTTACTCCCTCATTTTCTCTCACAAACCCACTCGCACATATACTCCCTCCTGTCGCCCCACTCACACACACAATATACTCCCTCAAAATCAACAGCCCCACTCACTCACACACACTTATAAATAAACTCCCTTTCCAGCCGTCCCCTCCCTCTCATACCCGCACACACACACACACCACCAGCACGCACACACATACACAAATACATAAATACATACACACACAAATACACATAAACACACACCCCGCCGTTACGCTGCCCAATTTCGGATAACAAAATCAACAAATACAAGCAGTTACGCTGCCCAAATTCACACAACACACAACACACAACACACAACACACAACACACACAACACACAACACAACAACAACAACAACAACAAAAAGACTCCTCTCCCAGAAGGTGCTTTAAAAGGTAATGCCTTTAAGGCGTTTTATTTATTTATTTACTTTCCAGTTCATTTATTTTTAAAAGTTGTATTTTTAAATCCCACAATGTAGCCAATATAAGCCGCCAGCCGCCTGATTAGATTAGGAAAAATTATGTAAAAGAGCCATTATAATGGCCAAATATTCTTAAATGTGTTTGTAATTATTGGAAGGAGGCTGCGAGTCCAGTAAATAATGTAGCCACGAATGTATCATTTAATTTTCCCTTGTCAAAATAAGACTTTATTTATTTGCTAGATTAATATAACAATGAGCATACTTCACCAAAAACGCTTTGAGATCGAAAGGGCGAGTTGGGTGCCTAGCACCTTCCCAACTCGTAACTTAGCCCCGAACCCGTTTTCTAAAATCTCGGTTTTTTTCGGTTTTCCTTTATTTTTGCCTTAAAATAAAGGTGGCGACTAAAACTTTCGGATCCAGGGGCCTCGTAATATAGCTCCCATAGCGATCCGATTGGGCCATAAGGCCATTTTAACAAATCCATAAGTGGGGCGCCGCAATATCTTTTCTTGCACTTCTATTTTCCCCGATGATAAAAGGGGAGAATGAGAATGGAAAGGTAATGCATGCCCATATCCCGTTATCCACGAAATAAGGGATAACCTGACATGAGGAAACCTTTAGTTCCCATTTTGGATACAAAATCCACTCGGCAACCGAGGCACATTCCAACGTGCTAATATAGACAAAGACTCCTCTCGCACTTTGGATTTCGTCTTCCCTAAACAAGGGAGGGTGGAACGAGGAAGCGTGGTGTCCGCATCCCATGCACGCGCACCCAAACAAGGCGGGGGCGCGAGGCACATCCCGGAACCTCATGGCGACTCTGCTGGGAGTTGTTTTATTTTAAATAAAATGGAGGGCTAGACTCATAAAATAAAACTTTTTTGGCTTTTCTTTGTTTAAAGATGCTCGTTATATTAATTTACGATTTCAATAAAGTGTTCCCATTACGGCCGTGGCTATATTTGTGGATATGATCCTCCATCCGGCAGCCTCGTTCAGATACATTGCTGCATGTTCGAGTATAAAAAAAAATCAAAAAAATATATATATATATATATACAAAAAAAAATCAAAATTCAAAAAAAAAAAAAATATATATATATATATATATATATATATATATATATATATATATATATATATATATATATCTACATATATTACAATAAATTCCGGGCAGCACAACAAAAGAGCTGGGGCTTTACTTCCGGCTCTATTTTCTTTCATTTACTTCTTTCAGTTCATTTTTCTTTTTCACTTTATTTTGTACATTTATACATTTCTGTATTCATTATGTCATTTTATTTCGGGGACATAGGACCAAAATTTGTAATTAATAGGGATAGATAGTTTCCCCACTTTTCTTTCTATTTCTTAATGTGATGTGCTTGCTTGCTTGCGCTCAAACTAAAAAAGCCGAGAAAATCCACACAAACAGCAAGACAGGCTATATATGTTTTATTTTTCTTTTCATAAATCTGTAAATAAATAAAGATTTTACTGCTTTATAGATACCACACACACGCATTACGCATATAGCTATATTCCGAATTGTTACCCTACACCATGGCCAGCCTACCCCCTGCATGAGCCAACGTTAGAATGCATATAGATTCTCAGGACACTTCATTGACTGACCGGTTTTTGCCTCTCTAAATCGTGAATCAGCCCCTGTAAAAAAAAAAGATATATATAAAAAAAAAGAGTCAAAAAAAAATGCGCAAGAAAAAAATGATGAAAAAAAAAGAAAAATAAAATGCAAAAAATAATAATAACAAAAAATAATAATAAGCAGGGGTGATTTATTATTTTCGATGCTCGACCTAGACCATTTCGAATGGTGGATCTGGAAAGAGTATAGGCCCTTCGCTGGGACGATCCGATCTGAAAGTCGAAAGGCGAGGTGGAATACGTTGGTCCTATACTCGGAGAAAGAATCCACTGCTTCGAGGAAAGTCTGAGGCGTCAAAATAAAGCGAGTGCTTATCCTCAAACTAGGGAACAAACAATTAAAATAAAATACACTAATAAAGGCACGTCAAACCAAAAAAGCCTTCACCAGCCTCCCCGATACCTCCACAACTCATTTTCCTCGAAATCGGCCCGAACTTGGAAAGAGCGAGATAGTCGCCCAATTGAAACAGATCGACATGGGCGAATCACCTCATAAAGATGCAGATCCAAGCGATATGGCAAAAAAATGAACAATCCGCTACAGCCCCCAAAGAGCATCGACCTTCCATGTCCTCCATATCAATTTCCCACCAAACACCAACCCACCAAATACATATTATTACCAAAATTTTAACCCTTTTTCATCATACCCTCCTTACCCTATCTTGCCCAATATCCATATCCAAAAAAATCCTTATCCAACCCAATATTCCTAACCTGCCCAAAATCCATATCCATCCCAAAATCCATATCCAGCCCAATATCCCTATCCTGCCCAATATCCATATCCTGCCCAATATCCATATCCAACCCAATATTCATATCCTGCCCAAAACCCTTACTGGACACCGCAATGAAATTAACCCAAATTCTTCCCAATCCTAAAGGCATATATACCAAAACCCAACTCTCCCGCCAAAAAATGGAGGCGACATCGAAAATTTGAAAATCATGATGCTCAAAATTCTAAACCAAGAAGTTTCTAATGAAAATTTGGGGAACAAGGGTATGATGGATAAAGGCAAAAAAAAAAAAAAAAAAAAAGGGCTCCCTGCTGAGTTTGAGTCCATTTCTAATAAACCTTTGCAGAACTAGTATACCGCGACCGACCCACTTTTGACACCCGCAGATCTGGTGGACTACTTCGGATATATTCCCCTATTCCTTTCCCTAGCATTACGGATTTGGTCATCTACCAATCAGCTCCCTAAAATTGAGTACTCCTATTCCTTTCCCTAGCCTTACGGATTTGGTCATCTACCAATCCGCTCCCTACAATTGAGGATCTCAAACCCCAGGTCCTCAATAATGTAAGTAACCCTGTACGGTGTGCTTTTAATAATAATCTAAACGTCTTTGCTTATTCCTTAGTTGCACCTGCATTAAAAGACACATTAATTAATTATAATAATGAGTCATTTAAAAGGACCCAAAAGATAAAAATTATTTGTTTGAGCGTGTAAAGTCAGTAGAGCCAGGGACAACATCATCAACAGCAACTGAAGACTGGCCCACTATCAATCTGGGGCTGGACAAGGAAATCAAAAGAAGTCAGAATCGGCAATTACCTGCAAGGCTCCAAAAGAACACCACCCATGGATCCCCCCTCAAAAAATTCGTGGACATGCTCACCTGGTCCTATGATGATGTGTCAGGGGTAGACCCAGCCAAAGCCAAACATCGGATTCCCATATATCCGGATGCTCGGCCAATCAGACAAAAGCTCCACCGCGTCAAGACAGAATGGTCACTACAAGTTTAAAAGGAAAGCATGAAACAGCCACACGTCAACTTCATTCGGGTAAAAAAAAAAAAACAAAAAAACAAAAAAACAAAAAAAAAAAAGAAGAAAGAAAAAATACCCGATTTGGCTGTCGAATATAGTGACCATTCCCAAGCCCAACAGTTTTTTTTCATCAACAGCATGCTGGATTATTGTCAAATCAAAAGCAGCAGGAGACCAAGAAAAGACCTCATCCCTTGGGGGGACCTACTGCTATCATGTCATGCCGTCTGGGCTAAAAAATGCTGGGGGCTACTTATCAAAGGCTGCTACCCACTCTCTTCCACGATGTGCCGTATATTGCCAAAGAGATCCTGTCAGGAGATGTCGTACTCCCCACAAGCCAAGAAAGAAGACCTTGTTCAGCCCCCAATTTCAACAAGTTCAAAAGGTACGGTGCTCGATCCATTCTATCCAACAAGTGTTTCCCTCTCCAGCCCACTAGACTGAAAACCCGAAAGGGCGGTCTAGGCAAAAGTTAGGGCATAAAAAAAATGATGAAAAAATGAAAAAGAAGAAATAAGGGCTCGCTAAATTTGAAAACCGAAAGGCGGCCTAGGCAAAAATTAGAGCACACAAAAAAAAAACACACATTTATTCATATTAAAAAAATAAGGGCTCGCTAGGTTGAAAACCCGAAAGGGCGGCCTAGGCAAAAGTTAGAGTCAAATAAAATAATATATAAGGAGAATAAGGAGAGGGAAGACACTCTTTGAAACCTCGACATCTTACCTCCAGTCTTCAGCATGCAAGGGGGCTCGACTGACAGAAAAGAAGAAGAAAAACCACGACAGGAAAGCTCACAATAATACACTAAAATATAATATTACGGGTCCTAAGGTGCAACTTAGGAATAATTGCAAAAGAAATTTAGATTATGCATTAATGGCATGTACATATCTATTATTGCCTCTACCCCTTTGTTTCCCAAAACTATCATTCATTTGCGGCTTAAACCCGGGGCCCATCATGTATGGCGTCCCACCGGGGTCCCATATACTTCTTCTACGAAGGCCTGAGAAAAAAGCTTCGGTCTCATCGGGATGAGAAACACCGTAAGTATCCTCACCCTATTCATCATCTTGTCTGAAACAAATCGATGACTTGGATTCCGATCATCCACCGCTGCCTGTCTGATTATGAAGAAAAATGCAGGAGTTGTGAGAATAGGCTTATGCCAAATATAGCCCTGCAACAATTATATGGCCAAGAAGGTATCTGCCTTTTGCTTTCCCCGCATCTCATAAAAAAAAAAAAAAAAGCTTCTTTCGAACCGAAGGTATTTTCCTTTAAAATCCATTTTGGAGATACATCGTGCCATTACCCGTTAGGTCGGTATAGTTTTACTTTGTGCGTCGTCTTGAGTCGCATGTGTTTATAAATTTTGCATCATATAAAATTAGATTGCATTGTAAATATTTGTCTGAGGTTTTTCAAAAAAAAAAAAAAAACAAAAAAAAAACAAAAACAAACAAAAAAAACAAAAAAAAACAAAAAAAAAATGTATCATTCTTTATGTAAATAAACACTTACCATTTTTTTTAAAATATATATATACATGTACATAATTTACATGTAAATAAACATTTGATTTCATTAAAAAAAATGTATATATTGTACATATATACCATATTCTTTTACATTCCTCCAATAACAAAAAAAAACAACAAAAAAACAACAAAAACAAAAACAAAAAAAAAGAGAGAAAAGAAAAAGAGTGAGCAAGAATAAAATCCCCAGCAGAAATGAACTACGCTTGGTCTGATTTCCTTTAATAGGGAATACGTAGGCAGCCTATCTTTATAGGTCCGACCATCACAAAAAAAAAAAAAAAAAAAAGAGAAGAAAAAGAATAAATTCCCCAGCAAGAGTGGCAAAAATGCCAAGATCGGTCGAATCATGGCGACCAGGACGCACCAAGCAGATAAGTCGGTGCAGTGATTCCTACCCTGACTTTAGAATAATTTCCCTTTTTAGGAAAATTAAAAAAAAAAAAAAAGTTTGCTATTGTTCTCAAATAAAAGAAAAACTCTTTTTCAGATTGAGTTTTGATTTCAAAAAAAAAAACAAAAACAAAAACAAAAAACAAAAAACAAAAAAAAAAAAAAACAAAAAACAAAAAACAAAAAAATGAAAAAAAAAACAAAAAAAAATCGGGAGAGGGAGAAATGCATGTACAAGAGAGAAAAATTTTCAGGTACGTGCAACAAGAACAAATGCGGCGGCAGAAGAAGAAATTTTCGGCTAAAGCTAGAAAATGAAGCAAAAAGAAAACAGCAGCAAAGAAAAGATGATATCAGCTGATACCAAAAGATGCTACAGCAAGAAAAAAAAGGAAGCTTCTGACCAAGGTTAGAAGGAACAGTCAAGAAAATGCAGCAGCATCAAGAAATATTTTCCAGCTAAAGCCGAAAACAAAGTGGGACAGGGGAAGAGATTTTCCAGCGAAGGCTGGAACAGTGACAAAAAGAAAATCCCCAGCAAAGTGCAACAACGAACAACGTAAAGCAGCAAGCGACAACAAAGCAACATCAGCAGCAATTTGCTGCACGAACACGACAAACGGTAAAGGAAAGGAAGGTATTTTCCTTTTTAACAGTGCATTTGTTTGATGTTTGGAAACTTTCCTTTAAGGGGTACACAGCCCCGGATTGATAGGGAAAGGTTTTGTTCTCTGTTGAAGGCTAAGTTCCTGAAGAGGCAATACAGTCCATACATTTTCGCTATGTGGGAAACTTTCCTTTAAGGGGTACACAGCCCCGGATTTATAGGGAAAGGTCTTGTTCTCCAGTAGAGGCTGAGTTCCTAGGAAACAATTCACACCGCATAGCCACAAGACGAACTACGTTTGGTCTGATTCCTTGTTTAAGGATACGTAGGCGCCTATCACAGAGACGCGACCATCATCACAAAGACATATTTACCCTTGTCGTACTCATTTGATAAAGCTTTGTCACACTTGCTCATTTAATATTGTCGCACTTGCACCACAACACTTACACCGCCACATTTAGTCCCCAGCAGGGACGAACTACGTCTGGTCTGATTTCCTTTGTTAAGGAATACGTAGGCAGCCTATTTCGGTAGGTCCGACCATTGTAACATATAAATATTTGCATATCTGATTTACATCTTCCCTAACATTTCTTATCTCGAATTTGGGAGTCTATCTTTTCAACGATGTTCGTTCGCATTTGGTAAGCTCCATCGTTGAGGGCTCAGACACCCCAAATTTCGCACTATTATATTGTCAATTAAATATTACAAAATAGACTACTAATTATTTCTTGTATGTTTCAGGAACAAAGGTACAAAAAAATCAAGAAAATGAATAAAACAAACAAAAAAAAAGAAAGAAAATCAAAAAGAAAAGCAAACAAAAAAGAAAGAAAATCAAAAAGAAAAGAAAAAGACAAAAAAACGAAAAGGCAAAAGAAAAACAAAAAGAAAACAAAAAAGAAAAAAGAAAAAAGGAAAATAGAAAAGGGAGCCGCCGGTCCCCCTTCCATTTACTTAGCCCCCAATTTTCCTTCTATATAAATACTCACTCCCAGCGCACCACTCCCGGACTTACTCCCTCATTTTCTCTCACAAACCCACTCGCACATATACTCCCTCCTGTCGCCCCACTCACACACACAATATACTCCCTCAAAATCAACAGCCCCACTCACTCACACACACTTATAAATAAACTCCCTTTCCAGCCGTCCCCTCCCTCTCATACCCGCACACACACACACACCACCAGCACGCACACACATACACAAATACATAAATACATACACACACAAATACACATAAACACACACCCCGCCGTTACGCTGCCCAATTTCGGATAACAAAATCAACAAATACAAGCAGTTACGCTGCCCAAATTCACACAACACACAACACACAACACACAACACACAAACACACAACACAACAACAACAACAACAACAAAAAGACTCCCTCTCCCGAGAAGGACAGAGCGAGCACACCGCCGCTCTAAAAGGTAACAGCCTTTAAGGGCGTTTTTATTTATTTATTTACTTTCCAGTTCATTTATTTTTAAAAGTTGTATTTTTAAATCCTACAAGAATGTAGCCAATATAAGTCGTTGTCTTTGCCGGATTAGATTAGGAAAAATTATGTAAAAGAGCCATTATAATGGCCAAATATTCTTAAATGTGTTTGTAATTATTGGAAGGAGGCGGCTGCGAGTCCGTAAATAATGTAGCCACGAATGTATCTGTTTAATTTTCCCTTGTCAAAATAAGACCTTATTTATTTGCTAGATTAATATAACAATGAGCATACTTCAGCCAAAAACGCTTTGAGACCGAAAGGGCGAGTTGGGTGCCTAGCACCTTCCCAACTCGTAACTTAGCCCCCGAACCCGTTTTCTAAAATCTCTGGTTTTCTTTTCTGGTTTTCCTTTATTTTTGCCTTAAAATAAAGGTGGCGACTCTAAAACTTTCAGATCCAGTGGGGCCTCGTAATATAGCTCCCATAGCGATCTGATTGGGCCATAAGGCCATTTTAACAAATCCATAAGTGGGGGCGCCGCAATATCTTTTCTTGCACTTCTATTTTCCCTGACGGATAAAAGGGAGAATGAGAATGGAAGGTAATGCATGCCCATATCCTGTATCCACGAAATAAGGGATAACCCGACATGAGGAAACCTTTAGTTCCCATTTTGGATACAAAATCCACTCAGGGGCAACCGAGGCACATTCCAACGTGCTAATATAGACAGCACTCCTCTCGCACTTTCGATTTCGTCTTCCCTAAACAAGGGAGGGTGGAACGAGCAAGGTGTCCCGCATCCGCACGCACGCAGGCTGGGGCAGCCTCACAAACCCTAACCTCAACAAACCCTAAAACTTCCTCCCATACAGTCGTCGCCAACCCAATCCCAAGATTAGATCCGGCGACTCTCCACAGCCAAGCCGGTTTCCAGCCGGCCTCCCGTTGAGCAACCAAAGGACACCTTGGCCAACCAAGCTTTGACAAGCTCGCCTTGGTCCTTCCTCAACCGCCTCTCCGTTAGCACCGCTAAACCACCAACCTTCCGCCTCCTTATATCTTCATCCCACCAAAGCCGCTGCCAAACCAGATCTGACCGTCACACCCAAAGTTCAGATCCGGCACCCATCACCTAGGTAACGCCCAGTTTCCCCCTGCGCAACACCAAGCAGCTCGCCGAGGACCTTCCTCAGCCACCCTCAACCAAACCTATCTGCCTCCATATATCTTCCTTACATCGAATCCGCTGCCAACCCAGATCTGACCACCAAACCCAACGTTCAGATCCGGCACCCATCACCCTGGTAAACGCCAAGTTCCCCCTACGCAACAAGGACACCTCGGCCAACCACGCTCTGACGAGCTCGCCGAGGACCTTCCTCAACCACCCTTAACCAGACTTCCGCAACCATAACCCTTCATCTCACCACACCTCACGCCCCTCCTACACCTTGGCACCTCATTGTTTATCACACCACCTGTCAAAACCCTCTTCACGCTCATTGAGCACCCCCAAGGACTCTTCGGCAAACCCAGTTGTGATCAGCTCGCCGACGCCCTCCCTAACCCAGCCTTCTCCTTGCGCAGAATCCCGACCACTTGGCAAACCCAGCTCATCCTCCCTCCTTCGGAAGGCAAGCTTGCCACCGCCCTCCCTCCACTAGCTCGTTTATCGAGCAACTCCGGACCACTCGGCAAACCCGGCTTTCCCGCCCATCCGACATCCCTCAACACTTGCTCCTCGAGCAACTCACGGTTCAAGCCGGGCTCGCACTGCCGGTCCTCAGCGGCTCGCCCTCGAGCAACTCAACTCTTCAAGCAAGGCTTTCATCGGCTTCATTGCCTCCCTCAGCCTCGCCTCGAGCAACTCATGGACTCTTCAAAGAAACCCGGCTTTCATCGGCTAGCGTCCTCTCAACCGCTCGCCCCTCGAGCAACTCACGGACTCTTCAGCAAACCCGGCTTTCATCAGCTCGCTGCAGTCCTCTCTCAACAGCTCGCCCCTCGAGCAACTCACGGACTCTTCAGCAAACCAGGCTCTCACCAGCTCGCCGAAGACTCCTCAACCAGCTCGCTTCTCGAGCAACTCACGGACTCCTCGGCAAACCCGGTTCTCACCAGCTAGCTGAAGTCCTCACTCAACAGCTCGCTTCTCGAGCAACTCACGGACTCTTCGGCAACCCCGGCTCTCACCAGCTCGCTGAAGTTCTCCCTCACCTGCTCGCTCATCGAGCAAACCATGTCTCCTCGGCACACCAGGCTCTCACCAACTCGTCGGAGACCTCTCAACCAGCTCGCTCCTCGAGCAACTCAGGACTCCTCGGCCAACCCGGCTCTCACGACGACTCTCCTCCACCAGCTCGCTCTTCGAGCAAACCATGTCTTCAAAGAAACCAGCTCTCACCACAAGACCCCTCACTCAACAACTTGTCTTCCTAAGGAAGACCCAGACCCCTCCTCACCGCCGATCACCTCTCATTTTCAACTCGCACTCTGTCTCAAGATATTCTTCTCAAGATTTGTCTCTCCTAACGGTGATCCATCTTGCGGGAGCATATAAGAGAATATAATATATTTAATATATATTATATTTATAGTATTAGTAAATATAATATATGTGTAATATATTATAATTATCTTTAGATTTACTTTCCTAATTTACTTGTATTTAGGTTTCCTAGTTCCTCTTTTATTTAGGTTTCCTAATCCCTCTTGTATTTAGGTTTCCTAATCCCTCTTGTATTTAGACTAACTTGTGTAGCAAGTATTGTAACCCTATAAATATGTTCACAATATCAATGAAAAGGTTATGTCATTATTCCTAAACTTTATCAGTTTCTACAACGTTATGTTTCCCAATCTTTACGCACAAACTCAGCAGACTTAATATTGTCTGGAACTGAGGACATTACTATAAGTGGAAAGTCTCGAACTAGCTAGCTTTAACAAATCTAGCACGTACAGAACTCAGTAGACTTCATATTGTCTGGAACCATGGACATTACTATATATAAGTGGAAAGTCTCGAGCTAGCTTTAACAAAATCTAGCACTAGCAGGGCACGATTCGAGTGTTAGATTAAACCCAGATTTGGCAATGAGGACAGGAAACATAAATCCATAGGTGAAGTGTTTTTATGGGTTAAGATCAGAAGGGTGGTCATAAAAACAAAAGCTTATTTTAGAGAATATTGTAAGCAAACTTAGTTTATCATGCATAACCAAAAACATATGACTGAGATTTGACACAACTAAAAAGTAGTGCCCTATCGATGACCTATTGATCTACAATCAATTGTTCTACCGTCGAGATTTGACACAAATAAAAAATAGGGCCCATTCAGGTTAGAATGGATGACTTATTGATCTATAGTCAATTGCTCTACCACTGAGCTATGGACCCATTATTTTAATTATTAATAACGTAAACAAAATTGTAAAACATATACAAATGACAAATAAAAAATAAGGTCAATCAGTACCCATTATTTTAACGTTATTAGAATCGATGACCTATTGATCTACAGTCAATTGCTCTACCACTGAGCTATGGACCCATTATTTTAATTATTAATAACGTAAACAAAATTGTAAAACATATACAAATGACAAATAAAAAATAAGGTCAATCAGTACCCATTATTTTAACGTTATTAGAATCGATGACCTATTGATCTACAGTCAATTGCTCTACCACTGAGCTATGGACCCATTATTTTAATTATTAATAACGTAAACAAAATTGTAAAACATATACAAATGACAAATAAAAAATAAGGTCAATCAGTACCCATTATTTTAATTATTAATAACATGTACAAATGAAAAATATTTTATTTTAATTATTAATAACATATACAAATGACAAATAAAAAATAGGGCCCAATCGTGTTCGAACCGATGGCCTATTGATTTGCAGTCAATTACTCTACCACTGAGGTATGAATCCATTATTTTAATTATTAGTAACATAAACAAAACTGTAAAACATATACAAATGACAAATAGAAAGTAGGGCCAATCGGTACCCATTATTTTAATTATTAATTATTAATAGTCAATGAGAGTGTGCCACATCACAGAGTACTCATATTTTGGTGTAAAATAAGAGTGCCCCTAGCATTGCCGTAATAGGGTAACATAAACAAAAAAGTAAAACATATACAAATGACAAATAAAAAATAGGGTCCATTTGGGTTTGAACCAATGACCTATTGATCTACAGTCCATTGCTCTACCACTAAGCTATAAACACAATATTTTAATTAATCTTATTATAAATTAAACTCTAAAACATATAGTATACAAATGGCTGAGAATAGACTGCAGATTAAAAAAGGGCCCAACCGGGTTCGAACCGGTGACCTATTGATCTGCAGTCAATTGCTCTACCACTGAGCTATGGACCCAATATATTAAATATTCTTAACATAAATTAAACTCTAAAACATATAGTATACAAATGGCTGAGAATAGACTGCAGATTAAAAAAAAGGGCCCAACCAGGTTCGAACCGGTGACCTATTGATCTGCAGTCAATTGCTCTACCACTGAGCTATGGACCCATTTGTTAAGAAATCCACTTATTTAATATTTATATTGATTACGCTTCTAACAATCGTATAATCTTTATTGTTTCAAGTCGTTTTCAAAATTAAGTATAGTTGTGAAGAGAAATGGTAATTCTTAAAATCAATGTTAAAAATATTAGGTTATCTAAAGTTTAATTCTCATTTATTACATAGTTATGTTATATTGATCCTCTGCATCTATAACTAAAACAAAATCTACTTTTCCCTTTCATTATTTTATAAAACACTAGGTCTCCATTCCCGTGTCTATGGCACGGTACCATACCAGTATATGTAATTTTATCAATTAAAATAACAGTGTCTAAATCAAATGTGTAATTTAAAAAAAATGTTACAATTGAGGGGTACAATGTTTCAAGTGATAGTTGAAAGATTGATGTTTTATAAGGGGTGACTGTTCAAAAGATTAATCGTAAGGTGTGATTTTGTAATGTGAAGATAAAACATAGGAAGAATAAAAAATGGTAACTGCTCATAATATTAATTGTAGGAGGTGACTTGTAATAGAGAAAGAAAAAATAGGGAGTTAAAAATGGATAACTATTCACACATATGAATGTGAGGGTGAATCTCAACCGTTAAATTTTTTAAAATAATTTAATCTCAACCTCTAAATAGCACTAATCAATTACCTATCTATTTTATAATATAGATAGATGGAATCGTTTCTCCAGCTTCTGCTTTCCATGAGATACAAGTATTGTTTTATAAATCTTCGGTTAAAATTTAATCAAGTTGACCAAATTGTGTTTGTTGTGACAGGTTTGTGTTTATGGGATATATTTATGCATATGTCTTATGCCCAAATTTTGGGTTTAATCATTTCCTTTAAGGGTGTGTTTGGCACCAATTTAATGGCTTGGAATCAAAATTGGAATCTTTAAAACTAATTTCATTGTTTGGGAACACAATTAAGATTTTGAATTGTAATTTAATTGCAAATCCAAATGCCTCAATTTTATAAAACAATTATTTTAACTATTACTAAAATATAAGCTAATGGTGCAACATGACAGCTTTCTATAAAATGCTAAAAGCTTTAAAGAAAACATGTACTGCCACGTATCACATTTATGTGAAATGATATTGATTGGTTTAAAATAAATGTTAATCTACTTGATTTAACATGTTTCATTAGGCTATTTCAATTTTCAGATTTCAAATTTGTCATCTATCAATTAATCTAAGAAAATTTGAATGAATGTGATCCCTAATTATGATTTTGAATCCTACAATTAATCTTTGTCCATTTTTCAATATATATCTGCGATGTCAGTCATGTCACGCCCCAAACTTGCCCTAGCTGAGCTCTGGTTCAGAATGCGAACCCAATCGACAAACCAACACAATGAGACTGAAATAAGTAAATAATAAGTCATTTTCTCAACAACAAAAAAATACTGGAATATATATAGTCACAACGTACTCAAAATGTTTCACAAAGGATCTCAATAAAAATTCAACCCAAAAGAAGACTAAATGTCTTCCTACATAACTCAAAATATAATGTTATAACTACGGAAGCTACCCCAAGAGACGGAACCACTACTAGCACTCCGTAGACACAACTGCCGCTCAACGCATCGCCTGGCTAGGATCTAAGAAAAACAATAGAACGGAGTGAGTCGAAACTCGGTAGGGTTCAGGTGTTCTTTTATATGTTATGCGTGTATGCAATACGATTGTACTATGAGAATTAACAATATGCATACACAACAATAAAGATTTCACATATCATCATATGAGTATTTACATATCACATAAATGATTCTAGATTGAGATGCATCTCCAATCAATCGCAATCCCCAAACTCCAATTGATACTTGAAAACAGTTATAATGGTACTCACAAAATCCCAGGCACATTCAAACTTTGCTGCCAACTGGCACTAAACTCCGCCTCGTGCTCCTGTTAGAGGTGACATTTGATGCTCAACGGGTACATAAGGTACAAAAGGGTGTTTCTCACAATGTCCTGGTTATTCTCAATTCACAATTGTTTTCAAATTCCTAAGTTCACAATTCTCAATTCTAGGATACAATGGTTTATAATCAGTTTAAAGTGTAGCCCTTGGTGGGAGGAACAACTCTAATGAATATCAACTAGGCAAAAAGTGAGATTACAGCCTTCAAATCCAAGCTAAAAGACCAAGAACACAAATCTCTCAATTCTCACCTTCAATAGGTATGTTTGTGAGTGTTGGTCCCATGTATATATGCTCAAATAGGCTAGAGGGGGGGCGAATAGCCTATGTTACCACTTTAAAATTTATCACACCATTTATATAAGAATTTGGGTGAAATGCATTTTTGTGATAAGCCAATCTGAAGGAGATACACGTCTACTGGTAGTACTGATTAGCAAACTTGTCCCGAGCTGAGTAATGAACTTTGCTGGTAGATTGCAAATCAGTTGTACGCTAAAAAGAGGTTTGGCAGCGTAAAGGTACATGCAATACAGATAAATCTTATAGAAGGTTTAAGCAGTTGTACACGAATAAATGGTTCAGAACAACGGCATACTTAACTCTTCCTCAGATGCAAGACATAAGCGTTACAGAATGGATAGTTAAGGGAAATCAAAACATTTTATTAACAGGAAAGAGAGATCAGAACTGAGTTTGAAGAATATGTAATAATTGGAAATACAACAGAGGTTTACTCAAAGGCAAGCATGCTTATTACAACAACCAAGACTCTCTAACCTAATAATCAACTTTCTTCCACTTATTCCTTCCCCAGTCAAGAACTCTTCTTTCAGAGATTCAAGAACAAGTCAGGAATAGGTGGAGTAAAGAAGATTACACATAAGAAGACAGTTTAGGGTCACTCGGATATAAAATATCTGAGCGACTGAATGCAAGGCACTCGACTCTACATGATGACCTATAATTGCACAATCAACTACCCTTGCGAAAGAATACAAGTCTGATGATATGAATGCAATGCAGACAGACAATTCCACCTTTTCCTTGGACATCTTTAGAGATCTGTCTTCAACGGAATCTAGAGTGCTTGATCTCTAACAAAGGATTGGATTTCTAAGGTGCGGTAGCGACTTAGTTCTTTGAAGGAATTCAACGAGCTCAAGTCAAGAAAGGGGTTTCTTGACCAAGACACTGTTCTTCATCTTTGTAGCTTTTGTAGATCACTCTTCTTCTCTTCTTACATTTCTTCCTTGCAATCCACATAAGGTGTTTTGCAAAGCTCCGGCAATCTCTCCCATCTCGCTTTTGACTCTTCCACTCGTAATAACCCTCATACTCTTGTTAGACAACGTACGAACCAAGATGTTTGGCATTCTCAACTTGGGCATCCCTCTTCACAAATTCTTCAAGTATTGCATAAAAAGTTCAATTTATCTCTTCATGGTCGACTTAGTCTCAATAAATTATGTCAAACATGTCTGTTAGGCAAAGCGTGCAAATTACCCTATGCAACACGCTCGTTTAATTTGAAAGACCCATTAGCCTTGTTACATTTGGACATTTGGGGACCTTCCCTCGTTGCATCTTTTAATAAATTATGTTTTTACTTCTCCATTGTTGATGATTTTTCTCGATACACATGACTTTTTCTTCTCACTCGTAAATCTGATGTCCTTAATGTATTTGCCACTTTTAAGCTTCAAATTGAAAATTAATTTTGTCAACGAATTGAGGCCATTCACACAATTAAAGCGATGCAAACTGATGGTGGTGGTGAATTCACAAGCCATGTTTTTAGTCAATTCCTATCCCAACATGGCATTTAAACACCAACTCACATGTCCTCATACACCTCAACAGAACGGTGTCGTTGAGTGAAAGCACTGACACATTGAAGAAATGGGTTTATGTCTTTTTGCTCAATCTAATGTTCCTATGTATTTTTGGTTAATTAGAAGCCTTTTCAACCGCTGTTTTTCTAATCAATCGTTTACTAATCAAACAGTTAAACTTCATTTCTCCCATCGAGAGACTTTTTCAACATATTCTCGATTATAAGTTTCTCAAAACTTTTGGTTGTTCTTATTTTCCCTACATCGTCCTGCACAAAAAGCATAAACTACATCCCAAGTCCATCCACAGTCCAATAGCAGTTGTCCTCCTCCAGTTTCATCTGGCCCAACTCATGTTCTCTCACAACCACCAACACATGGTCCTACTCCCAGCCCCACTGGACCCCTCAACTCTCGGCCAACATTATCTCCAGGCAGTTTAGTCATTCCCCCTATGAGCTCACCTCCTAGCCCATCCAACCCAAGCCCTACTACACCAACTCCTCATACCACTCATATTCATAATCCAGTAACACTGATTCCCATGAATATGAGCCATGAGCTCTCCTCTCCTAACACAACAGTCCTCAAACATTTACTAGATAGTCTTTCACTTATTATTCTTTTCTAGTTCTTGTTTAGACAATCATTATATTTCATTCCTTACTTCTTCTTAATCTTTAAAGAATACTTGATTGTTGCACGAGTGTGATTGTTTCTCAATCATACTCCTCAAACAATGGTTTTTGTTGTATACTGATCTATTAGTGATCACTTAGAATATATATAATCTTAGTGCACTACAAAAATCCAAGTTTGACCAACTTGGTAGTGGACGTAGCAGTTTACACTGTGAACCACTCCCAAATACACTGTCAATTATCTTTCAGCTATAGAATTGTTTCTGACACTTAAACAACTTAAACAGCTTCTATCTACTTAAGTGTCAGTCGGTTACATTCTTTAATCATTTACTTAATTGTTATATATATATATATATATATATATATATATATATATATATATATATATATATATATATATATATATATATATATAGTCTTTCAGTTCATTTCTTATATTAGTGATCTATTTAAAACATTTACCACTTAAACGATTAAATCTGTGACAATAAGTTGACACAGAGTATTTTGTTCATCGGCTGATAGAGATTTTTTTCTATATGCAGATAACTTACCCTTTCCACTGCCAGTTTTAAAGATTTTCAAAATAACCCGTAAATTTTTTAAAAGGCTATTCACCCCCCCCCCTCTAGTCTTATTTTGTTTCCTACTGTACTTACAATTTGTATCAAAACCTAACTTGTTGAAAAATCTATTTTTTCAAGTCTAACAACTTGAAAGATATATCATGGTAACTTCAAAATCTTTTCTATCAAACAATGTCACTCAAGTACCTATTTGATGAGGATCACTTTGATATATGGAAAGAAATAATTACAAAATATATAAACAACACAGATGAATGACTGATGGAATGTGTAAAAAATGACTCTAGTTCTCAAAAATCTTATTTCATTTGTTTCTTGAAAAACATTTTTTTGTGGGTTATTTTCTCAAAACTGTTATTTTCAAAAATTGCAAAAGATATGCTTTAAATATATTTTCTTTAGAAAACTTTTTGCTGTTATAGCTGAAAATGGTTATACATGTGCTAAAGAGGAATCCTTTATATTGACGGAAATTTATCTTCTCAATTGACAGTAGAAAAGAAAGTATCTGCAGGTGGCACTGTAGAGAAATCATCAATACTCTGTTTTAAAAAATTCATACTATCTAAAAAGTATTTATGTTCTCCTGACATCATACTTCTACAATAAAGATTGCTTGATATAATTTCTAATGTTCTTAAAGCTGACATGCTAAATAAAAGTAAGATATACAAGAAGTCTACTTACTCTGAGCAAGCTCTTGGGATCCTTTAGTATCCTCCAAGAAATTCATGTCTGTTTCAAAAAGATGCTCATTTCTCCCTTCGCAAATTCACTCATTCTCAAACTATATTTCATTTTCTTTTACATGAGTTGAATGTCTGCTAAGAATCACATTTTTCTTGTACTTATCAGCTAAGTTAATGTTTTAATTTATTATTCTAAAAGCTTTTCTTGAAAAAAAAACTTTTCTCTATTTATGTCTCATCTATAAACTTCATCTTTGTGTTAAGAAACTTCACTAAAATGATCATTTCTTGAAAATAGTTTTTATTCGTTAGTGATTGAATTAAATCTATTGACTTATTGTAGGATCAATCTCTAGCATCAAATGAAGGATGTTATTCTTGTAAGTGTGTACTGTTGTCAAGCCAAGAGACTATCTTTCAAACAATGTCTATTTTGTGTTTGTTAAAATTACGTAATGGTATTTGTTAAATTTATTTTCACAATGTTGTGGTTTTCTTTTTCTATCAAGTTTCTGCACTTAGTGCAACTCTTCTCTTGCGAGTGAGGGGTGCATTTTGTTCATAATGGCAGATTCATCAATACCCACCATTAAGTAAATATTCAAATGTACTAGTAAATATACAGTTTGAAATCTTAATCATGATGGAGACATTTTAAAATTATTTTAGTGTCAGAGATATTGTTCATAAATATTATAGTCGGGATTACGGGATTTTTATCTCCCGAACTGTCGGGATCCCGACACTTATCGGGAACGGGATCGAGAAAGAAATTGAAATCCCGCATTCCATCGGGACAGGATCAGGATAAGGCTAATCGAGACGGGTCCTATCCTGATTCCACCCGTATATAACATTTCATTGATACTTATTAGATTTATTGTGTGGCATGTAATCACGTAAATCTTGTGTAGTGGTGGTGGTGTCTATACAAAAATCATATAAACTAGGGTACTTCATATTTAAGGAATGTGTGTACACATTCCTAACTATCAGTATTTGTATGCTTAAATTCATAATTCTCTGTTACAACAATAGTTAAAGAGCTCTCAAGATTTTCTTCAATAAACATGTATTCTCTTGTCAAATCAACACATATATTTTTATCTTTATCTAATCATTTATGACTTAACCATTCTCTTGTAAGTTCTTAATACGTGA
This sequence comes from Codonopsis lanceolata, assembly GCA_013146195.2. Lineage (NCBI taxonomy): Eukaryota > Viridiplantae > Streptophyta > Magnoliopsida > Asterales > Campanulaceae > Codonopsis > Codonopsis lanceolata. Next base: position 94,443,081 of record CM028380.1, read on the forward strand.
CTGGTATATCTTAACTTACTGGAAGACACTATGAAGAAATTATACAAAGACAAATTAACCATGCTGATGGCAAAGCAGAGTGACTCAAAGTTCAAATCAAGCACTTCACAAAAAAAAGATATATTTATGCAAAGATATGCTCAAGTTGAGGAGGAGTTCTTAAACAGACCTTGAAGAAGACTGCTCTCAAATTACACATAAACAGTCACTAGCTAAATACATCAACATCAAAATATTCATCAAATGATTGACTAAAGCAAAGTGTGTAAGTTGCGGATTTGCATCAACAGTAGAAACAAGCTGAAATATATCAATCAGCTATGGAGCGTCAACCGATGAACATTAGCAGCTAGCTCCTACTGACATTACTGATGAATCACCACCTGACGAAGAAATCAGTTACTAAAAGAACCAGCTAAAAGAAAGCTGCTTACAAGCTTAAATCAATTAAACTTGTGGCTGCTAAATCTTCTATGATAACACAAGCTAAATCAAAAGGCTCCCCTCAAATGACTGACAAACCCGGTATGCTTAATGGTTAAAGGGTGATTACAACTGAAAAACTTCTCAAACCTTTGTAAGACAAGTCAATCAAGATACATATACATAATCAAGACAAAAATGATCAACTAGACTTACAATTTCAATCAACAATAGACAAGAAAAGCCTTCTATCAAACATAATGAACTTAGTTATGTCCTCTTCACCTTATAATTTGATTTTTGGCATTCTTGGGAAATTTCAAACAAATTTTGTGCATATGAACTTATTTTTCATTAATAATTGCTAAGACACTATATTTTTTAAAAAGGAACAGTTACATAAGTGAATCCTTAATTCTTCAAAAATATCTTCAAAATGTTTTCTCATCTCTCTATCAAAATCAGCTTCAAAAATTCCCTCATCACTAGATCTATTGGTATTCATCTCTATTTGCAAAATTCCAAATCATGAATTGCTCTTACCTGATCATCACTATGTTCATGATATTAAGATTAATTTCTACTTTCTTGGTATCCAATGTATTAATCTCATTTAAATTCTTACGTCTAAGTTTTGGTATATGAATTCTATAGTATTATTTTTGTTATTTCAAGTTGCTTAAATGCATATGCCATGATGAACTCATTAATAAAAATTACTAACTCATGGTAGCCATTGCTTGATAATAACTTAGATTCACAAATGAGAACAAATGAATACTCAAAAGAACAAGAAGATACCGAGATTAAGAAGAAAATAAATGATTAGATTCAGGAGGAGAATAAAAATGGAAGGTGAATACTCTTAAAAAGATAGAAGAGAAAAAGTTTAAGGAGGAACCAAAATCAAGAATAAAGTTTTGCTTCATAACATTCTTTTATTTACTTATTGATTATTGTATCTTTAACCATCTTAAAATACCTTACCGTGTTCATTATTTTGAATTTCATGCTCATGCTTATTTTTTCATAAACTATTGCTTGTTTGACTAACATCTGCAGCTGCTACTTAGTATCAGTAGGTAGACTCTACATGTTGATCACAGAAATGATCACCAAAAGGAGTATTCAGTATAAATAATCGTCATTTGAACAATACCAGCTGATGATATCTGCTGACATCATCATCTACTGAAAGGCTTAAAAGACACCTGTCTTTCCTCCAGCTGAAGCTTCAGTAGAAACATCTGTTGACACATTCCTCCAGCTACAAGACTTGAGACAATTATTACATCTTCAAGGTACTAAATCTTCAGTTGTCACATCATCTGCTGAAGATAGTTATTAAGCAGGTAAGATCTCATAGCTGCTAAAACTCACAGCTCAGGTAAGCATCTGAACCTTAACACTTGCTGAACGTATCTCAGCAAGTGGTCTCATTTTAAATATCCAATTAAAACTTTTAATCATTTATATTTATTTGAGATATTTGAGATTCCCGTGTTTTCTACCTTGAAAACTCAACCGTCCCCCACTAATACACTATTTTTCTAACTGTTGAAAGGACATTTTAGCACAAATTGCCCCCAACATTAAATGTGTGACCCCTTTTCACAACTCATCATTAACTTCATTTAATGTTGGCTCAAAAAGCCAAAATTACCTTTCTGTGTTTCAAGACAAAAGATTTACACCTTTGTCTTGAACACCTATACCCCCCACTTAATCCATTTATTCCTTCTCTCACTATTCTTTGTTTCTCTCTCTGTTCCATTTTAGTTCGCCATCTCTCTCACTCAAACCCTAACCCTAGCTTTTTTTACCAGTCATATAGTTGTTTATCTGTCTTAAATCCAAAAACTCAATCTGGTAATTTGCTTTACATCTAGCTTTAATTTTGTGTTGATTGTATCTATTTCTTCTAACATTTCACCATTTTTTACAGGTACAATGACTGATAATACAAATGTCGGACGCATTATGGACATTGCCTCGCTCAACAAGAATCCAACAGGACGTCATTTGGTTCAACTACTTACTACCTCTGAATGCCTCTTCTATCTTTCGACATCACAACATACAACCAAACCCTAACAAAGCAGCTCTTCAACGACATGGAATTGACCGCAAACATTTCACTCTATCTCTCCCTGGCTCTATTAAAGGAGTTCCAGTAGTATTGAATGCATAAACCATTCATAATGCGTTCCCAAACACAAGAATTATTAGATCTGCCAGCGTATCTGTCCCTTCAAATGTTCAACATGCTGGATGGATTTCCATGAGAGGTGAAGTCCATATGGGAAAAGCCTTCAATAGGTTCAAGAATCATATCCAACCTCTACACTATGTTGTGGCTACTATGATAGACAAATGCCTAATTATCAAGTCTGACAGCCATGACAAAATAAATGAAGCCGAACTGCCGATGATGGATGCCATTGTGCAGAACCATGGAATGAGTTGGGCTGTAGTTCTGGTTGAGTGTGTAGCCACGAATATTGCAAGATACTGAGACAACCTAGAAACTAACAAAATAAAGTTGACCCATTATCTAATCATTATTCAGTTCTTAAGGAAATATCCAACCATCAACAATGTTGTTGCAGCCAGTCAGAATTAGGTAGTTTTCAGGTGGAGATATTACAAGGGACATCAATTCTAGAAAATTTGGGCAACCATCTCCTTCTGTTGTTACTACAAGTGTTGGTGGAGCAAGCAGGAGAAGAAGGAGGAATCTACTTGTAGAAATTGAGGAAGAAGCAATTGATATTGCTGAAGAAGCTGCAAATGTAACGGCAGTTGCTGCTCTAGCTTTTGATCCAACTACACCTGTTGAAAGAAGATCTTCAAGGCATAAGCGGAAGGTTAACCCAGAGCTGAATGTAGGCATATTCATACCCTTTCTCTTAAACATTGAACCTTCAACTCCTCCTTCACCACCTGTTGAGCCAACTACCTCCAGTTCACCACCTACTCCATACTTTCCCCTAATCTCAAATCCAACCTCACATCCTAAATATTCCATCTTCCGTGAAAACCCCATTCCCATTCCACAAAGTTGGGTATTCCTCATTGACAACTTACCTTTCTTTGTCCAAGCTCTTCTCTCTTTTCATGAGGAGAAGAAAGAAGACAAACCTCTGGTCAACCCAGTCAAATATATAGATGAGAACTACAATAGGAAGAGATATATTCCATATCCTCAGTCCCTTCAAGCATGATAACAGAAGAGCTTGCTTACAATTTTGGCAAGTACTTTGACCTTATTCCCAGGCTTTGGAATGCCGTCTATTTAGGAAATGTCAGATTCATTCAAGATGAATTGGTCATGACTGTATGGAACATTCACAACAAAGTGTTTGGTCTACCTAAAATTCCTAATAATGACCCATACATCATAGGAAGACCTACTGCTGAAACTGATACTCAAGTCAATCAAGAAGCAGAGCTATTTGCTATTGATCCAATCAAACTTCAGCTGATACAGGAAAAGGATATTATGTATATCACCAACAGTGTTCGTAATGCTCATGCAAATTACTTGGCTCTTCAACAACAAAGGGCATCTCAAACAAGAGGAACATCTACTTCTCAACAAAAACCTCTTGCTACTGAACTTATCACTCCTCCTGCTTCCCCTCAAGCTACAAATTTCCCACATGTTGCTTCTCCAATTCAGTATGATGTTCCAGTTACTGAATAACCAACTGATCCAACTTCTCCATTAAATGAAGAAATTCCAGATACTCCATCTTTTGAGGATCATCTAGATAACACAACAGCTCAATACACTCCAATTGTTGACAGACCTCAAGATGATAGTACTGCATCATCTCAAGGCCTGTCTACTGAAGCTGAATCAAGTCCTGCTCACAGCAAAGCTTCTACAGCTACATCTATTGAAATTTTTGAAGAAGTTGCTAAAAATGCAGTTGATATGGCTGAAGAAATCAACAATGCCTCTACTACTGAACAAACCAAGGGATTGGCAGATTATCTTTCATCCTCTTCCTCCAGCTCTGCCAAAGTACCCTCTTCATCGGTAGATGATGAATCGTTGTTATCCATCTCTCAACTGGTCTTTAGATTCACCAAAGGCAACGGGCTATTATCTAGCACATCCTTCAACAGCCAACAAGAAAGAAGATTGTATTTGCAGATTCTCCAGAACCTGTACCAGAAGTAAAAGTGGAACCCGAACCTTCACCTTCATCTACTGAGCTAACTGCTAAACCAAGATGCCCATGCTCAACCTTCTACATCAGCTGCTCCAGCCTCTAACTTTCCTGAATTTCCAGATGGAACAAATATGAATGAAAAGCTTGACATTCTTCATATTCATCATCTTCATATGACTACCAATGTCAAGGGCATTTCCCAGCAATTACATGAAATGCAATCTCAGATAGACTCCATCCTTCCCAACCTTCGCCGCACTATATCCACTGAAATTCAAGTTGTAATGGCTGACAGTGCTCCTAGGGAAGCTAACTTTCATGATTGGGATGCCATCCTGACTTTTCTGACGGAATGTGCAGAAACGGCTGAGAAAGCTAAAGCCACCACTCTTAAAGTCATCAAGGAGGAGAGGAAGCAGAAAGCAAGAGCATAAGCATACAAGAAGGAAGTTGAGATCTTGAGAAGAAGTCTTGGTTTCAAGAAATTTACTGAAGCAACAAGAGATGCAAGAAAAATTGCCCCTGAAGATGTTGTTGCCAACACTAAAGCCACTGCTGTAAATGATACCCAAGCAGACAGCACTACATCTGGATCTTCTAGTTTATGAGAACTAGACATATTTTTAAACTACTTACATTTGCCAATGCCGTAACTTAATGGTTTAAATATCTTTGACATGTATATAATTGCTCTATCCAACATCTCTTACAGGGACCAATCTCTAAGTTCAAAATATGAACTTAAATCTTTACTTGCTTATAAATTCTTGATTGCTCTCTGCTTAGGATTAACTACTTTTTTAACCCGTGCGTTAAACGCACGTCAACTAAATCGTACATAAACAAAATAAGGAGGATCGGCTTATTAACAATTACACATAAGTATATCACTAATCATTATAGATTCTAAAAAAACTTCTTATACACAACATTTGTTGTCTTATTAGTTAGTTTTTCATCTTCACTGCATATCAATATCTTCAAACCAAAATAATTCATTACTCTAGAAACTACGACATATAACTGTCTATGGCTAAATACTGATTTTTTTTCTAAAAGAGACCTACGTGTAATTATTGATTTTGGTATTTGTTCATTGTCATTGCATATGATACCAGTAATATAAATTTTCTTCTCTGGAACTTGAAAGACAGTCTTACATCGGATAGAGTTAATGACAATCTTGGGATACAAGCATTTTCTCCAACATTGCTTCATTTCAAAAAAAAAAAATTTCAACAATGTGATCCCCAAGATTTATGATAATTAGTCTTGTTCCATTGCACAACCCTGCAGAATGGACAATGTTTCTCAATAACATTATTGAAACACTAATTTTAAGTGTTAATTCATGGTCTGACAACCCTCAAATACTTTATACTATTCAAAAACTCTGTATAATTAATGTTTTCGAACAAAATCGAATTTTTTCCGTCTTGCAAATAGAATCTGAACTCAAATAAGTTCTTCCTTTTAAATGATTACTTTTATTAAGTTATATTTATATTTTATGAATAAAGAAATTTCTGAGAAAAAAATAAGCTAAAATCAAAATAAAAAAAATTATTTTTACCGTTAACAATTATTTTTGTTTAGTAAATTATTTTGATTTTAATAACTTCCATTATATTTTTTTTTGTTTTATTGACTTCGTAACTATTATTTTTGTTTTATTTTTAAGAATTAGTTTTACGGAAAAAATATGTTCCGTAATTTTTTATTATTATTTTACTAACCTCACTTTAAATTGTTTTGTTTTATTGACTCTGTAACTATTATTTTTGTTCCATCAAATATTTTATTTTACTAACGTATTTTTGTTTTACATAACTATTTTTAAGAATTTGTTTTAAACTTTTGTTCCATAAATTATTTTTATAATTTTACTAACCTAAGTTTAAATTATTTTTGTTTTATTGACTCTGTAACTATTACTTTTGTTCCATCAAATATTTTTATTTAAGTAATGTATTTTTGTTTTGACATAGCTATTTTAAAGAATTTTTAAAAAAATTTTGTTCCATAAATTATTTTTTATTATTTTAGTAGCCTTAGTTTAAATTATTTTTGTTTTTATTGACTTTGTAACTATTATTTTTGTTCCATCAAATATTTTTATTTTACTAATGTATTTTTGTTTTACATATATATTCTTAAGAATTTTTTTAAAATTTTTGTTCCGTAAATTATTTTATTTTACTAACTTTCACATTAAATTATTTTTGTTTTGTTGATTCTGTAACTTTTATTTTTATAGTGGCTTCTTCCATAAAAAAAATTTTATTTTACTAACCTCTTATATTTTTATTTTCTTGATTTCGGAATTATTATTTTTGTTTTAGCTACTATTTTTTATGTTTAAAAAGAGAAAATGTTTAAATATGTTTAAAAGAAAATAGATGGTGGTGATGAGAGAGAAAATAGGGAAGAGACGGAAGAGAGAAAGGGAAATACAACCAGAGAATATAGGAGAGAGAAATAGTGAAATGATAATTCAAAAGACAATAATTTAAAAGTGAGATTTTGGATAGAGAAATCCACTATTTTCATTATATATGAAGAGATTGTAAAAACTGGCATGCTTTAGATTTACTTAAAATCATTAAGTATAAACAGCTAGTCTAAATAATTACTTAAATACATTTATTTTGTTTCTGAAACTTAAACAACTTAAGCAACCTCCATCTACTGAAATGTTAGTCGGTTACATTCTTAAATTATTTACTTAATTGTTATATATATATATATATATATATATATATATATATATATATATATATATATATATATATATATATATATATATATATTGTCTTTCAGTTCATTTCTTATATTAGTGATTTGTTTAAAACCTTTACCACTTAAACGGTTAAACATGTGTTAATATACTGAGTATTTTGTTCATCAGCTGATAGAGACTTTTTCTATCTGGTGATAACTTACCCTTTCCGCAACCAGTTTTAAAGGTTTTCGAAATAACCTGTAAACTTTTTTAAAAGGCTATTCACTCTCTTCCCTCTAGCCTTATTTCGTTGCCTACCGTACTTACATTCATACTTTTTAACTTCACCACCTCCCCCCACCCCCCCACCCCAACACTTTTAATATAAGCATCTTGGTCAAATATTTGTTTAATTATAATCAATTCTAATGATAATTATGTACATAACTTACTCCCTCCCAGGCTCCATCCCAAAATAAAATAATACTCCCTCCGTTCAGAACAAAAGATGTCCCATTTGAAATTCAAAAAAATTTAAGAAAACAACACTTTTAGTAGCTCATTAGCAGTAAAATGACATTTTTATTTCTTAATTTTTGAAAATAGACTCTTTAAGTGAAATATCTCAAAATGAAATAGTTGACTATTTGTCCAGAACAGAGGGAGTGTTTTAGAAGTGTGCACACAATTTTAAAAAGTTTATAAAAAGACTGATTTATTCTTATTTTAGTACAATTAGTGTTGATAAGTTACATAATTATTTTTCTCTTCCTCTGATATCTCTTTTTAAACGATCGTACTTTTTCCCGATACAACATTTAATCAGAGAATAATAAGTAAAAACAAATTTAACAAAATGTGGTAATTTTTTCTTGAAATCATATAACATCATTTATTTTGGGACAATTTTTTTATACTAAAACATTATTTCTTGAGTGAGTCTCCGGTAAGACGATCCTACAGATCTTAATTTATAAGACATAGTCGCACTCTCTCAGCTTAACTCACCGATACATAATGGATCAGATAAAGAATATACATCTTATAAAAAATGACTGTAAAAACGTTTTACCTACTTTTTTCCCCTTATTTCTTTTGAGATCTTTTGAGACGGAAGGAGCAGAGAAACGGTGAAGCATATTTCAAGATGTTCTCTTGAATTGTTTCCTTCAATCAATATTCATGCAACTTAACCAATTGGAATAACAACCCTGGTTCGTATGAATAAAAATTTGAAAATCATCAAAACACTTTATATGAATTCAGTAGAAGTTCAATAAGTTTCCAAATATCGCTAATCGAAATTTCCATTTTCCAAGTATTTCTCATACTCGTATCAGAAAAGATCCAATCAATGTTACAGAAATCAATCAAAAATACTGAAATTGCCATGATCGATCAGCTTAACGAGCTCCAATGTAAAAATACCTTGACAGTTGAAAAAATAAATCATAGTTTCATAAAGTAAAACCTATCGAGTCAAAATGAGTAATGATTTCAACCCGCCTTAACCCAATCCAACCCAACCCATTAATACTAACCCGTTTCGTCCCAAAAATATCAACAGGCTTGGCTGAGTCAGGTAATTTTCTGGTGGGTCGGGTGGGAATTCCAGATTTAAATTATCAAGCCTATCCTCATCTATAGTAAGTACTTACTCAAAGGAGTGAAGGGGAATATTCTAAGAATAGACTATTAGCAATCAAATTTTGTGCAAAGGCACTACATACCACACAATACAGGAGGCATCATGTACAAGTAAAATACAACTGAAAAGATAAAGCTGCCACTAATCTAGCCAAGATTCTACTGTATGGATGAATATGCTTTCAAAAGTGTTCCATCTTTTCTGAAGAAGATTTGAACAAGGTTTAATCCAAGATAGGAACAGCCATCAAATACCCACCAAACATGCATAAAATGTCAGATGCTAAAAATATACAATAGATCTAGAAAGGAAAAACACAAAACACCTATTTACCACAACCACCTGCATTTACCACTGACAATAACACAACGCTGAGCAGCATGGAAATAAAGAAGAGCTTCTGTTAGTTCAGAAAGAGAGATTTCTATATCAAAACCAAACTTCACATTATTAATGCATAGAGGTTTAGGGCCCCAGCTTGAAAGGCAAGGATCAACATACAGCAATAATGTCGTTAACATACAACTAAAACATCAACCATAAAATTTAAATTCCCAAAAGTAAGCATACTTTTATTCGATCAAACACCCACCGAGCCTACCCTCATAATATCAAATATTTATACACCACTCATAAGGAAGCTCATTTAGAACTGCTAGGATATCTACCTTAAACACTTTGACTATCGGAAACCGCTTGTCTGGCAAACCGCAGCAACGAACGATTACTTAAATGCCATTCCAACAGATACATTTACCCATTCAAGAAGGGTTATACCTAGTACTGCTCTTGATTCCATCCACGTTGAGATATTTTCCCATTGCTGTTCTATACCTCAGTTAACTTTTTAGTTCAACACATCCAACCAAGACTTAACCTCAAAGATTCCCACTTCCTGCATTTAACGAATGACCACCATTCTTCCAATCTGGAAAACTAGGCACAAGCTGCATACATAACAAGAAACACATTAGCAGAGCTACAGGCTGCAGCGACTAATTCCATAACCACCAAGCAAATTAATGCTCCCTCCGTTCCTCCCAAAGAGTCCATGATTGAAAAGTCTAATTATTAAGGGATATATAACTTGCATTAAAGTTGGTCATAATTACAAAAATGCTTCGGCATAATAAATATGTTAAGAAGTTAATATCAAATGTGGAGGGTAATGTTGAAATGTTTTGGGAGATGATAAACATATTTTTTTGAAAATAAACTCTTAAAATGAAACATCCCAAAATAGCATAGTGGACTTTGCCCAGAACGGAGGGACCAAGGGAGTACGTGCAAGTAAAGTTCCAAATCTTGAACAATCTGGAATTCTGAAATTCCAAAACAATAAAAGAATTTTAACTGCTTCCCCTTTTGTGAACTCTTTATCCTATAACAAAACAAATGGGGCGAATGTTCCTGGTCCCAGATAATTGTGCAGAAAGACTTCTAGACCATGATATAGAAATAGATAAACCCTTTACAACTTCCTACCGATGACCTACCAAACTCGTCATCAACGACAACAAGTATATTATATTCGGCAGAGAATGAAGACACGTCAACCATGGTTGATTAGGTGGGTCCATCTATCCACTTCCAATTTCTTTATTGAATCTGATTGGACAGTGTTCTAGTAGCAAAGCTTAATCAGCCGTCATTTGTACGCTTCATACATTCTCAAAGATCCGTCTGTGGATAACCCACTATAATAGAAAACTTCAGTAAGAACATAAAATACATTTATCCATATTTATAATCCATCATATCTTTTACTATCCGAATGTATTTATGGTTTATTTTGTTTCTTACCGTTACCATTGATTTTAATTAGCACTGGGAACTGGGAATACAATTACAGATATGATGCATTTAATGAGTTGCTGATAAAAATGTTAAAAGGCACAGTAACACAAGTAAATTAGCTGATACTACATAGCAGGTTAAGTTCAAATCAAACAACATCAGTTATGATCAAATGGTCAACCTGGTCGTTGAATTCCTTTCGACCCATCACAAGGCTGGTTTCTTAAGACACCTAGTTCTGATTAGGGGTGGCAAAATGGGTGTTATGGATAATCATGGGTTAGTTTATTATCCATGGTTATCCATGGATAATAAACTAACCCATGATTATCCATAACATCCATTTTGCCATGAATAGTTCTGATCAATTGCTATCAAAAACAAAAGAGATCCAAGATAACAATTTCATAAATTTGCTTCATATTGTAAAGGTCGGAAAACAAGGACAGCTCTTCTCTATGTTACAAGGACTTTGGTGCGGGTACTTGTCAACAAGCCGGATCTGGGAAAACCATACATTTTAAGATAATTCACCGCTGCTCAAAAGAATCTAAAAATAGGGTGCAATACTTGGTCACAGCTTATGTATGTCTATTTAGACTCCATGAGTCCATGTAGTATATTTTAATTATGTATAATGATTATGATATTCCGTTACATGCAAAGAGGATTATTCTATTTTTGGATGTTCAACTTAAGTGTCCACTTTCAAAATTATGCCTTCACTTTCATAACCTTTCAACCTCCACATTTGATATAAGCATCTTCAATATGCTCATACATTTTTGTAATTATAACCAAACTCCCAAGTATTTATAAATCCCTTATTTATTAGACTTTTTTCAGATATTGACTCTTTGCTCGAAAAGGAGGAAGTAGAAATTAGTGGACTATATCACAACTTACGTTGTCTATTTAAGAGTAGTTGGAGGTTTATAGCTGAATATTTAAAAATTAGTGAAAATCATGAGCTGGAGTGTCCAGATTACACCATGAAAGGAGTATGAGACAGATCTCACACACCGATCATGGGTATGGCAAGTGAAATAAGTCCTAATTACAGACACTTCCGGATCAAACAGCACGAACAACACTTTTGATTTATAAATATAGCAACCAGACTGCCTTTATGCACTATTCAGTCAATATGAAACTTGATATCAACGATTTACCCATTCAGGCATCCACCCAACAAATTCACCCTCTATAACAAAGGTACCTAAGAAAAAGCAGGTCTCACTACGATAGTGTCAAAGGGATTATCTTCACTTGCAGCAAATACAACTTGTCTTATTTCTACCTAAACTACTTAATTTCAGAAATATAATATTATGAAATAAGCAGTTCTAGGATTAGCAAACAAATACTCCCTCGTCCAAAAAAAATAGTCCCTCTTTCATCTTTGGTTTTTCCAACAATTAAAAAAAATCAGTTTCATTTATTAAAAAACGAAACAAAGAAATAATTTAGTGCAATTTGAAAGAGGTACAAGCAAGTAAAGCAAAAATCTTAAAAAGTTACAGAGGGAGTAGACAACTACATTCCAATACTAAACAATGCAGATGAGGGGAGAGAGAGAGAGAGAGAGAGACCTCTTCAGCAGCAGGCGCCCGCAACACTCCAAGACCATCCATGCTCCAATAAAAACATGTAACATTGACCACATGGCATATGGTTGAATTGTAGTACCAGGACGGAGGACATCCGTCATAGTAGATTGTTCAAAACCTTGATAGAAAGGAAACACCAAAACCTTATTACGATAGAAGTCATATGACAAGAATGGGTACTATTCCACAGGGTCCAGGAAGACATAAGTGAAAAGCAATGCAAACAAATAACAGTAACTTTCACGTTAACAAAACAGGGCAATATCTTACCATCTAAGCTCCATTAATCATCTCACACAAAGAAACGACCTTCCCACAGAGACTGCCCTTGATACTGCTGCGGCAGTACAACGGACTGCTCTTTTCCTTCTTTAAGCTGCTGCAGCTGCTGGTAAAGTTTCAAATTTTCAGGGAGCTGATGGTCATGCCAGCCATTATGGTTTTCAATTTGGAGTTGCGCTGCCGAGACTTGTTTCCCAGGGAAAGGAAAGTTTACCATTCCCACTGAGGTATTGCTCTTGTTCATGGAGTTGTATGGCTGCACCAACTGATCAATGGGATTGCTGAATCTATTGCCATATGCTGAGGATGGAAACTGGTATCCGTCTAGCCAGCTATAATCATCCACTGCTGGATTTCCTTCGTTGGAGTTTACATTAGATGGTAACTTATCAACAAGTTTGGGAAGGCCGGAGCTAAACCCAGGAGGGGGGCCAAGATGCCTAATAGGTCTGCTCACTGGACTTTGTTTAGAACCTACTGACTTGATGGATTGTGGCTTCATTGACAGTCTATCCATACCAGCTCCTGACGACATGATTGAATCAAACTTGGATGGTATTGGAGTTTCGGGAAGCTGACCAGAATATCCATTGTAAATGCCAAGATGAACAGACTGAGGGATAGGAACCGATAGAGCAGTAGGCTGCAAAACTCCCAAATGCTCCTCCAACTCAGGTTTTGGTGGAAAATCATTCCCCCACAAGCTCAAATTGCCCAATCCCTTTTCAATAAACCCTTCATCTTCTACTAGCCATTTCATGGTATTTGGCTGGACAGGTTGCAAATATTGAGAAGTCATGTTCGCAAAAGATGTTGGTGGCCCTGAAACAAAACCATCATCTAACATAGAAACAGAGCTAACATTGCTTCCCACATTGACAGAGTTAACACCATGCCTAATACCCTCAGAGGAAGTCGGACCTAAAGCAAAGCCATCAACATGCTTTTCAGTTACAGACGGCTTGAAAAGAATAACCTCATCATCATCTTCTCCTTCCACATATGATTGTGCCTTCGGCTGCAAGACTCCAAAATGATCATTTTCAGACTCTAGGTGATTTTCTAGCCCCATACCATGAATTGAGGGGATTTCTACAGAATTAGAAAGTGAAAAATCATCAGAAACTTGAGGCTCCACGCCAAAGACAAATTTATTTGATCTTTTATCAAAATAGATTCCCTGTTGTCCATCCTGAACTACATTAGCAAGCGCCTTTCCAGCAGCTATAATCCTCTCGACCCGTGCTTTCTTCTCCTTATTCCCACCACCATCGCCTCCAAAATAATGCTTTCTTGAAAAATCAAGGATAAGTTGTGCAGGGTGAAGAGGAACAAATCCTCTCAATTCTATGTCCTCAGGCAAGGCAAGTCGATTAGCAGTTTCACCTTCATCATACCTGCTCATGTTGAAAAAACAAGTTTCATCTTTATCCTCATTAACCGAATCTGATCTGCTCAACAAGAGCTTGTTAAGAAAGGATACACAATGCTTCCAAAATAAGGATCTAGCAGCAGAAGGTTTCTCCTCCAGTTCTCTGCCGAATGCAATATCCTGACAACAGGCTAACCACTCCACAAAAATCATGATGCTAGGCAGTAAAAAGCTTGTCGAAGGATTATTCAATTGGAAGCCTCTATCAAGGATGTGTGCCATAAACTCAAAAATAGCACTAAATGCATTCTGGAGGACAACTGAGCGTTGCAAAATCTCAGCATATGACTGGTTTTCAGTCTCCCTATTCACATTGTGAACAGTGAATATGAGAATGCCTATCAGTCTAATAATGACAACCGCACACTCAGCAGCATCCGAACCAAAACTGAACACCTCATCTGGCCCAGATGATAGCAGCTGGAGGAAATCATTTCTGGCAGTCGAGAAAAGTTCTCCAAAAGTCTCCAGGCTGCAGTAGATGGGCCACATAAAATTTCATTAATATGGCTGCAATTATAACATTAAGTCAGTCAATAATGAAAATAAGCACCTGGTACGAGTGAAAAGAATGCCATTCAGCCGGACAAATCGAGTGCAGAAGGCCTTAAGAGTTTCAGTTGTATTGGATGCTCTTTCCTCAGAAAGACTTGTTTCTACTTTCCTATCTTTTAATGGAGGCCTCAATTCACCCTTGCCTCTTCCTTTACCAGTCATCCGCACAGGTGCCTGCTTGGTTATAGCAGCTTTGGAATCACCAAGCAACTGAGAATAGCTCTGACGATTCTGCCAAAAAGATGTCAAAGTAAACTTATCATGCTATGACAAACTACTACATGTAAAATAGTCTGGTGTCAACAGAATGAGTATCAACCAAAAAGCTCACAGAACTCTAGCTTCTCTAAAATGAAATAGCAAATAAATAATCTGATTTTATATTTCTCTAGGATAAAAAGTAATGTAGATATTTTACTGCCACCTGATATATCTTTTTTTGACAAGTAGATGTAATATATATATATATATATATATATAGTGATAAGTAAAGTACTATATACTGAGAGCGTCAAAACAGGTGGGCATTTGAACAACCTTCACCACATAGTGGCAAAAAAATTAAGGAAATGGTACCAACAACCACAATTGACTTTGACCATTAAGATAACCAAAAAAAGAAATTTGTTTATATAATTGCATTAACTAACAGAAGACATCAATCAACTACAAGCACACCCAACTATCGATGTAATAATAAAGATACAAAAGTAGGACATAAATTCATCATGCTCATATAGCTAATGCCAAAGTATATATATAATATGCCAGTTTGACAACAAATAAAGAGTGGAAAGAGACCAATTAACAAAGAAGTTCTAACAATTACCCCCTCCATCAAAAATTCTCACTTGGCACTTATTGGAAAGATTCTTCATTTTCTAAAACTAAAGATCTTGCTATGTTTGTGTAAAAACAGAGAGATGGAAAAACTAGCTTTTATCCAGCTAAGAGTAGAAAAATATGAAAAATGATTGAGTTTGGACGATTACTCGCTTCATCCCAAAATCCGTATCGATGTTTCCATGTCACATGTCCCGGAAAGAGTCTCCCAATTAGTAAAAATATGTTTCTCTACAATTTAAATCCTACCTGACATAGTAAATTATTTGCGTGTGTATTTCTAAATGGATGTTTGGTATAGAATAGTCTTTCTAAGTTTACCATCTGCAATGTTGACACTCATTCTGGAAACGAGTAAAACATCCATTGAAGGTGCTCTTTAAAAAGGTATGAGAAAATGAATATCTATTCCTGGTAAAAAACATATTGTGGCCCATTCACTATAGATGTCACGTATTGCAATAATCAAACTATCGGTCAATTCATGATTTGGAGAACACGGCTAAGAAACCACAACTCGCAAATGCAGGTTCACCAATAGATGCATCAATAGAGAGATATATAAAATCATAAGCACTCATTGAAACCTTACTCTATACTGGCACAAGGGACAAATCCAAGCGCAACCCAAATATCATGCCACAAATTATCTCTAGGACAAAGCAATATATATTCTGCCATATAGTTTGCCTATTTAATAATGATACTTAGTAATAATTAGGGATTCTACTTCAGAATTAATTATTAGGTACTACTTTTAGAATTTTTCCCTATTTATTGTTTAGTAATTAGGGTAAGACTTGTCTTGTGGAATAAGTTATCTAGAATGTTCTTGTAATAGTATAAATAGCTAGTAAATCAACTAATAAAACAGCCTTGTAATAGTATAAATAGCTACTTTTATAACACTTTGTGTGTTCTTGGGTGATTGATTCTCCCACCAAACGAGTAATCCTTGTTTATCGCTCTATGCTCCTTGTTTAGCGAAAATCGACCCCAATTGAAGAACACTTTGTGTGTTCTTGGGTTATTGATTCTCCCATCAAATGAGTGAATTTATCCTCGTTTATCGATCTAGGCTCCTTGTTTAGCGAAAATCGACCCCAATAGAAGGCATCCGGAAAGAACCTAGGGTTTAATTCCTTTCATCGCAGATTGGATTGGGTTGACCCCAATCTTTCCTGCATCACGGTGAAGTTGTAACAGGCTATCATGTCCAAATAAGGAGTCCTATTTTACAAGTCAATTTTTTCATAATGCATTTTAACTTTCATATTCCCTTCTTCAATTTGCGCACTGATTTTACATATTTTCTTCTTTTTTGTATGACGCATACAAGCAACATCTTGCTTTGAAACAAAAGAATAATTTTGTAAAAACAAGGCCAAATTACTTTTCACCCCCCAAAGTTTCCACCAAATCCCAATTTGCCACCCATACTAACGTTTGTCTCATTTTAGCATTTAAGGTTGCCATTTGTCCCAATTTACCACCTCCCGTCCATTGCCGTTTCAAAGTCGACCTTAACTTACACGTGGTCTTCCATGTGCGGGTTACTTTCGTCTTTTTACATTAAAAGAAAAAAAAAACTTAATGAGACTTTTTGCAAAATGAACAAAGAAAGGGAAATAAATTGGTGAGTCCTTTTCTTCATCTTCACCGGTCATCCCAACCCAAATCTGATCTGACCGAGTATCACGCTCAAGGCAATCGTCCTCTAATCTCCGGCCTCCATCCTTCTGTTTCGGTGAGTTTGACACGAATCCCGGTTCGAATCTACACTCCATCTCTCTTCACCATTTTTGGCAAACCCCCATGTCTACTCCGGCCGTGTCTCTCTGATCTCCAGCCATAGCTCACTCCCTCTCGAGTCAAATCCTTCTCAATTCTAACCAGAGATCTTGGAATCAAATCAATTGCAGCTTCCCTGCTCCGACCACGTCCCGACGTTCTTGCTCCAACCCAATACAGTACTCTCATACATCTCTGGCTCGTCTTTTCTTCTCCGACCTCTATCCCTCTGGCTCAAACCTGATACGATTTGCTAAGTCCATAACCCTATTAATCTACTGAACCTTCTAACTGAAAAGCAGATCTGGAAGAACTTGTTCAAGGATAGAGGAATGAGTTATGAGAGCACCGATTAATGACCTGTTTGAGATTCAACGAGTCATGAGTGGGTCCAACCAAAGGAATTGTGGTTACTACGCCAGTCATTGTTGTTCTCACAGCAGTTATTGACGCTAACACCTCCAGAATTCTTTGGAGAAAACACTTAAGATGAGGAAGATCTAGTGTATCTCTTCCTTTTTAGTAGAATAGAATCTCTTTATAGAAGGACTCTCTTGGTAATGAGAAGGAGAAATAAAAGTTCATCAAAGGCATCTCGAAGTCAGATTTCTACGAGAATAAGTTAATGTGATCTTGGGTTTGAAGTTCGTCAAAGCTTTACAGAGACTATGATTCCCAACAACTCGAAATTCCATCGGAGATGTCTCATGGCTCCTCCATGTCTCCACCCCAGCCGACGAGTATCTTCGGCTGCCACCCATTGCAGCCAATGACCAAACCATATTGTGCTTAATTTGGGAACAAATAGTCTTTATGTACAGGCTCGATCGATGATAGGAGTAGGACTGATGCGCAAAATCATTCATTTGGGTTTATGCTTTTGAGGGGAGAGAGACGATAGGGAAAAAGACAAAAATAACCCCACATGAGAAGACCACGTGCGATTTAACGTCATGTTTCAAACGGCAATGGACAGGAAGTGGTAAATTGGGACAAATGGAAACCTTAAATGCTAAAATGGGACAAACCTTAGTATGGGTGGCAACCTGGGATTTGGTGGAAACTTTGGGGGATAAAAAGTATTTTGGCCTAAAAACAATAAAGATTGGTAGCTTAAATCCAAAAATGAGACTTTAGTTTTGAAACAAGCTAAAAAGGAAAGTTGGAGTCTTTTTGTGGGACAGGACTACATCCCATCATCACTCCCATTTGTGAGTTCTTACTTCGTCCAAAAAATGGATCCCTCTCTTTGATAAGTCAAAGAATCTAATCTTGTAATTTACTTGTTTAGTCATATTTTGTAAACAAACAAAAACTGTGGGAACTTAAAGGAATAATATTCTAAAAATAGACTTTTAAAGTTTGGATTTTCTTTTTAAAAAAAAGGACTCTCTTGATAGCAAATGAAGCATTCAATAATGAGACAGGCAGTAATACTGTTCACTAAAGTACAATTTTGTCATAGTCCAAAAGCATTTGTTCTAAAAAGTTCACCAGAAACAAAATCACAATTCCAAATCATTTAATATCAAGAGTTTCACAAAAGTCACAGTTATAAAATTTCATCATTGCAGCAAGTAAACAATCTGAGAGCTACCTTCTCAAACGCAATGATCAGATTATCCCTTGCGGTTGTAAAAGGATTGTCAACTGCTAGACTTCGAAAATATCGGTACACAGCCAACAGCTCATCACCGGAGTAGGAAGCAAGAATTGCAAGCTGAGAGAAACAGAGTATTAATCTAACACAGATTCTAAAAAAGATTAAATTATAAAAGACAGATCAGAAGAGTAAATTTTAATGAAGTGGGAAAAAAGTAAAACATGGAGGGAAAAAAAAGACGACGCGTAAATGAAATATTAGTGATCATTACTAAAAGAGAAGAAGAAGAAGAGACCTGATGGTGAGGGTTGCCACTTGAAGGCCAAAGAGCAGAAGCTTGTATATAGTAACTTGACGCCGCTGCAAAATCTCGAGTTTTAGAATCAGCCTCTCCATATAAGCCTTTGTAACGAGCAAGGTCCCCTAGATAAATAAAACAACGGTGGCAGGAAATCAAGCCTTTCTTAACATCAACAGATTTACTTCCATCTTTAGACAAGGTAATCTCATTCTCTGGATCATCTGAGAGATAGCCCAGGGATAGACCATATTTTGCCCTAATTTTCACCATTAAGTCATGATAAAATCCAGTAGCTTCTGAAAGAAAGGTCTTAAACTGGGATCGGATTTTGGTGATTCGATCAGGTCCAGGCCTAGCAGGACCTTTACCATTCTGAGCTGCAGAGGCTAGCGCAGCATTATAGTGTGCACGTAACTCCTCAATTCGTCGATAATGCAACTGCCACAAAGCATATTCAATATCATGCTGTTCAGAGAAAGCATGATCTTCAAGGATAATAGATTCATAATTCTCTCGCATCTGTTGCCATGCATTTGGATCGGATGGAATTCTTGCTTGTGCTGCTTTTCGACGCTTATTTTCCAACTCCACATTCTATAAAAATATAAATCAATTGGATTATCAGTTAAACATGATAGGAGGTGAAAATACACTTCCAAGCTCTGCACACAACCGCCAGGTCCACCACCACCACCCCCCCTCCCAAAAAAACACACCTCATTAGATAGTCAAGCACAATAGATCATTATGCTGTCATTGTGTAGAGAACTTGACTTGTATCACTACTTGTATAATAAAGTCATGGTCCTAGCTTGCTGACTTCCCAAAGGGACTGGTAATAAGAAAGGGGGCTATTGGAATAGACTATACTTATTTATCAATGGATATGTCAGAGATGATATCTTTCCCTGGGGGTCAACACTTCAGCATGTCCTTGTATTCCCATGTTTGGTTTGTTATCGACATATTTTGCTAGTTACACACAATGAATTGCACAATCTTCTAAATGCAATATCTCTAGTACAGGACTAGTAAGAAACTTGCATCTCTCTAAGTGATAGTGTGTGCTCAACGAAAGGAGTCTGCAAAATGGCAAATGAATGAATGACCAGAGAAATTGTGTGATTTGTACTGGTATATAGAATAAGGGTGGTGATTTACATATTCCAACCATTAAAACACAACAAGTTGAAAGACCAAGTAAAATGGACAAATGTGCAAGACAAGTAGAGTTGAATGGAAGAAATGATAAATGAGAGTTCACTAAGAGAACATAAATACAACAGCAAAATTGACGTAAGTTTACCAAAAGAAAGATTTTCAAGCACATGCAACAGATAAAATTGCCGAACAACGGGATTCACATAAATGAAATGGTAAAGGTAACGAAATAATTGAAGGTATACCTTGTTGAATAGACGTTGAGCACGGTCCCTCGACAAACTACCTGAAGTGTTATCCATCGGAATAGTCATTGTCCATCAAACAAGTGTGACAAAACTTGGCTCCCAAACTTTTGACTCCCGCGGCAACATACAACATTCATTCAGTGAACAGACTGCAAACCATATAGATCCGATGAGAGTATGAGGCAAGTTACAGAAGAAGATCCATATACGTAAACAAATTACTGATGAGCACTCAAAGAAGATGAATCAAAAAGGGATCTATTGTTGGGTTTTTCATTTCATATAGCGTGCAACTTATAACCAGGGAGACCACTAGTCATTTATCAGGAAAATTAGACTGTGATGATGATCACAAAGAATCACATTCACAGCAGCAAAGGAATTGCCACATTGCCATTCAAACCAACAATCTAAAAGCAGGTGGACCATACTTCGTGAGGAGTAGCAGAACTCCTCTACTTAGAATGCAGGAGAAGAAAACAACATGTGGCATACTTCCCCAGAAAGGTAGAGAAGTAGGGGTTGGGTCTGCTAAAATCAAATCAAACAAAACCAAGCTCATGATATATTGGCTAGAGGTAGGCACTGATGATTTCTCTCCAGATTAAACTAGAAAAGACAGCATGGCCATGTCAAATTTAGGCTGGGCTTAAGCACTATAACTTCAATGCAACCTGCAATCTAGGAGATATAATGTTATGATTCATATAAAACAATTTAATCTTATGCAATCCTGCCTTGACTGATTTGGATCATTGAACAAGGTTAACACAAAGCAATCAAAAGAATGAATCAAGTATTGGTTATTACTTATTAATTCGTATGCTTCAATCAACGGCTTCATCAAAATGAACTGTACCAGATGGAACACTAATCAGTGAATTGGTTGCAAACTGATTGAATCAATGACTCTGTTGACTACCATCCTTCGATGGTACAAAAATTAAATTGGTTACACACAGCTTTTTTCGGTATAGAGATTTAACATTAAGCAAACGTCAAACCCACTTCCTCGGTCAACCTAAAACTTTTAGACGCCCAAGAGTCCTATTTAACGCTTAGTAAGAGATATTTAAAAATAAAAAAACTTAATTATTAGGATACAATAATCAAAATAAATAGAGGATTCATGATTATCAACATCAAAACAAACATCGTCCCTCCCTCTCTCTATGATTGAAGACAAAAATAAATTAAAGAAAATAGACAAATAAAGTAACAATTTGGGACCAAGAATTACATAATCAAGCAATGAATACTCGATCAACTCAATGAATCGGAGAAATATCTCAACATAGAAAAAAAGTCAACAAATGAAAATTGAATAAAAAAATAAAACCTAGAAAATCACCTTGAAAAACCAGATCTGGAGAGATCTCGTCGCCGCAGAGCAAAGAATCGATTCCTACGTTGATTGCGATGCAGACCTCGTAGAGATGAGGTCCTGCGGGGGAACGGAATCGAAGAGAGAGAGGGTTAGGGTTTGTAAAATTAGGACAATTGTTGGGGAAGGAAGAAGGTAGAGAAGATGGAGGAATGGGACATGAATATCATCGCAGACTTTTTTGTTTGGTTTTTGGTTTGGTTTGTTTGTTTGGGGTCTTTTCTTGGTTGGGGTCTAGTCGGCTATGACCATTCCTCCCTAAAGTCTTATCTACCCTTTTTCTTTTTCCTTTTTACGTATTTATTTATTATTTATTGTCTCTCTCACTTTAAGTAAAAACTACTAAACTATTTTAAATTATTGCGATAAACGCACGTGTACATATCTCTTTTAATTAAATTATATTCAAATAAAAAAATTTATAAAAAAAAATAAAAAACATGATGAAAGAAACAAATATATCAATATAATTAAGTCTGATAATTACAACTCAAAACTTGTCAATCCACCCAACCCATTAACTTTTTTTGGGTCAAAACCAGCTACACATTACGACACAAAAAATTTTGCGGGTCGAGCCCATTACCCATATTTTTGTTATATAAGTGTAGATTTCTTGACGAAAAATATATGGCTAAAACGGGTCAACCCATTTAATTTTGGATTATAATGGGACACGATCCATTTCAACTCAATTCACTCAATCGTCAACGTATAATTGATATCATTTAATTTATTATTTTATGAATTGTTTAATTCATTTTCTCATCCATAATTTTCTGAAGTTTAATAATTAATGTTTTTTGTTATTAAAATTTAGGATCTTAAATAATATAAATAGTAATTCAGATGTATATTTTTTATCTATATAACATATAGATTTATTAAATATTTATAATTTGTGGTTGGTATCTACTACTATGATTTAATGGTATATAATCATATAATTTACCAATAAATTATAATTAATTGTGGTTATTTGCAAAAATAAATTTTATTTTGATATTATAATTTCAGATACGATGAAAAAGATAGAAAAGTTTCAAATACAGACAAATCATATATGAAGATTTCCATAGCATGCTTTTTATAACTAATTGTGGTTATATTTTATTTTGTAATCAGATGTATTCAATGAACATGATTTTTATAGCACATTTGTTCTTATTCCAATATTATTTGCACATTTTAATTAATCATTAATTAATAAATTAAGTGTGCACCAAAAGAGATTTGTATTTATAGATTTTCAATGTATGACTACTCCTATTAAATACTACTACATAGAAACTCGGTATTGTCTACCACATATGCATATTTGCAGATTTTCAATAAATCTTGAGAGTTGTGTAATCAATTAATCAGATTTGTGTTCTCAATGTATACTAACTACTATATAATAATACTCAAAGATGACTTTCTTTTTTTAGAAAATGCATTTTTACAGGATCTTACCTCTTTTAGACTACATAGCTTATATATATATATATATATATATATATATATATATATATATATATATATATACTTGTGTAAAACGATCTTATGGATATTTTTTGTAAAACGAATCATCTTTATCCGACTCACTGTGCATTAGTGGGTTGAGCTGTGAGAGAGTGGAGCTCCGTCTTACGAATTAAGATCTGTAAGATGGTCTTATAGGAGACCTACTCCTCACTTTTTTGGACAATACCAAAAGAGGTACGATATCAAAAACATGAGTTTCTGATAATATTACAAATTTTAGTGTTAGTGTCGTTACATTAAATCTACTTAGCATCTTTACATCGTTATGTCAAATATGCTATTTTTTAAGTCATGGCATAGATATTCTAAATTATGAACAACTTAATTATCCAACAACTCTAACATTAAATCTCGTAGTAATATCAAAAGCATTAGCTCGTAAAATCATTTGCCTACCAAAAAATACAAATCACATTTTTTCCTTGTATTTCTAATAGGATTAAGGGTGGCAAGAAAGTATTAGATCATTTTGTAGCTCTCATTTAAATCAAACACATTCAAGAAAGTGACGTATAGTATAAATATTTACTTCACTTTAATATTTACTAGTTTTTTAGCCCGTGCTTCACATGGGTATAATGTGATATATATATATATATATATATTTTTTGTAATAATAATATAACTTTTGGACATTATAATTAAATTGTTAATCTATTATATGGTTATAATATATTTTTTCTATTGTTACTAATATTAAACGATTTTGTTTACGTAAATACTTTTAAAATTAACATAAGTTTTTAACTAAGGTGATATATATTTTTTGTATTAGTAATAATAGTAAAAATCTTTGATCTAAAGACTTTTGAAATTAACATCTAACTTGATAATAATATTAGAAGTATTTGTGTTAAAAACTTATAAAATCATAATTCATTTTTAAACAATGTGGGACACTTATTTTTGATTTATATTGGTAATGAAAGTTTAAGTCTTTTATCTAAAGACTTTTAAAACCAACATTACATTCTAACCATGTGGTATACATATTTTCTATTAGTAATAATAGTAGTAGTAGATAAAAGACTTTTTAACCAACATTCATTTCTAAACAATGTGATATACATATTTTCTATTGGTAATAATATAAAAATAATTTTATCTAATGACTTTTATAATTAATACTCATCTATTAACTATTATTAAAACAGAAGTCGTTGCTGCCACGTGGTGGCTTTCTGTAAAAAGCTAAAATTTTAAAATGTATTATGTGTTGTCATGTGTCACCTTTGAAATTGTAAAATATTTTTTTCTTTTTCCAAAATAAATTAGTTTAAGATAAAAATCTTAAATCTGATTAGTTTAAGATAAAAATCATAAATCTAATTAGATAAGATAAAAAATCCTAAAACTAACTTCATAAGATAAAATAGATTTAGGATATTGTTTTAAGAGCAAATTTGTGATAGAGATTTACGGATAAAAATGACGTGTCGACTTCCCATTTATATATATTTTTTCAAATATCGTTCAATTAAACTAGATTTTATTCTATGTAATTTATACAAGTTTAATTTGACCGAATCATTAATTATGTTCACATAATTAATAAATTTTAAAAAAAAACTTTAGATCACACCGAATCATCAAACCAAAAATTCATGTGAATCATTAATTATGTTCACATAATTAATCTATTAACTATAAGTAAAACAGAAACCGCTACTGCCACGTGGCAGCTTTCTATTAAGTGCTTAATTTGTTTAAGTAATTTGGTGTTGTCACATGTCATTATCTATGAATTATAAATAAATAAATATATATATATATATATATATATATATATATATATTAAATATAACTAAAACAGAAGTCGATGCTGCCACGTGGCGGCTTTCTGTTAAGTGTTTAATTTTTTTAAGTAATTTGGTGTTGCCACGTGTCATTATCTATGAATTATTTAAAAAATTAAAATTTTACTTTTTGATAACTAGAAATGTGATAACTAAATTTTAAAATATTTTTAAAAAATATTCTAATCTTACTTTTTGATAACTACAAATGTGATTAAAAAAAAAATTCTAATCTTAATTTTAAAAAAAATTATTTTGTGAGTTGGGGGTTAAATCCCGATATTTCGTACTCAAGGTAATGAGTTCACTTCAGCAATATAATGGATCGGCGCACTCCAGCCTGCCCATGTTTTCAAAATTAATTGAGATAAATTTGATCCACAAACTGAGTAATACATATAAGTAAAGAATCTATTAATCAATTTAGTTAATGTGATAAATGTTTACGGTTAGGTTAGGATAATTTTTATCACATTTGTAGTTATCAACTAGATTTTATCACATTATCAAATAGGTTAGGATAACTTTTATCACATTTGTAGTTATCAAGTAGATTTTATTACATTATCAAGTAGGTTAGGATAAATTTTATCATATTTGTAGTTATCAAATAGATTTTATCACATTATCAAGTAGTTTATGATAAATTTTATCACATTTGCAGTTATCAAGTAGATTTTATCACATTATCAAGTAGTTAACCATTTTTTCTCTTTTCTTTTTTTACACGTACTCTCTTTCTCTTTTCTCTTCTAATTTAGTTTATGATAAATTAGTTTACAGTTGATTTGGGATAAATTTTATCACATTTGTAATTTTCAAGTAGATTTTATCACATTCTTAGTTATAAAATAGTTAACCCTTTTTTTCACTCTTTTTTTATATGTACTCTCTTTCTCTCTCTCTCTCTGTTCTCTCCATACCATTATTATTATTATTTTTCATGCAAACCTGGGTTTCTTAATCATTTGAGTCAACAATTGAAACGGTAAGAACAAGGCTTGTGCATAGAGCCGTCAAAACGGACCAACGGGGCGGACCAACCCGTAAAATGGCGGACCCCGCCAAATGGCGGGGCGGGGCGGACCAACCCGCAAAAATGGCGGACTGGGAAGACATTGGTCCAACCCAACCCACCTTGGGTTGCGGGGCGGGGCGGACCAACCCATCCAAAAAGGAAATTGTGTATCCAAGTTAAAGTGAGTCCTTCCTAGCTTCCTGACTGATCCAGTAAATTGTAAATTTTGTATCCAATGAAAATATGAAATGCACTGGCAGCACTGCAAAATCAATTTTGCTGGAATTCTGAATATTCAAATTACTTGTGAATTGTGATTGTGAATATTTGTGATACAATTATACAAATTGTAAATTGTGTAAAGACTAAAGAATAGCTATAAAAAGTAAAAGAGAAAGATGAGTCAATCAATCAGATAACTATAATTTTTACCAGAAATCAAGAATTCAAGATACTTAATTATTACATAATTACATTTACATATAACAAAAAACTGAAAAAAGCAACTTCCAAGTTCCATGATAGTTCCAACGTCATGGTCCATGGATTTTGATTTTGTAAAGTATCAAACAGACAAACACCTTGCTGGCTTGCTAGTGTATCAATATCGCGGTTCGCAGAACTTCATAGAAGTCGATATCTCCAAAATTCACAGCTTTCAAAAGCATCACGTAACTGCATAATCATGTGCACCATATCAGCTTTCAAAAAATCTCAAACATTCACACAATACATGTAATGCCACGATTGAACATTTGAACATCCCTTGTCCTTGTGAAACATGTTGGTCAACCAAATTCCAGTTATTCTTAGTTTGTGGGAGGCTGGGAGCCTGAACTTAAAAATGAAAATCTTACAACATTTAATGTAAATATACTAACATGTGATTTGGGGATGATTTCAACAAGTAGCATCAACCAAACAAAGCCAAAACTAAGGCTCTTCAGTCTTCACAGTTCAAAGGAGATTCACAGATTAAGTGGCTCCTGTAAATCAACAAACGATTATGTACGTATAGCTCAAAGTCCAAAACAGAATGTTATAATCAGAAACAACATAAATCACATTCAAGCATTGGTCCATTACCCTACCTGTACTCGGCTTCATTCACGAAAAAATGTAGGAAAAAATCAAGAAACACTAGTTTTCAATGCTAGGTTCAGTAGGTTGTTCATATCATACAAATTTCTGATGATAAAAAATAGAATCCACCACCAAAGACTAAAAGAACACCGGCGGTACCAAAATTGCAGTAAACTTTTACTTTATCCCCACACAAACACCCATACATACAGAAAAATAAAATAAAATTAAAAGCATCCAGTTCAACTTTCACCAGCAAAAGCAGAAAATGAGAATCAAATTAACGTTAGAGAAAATTAAGGAACAATTCAAAAAATCAAAAACTGTAACACATTGATCGAAATGGAGAAGAATTTATGTTTTACCTGTTAATGCAGGAAATGACAGTCGAAACAATTAAGAAACATGAACTGGACCTAAGAGCAGGGCAGCAAAAACAACTAAGAGCAGGGCAGCAAAAACACATGTTCACACATGCTGGGAATATCTTCCAGGAAATCACACCTATTTTCCTACAAATTTTAACATAAAAGACAAAAATTGTCAACAATAAAGTTAGGCATTCCTTCAATCTCATCTATAGATGTATGAACCAAATGACCACACCACAAATTAGATTTGCTCACAGCCAAGTTTAAAGACTTAAAAGCAAACACCTCAAGCATATTTTTAAGACCTAACACCAAACAAACAAATATGGAGCAAAACGATAACAAGAAGTGCAATAAATCACAATAACTGGAAACTTGAAGAACAATAAATGGGACAGTAGTACAAATGTACAATACCAAAACAAAAGAAAAAAAAAACATAAAAAATATAAAGAAACAAAATTAAAGCACTCAACAAAAGCTAAAAAAGAATGAGCTAAAAGGAGAAAAAAAAATTACAAACCAACACAAAACAAGAAGCAGATTATTATGGTGAGAAACCTAAAACACCCCAACCCACCCTCAAGTTACTCAATATCAATTACGATAACGGAGTAACTGGAAATTATTAGTACATACGTTCGTTGGATTACCTTTGTGCTTTCTTAAAACTGAAAAGAAAACACTACACCAAAAAAGAATCAGCATGGCAGCATATAACTCTTTTGTCTTCTCCATCTTCTCCCCACAAAAATCAACTTCCAATATAAGTAGATATCTCCAAAATTCACAGCTTTCAAAAGTATCACGAAACTACATAAACATGAACAATTGCACACCATATCAACTTTCAAAAATTCAGTACATAAGATCCTCAACTTCCAATATTAGTGAATAAGATCACTAACAAAAAATATAACTAGGGATAGACGAAAAATTGGAACTAAAGAGAAAGTTGGATTACCTTTGCTTTTTACTAAGCTGAAATAACAACATTCAAATACTCAATCCTGCTTAATCCTCATCATAACCTCCAAAACATTGGGTCCATCGCATGATAAAATTGTTTTAAAACTAGCACCATCTTCATAGACTTCGTTATCTAAATATAAATACAAATACAAAACAAATGTTTGTAAGAATCATAATAATCCAATATCTCAAACACAACTATAAAGAATAGTAATAATTTAAAAATAAAATTACCATTACCATAGCCATGTAACCAATTACGTGCACAAATAAGAGCACTGCACATTGTTAGAAAGTGTACAACCGTACTTGGTGAGCACACGAGCACCAATAGAAAATGATGATTAGATGCAACGGTGGTTATGGGGATAGCTAGAACATCACACCCGTAAGTCTGCGAGTTGGGTATCGAT